>CAWUFW010006753.1:0-600000 GCA_963921515.1 Calotriton arnoldi | reverse complement strand
ACGCAGGTGGGTTGCGCCTTGCGTGGTTCTCAGTTGGGTGACGCGAGCCAGAGGGCCCCTTGGTGCTGGAGCAAGAGAATATGTGTTGTAGATAAGTTAGTCAGTCATTTAGGCTGATTGTTTAGGATGCAAAATTAAAAATGTAAATATGGATTGAATATTGATTAATGACCAATTGATTAGATCTGCATCTTAAAGAATGTGATTAGTAAATTTAATTTGTCATGTTTATGTGTGATGGTGTATAATAAACATGGCCGTTTTTTACCCACAGCTCTGGTATCAAGTATTGATTTGTGGGTTCCGTGGGGGCGGGGCAGGGAGCAACCTGGGGGGTCCGGGCTCTATTAGCAGGTGGGACTTCAAAAGCAGGCTCTCCTCTGTGAGGATACAGTCTAGCCATCCCTTCTCCCCAGTGGAAGGAGCCATCTCTTCCCAACAGCTTAAGAGCTCTCCTTGTAGTGGTCTTTCTACAAAATTGGTCCCAGTCTAAAGAGGAGCTAAAATCCTGGCCCTAGAAAACAACAGTCTTCTTAGTCACACATGAGTGGTTCGTCTCTGGTCAGTGAGAAATTCTGGCACTCTAATCATGGCAACTGCCCACAATTTATCCCCAGAGCTGACTAATCAGTTCCGGTGCCACATCTACATTTTGGAGACCCTCCAATCGGATCACCTCTGGCAGAAAGAGAGGGCAGAGCTATGAGTGCCCTACAGATAGAGGAACGGAGGGCAGGTGGGTAAATTCAGTGGCGGCTAGCTCGAAACAGGATGGTGTGGCGGGGGAATTTAAAAAAAATTACAAAAATGAACTTACCTTGTCCGCTGCACGCCTCTCCCGCTGCTGCACGCCTCTCCTCTGTCTGCTGGAAGCACCCAGGCTTCCAGACTCTCCCAGCCAATCACAACGCTGCAGGAGCAACGCCGTGATTGGTCTGAGCATCCTGTTTAGACACTCAGGCAGTACCTGGGGAGGATGGGCATGTTCTCCACAGGGCTGTGCAACACAGCCCAATGGAGAACTTGCCAAGTGCGCATGATGGTTTGGCCGGCCCTATAGGGCCGGCAAAACTGTTGTGCACTTAGAGGAGTGCAAACCACTCCTCCCCTGCTCTGGCATCACGGAGCCAGCCCCGCCCTGACTCCCGCATAGAAAAAGAAAATTATAATAACGTCATGTTATTATCATTTTCTTTTTCTTTTTTGCACTGCTGAAATAGTAGTGGGGGACACTCTCCCGCGTTAGCGGAGGAGCCGCCACTGGGTAAATTACAAAGGAGGACAGTGACACCTCTACGAACTAGATTCTCAAACCCACTACAGTGACTCAATGGGGGAGGAAAGGAATCTTCCAGTGCCTGTGCATAGGTTGGAAATGAACCTGAGCTACTTCCCCCAAAGGGCGCTGAAATCTGTATTGCCGTCTGGAGTCTATGTAAATAGTGAGGCCCTTAGTGAACGCACATGACTGTCATGTCTACGGAAAGCAGAAAGCTAAAGGCCTGGAGCACCCCTCCAGTGACTTGCCAACAGAGCAACATGTGGCAGGGATGCATGCTCTCCAAAACCATGCAGCATCATTTCCGTTCCAATAACCTTTCATCCAGTTCATATGGAACTCCTGAATCTTAGGTTTACACTGCCATTAATGTGGCTTTTGAGTCCTTGCAATGTAGTTCTATAAATTTGCTATAAACTGAATCAACAATTTCCACAAAATCCTCTCTTTTGTCTTGTTTGCAACATGATGTCCAAGCTGATCTCAGGGGAAATCACAGTTGAAGAACCCTTATGCACTAAGGGGAGCTAGCCTCACCTTACTTCCACTGGCCTTCACGTTCTCCCCTGCATTGTCATGTTTCATTAAAAGGTGTCCACTGCATGGAGCTACTGCAACTGCATGTGTAGCTGCATCTCGCAATGCCACCTGGTAAGAGAGAGCAGAATCATGGAGGTATGTTTCTGGGGCGGCAGTAGGTCAAAAAGGGCAAACCTTTGTTGCCTGAGGCACTTACAGCCACCCTTGCTGCCGTGCCTGAAAATACGAGACTTTGGTTCACATGACTTAGGAGGCCAACCAGAGCACCAGAAGTGACATCACTGCTTCTGACCCACACAAGATTAAAAGTCCTCCCTGCAAGGCAGGTGAGGCATATGCAGCCAAGGAAGAGGGGTCTATCCACCACACCAGTCCGCCTAATGCGTGGTGCTCCCTATTTGGGGGAACCATACAATTTGTTCAATTCGGATAGCCCTGGTTAGAATGCAGATTTCCTGGCTCCACAATTTAGCCACTAGACCACAACTTCAAGCTGTTATCAATTAAATCTGTGAACCCTTTTAATTCCAACCCTGGCGTGGTGGATGTTCTTATATGTGTATTTTTCACTGCATTACCACTTTTCCTCCATGCCCAACTGTCATACTAGTGATGAACATTTGGTTTTCCTTCACATGTTATTGCATCGTATTGTAACATTTGTGAAGACCTTTGTTAGACCTGGCACCATTGGCGTGGGTCTCCCTTCCATTTTTTTTTGCTGTTGCCTCCTGTATTTTGCTATGTTTTTGCTGGTCTAGATGCTTTGGGCACTTTGCCACTGCTATTCAGTACCAAAGTGCAAGTGCTCCCTATTGTAAATTGTTGTATGGATTAGTGATTCCATGATTGGATTATTTGATTTACTTGTCAGACCCTAGTACAGTGCACCGTGTGTGCCCAGGGAATGTAAATCAAATGCTGCTGGTGGGCTTGCAGCACTGGTTGTGCCACCCACAGAAGCATCCTGTAAAGTGTGACTCAGGCCTGCCATTGCAGAGCCTGTGTGCAGTCTGGGACTGCCATGTCGACTTGGCAAGTGCACCCACTTGCCAGTCCCCAAACCTTCCCTTTTCTACATGTTAGTCACCCATAAGGTAGGCCCTAGGGCAGGGTACATTGTATGTGAAAGGTAGGACATGCCCTGATGTGTGTGGCATGTCCTAATAGTGAATTACAGCCAATTTCATTTTTCACTATTGCAAGGCTATCTGTTCCCATAGGCCAGAATGGGCAGTTTGGTTATAACATCTTATAATCCTTAACTGACCCTAGGAACAAGATAGAAAAACGAATTTAGTATGCCTGAACTCACAATGTTAAAATACATCTTTTAGTGTGGGTGATTTTTACATTCTGTGTTTGAAAATACCACTTTTCGAAAGTAGGTATTTTCTTGCCTAACCTTCCAGTGTGCCTCTGCTAACGTTGTGTATTCACTGTCTGGTTTATGAGTGACAGGGGACTGGAGAGGGTCTTGGCTCCAGCAGTCTGATGGGTCAGGGCTGGGCTTAATAGGACCCACATAGAATAGAGAGTAGGGGGGAGGAGACTTCCTTTCACTGACCTGAGCCCTCATAGAATAGAGAGTAGGGGGCGGATTTCCTTTCACTCCCTGAGACCTCATAGAATAGAGAGTAGGGGGAGGAGATTTCCTTTCAGCCACCTGGGCCAGGTCTGCTCTCAAACAATGCTGTCTCCACCTCCTGCCAGGAATCTGCACAGAACTGGTTTTGGTCAGGCACAGACACTCTCTGCCTTCAGAGAACAAAGATTTTTGAGTATAAATATTAGGGGCCCAGACCCCAGAACTTTAGATCACTTCTGGGAATCAAGACGAACCTTTGCTGAGGAGAAGAACCAGGAAACTGAAGGAGGAGACTACCCCTGTGCTGTGTGCTGTTTGGGGGTTGGCCTGCAGTGGTTGCTTCATTGCCAAAGAAAGAAGAAAAGGACTGAGTGTGCTTTCATCATCTTGAAGAAGATCTCCAAGGGCTTGAACATTGAGCTTGCCTCCTGCCTGAAGTCTCAGGGATACAAGACTTCACTACCAGCTCCCCCCTGAATTCCCTTGCTGGGAATTGAAGTGCCTGCTGTTGTGTTGGGCCTTCTGAGAGACTGTGTGTCGCTGGGAGCTGGAAGCACGACGTAACAAGGAGAAGCGTGTCGCTGCCGCAGCAGTTGCCATCGCATCACCGAAGAAGCGTGCCGCCGCCGCAGCTGTTCGCCGTCGCATCACCGACGAAGCGCGTCGCATCCCCGGAGAAGCATGTCGCCGCCGCAGAGGTTGCCAGCACATCACCGGAGAAGCATGTCGCAGGGCCTGTCGCGGCTCAGAAGTTACCAAGTTTGCCGCACAGCCGTCGGGCGTGCACGCATCGCATCCAACGTTGTTGCATCGCATCAAAGACGCCATTTTGACGCATCGCACCGGATCGTCGCATCGCGGCGCCATCTTGTCGCATCGTAACCGGAGCGCAGTAAGAGCCCGACGCATCACCTATCCACACGGTAAAGAACCCGACGCATCACCTCCTCTCCGGTAAGGAACCGACGCATCACCTCCCCTGCGCTGCAGTGAGGAACCGACGCATCACCTCCCCCGAAGCAAGGAACCGATGCATCACCGTTCTTGCGTGTAAGGAACCGACGCATCACCTTCCCTGCGACCCTTTTGTTTGTTTTGCGTTTCGCATCCAAGGTACATTGAGAGTAAAGTGTCGCATTTACAATCTAAAGTGAACTGAGCTATTTCTACCATTCTAAAGTCTTATTTTTGAATACTGTATTGTTGATTTTTGTTGTTTGGGTCTTGTGTTAAGTCTATATAAAGAATACTTATCTTTCTAAACCTGTGTGGTGTCCATCTGTAGTGTTTTCACTATATTACTGTATGTGTTCACAAATGCTTTACACACTGCCTCTGAGATAAGCCTGCCTGCTCGTGCCAAGCTACCAAGGGGGTGAGCAGGGGTTATTTTAGGAGTGTAGCCCCCTACCCTGACTAGATGCAAGGGTCCCTATTTGGTCAAAGGTACCAACTCTGCCAACTAGAGACCCCCAAATCTAACATTGGTGGTCAGCGGTGAGAATTTGGACTTGCATTTGTGACTCATATACAGTGATTGGTGTACACTACTAGTGAGTGCAGACCAAACGCAACCACATACATTTTGGTAGATTGTTTTTCCTGGGATTTCTATTTTTGCCAAGAACTGCCAACTTTTGACACCATGAGCAAAGCAGCATCCATCGCATCTATGGATTTAGATTTTGAGGAAGAAAAGCTAGAAACCTACACTGTGAAACAGCTGAAGTGCTTCTGCAGGAGATTTAAAGTTGCTACTCCTGGCCTCACCAAGAAGGATGAGAACCAAAAGGCGCTGAGGGCCTGGGTGGAAGCAAGAAATACCCCATAGCATGTCGAAGAGCATGAGGAGGGGGCTGAAGAGGCAGAGGGGCAGCTAGATGGGCCATTGGGTCCAGGGGGGGAGGAAAGCACCTTCCCCAACAGGCAGCAGTGTTTCTTCCAAGGGCCTGTCCCCAGGAGAGCTGGAGGACAGGGAGAGAAGTAGGGCGCATGAAATAGAGTTAACCAAGCTCAAGATGGGTGGGTGGGCAGTTGGAATTGGAAAAGAAGAAATTGGCCCTGGAGGAAAAGAGGATGCAGTTGGAGCATGAGAGAATTTTGAGGGAGTTGGAATTGAAAGCCAGGAGCTTAGAGATTACTCCCTCTGGTGGCAGCACACCGTACATGCCTGTTGAAGCACAAGTGTATATACCTAAAGATGTGGTGAAAGAATTTTATAAAAATGATGATATTGGTCAGTGGTTCAAGGCCTATGAGGTAGCTATGTCCTCCCACCGGGTCCCTGAGCAGGATTGGGGAGCGGGGTTGTGGGGGCGGTTCCTTAGTGAGGGGCGGGATACCTTGTTAGACTTGCCCTCTGAAGTCCACAATTCTTATGGTCATATGAAAGAAGCATTGATGTCCAGGTATGGGTTGACTCCTAAACTGTATAGGCAGAGGTTTAAAAATTGCAAAAAGTTGGAGTCAAGTACTTGGGTGGAATATGTAACTTTTTTTTTGCAGAGCATTGGATGGTTGGGTGAAGGGTAGCAAAGTGAATGATTTTGAAGCGCTCTTTGATTTGATTGCATGGGAGCACTTTTCAGGAAATTGTTTTCCAGAGCTACGCCAGCACCTTATTGATAGTAGGCTGACTAACCCTAGGAAGCTTGCTGAGGAGGCGGACCGCTGGGTGAGCACCCGGGTCCACAAGGGTCACGTGGGAGACTCCGCCAAAGGTGGGCAGGGTCCCCAGAAGAGGAGTGGGGGGGACAAGGGTAAACAGAGGAAGTTCCAGAAAGGGCCCCAAAGTAATCCCCAAGGGAACCAAGGGAAGGGTTCCCAGCCTCCCCCTGAGAAGAAGGCAGGGGCCCCGACAGATAAGCCTGTTCACAGGGGGCCCAAGACCTGTTTTAAGTGTGGTCAAGTGGGCCACTGCTCCTATGATTCAAAATGTCCCATGTATGGGAAAATAGCACCCACTGGTGCACCACCCCGGCAGATCACTAGTGTAGCCCTGGGGGAGGAGTTAGGTGCCCAAGGTGGGTGGGGTCCCGCAGAGATGTCCCTAGTCTCTTTAGGAGACTGTGAGGTGGTCCCCAGGACCCAGCTGCTGGAAAACACTAAGAAGTACAGGCAGTGGGTGACCATCAATGGCCAAAGGGTGGAGGCTCTGAGAGACACCGGAGCCAGTGTGACAGCTGTCGGTTGTCGGCTGGTGTCTGAAGAGCAGGTAAATCCCAAAGCATTTTACCCAGTTGTTGCCGCTGACAACACAGAGAGCCACTGCAAGGTGGCTCAGGTTCCCTTTGAGTGGGGGGGAGTCCCACGTACTCTTCAAGTAGCTGTGAGGCCAGCCATGCCTGCTGACTGTCTGTTGGGCAATGACTTGGAGAGCTCCTCTTGGGCTAAGATGGAGCGTGATGCACATTTAGAGATGTTGGGCTTGCCGGATTGGGCGTGTGTGACCACCCGGTCTATTGCAGCCAGTAAGGGTGTTCAAGAGGACCTGGAGCCTGAAAGAGTGGCCCAGGTGCCTGCCTTAAAGAGAAGAGGCAGGGGGCGCGGGAAACCGGCCCCCGTGGTTCCCACGGTCCAGGAGGAGGCAGACCTTGAGGGGGATGCCCTGGAACCTACAGGGGAACAGGTGGTTGAACTGGGGGACCTGCCTGAGCTGACCCATTGGCAGCAGGAAGGAGGCCCCTCCAGGGAAGAGTTCTGTGAGGAACAGAACAAGTGCCCTTCTCTTGTGGGTTTGCGGCAACAGGCCACAAACCAGGCAGCAGGTGATCAGTCTGGATCACATTGGATCTGCTGGGAGAATGGTCTCCTGTATAGCGAGCCTAAGGTTGCTGAGCCTGGGTCAGCCCGTGTGCTGGTGGTACCCCAGTGCTTCAGAGCCTTCCTACTGGGTTTGGCTCATGATGTATTTTTAGCAGGACATCTGGGGAGGACAAGACCTTTGAGAGGCTTGTCACCCACTTTTATTGGCCCCAGATGCGCAAGAGTTCAGACACTCATTGCAGGACTTGTCTGACTTGCCAGGCAAGTGGGAAGAGTGGGAGGAAGCACAAGGCTCCTCTCCAGCCATTCTCAGTGGTCAGCACCCGCTCTGAACGGGTGGGCATTGACATTGTGGGGCCTCTGGATCCCAAGACAGCCATGGGCAACAGGTTCATCCTGGTCTTGGTGGACCATGCCACCCGGTACCCGGAAGCCATCCCTCTCCGGACTGTGACGGCCCCCGTGGTGGGACGTGCGTTGATGGGGATATTCTCCTGTGTGGGGTTCCCCAGAGAGGTGGTGTCAGACCGTGGAACAAACTTCATTTCCAAGAATATGAAGTCCCTGTGGCAGGTGTGCGGTGTGACATACAAGTTCACCACTCCTTACCACCCCCAAGGTAATGGGCTGGTTGAGAGATTCAAACGGACCCTGAAAGGCATGATTATGGGTCTGGAAGAAACCATGAGGCGTAAGTGGGACATCCTCTTGCCATGCCTTCTCTTTGCTTACCGAGAGGTGCCACAGAAGTCCCTAGGGTTCAGCCCCTTTGAACTGCTGTATGGTCACCCGGTAAGAGGACCTCTGAGTTTGGTAAAGGAAAGCTGGGAGAAAGCTCCCAGGAAACCTCCCCAGGATGTATATAGCTACATGCTGGCCTTCAGAAACCAAACCCGGCGTTTCAGGCAACTCGCTCAGGCGAATCTGGAAGCCAGCCAGGAGGAGATGAAGCGGTGGTACGATCAGAATGCCACTCTGATTGAGCTTCAGCCTGGTCAGAAAGTGTGGGTCATGGCCCCAATGGAGCCCTGCGCGATCCAGGATAAGTGGACCGGACCATTTGAGGTGGTGGAGCGCAAGAGTGATGTCACCTACTTGGTGAACTTGCGGTCTCCTAGGAACCCCTTGCGGGTCCTGCATGTCAACCGCCTGAAGCCCCACTTAGAGAGGTCCGAAGTGGGCATGCTCCTAGCGACAGATGATGGAATGGAGGAGGAGACTGAGCCTCTTCATGACCTCCTGTCTGCGACAGAGCAAGATGGGTCAGTGGATGGTGTAAACCTCTCCTCCACCCTGACCCCTGAGCAACAGGATGACTGTCGCCAACTGTTGGGACAGTTTCCTGACCTGTTCTCCCTGACCCCTAGTGTCACTGAGTGGTGCGTCCATGATGTGGACACTGGGGACAGTCCTCCTGTGAAGAACAAGACTTACAGAGTGACTGACAGGGTGAGAGCTTGCATCAAGGAGGAGGTCTCCAAGATGTTCGCATTGGGGGTGACTGAGTCTTCTAATAGCCCATGGGCCAGCCCAGTGGTCTTGGTCCCAAAGGCTGCCGCGCCTGGTGCCACACCCGAACTCCGGTTCTGTGTGGACTACCGAGGACTCAATTCAGTCACCAGGACTGACGCGCACCCCATCCCCAGAGCTGATGAGCTCATTGATCGGTTAGGGGCTGCCCGGTACCTCAGCACGTTTGATTTAACGTCTGGGTACTGGCAGATCGCCTTAACTGATGGGGCAAAAGAGAGGTCAGCATTCTCCACACCAGATGGGCACTACCAATTCCGGGTTATGGCCTTTGGGATGAAGAATGCCCCTGCCACCTTTCAGAGGTTGGTCAACCAGGTGCTGGCTGGACTGGAGGATTTCAGTGACGCCTACCTGGATGACATTGCAGTGTTCAGCGCCAGTTGGGAAGAACATCTGCGCCACCTCTGGGAATTGTTGATGGCGCTGCGGAGGGCAGGCCTCACGATCAAGGCGAGTAAGTGCCAGATCGGGCAGGGTTCTGCGGTGTATTTGGGACACCAGGTTGGGAGCGGCCAGGTGGCGCCCCTACAGCCCAAAATTGATACCATCCTGGCTTGGCAACCCCCAAGACCCAGACAGAGGTGAGAGCCTTTTAGGACTCACTGGGTATTACAGGAGGTTTGTCAAGGGGTATGGCAGCATAGTTGCACCCTTGACAGAGCTGACTTCCAGGAAGCAGCCCAAGAAAGTGAACTGGACTGACACCTGTCAGAAAGCTTTTGATGCCCTGAAGACTGCCATTTGCACGGCGCCCGTGCTCCTGGCACCCAACTTCTCAAAAGAGTTCATTGTTCAAACAGACGCTTCAGAGCTTGGTGTAGGGGCTGTTCTTGCACAGATGAATGAGGAGGGCCTAGACCAACTTGTAGCCTTCATCAGTAGGAGGTTACTTCCACGGGAACAGAGTTGGAGTGCGATTGAGCGTGAGGCATTTGCTGTGGTCTGGGTGCTGAAGAAGTTGAGACCATACTTGTTTGGGACTCACTTCTGGGTTCAGACAGACCACAGGCCCCTCAGATGGTTGATGCAGATGAGGGGTGAGAATCCAAAGCTGTTGAGGTGGTCCATTTCCCTACAGGGGATGGACTTTATGGTGGAACACCGCCCTGGTACAGAACACGCCAATGCTGATGGTCTGTCCAGATTTTTCCGCCTTAGTGAAGAGAACTCCCAAGAGGTAGGGTAGTTCTCCCCACATTTCAGCTGGAGGGGACACGTGTTAGACCTGGCACCATTGGCGTGGGTCTCCCTTCCATTTTTTTTCCTGTTGCTTCCTGTGTTTTGCTATGTTTTTGCTGGTCTAGATGCTTTGGGCACTTTGCCACTGCTATTCAGTTCCAAAGTGCAAGTGCTCCCTATTGTAAATTGTTGTATGGATTAGTGATTCCATGATTGGATTATTTGATTTACTTGTCAGACCCTAGTACAGTGCACCGTGTGTGCCCAGGGCCTGTAAATCAAAAGCTGCTGGTGGGTTTGGAGCACTGGTTGTGCCACCCACAGAAGCCGCCTGTAAAGTGTGACTCAGGCCTGCCATTGCAGAGCCTGTGTGCAGTCTGGGACTGCCATGTCGACTTGGCAAGTGCACCCACTTGCCAGTCCCCAAACCTTCCCTTTTCTACATGTTAGTCACCCCTAAGGTAGGCCCTAGGGCAGGGTGCATTGTATGTGAAAGGTAGGACATGCCCTGATGTGTGTGGCATGTCCTAATAGTGAATTACAGCCACTTTCGTTTTTCACTATTGCAAGGTTATCTGTTCCCATAGGCCAGAATGGGCAGTTTGGCTATAGCATCTTATAATCCTTAACTGACCCTAGGAACAAGATAGAAAAACGAATTTAGTATGCCTGAACTCAGAATGTTAAAATACTTCTTTTAGTGTGGGTGATTTTTACATTCTGTGTTTGAAAATACCACTTTTCGAAAGTAGGTATTTTCTTGCCTAACCTTCCAGTGTGCCTCTGCTAACGTTGTGTATTCACTGTCTGGTTTATGAGTGACAGGGGACTGGAGAGGGTCTTGGCTCCAGCAGTCTGATGGGTCAGGGCTGGGCTGAATAGGACCCACATAGAATAGAGAGTAGGGGGAGGAGACTTCCTTTCACTGATCTGAGCCCTCATAGAATAGAGAGTAGGGGGCGGGATTTCCTTTCACTCCCTGAGACCTCATAGAATAGAGAGTAGGGGAGGAGATTTGCTTTCAGCTTCCTGGGCCAGGTCTGCTCTCAAACAATGCTGTCTCCACCTCCTGCCAGGAATCTGCACAGAACTGGTTTTGGTCAGGCACAGACACTCTCTGCCTTCAGAGAACAAAGACTTTTTGAGTATAAATATTGGGGCCCAGACCCCAGAACTTTAGATCACTTCTGGGAATCAAGACGAACCTTTGCTGAGGAGAAGAACCAGGAAACTGAAGGAGGAGACTACCCCTGTGCTGTGTGCTGTTTGGGGGTTGGCCTGCAGTGGTTGCTTCATTGCCAAAGAAAGAAGAAAAGGACTGAGTGTGCTTTCATCATCTTGAAGAAGATCTCCAAGGGCTTGAACATTGAGCTTGCCTCCTGCCTGAAGTCTCAGGGATACAAGACTTCACTACCAGCTCCCCCCTGAATTCCCTTGCTGGGAATTGAAGTGCCTGCTGTTGTGTTGGGCCTTCTGAGAGACTGCGTGTCGCTGGGAGCTGAAAGCGCGACGCAACAAGGAGAAGCGTGTCGCCGCCGCAGCAGTTGCCGTTGCATCACCGAAGAAGCGTGCCGCAGCTGTTCGCCGTCGCATCCCCGGAGAAGCGTGTCGCCGCCGCAGAGGTTGCCGGCGCATCACCGGAGAAGCGTGTCGCAGGGCCTGTCGCGGCTCAGAAGTTACCGAGTTCACCGCACGGCCATCAGGCGTGACCGCATCTCATCCAACGTTGTCGCATCGCATCAAAGACGCCATTTGGTGGCATCGCACCGGAACGTCGCATCGCATCGAGGCGCCATCTTGTCGCATCGTAACCGGAGCGCAGTAACCCGAGCGCAGTAAGAACCCGACGCATCACCTCCCCACGCGGTAAAGAACCCGACGCATCACCTCCTCTCCGGTAAGGAACCGACGCATCACCTCCCCTGCGCTGCAGTAAGGAACCGACGCAGCACCTCCCCCGGAGCAAGGAACCGACGCATCACCGTTCTTGCGTGTAAGGAACCAACACATCACCTTCCCTGCGACCCTTTTGTTTGTTTTCGTTTCGCATTCAAGGTACATTGAGAGTAAAGTGTTGCATTTACAATCTAAAGTGAACTGAGCTATTTCTACCATTCTAAAGTCTTATTTTTGAATACTGTATTGTGGATTTTTGTCATTTGGGTCTTGTGTTAAGTCTATATAAAGAATACTTATCTTTCTAAACCTGTGTGGTGTTCATCTGTAGTGTTTTCACTATATTACTGTATGTGTTCACAAATGCTTTACACACTGCCTCTGAGATAAGCCTGCCTGCTCGTGCCAAGCTACCAAGGGGGTGAGCAGGGGTTATTTTAGGAGTGTAGCCCCTTACGCTGACTAGACGCAAGGGTCCCTATTTGGTCAAAGGTACCTACCTCTGCCAACTAGACACCGCCAAATCTAACAACCTTCATTTACCTTCAGAGGCCCTGAAGCACTTCCAGCTGGTTAGGAACAGGGTTGCCATGTTTGTGGGTTGACTCTGTGCCCTGTGTTAGAAGTGACAGGTGCTGTGAATGAGATTTTGTGGGGGTTTGCCAATCATGTTGCAGTTAACTTGTGTCTGTTTAAGCATGGAGTCAAGCAGAGAGATGAGTGAGGCAGAGTTATGTGTGCAGGTACATGTCATCTTCTAAGTGTAGGAGGTGGCCAATTGTATACTTTAGTGGTAGGCTGCTCTATGTGGTGTAGTGCATGAGAGGTGTTTTAGCCTTGCCGTTCCGATCCAGTATGATTTCAAAAATTGGCTGGTGGGTCGTAGGGAGGTTACAAGTCACAAGTTCAAATTTAGCAACATATGCACCAGCACTATGATTGACTATAGGTTGGTATATTATATGCATGGGTCTCCACTGACTGGATGCAGTTAATGCTGTTGATGTAAAGTGATCACTAATGGAAACATCACCATATTTGGACAAAGAATGTGACATGGGCACTCAATACCCCATTATAGTGACTTTCCACTCTTGTACTTCTTTTTAGCCCTGAGGAAGTCGTGGGATATTTCCCTGTAAGTGACGAACCCCGTGTTGGCTTCTGAGGCTAAAAGATATCAACAAATGAACAAGAAAAAACACAAAAGAATAAACAAAGAAGAAGACAACTGTTAATCTTTGAATTTTTGTTATCTATTAGCGTGTGCTTGAGGTTAACTGTATGTTCCGATCCAGTAGCCGTACTTACGCACGGAGTGAAGCAGAGAAGTGTACGATGGAGACATTTGGGAGATACTTACCATCATCTTCTGACCTGACTTGTGCAGTACCAGGTCCATAACCAGGTCATGTGTGTTGGAACAGCCAGGTTTTCACCACCCTCCAGAGCTGACTGACCTCCTGGATTATTCTTCCTACCATGAGTCAGGCATTCCAAAGGCTAGCCCTCTTTCCCCTCAAAATTGTCGAAATTCTTTTACATTCAAATTCTGCTCAAACTGTGGCAACCGCCCCTTCACTGAAAACTCCCAAGAAGTTCAGCTGTTGCACGGCTTGACAACAGGACTCAGCTGCTCATTTAGGAAACAGTAGAATGGGTTCCCTTGTTTCTTTATTTACTTATGAACACCTATAAACCACAAGGGATGTTTCATCAAAGTTGAAAAGAGCAAGATGCAAGTTTGAAGCAGGTGGTACCTGGCGTCAGTGTAGGTGGACAGAAAGCTCCAGCCAAACTCCTGGAAGCACTGGGCGGTGTGTTGTAAGCCTGCAGCTGGCCCTGGTGCACGAGGGAGCAGGAAGGGGTGGGGTTCAAGGCTGCCGATGTGGGCTGGAGCACGTGCCCAGCTGTTAGCCATGTCCCTGGCAGTCATAATAGAGAGGCGGGGCCGGACTCGGCCACGCCAAAGGTATGGCGGTCGAGCCGGCCCCCGACGCTGCCCACACTGGGGGGCGGGCCCATCGCGCCCTGATGTCGCGGTGGGCCCGCCTTGCAGAATGATTGGCTGAGGAGCGTGCCCCGGAAGAGAAACGCGCTCCGGGGCGCGCCTTGGTGACGTCATCGGGAGACCTCTAAAAGGCTGGGGAGCGGCGAGTTGGATCTCTTTCGCCGCTCCCCAGCCGAACTCACGCACCAGCCTCGCTAGGAGGCTGCCCTTAATTTGTTTATTTTCTGTTGCAGGGTCTCGCTCGTTCACGTCGTCGGACCAAGATCGGAAGAGTGCGGGGAGCAGGAAGACAGCGCCAGGTCGAATTGGACCGTCGTGAGCTGCCTTATTGGTAGAGTACGGTAACGGGTAGTGCGGCGGGCCCCGTGAGTTGGGAGGGATCGCACGGAAGTATAAGAAGGTGAGCGGGTAGCCGGTTGTGGGGGGGGTCGGCGTGGTACCGCCACTGTTGCGCCGCTGCCTTGAGTGGGCAGTTTTTTCGGGGCTGCGGTCCGCCGGTCTGCTCCTTTTTTACTGGGCGCCACCAGAAGGGGGCCTTTTTTGGGGGCCAGTGGTAAGGGGTTTTCAGCAGCTTTCCTAGCGCAGTAGAGCAGCGCGTCAGTCTCATAATAGGAAGGTGCTGAGTTCGTTCCTCAGAGAGGGCATTTATTTCCTCCCTTTAAAAGGTTATACGGTTGGGGGGGATTTCAGTCAGCTACAACACACGGGGCGGGAGTGGCAAGAAAAAAGTGCTGGCACATTAGGTTGCCCAGTCTACAGCGGATAGCTGGTTTTTAGGGCGGGGGATTCTCTCTGTTTGATCGTGAATGCGAATATTTCTCATCAAAAGCTGTGTTATTTTGCGTCACGTGATCTGTTCTTTGTGTCCAAGCAGTGGACGAGTGGACAGCGGGCAAGAGCGGACATAAGCAGAGGACACCAGCAGCAGGATCAAGGAAGAGGGCACGGACAGGCCTGCATTTTCAGAGCTTCTGGGAGCCACGCGGGTTCGAGACTACTCACCTGACCCACTAGAATAGCTGGTGTGGCGTGGCTCTGGTTGCCTGGGTGCTTACGGCCGGTTGTGTACCTCCTACGCTATCAGGTAAAGGGCTCGGGACACGTCCCAGCCCAGTCTGTGTGGGGGAGTGAGCCAGCGTAGGACTCACTCAGAGGGCCCATTGGTAACGGGCGTATTGTGATCGGGGGAGATTTAAGATGGCAAATAAATCTAAGCGTGGGGACAAACAGTCCCGTATGGAAAGCCTTTTGCAGGGCATGATGGAAAAAATGGTGGCAATGGAGGATAGGATGAAGCAGATGGATGAGATGGGGCAGGCTTTAGCGGAATTAAAAGAGAGGGTAGATGGGGAGGAGGCGCCAGGGGAGAGACCCAGGCACAAGCATGTGGCACCTAAGGAGGCTTTTCCACCCCTCCCAAAGAGAAATAGAGCCAAGAAGGGCGGGGAGAGGGTGCACGAGAGACCAGTGCCACTCCCGATACCCTCCCCTATGCCTGTGCCGCCGCTCATCCCTCCCGTCCCGGCCACTATACCACCTGTGCCGGCGCCAGTACTGCCGGTGCCCGCTCTCATTCCGCCAGTGCCAATTAACGCGCCGGCACCACAGCCGGCACAGGTCCCAGTAGACCCACTGGGGGGGGTTCCCGGGGCTCCGTTGCCCCCTCCTGGGGGCAGTCCGGTACCACAGGACTTAGTTTCCAATCTGGCAGCTTTGCTCCCTTGGTTGGGGAAGGTGGCCAACTGGTCACCGGCAGCGGGGGCATCTATTGAAGGGGAAGATTTAATGGAGAAAGCGAGGCAAATCATGACCCAGTTTAATGGCACGCCAGGGGATGCCCCGGGGAAGGGTCAGATGTTACCAGTTCCCCCCACTCCAAAACCGGGGCCCTGCCCGGTGGTCGATATATCCAAGGAGAAGGTCCAGGAGACGGCGGGGTGTAAGACACCAGGTAAGCAAGTGACTCTGCCGTTGTTGGGGGTGGGAGAGGCCCGCACTCCCAGGGAGCATTTGGCCAGACATGTGATAACGGAAACGAAAGAAAAAATATGGAAGGGTAGTTATGTGAACATGTTTTCCTTGTTACTTGATGAAGCGGAGCGGGAGGAAGCTAAGAAAAAGAAGGATTGGATGCTTCCACGGGAATGGGCTAACGAGTTGCAGAAATATAGGTTGGAGGAGTCCCTCATTAATTGGATTAGGGGTTTTTCAGTGTATATGGCCGTGATGGCGGAGCAATTTCCCAATATGCAGGCAGAGATGGCATGCTATCAGAATAGGATCACTATGGCGCACGATAAATATGGGGGTAATGGATGGAAGGATTATGATAAAAGTTTTAGGAGAGCAAGGGCTTCTGATCCAGCCCTGGCCTGGGACCAAGTGGACTTGATATCCTGGATTGACCATTTTGGCGGGGTAGTGCAGGAGGGAGCAAGAAGTCAGCCGGTTCAGCCCTTTCGGCAGAATTCCCCCTCCACTTACAGGAGTGGTGGGGGGAGCGGGAAGAAGGGGGCGTGCTGGGATTTCAATAGGCGGACCTGTAACAGGCCCCCGGGCACGTGTAAATTCAGGCACGCGTGTTCCTTCTGCGCCAACACATCACACCCTGAGTCTAGATGTTCCAAGAAAGGAAAAGATGCGGGGAGAAAGAAACAGGATTGAGGGTGCTCCTGTGATCCGTGCACGTTCCCCTATTCAGATATCGGTTTTGACCCCTTGGCTAAACAAGTATCCATGTTCTTCATCTGCCCAGATGCTGTTGGAAGGCTTTACTTGCGGTTTTAGGAAACCCGCTCCAGATTATATTGGAAAGTCGGTCTGTAAGAATCAGGTTTCAGTACGAGCTAACCCACGTGTGGCAGCCAATAAGATTGACAAGGAGCTACGACTAGGTAGAATAGCAGGCCCATATGACACCATCCCGGTAAAAAACTTTGTTTGCTCTCCGTTAGGGGTGGTGCCAAAGAAGGAAGCGGGGGAGTTCAGGCTGATTCACAATCTATCGGCACCTAGGGGGTTGTCAGTGAATGACGCTATTAGTGAAGAGTTATGCAGGGTAAAGTATGCATCTTTTGACCAAGCGGTGGAAATGCTCCGGGTCCTGGGTCCTGGAGCGCTGATGGCAAAAACAGATATTGAATCTGCATTTCGCTTGTTGCCAGTCCATCCTGCGGATTTTCATTTGCTGGGTTTCCAGTTTCAGGAAAAGTATTACATGGATATGTGTATGCCTATGGGTTGCTCAGTATCATGTTCTTATTTTGAGAAATTCAGCTCCTTTCTGGAATGGGTTTTTGGGCAGGTTACTGGGCACATGCATGTTCTACATTACCTTGATGATTTCTTGGTCCTAGGCTCCCCTGGTTCCCCGGAGTGTGGATGGGCGCTGGGTGAATTTTGCACGCTCATGCAGACTTTTGGGGTACCATTAGCACCGGGGAAGACAGTCGGGCCATCCACTAGCATTGAATTCCTAGGGATAGAATTGGACTCCATACAGGGATGTTTCAGGTTGCCCAAAGAAAAAATTAGGAAGTTTGAGTTAGGCCTGAAACAGTGCTTGGAAAAGGAAAAGGTCACATTACATCAGTTGCAGCAGACAGTGGGGCAGTTGAATTTTGCTTTGCGTGTAATACCCATGGCGCGACCATTCTCACGCTCCATTGCGCAGGCTATGTCCGGACTTCAGGAACAACGCCATCACACCAGGTTATCTGCTGAGGTACGTCAGGACATGCGCATTTGGTTGGCATTTCTGAGGGACTTCAATGGCAGGTTGGTGTGGCACGGTCCACTCATTGCCTCCCCAGAGTTGGGATTAATGACGGATTCTGCTGGCAGTGAGGGTTTTGGCGCCATACTGGGCACTGAGTGGGTGGCACAGCGGTGGCCGTCATGGTGGAGGCTGAGTGGCCTCACAAAAAATATTGGTTTCCTGGAATTGTTCCCCATTTGGGTGGCTTTGACGGTATGGCCGGATCAACTACGCGACCGCTCTGTCATTTTCTGGTCTGACAATATGTCTGTGGTCGAATGCATTAATCAGCAAACTGCACATTGCAAATGGATATTGCGCCTAGTGAAAGAGATTGTACTGTTATGCATGCGATTGAATTTGCAATTCAGGGCTAAGCATGTGCCCGGAATATTGAATCATGCTCCTGACGCACTCTCTCGCTTCAAGATGCAGGTGTTCAGGACGCATCTCCCAGAGGCGGCAGTGCGCCCGACGGCCTTCCCAGAATCTCTTTGGCAGATTGGTGCCCCCAATTACCGGACCTTGTGGCAGCTAGTCTAGCTCCAAGGACTAGGAAGGCATACGAAGGGGCGTTTTGGGCTTACTGTACCTTTTTGGGAAGGGAGTGGGATGAGCATTGGCATGATACGGGGAGGATCCTGACCTACCTAGCTTTTTTGAAGAGGGAGGGGTGCTCAGTGGCGGCCGCCAGGCGACATATGGCAGCAATTTCCTTTTTTGCGCAAGCAAGAGGGTTAAGGGATCCCGCGAACAGTTTCACAGTTAGGAAAGCTTTGAAGGGGTGGCAGCGTATACAGGGATCAGTGCCGGACACTAGGCGGCCTATAGGGATGGAGTTGTTAACAGCTTTGCTGGGGGCTCTCGGTTTAGTTTGCAGCTCCACGGCTGAAGTGTTGTTATTCCGTGCAGCATTTTCTTTGGCCTTTTATGGGGCATTTAGGATCAGTGAACTGGTGTCCAACAACAAGCGGGATGTGCAGGGTGGCCTACAATTTGATCGGGTTAAAGTACAAGGGGATTCTGTGTTGATATCTATCAGGAGGTCAAAGACGGACCAGGTTGCCCGGGGAGAAGGATTTGTACTGCACCGTGCGCCCTCCAATCCTTGTTGCCCTATTACTAACTTGGAAGAATTTTTGGGCAGTAGGACCAAGGGTGCGGGTGGCCCTTTATTAATTCATGCAGATGGCACCCCGCTCACGAAATTCCAATTCAAAAGAGTCTTGGACATGGCGGTGTTGAAGGCAGGTTTGGAACCAAGTAGCTTTGGAACGCATTCATTCAGAATAGGAGCTGCTACCGAGGCGACGGCTAGGGGTCTGCCGGGTGGGGACGTCCAGAGGATTGGTAGATGGTCATCCAATTGTTACAAGCGCTATGTGCGTATGCATTTGTTATAACGAGTGCTTGAGCTTGGGTTCTGATGTCTGTTTCTCCTTTTCTTGAATTGCAGTTTCTCGAACCTGTCACGCAGGAGGGAAACTGATGGCGACACAGCGGCAACAGCAGTCGGCGCTGGGACAGGGTCACGCCCGCCAGCAAAGACAGCAAGTGGTTTGGATCGTCGGCCATTCTTATGTAAAACGGTTGCATGCCTTTTTCCTTGCAGGCAAATTTGAGTCAAAAACTGAACTGGCAGATCTTACAGTGTCCTTTCATGGGAACGGGGGTCTCCTCCTCACACAACTCAGGGGCCTGGTGACAGATTTATTAAAAAAAAGGGGGGCTCTACCCAGCGCCATTATCCTACACTTAGGGGGGAACGATTTGGTACACTTGGGCAGGAGGGGATTAGTGGAGACTCTACTGACTGAAGTGGGATGGTTGGCTCGGACTTGCCCAGGGTGCACCTTAGTTTGGTCACACATGGTCCCAAGGATGCAATGGCGGGGGGGCGAATCGGTGAAGGCTTTAAATCATTCAGTTCGGAGGATCAATACTAAATTGGAGAGACTATTCAGGTCCCCACATTTGCAAACGATTTCCCATGGGTGCATATGAGGGGAGTCGTGCTTCCTACAAGACGGCGTCCATTTATCTCAATTGGGTAATAGGATTTTCATGGGGAACTTGCTGGCTTGGATGGATGGGTTTAGAGCCAGGCCTGGAGCTTTCTGAGAGCGATGGGGGGCCAGACAGTCGGTCAACCATCTGGCCTGTGGCGGTAAGGTCATGATTGGGGAGCAGTAACTTAAGGTCCTTAGGGACGGCGCCATTCTTGAATGGGGTCGCCCAATGGGAGGGACAAGTGGTCTCTCATGGTACTCCAGGGGCGGTTACAGCCGGTAGGCTGGATGGGTGCGGGGGATGGGGAGTCACGCTTTCCAGTAGGCTGGTTGGCCACCCCGCACGGGCACACGGGTGCAATGGGCCCCTCGGAGATAATATACAGGGCGTATGGGGGTGACCGGGAGGGTAAGTACCCTCACGGTGACTGGGCCCCCCGCGCATGCGCACTCCGGTACGAGGGCGTGGGGCTTAATTGGGGAGGATCTGACCCCAGACGTGACCTTGCCGTGGGCTCAAAGGGGAATGCGCAGAAGTAAATTGCTGTGGTATGCTAGATTAAGATAGGAATACCTTTGTATTAGAATTATGTTAAGGTTAGCCATCTGAGATCTGTACATATCATTGTAACAATGGAATTCAATTTTATTCTGCGTATTTTGTGTAAATATGGTATAAAATGTTTTATTAAAATGTTTTATTAAAATTGTTTAATAAATACGGCCGGGGGTTTTCGACCCCCTACTCCAAAAACTTCTATTGGTAGTCCATGTTGTTATCTGGGTATCATTAAAGGAGGAGGGAGGGGGTATAGGCTGTACCTGGCCATATAGAGAGGCGGGGCCGGACTCGGCCACGCCAAAGGTATGGCGGTCGAGCCGGCCCCCGACGCTGCCCACACTGGGGGGCGGGCCCATCGCGCCCTGATGGCGCGGTGGGCCCGCCTTGCAGAATGATTGGCTGAGGGAGCGTGCCCCGGAAGAGAAACGCGCTTCCGGGCGCGCCTTGGTGACGTCATCGGGAGACCCCTAAAAGGCTGGGGAGCGGCGAGTTGGATCTCTTTTGCCGCTCCCCAGCCGAACTACGCACCAGCCTCGCTAGGAGGCTGCCCTTAATTTGCCCACCCACCATCCCCTAAAGCAGGTTTTCAGGCAACGTAGGGGGTAACCCGTTAAAATATAGATGTGTTGATCAGCATTGTGTTGTAATTTGCTTGTTTTATGTCCCGGTTTTTCTTTCCCATGACAGCTTTGTAATTTTCTGTGATAAGTATATAATTGTCGTATTTGGCGTTTCCTTGGTCGGCGGTAAGGTCATGATTGGGGAGCAGTAACTTAAGGTCCATAGGGGGCGGCGCCATTCTTGAATGGGGTCGCCCAATGGGAGGGACAAGTGGTCTCTCATGGTACTCCAGGGGCGGTTACAGCCGGTAGGCTGGATGGGTGCGGGGGATGGGGAGTCACGCTTTCCAGTAGGCTGGTTGGCCACCCCGCACGGGCACACGGGTGCAATGGGCCCCTTGGAGATAATATACAGGGCGTATGGGGGTGACCGGGAGGAGTAAGTACCCTCACGGTGACTGGGCCCCCCGCGCATGCGCACTCCGGTACGAGGGCGTGGGGCTTAATTGGGGGAGGATCTGACCCCAGACGTGACCTTGCCGTGGGCTCAAAGGGGAATGCGCAGAAGTAAATTGCTGTGGTATGCTAGATTAAGATAGGAATACCTTTGTATTAGAATTATGTTAAGGTTAGCCATCTGAGATCTGTACATATCATTGTAACGATGGAATGCAATTTTATTCTGCGTATTTTGTGTAAATATGGTATAAAATGTTTTATTAAAATGTTTTATTAAAATTGTTTAATAAATACGGCCGGGGGTTTACGACCCCCTACTCCAAAAACTTCTATTGGTAGTCCATGTTGTTATCTGGGTATCATTAAAGGAGGAGGGAGGGGGTATAGGCTGTACCTGGCCATATGGAAACGGTGGCTTTAGGTATGACAGGAGACAATGTGCTGGGAGTTGATTTTCGTGACATGGCAGGTTCTGTGCTCCACCTGTCTGAGAGGAAGACTTTCTGTCACCAGCTCTGGGTGTATTCCAGCAAAGAGGAGACTGCAGTAAATTACCCAGGTCACGAACACCCCCATCCCTAACCCAACTAGAACGTTCCATGCTGAAGTATGTTCTTATTTTTTTTTTCTTTTTTATCTTTTACAAATAGATACAATAATCCAAATAACGTGTACATTGTCTTAATCAGCAGCATGTTCTTTTGCGCAGGTGTGATTTCTGCTGAGCTGAAATGTGTTAAGTGCTTCTTGAACTCTGGCTAATGAGTTTGCCACCAGACACCGCAGCAGTCGAGCAACTGCTGTTTTGGCTAATAGAGCGTCACAGACACATACATACTCGGACAGGCAGACAAGCACGCGCACAAACACACTGGTGCACACACAGGCACACCGACACAAGCGCGCGCACACAGGACCTTATTTACAAGGCCATTGCGCCACCGGTGCGTCATTTTTTTGTAACTGAGGCCCTCTATTTCATGCCAGGCCTTCCTAAGAGGGAGCTGATGTGTCCAAGTTTATTCATGTAACTCGGAAATACTGCACTAGGATCAACCATATCATGAACAAAGTGTGCCTGTGTAAAAACTTGTGTGTGTGTGTGCGCATTCAGTTGAACAGGTGCAGTTGAATTGCTGTCATTTTACCTCAAATCATGCAGTTGCTCAAGCGCCCTGATTTGTGATTGAAGCAGGGCTTACATTTAATTGTTGTTCTTTACAACATAAAGAGCTCCGCTGGCTCAGGGCAGACCCGTGCACCTTTTTCTTGCATTTGGAAACGCAAGGGCAATTCCCGCTCTGTGTGTCTGACCATTCCTGTCAGCAAAACATGCAGTAACTCGGATATTTTCCCTTCTGCAAAGGGCCACTGAAGAAAACGGAATCGTGATATGGTTTCAGGTTTTTATGAAGCAGTGCCTAACCGAGAATATGCCAAAACACATGTTTACCATGTTCTCAGTTACGCGCGACTAAGTAAAATGTGCACGAACTAGTGACAGGTGCATCGGTGCATCTGCGCTAATCACAACCGAGGGTGCATGCACACGTTTTTCATTAAGCATAAAAATTACAAATGCGAAGGTATCTGTGCAAATAAAGGCCAGTATGTTAACGTCTGCACAGGCACACATTGTGCAGCACAAGAGAAAGTGCACAACCTTAGATCTTTAGTCCCACGCGTGGCACTTTTCAAACATGAGACCTAAAGGCTGCACAATGATATGTGATTTTATGAAATCTAATCTGTCAATAACTTTTACTAATCTAAGGTGCAATCTTCATCAAAATATTTACATTAGAACATCTGAAGTGCACGTGGCAGTCAGCGGTGGAGTCAGGAATCTTACCCTGAGAATTCCAGAGGCAATAACCTTAGCCTGGAAACACAGGGGGCGCCAACGTGATTTCGCTTTATTGCTTTTTCTACTTTACAAGTATGACATGCTCCAGGGGGCAGGGAGGTCCGAGCGTTTATTCCCCTCATTCAAAGAGTAAGTCTAGCTCCTCGACCTCTCGGACTCCTGCACCGGGCAATTATCACAATCAACAGACCTCTCACCTGGGCACTAATGCTTTAATGGTGATTACCTGGATACTGTACTTGGACATTTCACATACGCGTGGCAAAGTTCCTTGAATACACTCCCGGGCACATTTCACCTGCTCTTTGTCCACCTGTGGGCATGCACGGACAAGTGCTCCCACAATGCAACGCGGGGACACGGATAACAATGGTGCCAGCAGCAGTGAATGGCGCACTCAAGGTAACCTGCACACTGCGGCATCCTGCCCTGCCCCTTTAACGGAACAATTCGTCAGGCTCATTGCAGACCCCGCCCCGGCGCCGATCTCGCTGGGATCTTTAAATGAGCAGTTTAGTTTATCACTTTAGGAGGATTGAAGATTCCTTATGTGTTCACTGTGCATCGCCGCCACTCCGAGACGTTAGCCTGCGAGTCCCCATGTGGCAAATGCTTGTTTGTAATTGTTGAACATCTTTGAGCGTTGCCTCTCTTTAACAAAGATACTTAAAGTTGCAACGTATTTAGAGTATTACTTCTTTGCTTTATGGCCCCCTCGTGGAGGGGAAAAGAAAACATTTTGGACACTTTCAATAGTTCATAGTCCGTGCAGGAAACACGAAAGAATACAACCAGCAACAAAAATCCCAACAGAAATAAGATGGCGTCTTTTGTGATCTCCATCGAAGGATAGGAGCTCCTGTCACCAGGACCGCCGGGCTTTAAGAACAGCGCAGTCACATTAAGGGAGAGGTGAAGCATCAAGGTACAAAACTGAACAAGGAGGGACAATATCCGCCTTCGTGTCTTTAATACAATCAGACCTTTTCTTAACAACTTAAGAAAACCTGCATTTTATATCAAGACAGGGGGCTCTAATATGTCTGTTTAAAGCGTGTGAATTAGGGAAAATGAAGTTTGATATACAGGCATAAAAAAAATCCTTAAATGTAGAAACTTTGGGCCGTATCAGTGGACTCTAGTCCTCTAGTCTTTTTCGAGCCCAAAAATCCAAGATTCTTCTTGCAGAATGAGCCCTCAAACAAAGAGAGAGGCCCCTTAGACTGGGGGCGAGGGGAGATAGGCCAGGGGCACCCCAGCATTTCTCCCCTTCCCCACTCTCAGACTCTTTAGTCGTTCTGGGAGCGAGGGGGTCATGCAGGTGTCTCTACGGTTGGTATCCTGCCCCCTGCCCTCAGATGAGAGTTTAGCTGATCCTTCGAAGGCAGGGGGTGAGAAGTGTGCCCATAAGTTGCACTCCACAGCCCCGGGTATCCAGGAGGGAGTTGTTATATAGGTTGCTATTTAGGTTGTTGCACAGAGTAGCCAGAAAATGCGTTCCACTTTGAACCTAGCCTCTAATGACATGACGTGAATGATGCAAGTAAGCTTGATCCTTCTTAGAATAATTCCCTTCACCCTTACATTGACTGATCTATATGTCCATTCTGATACCCTTCCACCATCCTTTCACCTTTCCCTCCGCCCATCCATCCTTTCATTATCCTCGCCATTCATTTACATTCCGACCATCTGTTCACATTCATCAATCCTTTCACCCATCCATATTTTCACCTTTCCATCCATCCATCCATCCATCCACCAACCCATCCATCTATCCATCCACCCAATGACCATTCCCTTCAAACACAGATCTATCTTTCCTTTCACTCTTTCAGTAATTTTTCCTTTCAGTTTTCAGCCAAACCTTCAATCACTTCCCCCTTCCTTTCATCCTTTCTTCAAGTGATCCTTTCACCCTCCTGTTCATCCATTCAACCACCCATCCTTGCACTAACCCCTCCATTTTTCTTTTCATCCACCCTTCCTTCCTTGCCCTTTAGATTTCCCTCCTGCCCCCTTTAATACTTTCACTTTTTCTTCCTTCTCCCCTTTCTCCTGTCTAGTTTCTAAGTACATATATATAATATCAACAAGAGAGAGAGGGAGAGGGTCACTCTTATTCCCCCTAACGTATGAATTCAATAACAACAAAAGAGTGAGTAGAAAAGGGACGATGGGGAACGTAGTACGAGGAAAAACCTCTTATTTAAAAGAACCCTCACTCACCAACCTAGTTGGTGACATGCTTCATCATTGGGTTCCCACCAGAGAGGCCGAGTGCCTCCCTGGTGTGCTACGACGCCTGAATTACAGCGGAGCGGGTATTTTGTTGGGGTAGTGTCAGTGCAACAGTGAAGGTAGTGCAAGTTAAAAGATATCTGGTTTAATCCCAAATCAATTTTATTGGTGGAAAACCAGGTAACATTAAAAACAAGTGAAATGGACACTAGGTGCCTAGCTAAATTGACCAGGCGCATCCAAATTGATTTAAAAGTGATCAATGGTCAACATGTTTCTGCTTATAATGTGTAATTTACAAAGCTTTCATCAGGACCAGGCGTCCACGGCGGTGTACACTCGCTAAGGTGTACCCTAACCAGTGGAGGTATATGGATGGTAAAACTCACGGTTTTACCATAGGGCCTTCTGGGATTCCAAAAGCCAAAGAACTCTGTAAGAAAACACAAATACAACAGTTTTGTAAGTTCAGTGGTATTTCTTGCCAGGTATTCTGGAGGTCTAAAATGTTTAAGAAACCTTGTGCTATTAATTGCCACAGCGTGATTGTATCACGCACACCTTTCAATCAGGCAAACGTGTCAGACATACCGCCACTCCGTGTCTATTTGGCTCCGGAGGGGTCATTATTACTAGATAAATACTAGTAACATTTAACGCTTTACTTAGTGAGCGTAATAGACGCATTCTCAATTATGCAACAAACTTGGAATATAGTGACAAACCCGTTAAAAACGAGGATAAAGTGTGCACGCGTTTGTTAAAATCCAAAGGCAGATTTTCAAAACATGGAGAAATTAGGGCTTACGTGAAGAAACTACTAACTTCACGTCATGGGTCCGGGAGGGGGTTAGAGATGCTGGTGGAATCTATACAAGATAAAAGGAAGTAAGTATCCAGAGAATCTCCGGTGAGTTACCGTGAACCTCGTGTCAAAAGTAACAATCACCACCCCGGAAACCTCCCAGCCTACTTACTTCCAAAACAGCACTCTCCGCATCACAACCTATCGGTGCCAAACCTCGGACCCGAATGTTACTACGAAGTTTCAGCTGGAGCAAGAAATGCCGATTCTCAATCACGTGACCCGTAGCGTCAACCACCGAACGCGGTGCGTCCAGGACACGTGACTTCAAAGACTAGACTGCAAAACTCGGGACTTAAAGCGCTTAGTAATAAAGTTGTTATTTGCTTTAAACCACTCTGTACTGAAACGATATGAATTCTGAATGGCTAATTTAAGTAAACTTTAATAAAAATAGATAAAGTATGGGGTCAAATGGTACTTGTGAAACCAATAATAATGACACACGAGTATCGGAAAATATTAATCGACACACGAGTATCGGAAAATATTAAAGACACTATACTCTGAGCATAATAACCCTATTGAAATCTATATACATAGCAGATGCTAATGGTGTGGGCTAATCAACCATTTACTATGTATACATTCATTACACTATAAGTCAGTAACTTCCTAAAAGCGTGTCTAGAGGGCAATGGTGGTCCCAAATCAGACAGTGAGGACACAGGTAGGCATAAAGGTGAAAAAGGGGGGGTTAACCCTCCATGCTCAAGGGACTGAGTCATTGGTCAGGCATAAGGGCTGAGACTATAATCGAGTGGTGTCAACGTTTCATTACTGAACCCCAAGGGATATTATCGTTAAGCCCTATCTTATGTGTAGAAAGGCGATAAATCCAACGTTGTTCCTTCTCGAAAGCGCTTGCTGTATAGTAGGACCTTGCCTCAATTGCTCAATAATTGTCCAACTCAAATCATTTGTAGTGTGATTTTGCTGTAAAAATGATCAGTAAGTTTTGTAGTGTTTTTCCGGCATCGGATATTGCTCCTATGCTCACATATTCGTTGTTTAATCTTACGCGTAGTCATACCCACATACCTGGAACCGCACGGGCAAGTAATCAAATAAACCACGTTTGTGGAATTGCAGTTGGTATGGGCCTTTTGTGACCATATTTTCCAGTTTCAAGTTCCAGGTACTTGGTAGCGATAGTCAAATGGCACACACTGCACGCCCCACATGGGAAATGACCTGTCACAGGAGGAAGTCCCCAGGCATTCAGGACTGAACGATTTTCTTCCCTTACTGGTAAGCTAGGCCGCGTATGTACTACGGTATCCTTAATGCTCCTTGCTCTTTTGAAAGAGAAGAGCGGTTTTTCCCACTTGTGATTATTACTCTCCAGGATTCTCCAGTGCTTCCTAATTGATTTACTGACAGCATTAGAAGCCACATTGTACGTTGTAACGCATGTAAGTGGTATTTCCACTGAACTTCTGGGATTTTCCTCCAGAAGGGCTTCCCTGTGTTGGTTCCTGGCCCTCATGCAGCTTCTTTTTAAAATACTGTTGGGGTACCCCCGCTTCTGGAGTTTGATTGTAAGGTCCTCTGCCTGGGATCTAAAATTCGTCAATTCGCTACAATTGCGTCTGAGGCGGAGGTATTGACCGAAGGGAGGTTTTCCCGCAGTGGTCGCGGGTGGAAGCTGGAAAAATGCAGCAAGTTGTTTTTTGCTGTCGGTTTGTGGTGTGTCTTGGTCTGTAGTTGGTTCCCAACTTTCATGATCACTACATCCAGGAAGACCATCTCATCCTTCTTATAAGAGTAGGTGAATTTTAAGTTCGGA
The DNA here is from genome assembly GCA_963921515.1 of Calotriton arnoldi. Taxonomy (NCBI): domain Eukaryota; kingdom Metazoa; phylum Chordata; class Amphibia; order Caudata; family Salamandridae; genus Calotriton; species Calotriton arnoldi. The sequence continues at coordinate 572,100 of CAWUFW010006753.1, read as the reverse complement.
TCGCATGTATTTATCCACCCAAAGAACTCCAAAAGGGCATCTTCAGTCCCGTGCCAGATGATAAACACGTCGTCTATGTACCTCTTCCAAAAGGAAACAAAGGACGCGTAAGGATTATGGGCTGAAAAGATGTATTTACACTCAAAATCGTGCACATACAGCCCGGCTACACTTGGGGCAAATGTACTGCCCATCGAAGTGCCCGTAGACTGTAAATAGAGCTCTCCCTTGTATTCAAAGTAATTCCTTTTCAAGGCGAGGGTGGCACAAGCGATCACGAATTCCTTCGGGTTACAAAATCCCAAGGTGCTGTCTCCAAAACCTCTTTGAGAACCTTGATGGTGTCATCCTGCGGAATGCAGGTATAGAGGCTTTCGATATCTAATGAGACCAGGAAAGTAGATTCGTTGGTAATGTCAATATCCTGTAATAAGGATAATAAGTTTTTAGTGTCTTTAAGGTAAGTACTAGTTGCCTGGATCAAGGGTTTCAGAAAAATCGCAGTACCGCGACAAAGGTTCGAGGAGGGAGCCAATGCCCGACACAATTGGACGTCCTGGAGGGGCATTCTGTTCTTATGCGTTTTTGGCAGTGTGTAGAAGTATGGAATAACACCCCTGCTTGTTGTCAAAAAATCAGCTTCATGTTTGGTAATGTGTCCACTAGTTTCAGCCTCCTCTACCATGTCTGTAATCATAGATTTTAGATGTGGAGTGGGATCCGTATCAAGACGAGTGTAGTTGGCCTGGTCACTCAGAAGTCGTCTACACTCAGTATCATATGCCGCCGCATCTTGAATCACAACACCACCCCCCTTGTCTGCTGATTTGGGTGGATAAATACACCTGGAAAATCCCAGAAGTTCAGTGGAAATACCACTTACATGCGTTACAACGTACAATGTGGCTTCTAATGCTGTCAGTAAATCAATTAGGAAGCACTGGAGAATCCTGGAGAGTAATAATCACAAGTGGGAAAAAACGCTCTTCTCTTTCAAAAGAGCAAGGAGCATTAAGGATACTGTAGTACATACGCGGCCTAGCTTACCAGTAAGGGAAGAAAATCGTTCAGTCCTGAATGCCTGGGGACTTCCTCCTGTGACAGGTCATTTCCCATGTGGGCGTGCAGTGTGTGCCATTTGACTATCGCTACCAAGTACCTGGAACTTGAAACTGGAAAAATATGGTCACAAAAGGCCCATACCAACTGCAATTCCACAAACGTGGTTTATTTGATTACTTGCCCGTGCGGTTCCAGGTATGTGGGTATGACTACGCGTAAGATTAAACAACGAATATGTGAGCATAGGAGCAATATCCGATGCCGGAAAAACACTACAAAACTTACTGATCATTTTTTACAGCAAAATCACACTACAAATGATTTGAGTTGGACAATTATTGAGCAATTGAGGCAAGGTCCTACTATACAGCAAGCGCTTTTCGAGAAGGAACAACGTTGGATTTATCGCCTTTCTACACATAAGATAGGGCTTAACGATAATATCCCTTGGGGTTCAGTAATGAAACGTTGACACCACTCGATTATAGTCTCAGCCCTTATGCCTGACCAATGACTCAGTCCCTTGAGCATGGAGGGTTAACCCCCCCTTTTTCACCCCCCCCTTTTTCACCTTTATGCCTACCTGTGTCCTCACTGTCTGATTTGGGACCACCATTGCCCTCTAGACACGCTTTTAGGAAGTTACTGACTTATAGTGTAATGAAAGTATACATAGTAAATGGTTGATTAGCCCACACCATTAGCATCTGCTATGTATATAGATTTCAATAGGGTTATTATGCTCAGAGTATAGTGTCTTTAATATTTTCCGATACTCGTGTGTCGTTAATATTTTCCGATACTCGTGTGTCATTATTATTGGTTTCACAAGTACCATTTGACCCCATACTTTATCTATTTTTATTAAAGTTTACTTAAATTAGCCATTCAGAATTCATATCGTTTCAGTACAGAGTGGTTTCAAGCAAATAACAACTTTATTACTAAGCGCTTTAAGTCCCGACTTTTGCAGTCTAGTCTTTGAAGTCACGTGTCCTGGACGCACCACGTTCGGTGGTTGACGCACGGGTCACGTGATTGAGAATCGGCATTTCTTGCTCCAGCTGAAACTTCGTAGTAACATTCGGGTCCGAGGTTTGGCACCGATAGGTTGTGTGCGGGAGAGTGCTGTTTTGGAAGTAAGTAGGCTGGGAGGTTTCCGGGGTGGTGATTGTTACTTTTGACACGAGGTTCACCGGTAACTCACCGGAGATTCTCTGGATACTTACTTCCTTTTTATCTTGTATAGATTCCACCAGCATCTATAACCCCCTCCCGGACCCATGACGTGAAGTTAGTAGTTTCTTCACGTAAGCCCTAATTTCTCCATGTTTTGAAAATCTGCCTTTGGATTTTAACAAACGCGTGCACACTTTATCCGCGTTTTTAACGGGTTTGTCACTATATTCCAAGTTTGTTGCATAATTGAGAATGCGTCTATTACGCTCACTAAGTAAGCGTTAAATGTTACTAGTATTTATCTAGTAATAATGACCCCTCCGGAGCCAAATAGACACGGAGTGGCGGTATGTCTGACACGTTTGCCTGATTGAAAGGTGTACGTGATACAATCACGCTGTGGCAATTAATAGCACAAGGTTTCTTAAACATTTTAGACCTCCAGAATACCTGGCAAGAAATACCACTGAACTTACAAAACTGTTGTATTTGTGTTTTCTTACAGAGTTCTTTGGCTTTTGGAATCCCAGAAGGCCCTATGGTAAAACCGTGAGTTTTACCATCCATATACCTCCACTGGTTAGGGTACACCTTAGCGAGTGTACACCGCCGTGGAGGCCTGGTCCTGATGAAAGCTTTGTAAATTACACATTATAAGCAGAAACATGTTGACCATTGATCACTTTTAAATCAATTTGGATGCGCCTGGTCAATTTAGCTAGGCACCTAGTGTCCATTTCACTTGTTTTTAATGTTACCTGGTTTTCCACCAATAAAATTGATTTGGGATTAAACCAGATATCTTTTAACTTGCACTACCTTCACTGTTGCACTGACACTACCCCAACAAAATACCCGCTCCGCTGTAATTCAGGCGTCGTAGCACACCAGGGAGGCACTCGGCCTCTCTGGTGGGAACCCAATGATGAAGCATGTCACCAACTAGGTTGGTGAGTGAGGGTTCTTTTAAATAAGAGGTTTTTCCTCGTGCTACGTTCCCCATCGTCCCTTTTCTACTCACTCTTTTGTTGTTATTGAATAGTTTCTAAGTACCACAGTTCTTTCTTTTCTCAAATTATTTGTCCTTACTTGGCTTTCTCTCTTGTACATCCACTATTTGCTACATTCTCTCAGCTTTTTTGTCAAAACACCACTGGGTCTGTGCCATGTTGAGACCAGCCTCTTCCTTCCTGCCATTCCAGCCTGACAGGATGATGAGGAGCCTGCCACAACTCAACATGAAGCATGTGCTGCTGTGTCTCTCTAAGTGCCAGACTGCTCTCCTTGTTCCGCTGCCACGTCTTCATCTCAGGCGTCATCTGGTGCATGGTGATCGACGCTCGGTGTGTGGAGTCAGGGGCTTCCTCCAGGGTGCTTTTAGCTTCATGGAAGTGTATCTTGTGGCCTGCGGCTCTAGTCTCCATGATGTGGGCCCGTGTTTTGGTCGCTGGTGCCTGGGGATACCCGACCCCTAGAGAACCTACAACCTCTGCTGAGACCCGATAGCAGGAATGGGGACAGGGTCAGAGGTTCATCCACCAGTGGGGCAGGCACCAAAGGGTGGTTTCAGGAGTCCATAGCAGGCAAGTGGACTAAATCTGGGGGTACAGAATTTTGCACTCAGAATGTTCTCCAAGAGGTACCCATTTTCATATTCAATTACTACTGCAGTTGTGGGTTTAACCCTGAGGTACCATCATAACAGGCTGCCTGCTGGGATGAAAGAAGATTACAAGATTTGGCTCAAATTCCTTCAGAAGTTCAATGGCTTCATTGTGTGGACCTTTCCCTCATCTTTCCAGTCAACGTTTGGGCCTACAGACTGATGCAGTGTGGGTTTTGGAGGCATTTTGGATGAGGAATTATATCCCACTTTGAGTCCCTGGCCCTGTTTGTATACCAGAATGGGAAAGGCCTATCATGTTTTCAGTTCTCTACAATGTTCACTGCTGTTGTAGTGGCTGCAAGCATTGATCCCACAAATTACTCCTCTCACTTTTTCAGAATCAGTGAAATGCCAGCGGTGGTTGGCCAGGGTGCAGTGAAGGGAAGGTCAAGAGCCATGGGAGATGGTCAACTCCCTGTGATAGGTGGTATATCCACCATAAGATCTTGTGATTCCTCTCTCTTATATTCCCTTTTCTTCACTTTCACAGAGTAGTGATGTCTTCTAAAATGGTTTGGGTCATTGGCCACTCTTTCGTTCGATATGCAGCATTCCCATAAACAGGCCCCAGCAACGTTACAGAACGTCTTCTTCAGGTGGCTTTTCATCAGTGGTCACAAGATGTAACATCTGTGAGAGATCGGGGCAGCGGCTAGAGGTCTTGGGGGCCTTCAGTCCCTGGACTTAGTCGTTCTACTCCTTGGAGGCAACGATTTGTAATAGGGCTGTAAAGGGTAGTGAGAATGCATTTCGAGTGAGTTTGCTTAGTTGAAGTATGCAATCCACGAAGTACATATTGCGTGGTCTCATTTGATTCATGGAAGGAATTGTGGTCACAGGATCAGAATCAGGACAATTAATGTCAGCCAGGTGCCTTAATGCTGAGATATCAAGTTATGCGTGAGGCCTAGCCATCTGAGACATAGCCAACATAAATTATTGAGGGTCCCAGATATGTTAATCAGGGTTGGGTGCTTTTGTCTGATCATGAGACAGACCTTGTTATTCAATCAATCTGTGTGTTTGCAGCAGACACGTGCATTTTCATGTGCATGTTGGTCTTTTTCATAAGAAGTGCGGAGAGCTGTGACAGTGAGTGAATTGATGAAAAATCATGGCTCCTCTAGAAGGTTGAATTTTTAGCATGATTTTTATATATCCCTGATAATTGTGATTGATGAGAAATAAAGATATGTATTTATATATTTGTGTGTGACCTAACAGGGTAGTTTCTTTTGTTGTGTCACTGTTGCCACTGACTCAGATTTCTATGGTCCACCAGAAGAAGTTAATGGGTCTAGTTTAGACTACAACGTTTTTGTACTGCAGAGGAGCATCACCAAGTTAGAAGCCAATGGGCAGTGAAGACACTTTTGCACATAATTTTGTTTGTAAATATCTCTATACTAAGGATAATTGGGAATTATTGTATTTATTGTCATGATTCTTGATGAACGTACTAACTGTATTTTTCTTCTCCATAAATTAGTGCTTGTAATAAAGTGACAACCAATTTCCACCAAAGTATTGGGTATGGTAGTAATTTTGACTTTTGCAATGACATGTAATTTTGTCCAGGCTTATGCAATTGACGTGTGACTGCTCAACTGGGGACAAGCACAATTTGGGCATGTTAACGGACAGTTGTGTAAAAAGACCAACGCTCATTGAATTTTGTGATGGCTTCCAATCACCAAGATCACTTTCTGGTTCTAATTGGTGGAGGCTTGCACAGCTAACTACATTGCCGGGTCTACTATAGATGAAATCGGTGTCGGAGATTTAAAACCCCATGCTTAAGAACAGCCAGTTTCTTTGTTTTTGGATCTCGACCTGGAAGAACTGCTGCTTCCACAATTCATACCATCACTTTATCCACCCCACACGTGCACCTATTTTTAGTGGTTGCATAATTGTAATTCATAACAAAATGTATTTGTTTTACATTTTCCTTTGGTTGCAATGGATAATTTTCTCAAGAGCTGTTAGTCTTCAAGGCATAGTTGTATTGTTGTCTTTTGTTTTTTAGGTCTCGCCTATGCAGCGCGCAAGCGCTGCTTAGGAGATGACTTCTTGGAATCGCTCTGTACTTTCTTGGAAACTCGTGCATGTTTTGCACTGTTTCCAATGAGTACTCGTGCATGCAGAGCGTTTGCCTTGCGGGAGCGAACAGCGGCTCCATCTGTTTGCAATTATCGCGCCTGTCGAGCCTGTCGCTGCTTGCTCCCGCAAGGCAAACGCTCTGCATGCACGAGTACTCTTTAACTCGCGGGGCCGCGCTTGTCTTTCAGCGCTTGTTTTTTATTGTCCTTCAACAGTGCTTTTCATGGACCAGGAGTTCCCCAGGTGCTGGTAGTACTGTAGTTACATATGTAGTGCAGCCACTGTGTTTGTCACTTGAGCCGTTGTCGGCGCCGTGAGTACCAAAGATGCATTATCTGTGCTACGACTCACTCTGCATTGTACAAGGTACTCCGGCATGTCCTATACATGTTTCACTGCAGCACACTTCTGCCAGGACCACAGCCGCTCCGAGAGTTTCGCGGCTTGTGTTGTGCCTGACACCGGATTATTGAGCAGCGCTTCGTTGGCTTCAGGGAACCTCAGGGAAGGTGGGAGCACAAAGCGATCTCCACTCCACCGGCGCCCCTGCGCGTGCCTGCTGTGGCTGCCGCATGTACCGCACTCACAGGACCAGATGCCCCACTCGGCGGTGCCCACCTCCTGCCCTGTAAACTCCCCTCCCCGAACGTGCAGCATACACTGTATGTTGAAAGCGTGGACTATCAGGAGGCGCGCCATTAGGATGCGGCCCCCCGGGAACCCGGCCACGCCCTCGTGGTTCGGGCATGACTACTACATGAATCTCTTCCAGGGCAGCGTCGTGACATCACTTCTGGCTTGAGCAGGCAACAGCGAGAGGGAGGAGTGGGCGTGGGCCTATTTAGGGCAACTCGCCCTGGTCCTCGCCCTCTCTTCCTTACGGCGCCGGCCCCGGCATGCAGGGGACTCCGTGAATCTCCGTGACTCTTCTTGCAGTGGAGAGTCGTCTTTCCTGTTTCTTTCTTTATCTCCCATGCAGGTCGTGAGAGGGGTTTGCGGAGAAGGTTCGGGGCGGCGATACTCGTGGGACATCCATCATTCGTGGCGGTGGGATTCCCGGTCAGGCAGGCTTTCGGTGGTGGTGCTTTCCAGCGCACGGAGGTAAGGGCGGGGATCTGTGATCTTTGTGGTTGGGCAGACGCAGGGGAGGTGCGCTAAATAAATTGTTGGCAATAAAGGGGAGCTATAATCACGCTGACCCCTGGCGCTTCCTTTCTCTGCGGCTGCCCAGTACAGAGAGCGGACGAACGCACCTTAACGGTAGTCGCGTCGGAAGTCTCTAGTCCCCCGTTCGTTACCACGATCAACCGCTTGGTTGTTAAGGTGCCCGGGGTGATTGTGTGTATGGTGGGATATCGGCACTTTATTGTAGTTGGGATGGGGTTATCACGCCAATTGCCGAGAGTGGGTTTTGTTGAATTATGCCGGGCGAAAGGAGTAGAGGGAAGGACAGGGAGCCTGATTTGGCCCAGTGGCGTTAGCCTTTCACAATGTGGAATAAAGCGCTTTCAAAGGACAACGGTGCATCAGTGTGTATTCAAAACACGAGTGTTGTGTCTAGTGCAGCGCGGCTCTGCTCATCCATAGACGTTGTTGCGTTTTTTTTTTGGAAGAGCACGGATATGTCGCGTTAGAGAGATGGCGCCAAGGGCTGGTGTTAGGGTCGGTTGCCACCTAGGGGCTGGGTGTGGGAGCTGAGGGGCACAGTGATCCCGATACGCTTGTAGGGCCAGTCCAGTTGTTCGTTGCTGAGGAGCCCGGGGTCGGGCCTCGGCGGGGCCGTTGAACATTGTTGAATCAGATGGTGGTGTTAGTCCTGGGGTCCCTTGCATTTGCGGTCGGGACAACAAAAATGGCGTGGCACGTCGCATTATAAAAATAACGTTGTTGCGTCCTCTGATCATCGCGGGCAAAGTCTGGCATGAGATTATGAAACGCGAATTCTTTCCCGTTCCAACAGTTAATGAGCGTGTTGCAGAGGATGACTTAGCGGCATTGCCGAGTTACTGTTTGGTGTTTTCCGTGAGAATATGATGAGCCTGCTTGGTGTACTCACGATTGTTGTTTCTTCGGGCTTCCGATTGAAGTTCCATCCTGTGCGGTATCCCCTGCACGGTAGGCGGCTTGTCCAAGTTTCGGGATACGGGTAGGGGAGCTAGGTGACGTTGTGCCTTGTATGAACGTATGTGTTATGGATGTAGACATATGCATTGTATACTTGCATATGTGTGCTTGTGTGTACTACAAGGTATCTCTGAATGAATACAATACGTGTATGTCCATATATATTCGTACACCAGTCTAGGTGTGCATGTCTTTGTGTATACATAGTTGTGTCTTAATGATTGAGTGCGTTTATAAGAAGTGTGGGTGCTGGTATACTTTGCACACGCGTGTCCGTGTGTGTGTATCTCTAGCGACGTGTTTAAGAATTTGTGAGTGCTTAATCATTTGAGCGAATATATGTGTTTTATTAAACTGGCTGTTACTTTAGGAAGGTATATGCCTCCATGGTACACGTATGTTTGTGTATAACAAACTGAGTTTAATGAATGCGTATGTATGCTCTCACAGTACATGTGAATATATGTGCGGGGCATTATGTGTTAAGAGCCCCAAGGGGAGGGTCTGTGTACCTAGGGGCGATGGAGATAAGTTGAAAAGGGCAGCCGAGGATTATAGAGGCCTCTCCGCCACCTGGGGTGCGTCATTATGCGCCGTTATACCCACAAGACTCGTGGCTCCTGTGTTGGTGGGGGGGGAGAGGAAGTGGGGCGAAGTTTGAGATTTGTAGCTTGTCGGTCTTGGTTTACGCCTGGGAACCCGAGCCGCCTCGTGACTCACTTAGAGCCCTGGGAGCCCATGGTAGCTAACGACCTCAAATCCCCCTAATACCATTACGGTTCATTGTGGGAATCATTATGGCCCATGGGGTTTATTATGCTGCCACGCACACTCTGCTTGTAGCTGATGACGGTGATTACTGTCCTGGGGGTTTGGGGTTTGGGGCTTCTTCGGTTGCGGGCTCGACCTCTCGGGCATCAGCACTGACGGTCGGCAGTTCAACGGTGTGGGGCCACACCACAGCTAGGGTGTGAGGTATGGGTGTTGTGGCTAGGGTCTGCCGGTTTGGGGACCCCCTTGCACACAATACTTTCCAGATTATGACCCCTTACGTGATACCGACTGTGCTCAAATGTGTGTTGCGGCAGTATTAAGTTTGTCGTTTACTTTCTGTACTTGCCAAAATGTGCGGGGGTTGCGACCATGGTTCTTACACAAGCAAAGTTTGGTACAGTTGGTTTTCGGGAGGTGGGAGGGCCTTTTTCTCACCACTGCTGTTGACTGAAATGGTCTATCGATCCATAACGACTGTCTCTCATTGTGCGCTTGCGGTCTTCGTGTTAAGACTTGCCTTTGCTTACGCTGGGTGTCTTCTTAGGGCCCGTCTGTTCCTTCGCTATGTCTTAACATTGGATCGGTCCCTTCACATCTCTTGCGGCATGTACGTCGTTGGGGTCTGTTTGTTTTGGGGACGGTATACGCGCAGGATGTGTCGGTCATCGCTGCAAATGTGCCCAGAGGGTGCGATTCGCCTGATAGATGCTGGTTCGCGGATCTGTCTCTTCAAACTTCAGGTGTGATCCTGGGTTTCCACAGGCCTTTTTCCGGGAAGGCGTCTTTGTGGTCTGGCACCTCCCTCTCTTCGTACATTTGTGTCCCTGGGTCACGACCTCCTTCTTCCTTTTGGTACAGGGGTGTTCCTGAGCTGGCACTGACCTCTCTTCTTACATGCGTGACCCTGGGCCCGAACCAGCCCCTTCTTAAACACGGATCGTGTTACAATGTGTATCTTGGGGCCTCTAGGGGGTTCGTAAGGTTGTGGCAGGAGAGGAGTATGCCTAAATAGTAAGGACTTCGGGAGCTTCCTGGGGGGGGACAGGGGACACAGCCCAGGGAGTGTCGAATGGGGAGTAAGATCCTAGTGGTACACTCCGGGGGTGTACAACACACTGCCTTGTTGACCCCTAGGGCCCTGCCCTTCTGCTGCATTGCTCCCTCCAGTCGAGAGCGTTCTGGGGCCAGGGGTGGCGCTGCGTACGGGCGCTGGCGGACTTACTGGCATGAAACATTCTCTGTCCCTTTCTTTCATAAGTCAGAGGCGCCCTTAGCTCAGGGCTGCCATGCGTTCTAGTGTTGGCTGCGTACGGACAGGGAACATACGTACATGCTGGCTTTAATAAAAGGTGCTTACTGGGCGGCATGTTCGTGTTACAGGATTCCTTTAAGGTCTTCAGCAGGATGCCAGTCAGTCGGGTACCTTTCACTGGATGGTTGGGTAAAGGAGTGCTCCTGCGGGGCCACTCATCTATGCATCAGTTAATTGTCATGCTCAGCCACACCTCATCGTTTTTCAGGATTTTTCCGCGATTAATCAGCTTTCGACCGGATGAGGCCCTTTAGGGATACATGACTCAAGGGAGCTTCCCATTGCAGGGACAGAGTTCCTCCCCTTTAGTTTCACATTACATGCACCGCACTTTTACATAGCTCTTCGTGTGTTTGGTGGGAGTCTCTGGTTCAGCCAATGAGAGAGTTTGGCGGCTGCTAGCCAGTTCTAGGGCACAGGTAGGGCATACATGGGTAGATGACACCTTATCATGCTTTGTTGTCCACTTGGCCAAGAGGGGGCCTATAGGAATAGGCAGACCACTCTTTCCGGGGGTAGGGTTGGACGCTGGGACACTGGCAGCTACACTACATCGGCAGTTGGGCTATTCCGAGCAGCTGTGGGGCGCCGGGGGAAAAAGGCTGCGCACATAACACAGGCAGTATTTGAGGTGCCAGGAGGCCTCCATTCAAGCAGCAGCTTTATGGCTAGGTTGGCATCATCGCTGCAGTGGGTGGGAGTACGCCCCTTTCATAGTTGGTAGGAACACCCTCTGTGGGCGCACTCAGAGGTCCGGACCAAGAGTGGTTAGGCCTTGCAGGTCTTGGGGGTGTCAGCGGGGAGGAAGCCCCCTCTTTCCCGACTGGAGGCCCACTTGAGGCGGTTGGCATTTACGGGGTTCATAAAGTGGGCCTGTATCTGGCGCGAGGACACAACAGATGGTGCTCACTTTCGTTGCCAAACTTAGGGGACTCAGAATGCAGGCAATTCCTTCTTGAGGAATAAGATATTAGCAAGTTACAGGTTAGGTGACCCCCACTTCAGGAGCAGTCATCTGACGGACTTACCTTATTTCCCGCAACAGGTGCAGAGTTGTTGTTCTCCTGTGGGGGCTCCTCCAGGGGGAGCTGACTGGTGAGGACATCGCGACTCAGGGCAATGGGAGGTCTGTAGTGCCTGGACACTGGGTTCTCTAAGGTAGACAGGCTCACTCCCTACGGGAGGTTATAACCTGAGCATATTAGGAAGGGTCCTGTAGCGGCTGGTTGATGCTCAAGGGGTATGCATGCCCATCGATTATCAGGGCAGACTTGCGCATAGTTAGTGCATATCGCATGCTGGACTATTTCCTGCAGCTGAGGGATCAAGGTAGTTGATCACTATAATCAGAGTTGGGGCCGCGACATGCGCAGCAGGACGGATATTTCACCGGGCAAGATTGAGGTAGTATGTTTGCCAAAGCGGTGTAGACACTGGGTCGCTTGCCCGTGCGTTGGGCCTGTATGGCTCTTTTGCAAGCAGCAGCGGGATTTGAAGCTGGGGGCGGTGAGAAGGTCTCCCTCGGGCGAGTGACATGGGTGATTCTCTGATCACACATATTAGCAGCTGGCGCAAGACGCCATGTGGGACTCCAGTCCCCTGAGTTGGTTTATCCCGCATTACAGAGGTAACAGGACTGATGAATCCGGGCATTTAAATCAGACATGGCTCCAAGCCTGAAGATTGATGGGAACCTAAGGGTTCAGGGGTTGCCTTGTGGTGGGGAGGGCGAAGGGCGGTTTGCCCTGGTCGCCCTTGTGGCGGTAAGGAAGCCACATAAATTGCCTTACATTGTTAAGGGAGTCCTCCTGCATACTCCCTAGGCCAGCACTGAGGGGAGATACGGTGAGCTCACCCCAGAGAGAATGGAGACACCGGCTGGGGGCAAGGGCGCCAGTTTACAAAGTAGGGCATGGGGCATCCGGCCCTGGTTATTCCCTACGAGCCCGATGGGCAGCCTGGTGGTGGAGGGGTGGGCCCCTCAGGTTGCGGACAAGGACCAGATGGCAGGGGCTCACCTCTCAGGGACGCAGGTGGGTTGCGCCTTGCGTGGCTCTCAGTTGGTTGGGGGACGCGAGCCAGAAGGCCCCTTAGTGCTGGAGCAATAGACAACATTCTTCTGGGATATAAATTGAGTTCTGTCAGACTTGCTGATGGATTATGATTTTTAGATCAAATTAAATGTAAATATTGCTTAGCGATTGAATTTGATAATCCAGATCGTATTGAATTGTATTAATTATATATTGTCATGTTTGTGTGATGGTTTGTAATAAACATGGCCTCCTTTACCCACAGCTCTGGTCGTCAAGTATTGATTTGTGGGTTTGTATGGAGGCGGGGCCGGGAGCCAACCTGGGGCTCCGTGTCCTATTGAAAGCGTGGACTATCAGGAGGCGCGCCATTAGGGATGCGGCCCCCGGGAACCCGGCCACGCCCTCGTGGTTCGGGCGTGACTACTACATGAATCTCTTCCGGGGCAGCGTCGTGACGTCACTTCTGGCTGGAGCAGGCAACAGCGAGAGGGAGGAGTGGGCGTGGGCCTATTTAGGGCAACTCGCCCTGGTCCTCGCCCTCTCTTCCTTACGGCGCCCGGCCCCGGCATGCAGGGGACTCCGTGAATCTCCCACCCACCCATCCCTAGATTTAGAGCTTGGAAAGGTGTTGGAAGTTGAATAGAGAGTGGCGGTAAGGAAGCCACATAAATTGCCTTACATTGTTAAGGGAGTCCTCCTGCATACTCCTAGGCCAGCACTGAGGGGGAGATATGGTAAGCTCACCCCAGAGAGAATGGAGACACCGGCTGGGGGCAAGGGCGCCAGTTTACAAAATAGGGCATGGGGCATCCGCCCTGGTTATTCCCTACGAGCCCCGATGGGCAGCCTGGTGGTGGAGGGGTGGGCCCCTCAGGTTGCGGACAAGGACCAGATGGCAGGGGCTCACCTCTCAAGGGCGCAGGTGGGTTGCGCCTTGCGTGGCCTCAGTTGGTTGGGGACGCGAGCCAGAAGGCCCCTTAGTGCTGGAGCAATAGACAACATTCTTCTGGGATATAAATTGAGTTCTGTCAGACTTGCTGATGGATTATGATTTTTAGATCAAATTAAATGTAAATATTGCTTAGCGATTGAATTTGATAATCCAGATCGTATTGAATTGTATTAATTATATATTGTCATGTTTGTGTGATGGTTTGTAATAAACATGGCCTCCTTTACCCACAGCTCTGGTCGTCAAGTATTGATTTGTGGGTTTGTATGGGGGCGGGGCCGGGAGCCAACCTGGGGGGTCCGTGTCCTATGTGAATGAAGCAGCACAAGACCTATGTTTAACGGAATGTCCGCTTATTCACTTCCTTGGTGAATTAAAGAGGTCATTAAATAAAAACTGCAAGGTCACAGTGACACCGTCTGCAAAACGCGCTCGAGGCAGTGAATGAACCGTTTTGGCGGGGCTTCATTAAACTCCACGCATTTCACCATTTATTTTGTTTACTTTTCGTAAAGAACTTACAGGTCTGATTGTTTTGTTTGCGAAGGAAGCGCTTCTGTTTACATTCACACCTAGCGTGCAGTCCATCCACTTGCATGGTATTTTGCAGTTCAAGGCACGTGTCCAAACACACACCGAGGCATCCAATGCACCAATGAGATCGCAACGATAGAACTATCTCAAGCATTCCACGTTCCTGCACCTCCCTGCTTTTTAATGGACCGGCTCAGTTTAAAGATAGTCAGTGTGTTTTTGGCATTACTGGGGATCTTGAGGAAAAGCGCACCTTTTTGTGTCCCAAGCAAGGGAATAGTTTTACAAAACACACGAACTACCAAGAACTTCTGAACGGAGGCGCCCCTTTCCAAACAAGCATTGGCATAGCCAATAGGTCTCGCTTTTGGGACCTTATAAGTATTTAGTTATGCAGCAAAATATCCTTGTTGCAACAACAGCAACTGTTGCATGGCTAAACACTTATAAGGTCCCAAAGACGAGACCTATTGGCTATGCCAATGCTTGTTATAAATGGTACTGTTGTACTTGGTGGGAAACAAGGAGTATTTGTATGCTATTTCATACATTTGGGTTGAGGTCTGGTTTCTGGAGGCACATTGCTTTTGCAAATGATTCTCTGATATTCACCTTTATGGCAAATTGAGTGGGGTTGGTCAGTCTTGGATATGACTCGAGGATTTCATAGTTTCCCAGGACCTTTCATCATATGGGCACTTGTAGCCAGCCTGGGCATTTCTGCACACATTGTTGGTAACAGCTTATCTTCATCCTAGATATGGTTGGAGAGATAACAGTACTAACTCCAAATAATATTTTTCACTTTCTGTAAATAATAATTAGTACATTTATTACAGTTTCACACTTTGTTTTCCTTTAACGTTGCATATAGTTATAATTTTGTCATGAGCAACAGTTAGATTTGTGCTGTGCCAATGTAAGCTAGCACCCATTGTCAATATGTCAAATGCAATTTGTATTCCCAATACCCAGTGCTTACAGTGAGTGGGATCCAGCTGGACTCTAGCTACAGACGCTGTTCTTGAACCGGAACAAGGTTCTGCCCAGCCCCAGGGACTCATGCCTACTGTACTACTGTGCAGTGTATCAACACAAGGACACATGCCGGAGAGGACCCCGATGCACATGCAGTGTGTGCTCCACTAGGCAGTGCAGTGATCTGCGGGGAATGGAGGCCTCTCGTTGTCTTCTCCAGTGTGAGCCGCTGCAAATGCCTCACATCACAAACAATCAGCACTTTCTTTTGTCAGAGTTGTGTCTTGGCTGAGAGCAGATGTCGGAGATCAAATGGAGCCTTCGACCTCACCACAAACTGAGCAGCCGTTCATGGGAAAGAAGGAGGCTCCCAGTGTGTCACTTGACAAGTTGTCTACAGATATACTCAGATTTGAAAATGTTTTTGACTTTCTCCTGCACTACCTCCATGTAAGATATGTAGATCTGTGTGTTTTCTGCAGGATTGTCAGGTATGGCTGTCTATATGCGACTACACTAAAAAGAAACATTTATCTAGGACACGTTAGAAACCAAATTTATTGGCACTTAAGACGTGTTTATTACCACCCGCTGGAAACTATTACATCAACGTTAGAAAAGGATCACCCTCCTTGTATGTACATCAGACCTGCAGTTTGTTGGGGTGTGAGTGGTGGCTATGTGGGAGGAATAGCACCTTGTTGTACAGTTACTAATTCGTTTTTATAGAACCAACGAAAAATGAAATAACATTTTTTTAAAGTTAGAAAAACAGAAGATTGAGGCAAAACTGGCAAGAACTAATATTTAAGCCTTGCAAGTTCCATGCAGCTGCTTGAAGTGAGAGCATAACAGTGCATTGTAACTTTTGACTTGCAAGCTACACAAAGAACTCTGCAACATAAGTATTAAGAGAGCTATCTGGCATAGGATGGCAATCGGGACCAACATCTTACACACAATGGTCTGGGGCAGTCCTATTAACTCTATGCGCTATTTTGTGGAGATGGAAACCTGTGACTAGAATGTACTCACACGCGCATCTCTCTAGCAAGTAATTATTATCACAGTTGTATTGTACTCTGAAACTTACAGGATTCACATTAATCTCTGCCACAGGTGCCTTAAGTCACCATTTTATCTTCATATAAAGTCTGTTTGGGACCAAGTAAATAACCCAGGAGTGCGTTTCTATCACATTTTCCCATATTGCCAATTTCTTTGGGATATATTAAAAAAAAAATTCAGAGACTGGCTGTCATGGTATCTACTTTTCATGACGCCTCACCTCATGAATAAATCAATTAAAAAGCATGATTCTTTCGTTTATACTATGGACTTTCCCATTGCTGTGCACGATTTGAACGTTTATAGCATAAAGGCACCAATTTATTTTTAATGTGCTATCACTACCGGATTATGCGCCTATTGTCTTAACATACTAATCTTTCATTGCCAATCGAAAGCGGTTACTGTGACTTTAAAAGTGTGTAATCAGCGGAGAATGCCTCACGGTTTGGGGGAAACGATACACATTATTTTTATGCATTTCTGTTTTTAGAAGCAGGTTGACACTGCGGCTGGTGGTGGAAGCTGCTTTTTATGAAACATCCCTTGCAGTATTGGTCCCCTGGGCATCGCACGCGCCAAGCGATCATCCCAAAAAGCTTGCTGGCTCTTCGTCTGTGAGGAAACATCTTGCAGCGTCCCTGCGCGGTACGTCATGTCGGAGAGTGCGTGTCACCGATTCCTTTCGGATTACACATGACCGTCGTTAGGGACACTGGCTCTCCCGTGCCAAAAGTCCTCAGCTCACCTGGCCGTTAGAATGTTGTTGGAGCCTCTGATTACCCAACTGTGGACACTTGGCCATTTTTTTCTGAACCACTTACGCAGTGCTGCGGCGCAACAACGTCAATTCGTTTCCTGCCTGACCTGGAAGGCCGCAGTGAATCAAAGATGGCTGGCAAGCCTTCAAGTTTTCACTTTAATGAATTTAACAGTCACTGTTTGCCAAGCATGACCGGGATGAAAAATCCCGGGAATACACTGGTTCCTCTAGCAGCGTTAGTCAGTGATAACACTGTAAATGGCATATTCCAATTTGTTGTTTGGACCAAGTGTTGCAGACGTGCAAGTTCTGTTGCACTTCTTATATAAACGTAAGCATATTCATACAATATTTGTGTATTATTGTCTGCTGATAAAAACGTATAAATGGCATCGTAATACATTATGCATATTTTGTTCTTGTCTTCAAGCCATCAATAGAAACCTGGCAATTTATAGGTCTGACG
The DNA here is from genome assembly GCA_963921515.1 of Calotriton arnoldi. Classification (NCBI taxonomy): domain Eukaryota; kingdom Metazoa; phylum Chordata; class Amphibia; order Caudata; family Salamandridae; genus Calotriton; species Calotriton arnoldi. The sequence continues at coordinate 555,083 of CAWUFW010006753.1, read as the reverse complement.
TTATGAATGACGTAAGGTACTATTTTTTTGCATTGTGAAAGAAGGGTAGGAGTAGGGTAGTGCCAAGGGTGGGTAGGGAAGGTGGCAGAAAGGCAGGTGTTTGGATTGGGTGTAAGGGGAGGATTTTGTCAAGGTGGATGAGGATGACGACAGTATGCCACATAATTCTTTTTAGAAAGGGTGCGGATGGGGTTCTCCTGGGGGCGATGGAGGGTGGTAGGATGCTAGGCACTGTAAGAGGAGTTTGGGGTAGGTGAAGGCATGCTCTTTATCGCTCCCCATCACTGCACTACCCCTGCTTTGCTGATCTCAGCAGGGAAAAGCACTACATAAACGTGATTGGTAGTAATCAAAGGCTTGAAGTTTAACATCTTGAAGTTCTAAGTTATATCATAGACAACTCGAACTTCACTCTTGTTTCTCTATTTGATGTCATTTAGAATCTCTCGGTGGAAAGCAATCACATTTTTGAAAGCTGCCCATCAAAAAAAATTCTGTTTGAAAAATTGCTCCTTTGTTTAAATTTTTTTAACAGAGGTACAGACAGACTTTTTTCCTTTAGACTGCGGACCTGGTGAGTATCGCTGGAAAGGCGACGACTGAATAGTTGGATGCAAAAGATTTTTGGTCTTATTTTCATTCACGCACATCGCAAATGTATACACGAATTCAACAACTGTAAACATAAATAGACAAAACAAATATAATACAGAAATTAGCACTGCCATCAACCAGAGGTACCTAACATCCAGCCAAATGAAACCATCTAGCCACAATTGAGAAAGCAGATCTGTATCAAAAGTATGTGCTCAAGGACTCCTGGTGCCCTCAAGCCCCAACCAGTTGGAAGGTGGTCTGGAGCAACGGTTGAATCATAAGCTCTCTGCATTAGACCAACCACCCTCCCCCGACCCCCGTGAACAGCCAGCGCTGTTGCCAAAGAGCCACGGGCATGTGCCCGATTATCACTTTACAAAAATGAGCTTTTATTATCTGTGGCCCTGCACCGAAAATTATGCAGTATATGCATCTTTGCTACTTTTAAATTGTAATGGTCATAAAGGTTGAAGAAACTGCACTCATGAAATACTTTTCCCACCCCAACATGAATATCCTAATGCTCCATTAATAATCATCAAATTCCCCATTTCATGACCAGAGGGGGTCAATTCAAGCAGAATAATAAACTAAGAGCTAGAAAACAACCAAATATCTCACCACCAACCAATTACTTGGCTGAGATGATGGGAAAAAGAGATGTGCAATTGAGCCCTGTCACCATATGGAGATGCATCTTTTGTTGGATCCAGGCAACCCGAGGCTCAAAGAGGCTGATTACTTCTTGACTCTAGATTGCCTCCTGCTGGCACACCCACCACGCCACATGATGACATCACTATGTGTTGTCTATTGTCTGATCTTGAACCAACTACTGCCTGACAGTGATCCCAGAACACGGATGAAAAGTCCCTAACATGCTTGGTAGACACCACCTGGCGAAGCATCCCCACATTGTTCCACTCTACAAAAGCACTTATGCAGTTGCAACAGTGCACATGTGCAAAATATCTGCCAATCTGCAGCATATGAGAGTTGCTTAACTGTGTGACATGGTCAATGAAATCTTAGGCCATATTCACAAAGAAGAATTGATGCAGCAGCAGAATCTGACATGAGCAAATTGTGCATCAGGCTGGCATACTTACACTTCTACTGGCAATTCACAAACTATTTATTTGCCACCTGGGAAAATTGCACATGAAAATGTTTGGGAATCACCAAAATAGGGCGTAATCCTGAGCAAAGAACATTGTCATTGACAAGTGGAGGGAGGAAAAAGTTTAAACTATCCCTGCAGATATAGAAGTGTATAAGATTAATGGAGAAGGTGCTCCTCTATGTGTAAACGCTATGGGAAAAGGATTTCTATGCAGACATTCTTAGGGAATGTTTCTCTGAAGCCAGGATAGAAAAGCGGTGCAAGCTGAAAAGGAACTCCCAAGCAAATTGTTTGATCAGCTTTTTGAATCTCCAAATATCTTTGCAGAATTTGAACCTTTGAGGATTTTATCTCCCTTGTATTGTCTAGCCTTGGCCAACATTTAGGAAACTGACATTTTAGTTATGCAAACCATTACATTATTCTGTACCTACACATTTAAAGTCTTTTTTAATGACCTCATGCCAATTGCTCATGTGCCAATTTCACTCATAGTGCAAGTTGCACACATGCATTGAAAATGACTCACTGCGGCTTTAACTTTTGGCTTTAACTTTTTTTTTAAATAATCTTTTAGAATATTGGACATTTGGTGCATAAGCAAGTAGTGTTTTTCCTTTGAGCATCACCTCATTTGTGAGTATTAAAAGCTGTATGAATTTGACCCCTTATGTGTAGTCATTTTATTGAATATTTGGCAGTGTATCCCATTTTTTTGATGGCATATTTATTGGGGCTAGTAAAAGAAGCTTAGATAATCAGTTTCACTTCGACATATAAACAATTCACCATTGAACCTAAAGGCCATACCACGGCTGAGTCGAGAACAGTCACTTCTGAAATAGTCAATTTAATAATCAATTTCAGACATTACCCCCTAAATGTTTTTAGTTGCACATGACACTAGATTAGCAAATACGAGTCCAAATATCCAGCTCAATTGGTGGTACATGGACGTTTCGATGCAACCAAACATGGTTTGTCATGCAAATCCTTATCTGCAAACAATTGTAGACAGCGATGTGAGTCAAAACCTTACACCTCTTATAGGCAGGCGGAACGGCGGTGAAATGTTCTAATTTCACTATACATTTCAAACTATGCATGTGTGCTGCGTTGTAAAACAACAAGTAAAGTGGGAAAAGTATTAAGGCAAAGTTTTTGGATTCAGGGGGCCTACCACATGGGTGACCCCGGCTAATAGGTGGGATGTCCACTGACCATGTGGGGAGGGGGAGTCAACAACAACTGCCTTGCCAATCTTTACATTTCAGATGGAGCCGGGCAATGTACGGCATCAGTTAGGTGCTTAAACAGGCATTTTAGGATGCTTCTTTCCACCTCTGTTCTCAAAAAGGTACCCCATGGTTGCTTGCAAAGACGATTTCTATTTTCACAAGATTGGGGTTCACATGTCCATCAAGAGAAGTCTGTTGTTTTGTTGAGTCTTTGTTGGCATTTGCAGTGCAGCAGTTTTCCCAAGCATGAAAGCAAGGCTTTCTTTTTGGGGTGAGTGAGACGGCTGTTCAGTTGATCATCCGGGCCTGTGACAGGGTAGACTCATAGTTGGCCACAAAGCAGGTGCACACCTTGCCAACATATAGTTAAAGACACAGCCAAACTCTGGATTCTGCCTCAATTCTACCCCAAAGAAGGAGAGTGGTACTAACGTGATCAACGAAGGTTTGAGGGGGGCACCACAGCGACTGAGTTTATTCCCTTCAGGGGTTCTTTATCATACTGCCTTGGGGATGTGGGGAGGATGGGGCATGTACCAGGGTGGCCAAGTTACGGCCCGGTTGCCCACTCCCAACTTCGTACTTAAGGTTGGCTCTGGCATGGCTTTAACCCCTTGGACTGGGGAGTGGGTGAGTTTGTAGTATGGGAAAGAAGTAGGTGGCCTAAAAATGTCAGCAGGGCCCCCACAACCAATTTAGTGATGCTGAAGAGCCAGTGTTGCTGTCAACCATGACTCTGAACAATCTTTCTGGTGAGGCGATTCGATGCTTAGTATCTATAAAAATGAGTCATGATTGGAATATTGTTTGGTGATTTATAATGTGTTTTGAAAATAAACACAGCCTGAGACTCTGTTTCTCCAGATCCAATGCAGCAAGTCTTGGGTGAGTTTTTGTGGATGAGTAAATTAGTGAATATTGTTATGTTCCTTTGTCCTTGGTTATTCCCACTGCCAGACTTGGGGGGTGAGGGGAATGGTCTCTCACCTATGTGTTGTAAGGGTGCCCTCACTACGCTTCACAGAACGCACACACCCTTGAACTATGGTGCAAGCCTCTTCACATTGGCTCATGACAGCCTAAAGTGCGCCAGCGCTGGGGGAGAGAAAAACAGCATTATATATATCTTAGTAGATATAGCACTGTTTTCCACTCTCCCTTTGACGCTCAGCAACCTTGGTTGCTGTGCTGCGTTGTGTCACATGTTCGTATATTCCCCTCAGTGGTTTCAGTTGTGTGGAGTCATTGGACAGCTACATACCTTTTGGTTGTTGTCTTTGGTTGCATACACTGAATTAGTTGTACCATCGCCCCTGGTAACAGTGGTGTAATGATTTTTATCACTAGAGCGGAGCCTAGGACTGGAATCTGAGTTCCCTAGCTACAGGGTGCAACGTGGCAACCCTAGATATAAGGCGCTACAAAACGAGCTTCTGAAATGTCACACTTCGCTGTTTCACTGACATCCTGGGCCTCTGTAAAGCACGCACTCCTTGAAGAACGTTTCCTTTCAGCGCTTTTGTTACGTTGTCTCTCCATCTAACTTTTTTTCTTTTAACCAAGGCCTTTCCGTCCCATTGAGGTGGCTCGCTTTTGATTTTGGAGGGCTATGAAGGAATATATGACTTGTGTTCCTTTTTTGCTGATTTATAGCTGGCCATGAAACATTCACGCGCTGGCAGCTATTGTGCTCTTTATCATATCTCGGGGGCTATCTGATCGCGGCTGTTTATGTCATTGTTGGGTTACTGCAGAGCTCGAGTGGGCCCTGTGGTAAACAATGGGCCTGGGCAGAGGCGCGCGCCGTGTGCCGCCATTGAATCTGGCCCTGCTTACACACGCAGGGCTTCCAAAGAGTCTCCTTGGGCACTTGGCTGCAGGAAATTGCGTTACACACAGCTGCTACTTTGTGCAGCACAGGCTGGCGCTCCCTGATGCCTATGGCATCCTGTACACAGGGCCTAGTATGTTGTATTGTTAAACTTCTGGGTCAGTGTGAATTAATTAATCTCATCCTTTTTACATCGTCTTTTGGGTGCCTTGCATCAGCTTACACGATTGTTGTGCACATTTTTGCTTTGCTTCTGAGTATATTTTTATTGAATATAAACGTTCGGTTTTGAATTCTTTCTTTATTTCCTTTGCCCCTCTCTCTCCTCCCCCAGACGCCACTCGAATACCCTATCTTGTGAGATTCTGCGTGTCCCGGAGAGCAGGCCTGTGTGCTGGCTGGATTAAGTATTGCTGGTGCAGGGTGGAGCAGGCTTTGAAGTTTCTGAGCTTGCTCGGGTCATATCTGGAGATGGCCCTGTTTCTTTGCCTAGTCCTGAGCAAACATAGATTACGTCTCTGATGTAAAGATCTGAGACACAATTTACGTATCTTGATTTCAAGGTAACCCCCGCATTAATAGCTGATGGGGCTCTCTCAGATCAGATGTACAGCATCGATTTTGTCATGCTCGGCGCAGCAGATCTGGCCGGAGGCTGCCTTGTGCGTACACCATGTTAGTCTGGGATAAAGCCCATCTCTTGACATCACATATTGCCATTCTGAGTGCCTGCCACAGGCGGCGTAAGGGCCAAACCGTGGAACCCGTGCCAAAACGCACAAGGAGTCAGCAGGTTTTTAGGGAACTAGACCTTATTTTAATAAACGCACATACAGAAGAAAAAAAGTACTTACGGCCTGATTACATTTGCACTGGTGGAGCATTTGACATTTATCACACCCAATAAAATCTGACACCTCAGGTTTTGAAATATATTGAGTGCGTTAAATAGCACCTTGTCAGAACCCCTTTTAGACGGCCATGGGGAACGCAGGGGCTACTTGGCCCAATTGTTGTGGATCAGGTGTTTTACTCCTGATGTCCAAGGGCCCGACCTACTACGGACCCTGAGCAACTGGGCCAAGTACCCTTTCTGCACATGTCACTCAGTGTTAGATGTGGACAAGCAGTTAAAGGCTCACTCACGGGGGAAGTGTAGATATAAGTTAGTGAACACGACTCATAACTCAAAGTGCACTCAGTAATGACAATAAATCAATGTCCAGTCAAGTACTTGATTTTATATGAAAAATAAGTATTTTATTTCTAACTGTACACATTCAAAGAAATGCCAACATTTGTAAGCAGTATCACAATCCCCTTGAGGTCGGGTCTCAAGTGTTTATCAGGGAAATCCCTGTCCCACCCTCTTCCTTGCAATGTGGTTGGGGTTATTCCCCATTCTCTGGTGGTCACATCCAGGGAATGCTCACTTGTAGACCTTACTCAAGAGTCCTCTTAGACTCTTTAGGAAATAGTCAAAAGTGCCTATGGTGCCACAGTACCTTCAGCAGCGAGTCCCCAAGGGCCCAACAGGGCCATTTCAAGTCTTAACCTTTCCAGCAGCACGGAAGCGTTCAGCATTTCAGCAGGTGCACTGACCATGGGGACTTGCAAGCTCTGGTCCTGTTGAGAGGAGTCTGGCTGCTCGTGGTACATGCAGCAGAACCCGACAGGTGCAGGATCTCTCCCGAGTGGTGCTGCTGGCCTCAACAGCGATTGGAGGTGCTCTCAGCTTCTGTCAAAGCAGTAAGTTCAGTTATACCACACGGAGAGGGGGGGGGTGATCTTCATGCTCTCAACTGGAGCACAGCGGTGTCACCCAGTCCTAGTCACAGGCAGAAGTCGTGCAGAGCTTCCCCTTCTCAACACAGTCCGTCTGGTTGCTTGGCAGATGACAAATTTTGGATCTCAACCTCCCCTTCTTATAGTCCATTTCCAGACACCAAATGTGATTTAGGGTCTGAGTCTTTGACGTTTTATGTTGGGGTTGCACTTCTTTTGAAGTGTATACTTCTCTCTCTCTCTCTACTTCCTTTTGAAATACTGTCTGTCACAGCAGGAGAGACTCTGAAGCTGATAGTCCCCCAACACAGGCCCTGAGAGTGACTAGAGTTCACACCTGGATGTCAGTCACAGTTATATTTGCATCAAAAAGTTAATCCCTGACTCCCAGCCCTACTCTTTAAGTTTCTCTTATCAGCCCCATCTCCTCCTTCCTGAGATGTGTACAGGCCCCTTCCGTGTGATTTATTATTGAATCAAAGAGCACCCTTTTGAAGTGTACAGGGGAAGTCTCTCTCGCCCTTCCTCCAGTGTGTCTCATCCAGCTCACAGGAATGCAGTAATACACATGTCTGGGGGATTCCTCTACACCTCATGCCTTCACCAGGCAGGCTAGGGCTTCCCAAAATGGAACCCAGGGTCTTCCATGTAATGTACCATTGCAGGCACACTTGCACTCAGTTTACACACACAGCACATGCACGATCAAGTATTGTCCCCTCCATGTATTGTGCCACCCCAGGCACACATCCATCCAGCACACACATTCCCTTTGTGCGCACTCGTCACTACTGTATCCTTTCTATACTTTGCCATGGTGTGCTATTTGCGAACACACACACTGCCAGCACACACACTCACCATGAGCGCACTGCACAACACTTCACCCTTCATGTATTGTACTTCTCACTAACCCTGGGCTTAGTGGGCATAGGGGGCAACGCGGAGGTCCACGGAGTCGCAAACAAACTCCGTGGAGCTCCGCTACGCCACCCGCCTCCACCCCCACAATAACAAGTATGTAAACATTAATTAAAAATACATTTAAAACCACTTACCTTTGTACTCCGGCGTCCCCGGGCTGCCCTCCTCCTCTTCCTCGCCGTATCAGTAATCCTGGTGAAAACTGCTCTGCTGCGGAGTGTGCAGAGATTTGCCTCCTCCGCGTTCTGCGGGAACGCGGAGAAGGCAAATCTCTGCACACTCCGCGGGCGGAGCGAAGGTCTCCGCCCAGGGTTACTTCTCACAAACACACATACACCCAGCACATGCTTTCTTTTTGCACGCAATGCACAGCACTACATCTCTCATGTAATGTATTCCTCGCAGGCATACATACATTCAGTACATGCACTAACAATGCTTGCACTGCACAGCATGGTCTATCCCTGTACTGTACCCTTTCCAGGCACCCATACATCCAGCACAGAGTCACCACTCCTGTGCTGTGCAGCACTCTACATTGAACTGATGTAGGCCAAGGGAGAGTTAAGCACTCAGCAGCGGAACTTTAGAAAAGGTGAGTGGGCTGTAGGGCTCACACCATTGACACAGGGTAAAAAGGATCTGTTTATTTCTACTGATCACTACTCTGTATGCTGCCACCACCATGCTCGTGCTGTTTAACTCTTTGTGAAGGTGGTAGTCTTCCACCACTATGAGGGTAGCACTTTGGGAACTTCTCTCAGTTAAACAAGACTACAATCCATAAGACAGGCCTATGTCATAATGCACAGGTATGATCCATGTTTGCCTATGACGACAACAATCAACATAAGGGATCCAGAGAACAATACAGTTGAGAACTCAGGCCAGGGGATGAACACATCTTTTACCGTGCAGAGATCTTTTCTGTGCCAACAGATGCCCCTCCTAGATCAGAACACCCCAAACCATCTCCTAACCTCAGAGATGCGTTGTCAGATCAGTAAAACCAGCAGGAAAGTCCATCAGCATTCTTGTGGCTAAATCCGGTTCTGTGCTCCACTACAAAGTCTAACCCTTGCAAAGGAATAGAGCATCTCATCAACTTGGGATTCTCTCCTCTCATATCCATCAACCATTTCAGCAATAGGGATCCAGACAACAATACAGTTGGCCACTCAGAACAGGGGTACATGTGTTTTACCCTGCAGAGGACTTTTCCATCCCAACACACCTATTCAAGTTTTTCCACAGTAATAGGGAATTAAATTCAGATTTGGTGCCTAATGCACAAAATTCCTGTGTCTTTTTCCCCTGTTAAAGTCCAGCAGTTTTGACCTGACAGAACTTATTGGCGAGTCTGCAATTCATCATATCTGGTAATTACTGGGTGTGATACCGTGTATACTCAGAATTCCAATCCCTGTGCAGAGAAGGGTTTTTTCTGTGTTCGGAATTAACCATTCAGTTGTAATCAGTACCTGAGTTATAATTTTCCTTATTAAAGCTTTTGGAATGGTACCACTTCCATTACAGAATTGACATCATGTATGTGAGTGTGCAAGCAACATCTTCACTGTCCCTTCCCTTTAAGTTATTGTCTTAAATACCAGAAATCTTAGACCCTCAACTGAGACCTCTCTCCCTCCCATCTGCATGAATTATGAGGTAAGTATATGAGACTGAATATCAAAAGATCTAACTTCCAGAGTGCTAACGTACTGCCCACAATCTGTAGAAAAAAATGACATAGAGCTACTTACGCTTAATGGCATTAAAATACTAGTGAGCTCATAAAGCAAAGATAGCAACATTGTGACAGTTAAAGTTGTCACATCTGACATACAAAGCCACCTAACACTCCATAAAACACATTAGTTAGTGCTGATCGGTGGAAAAAGTTCTGCTGGCAGGGTCTGGTGGTGATGCAAATCAAGGCAAAGGAAGCTACAATGGGGGGCTTTAAAGTTTCTCCTCCCCTGTTTGCTACTAGGCCATGATACACAAACTGGCCCTTCAACTAAGGGACACCATACCCCATCACCTAATTCACACAGATCCTACTTTCCATACATGTACAGACATGCAAGTTATGGATTAGTCTCAGGTGCACTGACGGGAAGAAAACCACAAGCAATTTAACTCAAATGCTCTTGTATTCTCAAATTATCTAGGGGTTTGAATGTATGATTCATACAAAATGTGTTTCTGTATCATTGTATGTTATCATTGTATGTTATTGTCAATTATATCTAATGGTATGTTGCATACAAGCTTTCAGATCTGTCCTTCAGAAGACGTCATGTGCATGTGTGCACATTTAAGGTCCGTAGAACTTGTGGCGGGGTTTATCAAGGTACCAAGCTTAGCTGTATTGTTAAACATTTCATGAGTTATAGTGAATTAAACTTCAAGTAGGTCAGGAACTATATCATGTCACTAGAGTTAAAACCTATATCACTATAAATATACAATTTTTACTTTGGTGATCGACTATTTCTGAGCACTCCTGATTTTGAAAGAGAATTGAGGCAGCAGAAGTAAATTGCCCTTTATATAGTCAAAAGTGCCTGGGACAGTAGCCATGTTCCATCCTGCCCATCATTTTATAATTCTAGTGTGTTTAGGTGCAATTCATACAGAGCACCCAGATAGGAGCTCTACATGAATTTTCTTTTGCTCCCAACCCAAGTTCTGGGCTTCATTGGGTTGTAGATGTCCATTTGTAGCTGATCTCCTTTTGAGATCGTCTTGCGTCCATGTACCATGACCAGCCATTTCACACCTAACGGCTGATGACAGCTCAGTGATAGTCATTTGTCACAAGTCTTTTCATCTGCAGCCCAAATTAGAGAGATTGCTTTCTGGCTCTTCCAGATTTATCAATAAAGTGTATAATGACAAGCAAGTGGACCTGTGGCCTGCAAAAAAGAATACTGGCCTGCAGCATGGCTCTCTGACAATCCCCCACATCATGTTAATTCTAGCAAGGGGAACTGAGCCCACTACAGACACATTTACTGCAAGATTGTCTGTGCCAGATTCACAAATTCAATGGACATAATGATAGTTACAATTTTGAGATACTGGCTCCTGTTGAACAGGACTACATATGGAGCAAGATGCACTTTGAGCTGATTGAATCCCTCCAAAATTTCAAATGAAGCTTTAAATATGAGTGACCATTTGGTTTGCCATGAATTTTCACTGTTTCTGAATAAATGCCGGCCTTGCGACCAAGTTATTCAAGTTCACTATTTGACTTCTAGAAGCTCTGTGCACCAGCGCAGGGAATGGAATTGTACCGGGAAAGGAAACTTAGTTGCCTCCACTGAATGAGTTGAGAATATACTTAAGGATGGAGGAAAACCAGCTGCTGTTGCTGAGCCTTGAAAAGGATGGAAGTAGATTGATTTGGTGATAACTTCACCTAATGATCCCAGAACTTCAGATCCTGCTTGTACACGTGCTGCCATGAGGGCTTCTGCCTACGAAGAATTGCTTAAAATCAGAACTTGTTCACACTGTACAGTGAAGTGGAGAGAAAGTGGCGCTCTTTACATGCTCCCCACATCTTTCTGGGGGAACTCTAGTGTGTAAGGAGTTTTAAGAGGTGTGGATCTCACCCAGTGCTTAATTGAGCTGGTGGGGCCACCATCACTCAATTTTGGGGAGCAGCACTTATTTTTCCTCATCAGACATTTCCCGAGAGCAAAACAGGGAAAAACACACAAATGGGAAAGAAGGAGGAAGAGAAAGACGAAAAAACATTACCAAGGGAGAAAGCGGAAGCCTGCAAGAATGAGATAAAGGGGCAGGCAGTGCCTCTCAGTGGATTAAAGAGGCCTGAGGTGTATTCAGGACTACACGCCTTAGTATTCGGCGTGCTGACTTTTAATAGCGCCAATCGTGGGTCTCTGAGCACCGCTTTGGGCACCAGCACTCATTATTTTGCAAATTAAGCACTGGTCTCACCACATTTGAACCTTGGTCTAGCACTGCGTTGAGACTTGACCTCAAGGGTTGCACTTTCCCGGTGACTAAGCACCTCCTTTGTGTGTGATGCCGAGAGGCCCTTATATCTGCGACTAACAATGTTCCACCCCATGGGCTCGCTGCCTGCAGCCCTGGCCTTCTCATTGCACACTCCGACTGCAGCTGCTATTTCAGTAACCGACTATGTCTAGTAAGATGAACACCAAAACTCTGTATTACTTTTACAGATATGGAACTGAGTACTCCTATTTGCCCACGCCAACCAAACTTCACACCTTAGCCTTCATTATGAGTAGACTAGTTATATGTGTGTTATTTTCCGCATACAATAAAATCTGACTCTGATGTGTATGAAATTATGTTGTGTGATAATTAGCACCTTGTATGAGTTTTGTCCCAAAAATAAGGCATTGCATGCAGATTTTGCACCAAATCGGCATGCCCCAGTTTTACTAGGCACTTTTCCCTGATAGATATCAACAAGTTTAATGAGCTAAAATGTATGTAGAGAATGTGAATTTTGTACCAGTGCAACAAAAGACACAAAAATCATAATTCTGAAATAAGTGGTAACAGTCGTTATTGGGCCACTCATAAACAGGGCCAAAGTCTGCATCGCTATCACTTTGCTATCACTAATAATACACATAGAGTAAACAGATTTTTTCCTGCATTTTACTCTTTGACACCTAATGTATGCTAGAAGACAGTACTTGTCACAAGTATTGTATATTTACACCTGAGTTCTAGAGACCTGGAGAAACTAGCTTGACAACCAGATTCTCACAATTTCATCAACTGCGGAAAGTTCTTCACCAGGGTTGGACTGGCCTGTCAGGCACTCTGGCACTGCCGGATGGGCCAACTTGAAATGACCAATGTATGGGCCATTTTTTATCCTGTATAAAATGGGCGAGAGGACCAAAATAAATGGCCCACACACTAGCCCTTTCAAGCTGGCCCATCTGTCAGTGCAGGGCCGGCTTTAACACTGGTGGCGCCCTGTGCGACAATGTTTTGTGGCGCCCCCCCAATGACAACCTCTGCCATGGATTCCCTCACTAGCACCCTTTAACAGTGCGCTTCAAGTCTCCATATCCACTGCCTCTCAGATTCATTTAGTTTTATAGGACCACTAATACCAGTGTAAGGTGTCAGAGCACTTTACATCACACACACATTGCACAGAGACAATCATATGTGTGTAAATCAGTGTACAGGAAATGTTACATCAGACAGGACTAAAAGGTGTAGTGTAGGAGTGACATGTCATTGATACTGGTAGGCAATATAGTTTAAGAGCCCGTATTCTGGAAAAGCACAAATTCAGAATTAAAAAGATAACATCATTGTTAGGGGTTCTCTTTAATAATAAGAATTGTTTTCTACCCAAATGAACCCTTTTGGCAAGAATAGGATAATGAAAGACTGGGCAAAAAAACATATAGCTCTAACATATACCTTGCAGTTTGCAGCAGCTCTTTGATGGCAGTTAATAGCTCAATGTTCTATATTAGGATCTTGACTTATAAACAACAAGTAACAAAAGGAGCTCTCTTACAGAAGCAGTAACTGCACTGACCTATTTCCATTATATGCACTTCGTTATCTGCATGGTACACGTTCTTAGCAGCAGGCCTTTTAACCCTCTGCTCTCTCTTAGGATGAGTCAAAACTTCCACTAGACAAACTTCCGGTCTCTTTCCAGGAACACGATTAATCACGGGAGTTATCTTGACATTTTAATTGATGCCTGATAATTGCTGAAGGCCAGGAAATGGGCAGCAGGTGCTTTTAAAGTGAGAATATACTTGCAAAAATGACCCCCCACCCCACGTCAGCGCCCGGTGCAGTGGCACCGATCGCACCGCCCTAGAGCCGGCAGTGTGTCAGCGCCTAGTACTGGTTAGATCTCGAGGTCCTACGTCTGCAGCTTTTAGCATATGTCCACATTCTGTCCCTCAAATGGAGAGCAGAACCACCATTCTAAGTTTTTGATAACCACATATTTTATGGGTTCTGGTGCACAAATGTGTTTGTCATATGACAGTGGCAGATAGAATGTTGCTTCATAACAGAATAGAGGCATGACTGCAGCAGAGCATATGGGCAAGCGCGTACCTCATAGAACGTGCACCATTAGGACCCGGGACCCCGGGGCCCTGGCTCCACCTCCATGGCCATCCCCGACTCGATGGCCAGAGAGGAGGGGTTTTGGACCCCTTACAGGGTCACAGGCGGTGGTGCCGGTCCTGGACGTCACTTCCGCTCCCGCCGGATGTTGGGGGGTGGGGGCCTATTTAGGGCGCATCGGCCTGGGCCTCTGCCTCTTTTTCATCAAACACCAGCGGGAGAGGAAGGAATACTGGCCCACCCACCCATCCCATTGCTGAAGTGTATCAAGAAGTGTACAGTGGGAGAAGTGGGGGTGGTAAGGAGGGTGCATAGATCACTGTACAACGGCAAGGGGAGTTCTCCTGCACACTCCCTAGGGCAGCACTGAGGGGGGGAGACAGCAAGCTGACCCTAGAGAGAATGGGTACACTTGCTGGGGGCAGGGGCGCTCAGTTAGTCTAGGGCATGGGGCTGCTGCCTCTGATTATACCCTACGAGCTCTGTGGGCAGCCTGGTGTTGGAGGGGTGGACCCCTATGGTTGAGTACAAGGATCAGATGGCTGGAGACCACCGCTCAAGGATGCCGGAGGGTTACACCTGCGTGGTTCTCCCTGGTGGTGCGGGCCAGCTGGTCACTTAGTGCTGGATAGGATAGGTGACCCTCAAGAAGCCCATGGATAAGCCTGCTGTAAATCGACTCAAAAGAATCTGATCATTTGCATGTTTTGTTGTTATGGCGAGAAGATTATGTCTGTAAATATGATTGTAAAAATTCTTATAAGATGTTGATTCCATGTTTTGATGTTTTGTATGATTTTGAGAATGAACTATATTGTCATGTTTTAGTTTGACTAATTCGAATAAACACACTTACTCCCACACACGCTTGTGTCTGTCATTGACTCGTGGGGTTTTCTGGGGCGAGGGCAGGTGTGACCTGGGGGATGCGGGTTCTATAAAGATAGTAAACTCAGGGAGTGAGCTCATCCATTGTATGTATATTATTAGAGATGCACTGTAAACGTAGCCATGTGCTGCATGCAACAGGGCATTCCAGAACAAGTTGCACGTTCACATGTTTTTGCAGTATTTTTAGGCTTGCGTGTCCTATTACACTTGCCCAATTTCTGAACATGTCAATTTTACTTTGTGTATGCACTTTGCTTGCAATTTGGGTTGTAGTCTAAACCGTTTATATAACAATAATGAGTTGATATACAGCTCATACCACAAACAGCATTGCCGTAAGGCACTTCTGGACAGAGCGTCCACCCCCCAAAATGGGGGAATGGACGCAGCGCTTAGGGCACGGGCCCCCGTGGGCCGGGACTCGCGTGATCCGGCGGGATGCCGGCCTCGGGCGGCCAAAACTGGATTTGGGCCCCACGCCTTCTGGCACCTCGCCTCACGATTGGCGGGCGGCCGGAAGTGCGTCATTGCTGGGCGCCGCCGCCACCGGGGTGGCCAGGGTTGGGTATAAAGACCCCGTGCCCTTTGGCCTTGGCCGTTTCTTCACCTGGCCATCCCGGTGACGGTGGAGCGGACTGGCGCAGCATCTTGAGCCCACATCCTTTCCTTTTGGCCTCGGGCTCACATCCTCATTCCGGCAGCATCGCTGCACTGCGCAGGGCCGCATCTGCGTTCTCCAACGGGGGCAGACTCTGCAGGGCTCGGCTCCTTCTGCTTCTGGCCCCCGCCAAGCCGCATTCTGGGCTCCCCTTCTCCTCTTGCGTTATCGAAGACAATTTATCTCCGTGGGTGCAGTCGCTCGGAGCGCCGTAGCGCTTCGTTTGGTGCAGGCAGCCACTGCGGGGCCGCATCTGCGCGGCAGAGACCCGGATAATCTGCCTGTGTCTGAGCCATATCTACGGGGGAAGAGTGCGTGGAGTCACTTGTCCGGTCCAGGCTCCCAGGCCCAGGGTGGCCACAGACGTGCATTGGTGATCCGGTGGCCCCTGGGCCAGGAACGCAGTTCAGGCGGTGAGTGATTCAGCAGTCGGGCGGGCTAGGGGGCAATTGTTTTAAAGATGTGTGCAGTTTGGATTGGTTTCTCTTCAATACAAATATTGGGTTCTTTTTGAGTCACAGTGGGTAATAGGCATGGTGTTTTGCCCCGTTTCGCTAGTGCACAGTAGAGTAGCCCCCTAAGCTTTTTGTTGCTGGTCTGATTGGTTTGCCGTGAGTGCTCTTGTTCCTGCATTACTGTTTTCTCTGTCGTCTTGGGGCTAGAGACCACGTTGTCATAGTGCCAAGGAGGGGTGTATGCAGGGACAGAGGCTTAGAGCTGAGGGCACAATACTGGTGTTTCATTGTGCAGTCTGCTTGTTATAGGACTATATTGCTCGGTTTCTGGACTCCCCCCTTCCTCTGATTTTCGTCATGGCCTCACAGATTAAAGGTGGCCGAGTAGGAAAGAGAAAAGATAAGGACCCAGATTTGTCCCAATTATTGAAATTAGTGTTGGCTAAGCTAGATAAGGAAGGGGGAGAGAGTCTCCAGAGTCATGCTCTGAAGGGGAGAGTAGCTCTGTAGAGACAGTCCGCCCACGCCGCTCCCATGTACCCCCACGCGCTGCATTCCCTCCAGTCCAGCGTAAAAGCAACAGGGCGACCCCTGCCTCTACCCCTATCGTACCTACGGTTGCTGGGGATGCTGCGTTACCAACTATCCTGCCTCCCCTTGCTGAGGCCCCGGCAGCATCAGCGAATATGGTGCCTTTGAATCCAAGCGCCCCTGTCGTCCTCCCGAGTGCGCCGCAGTGCACTAACGCTATTGCCCCCCCACCATCTGACCAGGAGGGGGCCTGCGCAGCGCTTTAGGCCATCAGGCAAACATTATTATCTTTACCTGGGGGGTCAGTTGGAGGGAATACTGCTCAATCCTTGACCCCCTCGATAACTCCCTCACCAGTGCTTGCCCTTACACCCTCTACACCCCTTCTTCAACCCCACAAAATGGAGATCCTGTAGCGCAGGCCTTGCTCTCGGTGGCACCGTTACTTAATAAACTTGCTGCACCACCGGTTAGTGGGAATCCTATTTCCTTGTCAACCACCCCCTGGTCTCCATCCAACTAGGTCTTGGTAGCGATTGCTGACCAGAGAAAGCAGGTTGAGGCTATAGGGACGGCACGTTCAGGGGTTGCTAGCAGTGGTAGCGCAACAGTATCGTCTGACGCTCAAGCATCACGGCCTAAAGATCCACCTATTGCAGACACAGGTAAGAAACCTGACTCAGGGGGGGAAAAAACGGGTGTGGTTGTCAACCCTGTAGGGAGGCAGGAATCCCTGTTGTCTAGGCCCGGGAAGTTATCTTCGCATGTCCCACCAGAGGTGAAAGAGAAGATTTGGAAGAATTAATTTGTTGATGTGTTTTCTTTGATAAGGGCAAAGCGAAGGGAATGTGACCAGAAAGAAAAGGAGGGTAAAAACGCTTCTCCTAGGGAGAAAAAGCCTAAAGTTGAGGAATCTATCACCAATTGGTTGTTCGGTTTTAATGTGTATATGTCGGTTATGTTAGAAAAGAAACCGGAGGTGGCAACTTCTATGGTTTTTTATTCCAATAAAATTCTGAAAGCGCACCATGTTTATGGGGGGTCAGCTTGGTTGGATTATGACCGGGACTTTAGGTGGGCCAGGGTAGAGGATCCGGACGTTGGGTGGGACCAGACAGAGGTTAATGTTTAGCTGGAAACTGTTAATAATAAGGCCCCTTTTAAACAGCCTTTTTGTCAGCAACAATCAGGCGAGAGAATGGGCTCCTGTTGGGCCTTTAACAGAAAGGTTTGCACACGCCCTCCGGGATCCTGCAAATACAAGCACAGCTGCTCCTTCTGCGGTCACTCGTCCCACCCAGAGTTCAAGTGCAATAAGAAATCCAAGGACAAGGGGAGGGAGGGAGCCAAATCCTCCAGTTAATACTATGCTGCCCACCCCTGTTGACATTTTAAAATTGATACCATGGGTGAATGTATATCCGAGCAGTGACACAGTGAAGTTACTCTATTTGGGTTTTTCTTCAGGTTTCAGGATACCTGTCTCGTCAGTAGCGCCAATCCCGCACTGCACCAATTTAGTATCTGCTCACACACATTGCAAAGTGGTACTCAAAAAGATTGAGAAAGAGGCTTCTTTGGGTAGGGTACCAGGTCCTTTTTCTACCCCTCCTTTTACAAACTTTGTTTGTTCCCCATTGGGAGTCATACCCAAAAAAGAGCAGGGTCAGTTCAGATTAATTCATAATTTATCTGCACCCAGAGGCGTGTCAGTGAATGAGGCCATTGATCCTCAGTTATGCTCAGTCAGATACGCGTCTCTTGACCAGGCCCTGGCGATCTTGCGGAAATTAGGCAGGGGTGCCCTATTGGCAAAGACAGACATAGAATCTGCATTCCGACTTCTACAGGTGACAATTACCACCTTCTGGGGTTTCAATTCGGAGGTGCCTTTTACCACGATAAATGTATGCCCATGGGTTGTAGCGTGTCTTGCACCTATTTTGAACAATTTAGTTCCCTGTTGCAATGGATATTTACTTCAGCCACAGGCCATGTTGACATAATCCATTACCTTGATGACTTTTTGCTCTTGGGGCCCCCGAGGTCTGACGTCTGCGCTAGGGCACTGGATACCTTGACTTCTTTCTTTAAGGAATTTGGGGTGCCTATCGCACCGGATAAGACCGTTGGTCCTTCAACCTGCCTTACATTCCTGGGGATTGAGATTGACACGGTAGCAGGGGAATGTCGCCTCCCAGCAGAGAAGGTTCAGGCCTTCAGCCGGTCCATTGACACTGTACTGGCATCCAAGAAAGTGACTCTTCATCAATTGCAGGTGCTGGTGGGCCAATAGAATTTCGCGCTGCGGATTATTCCGATGGCTCGTGCCTTTTCACGGTCCATTGCCAGGTCCATGTCTGGTCTTAAGGAGAGGCACCATCATACCCGGCTTTCTAGAGAAGTTAGGGAGGACATAAAAATTTGGGGGGCCTTCTTGCAGCAATTTAATGGCTCCGTGTTGTGGCCCTCTCACCCGATTACTAATACGGAGTTGGGCCTTTTTACTGATGCTGCTGGCAGCATTGGCTTTGGGGCAAATTTGGGCTCCGATTGGTGCAGGGGCGAGTGGCCTGGGGCCTGGCACGACAGCGGCACCACAAGGAATGTTGCCTTTCTGGAGCTCATTCCTATCATAGTGGCTGTAACCATCTGGAGGGAGGCTGTCGGGAATAGGAGTGTTAATTTTTGGTCAGACAATATGGCGGTAGTTGAGGCGATTAATAGACAGGGGGCGTCCTGCCCAGGTGTGCTACAATTATTGAAGCATCTGATTTTACTGTGTCTGAAAGCCAACATCTCCTTCCGAGCCAAGCATGTACCTGGCATTCGTAACAATGCTGCCGAAACCTTATCTCGATCCAAATTACAGGAATTTCGTTGTTTTCACCCGCAGGCTGCAGTGGAGATGACAGAGTTCCCTTCATATCTGTGGAGGATTGGAGTCCCGCCTTATCGGATTTAGTTGCAGCTTTGCTGGCAAAGCGCACCAGGGTGTCTTATGAGAAGTGTTTAGCAAACTATAGGTCTTTCTTGCAGGCGCAGGAGGTTCCTCTCGCATTTGATCAGGGCACTTTATGTCTATTTTTAGGCGAATTGAGGAGGCAGGGCAAGACTGTATCCTGTGCTCGGGCCCACTTGTCGGCCATTCTTTTTTTTGCAAAAATTCAAGGTGCAGCTGCCTTGCAGTCATCTTTCCTCGTACAAAAGGCGCTGGCAAGGTGGGCCAGGATAGAGGGTGTAAGGGTAGACACGAGGCGTCCTCTTAACACACAATTGCTAGGTCGTCTGTTAACTGTCCTCTATAAAACTTGTGCGTCTCCTTACGAAACGACACTTTTTTCCGCTGCATTTACCGTGGCTTTTTATGGCGCATTCCGGGTTGGCGAACTGGTGGGGTCTGCACGTAATGATTTTGCGGGGGCCTTCAATGGTCAGACGTGCAGTTGGACAAGGACTCCATGACCATAGCATTGCGAAGGTCCAAAACTGATCAGGAAGGGAGGGGAGCACTAATCAAGCTCAGGGCAGCCCCGGGGTCGCATATTTGTCCTATTATGCGGGTGGGGTCCTATTTGGCTATTTGCCCCTGCGTAGAATCTTCGGCCCTGTTCCTCCACTTGAACGGGGACACCCTTTCCAAATACCAATTCACTGCAGTGATGTCTGCTGCCCTGAGAGAGGCTGGTATTAATCCGAAGGATTATTCGTCCCACTATTTTAGGATAGGTGCCGCAACTGAGGCGGCCGGAGAGGGAATGTCAGTTGTTGAGGTAAAAAGATAGGGTCGTTGGTCCTCCAAATCTTATAAGCGTTACATTCACTCTGACTTGCAATGAAAACTAGTGCGTGGGTTTTTTTTGTGCCCGGTCCATGCATATTCATGTGTGTTTTGTCTTTCCCTCTTTTTTAGTAGGATGCCATCCAAGGTCGTGTGGGTGATCGGTCACTCCTTTGTCCGCCGTGCGGCCTACAGGTTGCAACTGCTCCGTGGACCGAAGCCTTTTGCCCTGCGTGACGTGGCATTCCGATGGTGTGGGATAGGTGGTTTGCACATCTCACAGCTGCAACGGTTAATTAGGTGATTAGGGGTTGTGAGGGACTCCAGTCCCCGGATCTCATCGTGGTTCACCTTGGAGGTAATGATTTGGTGAGATTAGGCCATAAAAGCCTCAGGGAGGCCATTTTGTTGGAGTTTGCACAACTGGGTAGAGCATTTCCTGGGGCCGCCATTGCATGGTCACACATGGTGCCACGCCGGAATTGGGGGAAGAACATAAAATCCAGGACATTAAATGTGTCAGTGAGACGTTTGAACACTGAGATGTCAAGACTGTGAACGGGCCCAGGTCGCCTTTGGAATATACCACACAAACTCCTCAGGGGTGGGGACATGTTCCAGGAGGTTGGTGTTCATCTTTCGGACGCTGGGACGGATGTCTTCATCAGGGACATTTGGGCATTTGCTCAGTGGATGTTTTGTGGTGGGGAGGGCGAAGGACCTGGGGCCCCTGGTTGCCCTCGTGGCGGGGTCTAGAAGACATAAGTCACCCCCCACCAGTTAGCAGGGGGAGAGGGTCCTTCGGGAGCAGTCCCCCTCCTTCTCAGGACAGTACCAAGGGGTAAGGTTAGGCAGTCCTGGGCCAACCAGAGGATGTACACTAGCTTGCGGGCTAGGGCGCACAGTTAGATCTCGGGGGGTCGGCACGGGGTGCCCTGCTCCTGCCCACCTTTTCCGCAGCCCCTGGGGAGCTTGGTGTTCGGGGGGGGTGCCCATTGTGAGGACAAGGGTACAGGGGCATGGGACCACCCCTCGTGGATGCAGGTGGTTGCACCTTGTGTGGTCCAATGGTGTTCAGGATTGCGAGGTGCCCCTTGGGGTAAAAGTCTGGATATTGTTATTCAATTTTCACATGAAGCTATTGTGTTGATGGTTTGTCCTCCTCATGATTTGACACTTAGTATATGATTGATTTACATATAATTTTTATGATCTATAGGCACCTTTTCTTGTATTGTATTTATCAGATTTGCACAAACTTTGCTATGTTAATGTAGAATAAAATGATCCACAAACTAAGATTACCTTGTGTCCTGTTGGTAACTCGTTTGGGTGGTGTTGGGGTCCGGTCCTATCGGGGGTTCCGGGTCATAAAACACAGATGTTATTACCACCTAACTCTATAGTCTCGTTTTAACAACCTTGGAAGGATGGAAATCATAGCCCTGTTTACACCACCAGCAGGAAGTCAAACCCATATCTCCTTATAACGAGTTCCAGGGGCGTCCATCGTATATTCCTTTGGGATACTACGATGAGGAAAGTACTGATGACGAAGCATGTGACTACAGTGGGTGAGGGTTTTCATCCTTTTAAGGGAACCCAAAGGCAGTGGCGTAACGCAAAATGATGCCTGCCACATGCAGCATATGCAGAGGGGCCCCTGAGTCTCTCATATCACCCATATATTCATTGGTCATGGGCTGAATGGGGGCCCTTAAAAGGTTGGGGGCCAGTGAAGGATTGGATCTATACCTCAGTGTTATGTGCTGTCAGATGCTCTGCATGCAAATGTCAGGTAAAATTTGGGATGCAAGAAGTCAGAGTCCGACATTGTATTGCCTTGCATTTGTAGTTGTATAGCACATTGCTGTCACTAATGTGACACTGCAGCAGTATGTGGGCCTTATCCGATAGGAGGCAAGACAGATTTAGGCAATCCAAGAAACAGGGCAGTTCTGAACCCACCCCGCTAGCTTAGCATCTAATGTGGCGTAGCAGACCGAGTTTAGTTCTGAACCATTTCTACTGAGGTGTAGAGCACAGAGTGCTCAGATGCCCTGCTACATTTGTGTTTTTTAAAGGGTCACAAATTTAGAAATGAATCAATAACTAAATCATTATGGGTTCGTCATACACGTAAAGCTAGTGGAATTAGAATAATTATTAATATATCTGTAAAATAAGCAGTTAATGCTCTTTTAAGTGTATCCATGCACTGCACAGGATGAAAGATGAGTAGAGAAAGACCACATAAAATATTGTGCATGTTTGAGCACGTATGTGCACGCCTGTGCATGCATGTGTGTGTGTATATGGTGTGTATGCCTTTGCATGTAGGTACATTTTTGTCTCAAGTGCCAAAGGTGAATTTCTCCTCTGGGTGATAGGATATATGCAGGCCCACTGGAATTATGCGGCCATGGAGTTTTCCTCTTAATAATGGATTTACCACACTCACTACATATCCCCCTCTCTCTGTAGCATAATTTGTATATATTTCAACAAAAAAGGCGCTTCTTGTTCAGACGGGTCAAATTTTTTTTTTTTTTAAAGTCACCCTTAATACCATATAGTGCCGGACATTTAGTAAAGGTGAACTGAACACGTTTTAGTTGTTGATTGGCTGATTGCTGTATTCAGGTTCTAATTTGCTAAAGAGGTGAAACTATGCGCAGACAGTATTATTGTGTGTTAAAACAACAAAACAACGAAATAATGCTCCCACAGATTGTGTTCCATTGTGCGCATAATTTGCCTTTTCTTGGCGCATAATTTTGTGAACCTGAAGCATCATTTTGTTCTGTATTGCCACATAATTCCAGTGGCCCTGGATATATGTAGCTCATTGAGGTCGTTCTTATTTCAACAGAGACGAACCAAGGAGTGCATTCTGGACTGGTGTCCTCCTGTGGCCCTGTAAGCAGGCCTGGACTCAAACTGGAATACACACAGTTAACTTGCAACATTACCTAAGGTTCCTCTAGCGTCCCCAAGGAGAGGAAAGAAGCAGAAAACTTTCAGTAGCCAATTAAACATGGAAACAATTTGTGTACAAGCAAAAATCAAGGCCCGCCTTTGCGCGCTGCCAAAAATAATACTAGGTTTCCTATTTGTACTGTATAATGTTCAGGATGAAAAACAAGTGACACCATTCTACCAGCTCCCACCCCCCTCCAGTTTGATACACTATAGGAAGGGTCGAAAGGCCTTAATTAACTTTTTAGTGTAGCGCCTAATAGCGGGCTTAACTTAAAGTGAGCGTTGTCAGGAAGAGAAATTAGTTTCATGTAGCTAGGGTGATTTGCCCAGGAGGACACAATTTGGGTGCTGGAATTAAACCAAGGCCTGGTTCCTTCCAGGGCAATTAACCACTAGGCAATTAGCCACTGTTTTTTTTTTTTGCAGTTTGATATAGAGCAAACTTGACTCGAAGGTATTGGGTGGGGCTTTGCCTGAGCACCAAATTACGTTACACACGGAGGCATTCGTTTTTGGTAGGCACAGGGAGATTGCTTGATTTGCCCAGAATCACAGGATGTTGAGACGACGCTGAGACTCGAACCTGGTTCCCCAGTTCCAAGGTCGGCAGCTCTGGCCGTTAGGCCACATCCCTGCCCAGGAGCTGATGGGCACTTTATGTAGGGCTTGTCCTGCATGATAAAAAAACACAAATGGTACGCATTTTAATACAATGAGTGTTGTAAAGAAAGTAATGCCACACAAAATGGCGATCTTCTGGTCACGCAAGTGTATGTGTGAAAATCGATCTCCGTGTTCTGTCTTTGAGACCTTAATGAATGCGGAAGGCAGGTCCTCTGCCCGCTTTGAGGAATCAGATCTGCAAAAGTAGTGATCATAAAGCAAATTACGCCTCCTTCTTTACAAAGCAAATCCAATTAAGCCCCTGCCGGAGAGAGAATTAGCGCACGGCCCCTGTCCCAACATCCGCGGGAGGGAGGCCACCCCTGAACAATGCACGTCCAGAGAGGCGCCCGCGCCTTCGGGTGTCGGTGCGGTGCCGAATGTCACACCGAATGCAAAAACACTGCAGCCCCCCAAGCCGCTGCTCGGTGACAGCAGGTGTAAAACCCTCGCTAGCAATCCCAGGGGGCATCGAGTGTCAGCTCAGCACTGGGATAAGACAACAATCTGATGAGCTCAGTGTGGGTCTCCCCAGCCCCCTGGGGAGCCAAGCCTCCGTGGGGCAGGGACCCCGCATGGGGCCTCGCCTCCCATTGTTGGGAGCTCGGCTTGTGTGGCCAGGTGGATTCACAGCAATGCTTGAACTCGCTCTTAATACACACACACACACCTAGCATGGCACTTGCCACATTCTACAAGAGGGAGACCAAATTGTACTTCAAAGTCCACAATTTTTCAATTGAATCTCAAAATTACGAGCTGCAAGCACTTGGGCGCATTTGTGTTGTAGTGCAACTCGGGTCAGATGTACTAAACATAGGGACGTCATAAGGATTTTGGAGGTCCAGAGTAAACAAATTTTGGTGACCCCTGTTCAGAATAGCTTTGAATTTATGAGATCCAATTTCAACTGCTTCATGCCCTCTTTGGCCAAGTCATTGACAGTGCACAGGCACACTCATCATCCTTCTAAGGGGCAGATTTACAAGCAAACAATGCGGCCAATTTACAACGTGACGCATCTAGGGAAATGCGTCATGTTGTAAAGCCCTGCGTCACATTATACCTGCGCCAGGTATAATGTATGCAGGCTAGCCATGTAGAACTGACGCAGTGATATTTACAACATTTCACTGCGTCACTCTACGCCTTCACTGCGTCAAAATCCCTACGCCTGCTCAGACCAATCGTAAGGAATGACACAGGGTTTTTTGTATGGGACTCACCTATCTATTGTGGTACATTGCTGGAGTTGCGTCACTTTCATGAGCAACTCCAGCGATGCGCCACTTTTGTGCCAACAGATGCGTCAGTATTTCTGACGCATCTGTTAATCCTTGCGCCATGGAGCACTGTATTGTAAATACAGTGCATCCATGGTGGCGCAAGGACATTTGGCGCGGGCGCAAGGATACTGACGCATCTATGCAGATGCGTCAGTTCCATGTAAATCAGCCCCATAATGTGTTTACATCTAATATTCAGGAATAGTGACTAGTGACTTGTGTTTTCAACACTGTAACACAGCAGCAGCTCACTAATATTACTGCGAATAATCTATGTGACACTGTCCCATTTCCAATATGTGAGGTCCTGTTTCGATCTAAAATAAACTTTTTTTATGGATGTTGCACGAAACATTTCTCTGCAAAATGTCTGTATGTCACCCACATTTAAAATAAATGAAAGGAAAATGGTATTTAAAACAACCTGTTTAAGAATTATTAAAGGTCATTATGGCAAGACTCTCTGCAGAACAGCGCTGGCTCTATCAGGGGGCCCCTTGAAAGGCTGGAGCCCTGGACCATAGCCACTTTGCCCATGCCTTAAAATATCTCTGACTGAACATTTTAATGGCTGCAAATGCTCCAATTCAGCATCTGCAACCCCTAAATGCTTTTTCTTATGTACTAATTCCATTTTAGGTGTTGGGAATGTTTTTTCGACCAAAATGGGATTCTGAATGGATACCGAATCGGTGAGCAGTGAGTCACAATTTGAAACCTACCTCATTAATATTCATGAGGTAAGTCAGATTAGATTCACTGCGATTCTTTAAGAACCGATCTATTAGCGAATAGGTTAGTTCTTAAAATAGTGGTCTCAAAATACTGGTGGCAAATTCCGATTAGTATTTTGCGACCACTAAATAGTACATATGGCCCTGTAGGAGGAGATACTGGGGCCACTATCTTTACATCAGTACCACCCATTTAGAATTTCTGGGCCTGGGTTAGGGAAAACATATGTGATCTGTAATTACCTGATCTGTAACTGCATGCAGTTACTGATTCTGGGCACTTTTCTGCTCACGTTTTCCGAATTCAGGAGGACAATGAGCATGGATTGGCTTGGGTCATATCTCCTGTCCCTGTCTCAGGAGTTGTGGGACAGGGAACAGGAAACAGGAAGTCAAGTGCACAATCATCGCATCAATTACACCCCTCTTGGTGTGGGCGGGGCTAATTACGCCTGGCCTGACTGGGCTTCCCTCTTACACTATGCCATTGGGGGGAACAGGCCAGGCCGCAGCTGAAGGACCGCAGACTATGTGAACACCTACCCTTCCACTGCCCTCTTTTTAAGTTGGAATTGATGGGACATAAGTGGAGTAATAGCTACACGCACCATTGAATCTTCTCAATCATAGAGAGACTCTCCATCCAATACTTCCTAGGTCAGCACTGAGGTGACAGGACAGCAAAACCAATCCTTATCCTGAAAGGGCCATTCACACCGTCTTGGGAGCAGGGCATGGGGTTATAGCCCCTGGTCTCACATCCAGGGGCTCTGTTGGCAGCTTGGTGTTGGGGGGCGGGAAGGGACCGTGACAGGTGGCCAAGGGCTCGGCGAGTTGGGACCACCCCTCAGGGAGACTGGTAATTTCACCTGTGTGGTCCAAGTAGGATGAAGGGTATCAAGTCCTTAGTGCTGTGGCATTCTTGTGGACTCCTGGAGTCCCTCATTGTGAATTGATGTATGTATTGATCCTCTTTACACTGACTATTTTGCTATGACAGATGCACTGAATTTTATATACTGTAATCTTTGAGTAAATGTTTTATGTTATAATTTTTCTCTTCCTTTAACAATGTTGTGCTTATAATGTGTTGTAAATAAACATGACCCGACACACAGGGCACTGAGTAATGTCTTGTGATTGATTCATTTAGGTTGTGGGAGGGGGCGTGGTCCTGACTGCGTGTCTCCGGGTCCTATTGCACCAGGTGTTGTGGCACTGGAACCCAGGAGACACTGGGGCCCACCGCACCCAAATCATAGCTGTTTTTTTAATATCAAACAAGGTTATGGGGATCCATTTTCCTTACTTGCATTAGGGTCCATGGCACCCTTGCTGCGCAATGCACGGAGATAGCTCTCTACATAATGCAGAATAAGCACTCTAGAGGGGGATCTGTCCACCTCGCTGAGCTCTGCAAGAGAACTCTTTCAGTCATGGTATATTTCTTTATATTACATGTGGGAACACCGACCACATAGATCGCACAAAAAGATTTCCCAATTCAGTGGCATTCGGTTCATTTTGAAAGTTTCACCAGGATCAAACCTGCAACCTGTTGCTTTCCACAGACACCTGTGACCTGTGACATACTCAGAGGCCTAACACAGGCCCTTGCAGCCATTGTGGTGTAGTTGGGGGGGGGACAAGACAATTGGTTTGCCCTCAATAATGTTCCTATTAGGCATCATAGGCTCCGTCTGCTCTGCATGAAGCAGTTCACTTTTTAGGATACCGAGAAACGTGAACACTGGTAGAAATCAACTCTGGGAAGACACAGACTTGGACGTGGGGAGACATGGAAACAGGCAGACCTGAACATGGGCACAGAAAGACCTCAACTTTAGGGGACACAGAGAAACACATACAGGGAGACATGGGGCACAGGGGGCGGCATTGGGAGACAGACACAGAGAGTCATGAGGAGACACAAAGACATTAAACAGGAAGACAGAGGGAGGCGCGCACACAAGGAGTGAAGAATGCTGAGGAGGCATGGGGAGGCAGGAAACAAATGGACAGGAAATAGGTTAAGAGGACACATGAGACATTCAGACAAATGAAGATGACGACACAGACGCTGAGACATGGAATCTGGGGAGACAGGTGGTTTCTGGGAGACATGCATGGTAACAAATGGGAAAATTTGGGTACCTGAGACACACTGGAGGCATAAAGAGATGCGAGAAGACAGAGAGATTCATTGGAAAAACACTGGCTGGACAGTGGGAGACACTGATAAGGACAGAGAAACACAGAAGAAGACCAGTAGAAACAGGAGATATGGGAAGACTAACACAGTGAGGCCTGGGAGTATGATGATATGCAGGGAGAAATATACATGGGAATGTAGGGACTCTGGGAGACAAAGAAACGTAGATATATGGAATCTACAGAGACAGTGAACACAAGGAGACATGGAGTCACTCTGGAGGAACGGATATCGGGAGACCCAGACTTTGGGCGACATGGATATTGGAAGACACAGATAGTGAGAAGATATGAGATAGCAGAAGAAGAAACATGGGGAAAGTGATCTAAGTGAGTGGGATGAAAAAGTTTGGGGTTTTCTTTAAGGGGAGTTACCAAATAAGTGCACAAGAAATATATTACAAGAGGCAAGGCATTGGCATGGACTACAACATGAAATAAAATCCTGTGCTTATCAGAGCATGCCACCTGACCAACATTTGAGCGCCTCACGTGTGTTTTCTGCAAGTGCATTCAAAGGCATCACATAACAAACGAACACCTAGAACAGTCTTCTCCAATGCATAGATCACAAGCTACTGGAAGCTCTAGAGCTACCTGTAAGTAGCTCTCCTGTGTACAGTACACCCTGCTAAATTAGAACTTTTTCTTGGTTGAAATTATATGCATACCAAAATTGCAAGAGTGTATTTGAGGCAAAAATGTGTGTATTTTCAGAACTCATTAGATGATGGGCCAGATGTACGACCATTGGAAATTGCGAGTCGCAAATTGCGCCAAATTGCGAATCGCAATTTCCAATGTACAACAGTGTCTGAGACACTGTTTGCGATTCCCAATGGGGTCGCAAATTGTATGCCTCATGCATATTAATGAGGCTGTCGCAATTTGCGACACCATTGGGAATGGCTGGCACTCCCAAGGATGGTGGCCTGCTCGGGTCAGCAGACCTCTATGTCTGGGACTGCTTTTAAATAAAGCAATTTTTTTAAAATACAGCCCGTTTTCCTTAAAGGAAAAGGGGATGCATTTAAAAAAAAAATGAAACGTTTTTGTTTCATTTTTTAATGGCAGGTAGTGGTCCCTGGGACCACTGCCTGCTCTGAAAAAATGTTTGCGCATGCATTCCCAAAGCGGAAGGGGTCCCCTGGGGACCCCTTCCCAGTTGCGAATGGTTTACCACCCTCTTGAAGAGGGTGGTAAGCTGCAAGTGTTTTGCGACCGCAATTGCGGTCGCAAAATATTCTTACATAGGTGTTGGACTCGCTATTAGGAAGGGACGCTCTTGGAATGCCCCTTCCTAATAGCGAGTCGCTAACCTTATTTTGCGAGTTGCTATTTAATTAGCAACTCGCAAAATAGGGTTAGGACATGGGCCACAGGTTTTTTGCGTGCGCAAACGGGTCTAAAACCCATTTGCGCATACAAAAAACTGTCGTACATCTGGCCCTAAGTCTGGAGAAAAATGGCTACCTTTCCAAAATATATTGAAGTGTGATATTTGATAAATTATGTGACACTTGAGAGACTTTTAACTAATACCCGGGTGCCAGGGTCATTCCAACTGTAACTTTTATGTATTTCCAATGTAGAGGCATTCCAAATTGACAATGCCTTATTTACATTACTGGTGGCAACCCTATCAGACACACTGATGTGATCACTGCTAGTAACCTTGCATATGGTAGCCACTAATGTAATCTTGTCTGATGATGTAACTATTACAATACTAATAATATTAGTAGCTCGGATGATTTCTTGAACATAAGTAGCTCTTATTTCAAAAAAGGTTGTAGACCCATGACCTAGAACAAGCCAGACCTCCCCGCTTTACCAATGCTTGTCAGGAAATATTTTTATATTCAATATCAGATAAATTAGTAACATTTCACAGTATTTTGCACTAGAATCTCTCTCTCTGTGTTAGTCACTTGTGTCATCTTAATGTCTTATGCTTCATTTCCTTCCTCTCCATTGCTGTCTTTTCTCTTTTCACTGTCTTTGTGTATATATCACATTGTTTCCTTCATTGCACTATCCCTTAACACAAACACGTGTGTGAGCCGCCCCCCCCCCACACACAGAAACACTGCATTTTGCTTTCATTTGGTGTTATACTCATTTCGACTGCTGTGATTATATCTTAAAAACACACAGTAATTAAAATTGGCAAACATTTGAACATCACTCTGTGCGCTCTTTAGAGAGGCCAAAGACTAAATGAGCATGTAGTCTGAGCACCTTTATAACACAGTGACAGACATTATCACAAACTCGCACTGCCTTCAGCCTGAACTCCAGAGCTCTCAATTGCGCCCCATCGTAATCACTCATTCACAATCTTAACTCACCCAGATGCCTAGCGTTGACTCAGTTTGCGGTATGCTCTAGACAAGGCTCATATGTTGCATGAAAAACAAAGCTTCCAAAAGATATCTGGGAAAATGAAATACTCACAGAAAATTTGGCACATAGCATTCAACTTAATATAAAATGTCTGTAATATATCAGTGACTACATCTCTGACTATAATAATTTTCAGGGTTTTTGCTCGCCATGTTGAGAAATAAATCATTGCATTGTTTGTAAAGTTAGGGATCCAACTATTGGAACTAGAAGAGGGACTAATTTCAAATCTGTGTTTTTATCTGCCGGCTCTGGCTGGAACCCATCTCAATTAAAGCCCTGAAAAGGACATGAACACAGGAGACAAGCACACATGGAAGGAGGCAACCATAATGTACATCCCATGTCGTCTGTGTTGTGAGGATAAGTGGCTCACAGGTGAGATATTTAATCTGCATTAAAATTAATTAACCTCCTGGTGCAAACAAAAGGAACTCAACCTGGCTCATTTGCATGTTTAGCATGGTATGGCAGGTGATACACTTGGCACTTTGAGGAAACCAAATAAATCAAGCATTATCAAAGCCTGCAGGTTTGTCATCTATATGGCGTACAGATTGGCCATGAGTATACCATTGAAAACATATTGCACCAAAGTGCAAACAAAAGTATCTGAACAATGGATGCTACAGAAAACGAATTGCTTTATTTTCAGTAGCATCCATTGTTCCAAATTCTTTTTTCAATGCTCGCTCCGTAGTGCTGCCACACCACTTGCTGACTAACTATAAGCATGATGGTCATCTAGGAACACTAAAACAATAATATAGTATGTAGAATACTCTTCCAAGATGGCCACCATGGTTGTAATCAGCCAGTGATAAGCACAGGAGCACTGGAGAACAATGGCTGACAAGAAAATATGAAATGGATGTTGTAAAAAATAAAGTAACCTTTTTTATGTCACATCCATTTTTCAGATGTTTTTGTGTAATGTCAGGCTGCTCATCATCTGATTTCAGATGTAAAACAGTCCTTAATGCACTCCAATGTAGGTGGAATGATACATTCAAAAGCCAATAGATAAAAAGGAGAATCCAAAATAGTTCTGTGCGCTGATTACAGATGTGAGTGACAACATCTGAAGCCAATGTCTGAAGATTCTGGAGCAAAATAAGCCAATGGCTGTAGAAGGCTGACTGAAGGCCATTTAACTGTAGTATAGAATATAATCAACAAGTTCCAAGACACAGTTGAGGGTCATTCATCTACTTCTCACTGAATATTATGACATTCTAGGGGTGGCTAACCCTCCTAACTCCAAAATACCTTGTGAAACCTTTAAAACGTTTTATTATGTCAGTTGAATTTGTAGCCCTGCATTCTGCGGCACCTGAAACGTTATGCTTTAAGCATGCTCACAACTGCTTTTCTGCACTCTTTGCTTGAATACATTAAACTGGTGCTGCTGTTGTGTAGACATTCATAGCTGCCAAGTGTCCCCATGGCAGATGTCTATCTTTAAGTCAGTCCTAACTTTTAACAGATATCACATTGCAATCTGGAACTTGAAATTTTGCTGTTGACATTGTAACTATGGGCTCAAAAACCCAAAAAGTGAAGTGCAGTTGGATAAAAAGCCAGGATTAGCTGACGGTATCACACATAACAATGTGGCATCTTGCAACTATGAATTGTGTTGGTGTGGGAGGGCGGGCCGGATAAACAGACGCGGAGGCTGAATATACTTTCCAAAGGTGTGAGTTTTATTATCAGGATGTAGGGTTTTAGAAATCGCTGCAGGTGTTCCTCCTTCCTCTTCTCCCTGGTCCGTCTTCGCGGTTCTCGGGCTGGGGTTTGACGACACTCTTCGGTCTCGTTGGTGTTACCCGGGAGGCTCATAAAGAAGGGAGAAAAGGAGGCCCTCAGTTACCGTGTGACAGTGGGGTGGGGAATTAGTCACTACCCGTCACCACACCAGAAGGGTGTTGCCCGGACTTTCAAAGGAAAACAAAGCCTCAAAAAAAAAAAAAGAAAATACAAGGGAGAGAAATAAAAACGGAACGAATCAACGGACGTGTGGTCTATCTTCACCAGAGATCAGAGACGTTCCTTGTGCACAGACGGCAATGATAAGAATAGTGGGGGGGTTTCTTGTGGCTGCCCAGTGTCGTTGCCGCCATCCCGTGTTGCTGACCACGCAGGGGGAGGACTGCCTGGACCATCCAGCACCGCGGCAGGAGCCGCGTCAACAGCTTGCGCCAGCCGGCGCTATAAATTCCGGACCTGACTCCCGCAGCGCGGACGCGCGCGAGCGAAGCCCGGGCCAAGGCGAGCCCGTCTGAGCCCGTCGGAGACCGAAGGAGGCCGGGCTGGGCAACCCCTCTGAGACTCGTTAATCTCTACTTTCTGTGACTTCTATGTGGTAAGCAATATAAAGTTAGATAAATATTGCCACGGATAATATCGATGACGTCTAAACGCAATGCTCCGCATAGTTTGCGTACTACTACCACTATTGATAGCATGTTGGAGAGAGCCGTCAGTATTGTTAGTACTGAAATAGAACTGACAGAGAGACGTTTGTCCCTGGGTTTACCAAGTTCGCATATTTCCCCACTAGTTGTAAACAGGGATCTCCTTAGCCCTACCCAGCCGCTGCACCATCATCTGATCTCAATATGCACTTGTCAGCTCAAGGAAATTGGCTGGCAGCTGAGGGAAGCAATAAAATTGGGGTCACAGGGGAGTTAAGGATCCTGTTGTTTCAACGTATAGCAGGGATTTTGTCGACTCTGAGAACATTTCCCCGAACCCAGAAATATCCGGGGCTAAGAGAAAAGGAAATTAACCAAACCAGCCTGTCCTAAGAGGAAACAACCCCCACGTTCGAAGATGCAGCGCACCGCTCTAAGCACATGGATCCAGGGCCCGGCAGCTATAGTTGACACAGTCGACACAGCTTCTGTCAGCGCTCATATTGACTTAACCCCTTCTGAGCCGTCAAATCGTTCAATCTCCACTCAGACTGGGTCTTTACCAGCAATTTTTAACAATTTTACACTTGGGGACACAGCAATTGATATTATTATAGATACTGTTAAAGAGAATGTTAGGGAGCTTGTTGAAAGGAATTTTACCATACTCTGGAAACGTTTGGATCGTTTAGAATCTTTGTTTAATAAATTAAGTGTGCCTGGTAGTACTTTCAGGCCAGTACCCCAACAGGGAGGGGCCCCCTCTAATCAGCAATCTGTAAGCAGAGTACAACCTGGGTTGATACAGGGAATTGTAACACAAGATCAGCATCCTATGGTAGATTCATGTAGGACCTGCCATCAAGCTAAAGGATGTCCTGTTCCTAAGCACCCAAACCACAATGTCACACTATCAAAATCTAGCGACCCTTTTAGTCCACACGTACCGAATCAACAGGTTAACAATATTTCTCCTTTAATTTCTGTACATAATGCCCATCCTGCGCATGACATTAACATCATTGCCATTAAGCCCAAAGCAGGCGAGTGTATTGAGGGTAGAACTGATGTGTTAAATTTACCTCCGGCATCCTGCCCTTACGTTTTGATCCTTGCAGGAGTCCCACCAATAGGGAAAAACCAGCCTGAATCTTGGGACCAACTACGAAATAAATGCACTGACTGGTTGATCAAACATAAAGGGTTTAGTGCCGGTAATATCAATGACATTATAATGGTGCGCAGGGTGGGCTGGGTTGGATTATCAGATACAATTTTAGAGGGTGACTGCGTCGTCATTAATTTTCGGCGACCAGCTTCTGTAAGATTTGTATTATCATCAAAAGAGTGTACTAATGGCATATCTACTGATATTTGGTCACTACCTCTTGGTTATTTTTATAAGCCAAACCCTAGACATAACATACTGGATACCAATTTACATTTGACGCAAAACAGATTTATGGCCCTTTCTGGCCTGGATAGTTTAGATTGACTGCAGCCCATAATAACATCCATTGAGCCATCCCTCTCTATAGCTACATCGGTTTCCTCTACAACTGACAGCCCGGAGACACACGATTTGCGTGTGTTAAGTTGGAATATTGCCGAGCTGGCATCTAAAATAGCCATCGAGGATTGGGTAAAGATGGTAAACGAATTTGATGTATTGCTATTTCAAGAGACTTGGGCAACAAAAGAACTGTATCTTGAAGGGTTTGAATGTTTTAATGTAATGGCAAATACCTCGTTATATGGGAGACCGTCAGGTGGCCTCTCTATCTGGGTTAATATTTCCTCAGGAGGCACTGTTAAAATTATTCCTACACATAGAACCAATTTTCAGGCCCTGATATATACATGTGGGGTCTCAATTTGTTTTATTAATTTTTATAATAATGATTTTTATCTGAACCTAATTTAAATTTTGTGAATCTTTTTAACTTTGTTTCAGAGTTTCAAGACCCAATGAGGTCACATAAGTTAGCTGGAATCTGTTTGGGTGGTGATTTTAATGCTAAAATTTCAGGGGTAAATTGGGCAGGTGCTGCTTATACATTGCAAGCACCCCCATGCAGAAGGGGACTGAGTTACTGGGTTATTTACCAAAATATAATCTACTTAATGTGATGGATATTGCTGATATAAATTACTGCAACAGTCACCCATTACCAACTTATAGAGGACGTGGCTGTGCCTCAGTAATAGACTACGTCTTTATATCAGACGTACTGGAAAATCTCTGGGTCAAAGCCGAGGTTATACCTACCATGTATGGGGATCACAACCCTAACTTTGTAACATTTAGGGTAGCACTAAAACCCGGCCTTCCCAAGGAACCAGGGGCCTGTAATATAGCATCCTCGACAGACAATTTAAGAATTATATGGAAGGGTATAGATAATTGTAAAGTATTTTCAAAAATGCTGTCAACATATCACCTATCTGTTAATAGTTGCCTGTCGTTAATTGACCCTAACCCTGAGGTAGTCACCGCATTTACCGATTTATGCGCAGGTGTCAAACAAATAATTTCAAGACCCGTGTCAAACAGTAAAAAAAATGGTTCAACACAACATGCTCACAAGCAAATAGAGAGCTTCGGGCAGCTATGAAAGAGGCACCAAGGGATGTTAACCACATAAGATTGTTGAGGGGCCAATATAAAAAGGTGGTCAAGGAGAGAAAAGATGAAATCTTGAAAGAACAGTGGGACAACTTGGCATGTGCTGCAAGGCTCAATAATACAAAGGGTTTTTGGGCTGTGGTTAAAAACATGAGAACCCGGGCCCTTTCAATTACCCCGATAAGTTGTAACATATCTGCTGAAACTTGGGAAGCGCATTTTTCTAAAATATATACAGCTCCGCCCGACAATGGGGGCTATAGTGATATCTATCCTGTGTCAAGAATACATATAATGCTGACTGAAGTCGAGGATGCCATTGATCAGAGTTTAGGGAATAAGGCCCCCGGCCC
Organism: Calotriton arnoldi; assembly: GCA_963921515.1. Lineage (NCBI taxonomy): Eukaryota > Metazoa > Chordata > Amphibia > Caudata > Salamandridae > Calotriton > Calotriton arnoldi. Next base: position 519,462 of record CAWUFW010006753.1, on the reverse strand, counting down.
GGATGGTCTACCGATTGACCTTATAAAGTATAATACAGAGTTTTGGGCACCCCTTCTTCTGAATGTTTTTAATAACTTAACAAACTCTCATATTCCTGAAACATGGGCCTCCAGTATAATCGTTCCAATATTTAAAAAGGGGGATAGATCCAACCCGAGCTGCTACAGACCGATCTCCCTGATCGATAATACTCTTAAGATACTTGGCAGGGTACTATTCAACAAAATCAGGTCCTGGGCGGAGGAAGGAAGTATTTTAAACAAATGCCAGTTAGGTTTCAGAAGTAACCTGGGAACCGTGGAACAATGCCTTAATCTCAATCTAATTATAGGTAAATATACAATAGCCCGGCAATCCCCAATCTACCTGGCTTTTATGGATTTGACATCCGCCTTTGATTTTGTTAATAGATCGCGTTTGTGGGCATGCCTTTTAAGATACGGGTTGGATGAGGATTTAGTGCACTTTTTATCGTATTTACATAGGGATTTAAGGGCAAGGGTTAGGATTAGTATGGCTGGGGAGGTATCAGGGGTTATATCCATTGGTAGAGGGGTCAGGCAGGGGTGTGTACTGGCCCCTCTCCTATTTATTTTATATATCAATGAGTTGCATAATACATTATTAACTTTGAACACAGACGTCCCAATGATCAATGGTAATAAACTTCCTGCTCTATTGTATGCGGATGACGCGGTTCTAATGGGTCGCACTCGAACTCTCTCCGCATATTAGTTAGGGGTTTTGATGATTTTATGAACAAATTAGATCTTTGCACTAATTTAAAAAAATCTTTTTAATGTGTTGTGGCCCCAAAAATATTCTATTAAAGTTATTAATTTAGGTCCTGAAAAATTGATAAGCACTTGCACTTTCCCCTATTTGGGTCTAGTATTCTCTGATAACGGTTCCTGGGCGGCCCATTCTGCATATGGCCGAAGTAAATTCTCAAAATCGGTTAACTCAGTTTTGAGTTTTCCCCAGCCTAGAAGATCTGAGGTAGTGCTATCTTTATTGAATATTTATAAAACTCAGTGTCTACCCATAGTAACATATGGGGCAGAGATATGGGGTTATACAAATAGTAACAGCACCCAGATCGAGGAAAATAGATTTTGCCGGAGAGTATTGGGGGCACCGATCTCTTCATCATCCTATATCTGTCACAGAGAGTTGAATTTGCTATATGTGGAAGATTATATTAGGTCTCGCCCTGCCGTATTTTGGTTAAAAGTATGGCAAAATCCAGCGGCTGCACTGAGCAGAGAAATTATAACTGACTGCCTTAACTGTGATAAGGGCATTGATATACCATGGTTGGCTGCTGTTAGGACTAGCTTGACTAGTATAAATCTCGCACATATTTTTATAAACCCAAATCATTTGGAAGGCATCAATAAAAAGATTATTCAGAAGGCTCTGTATAAACATTATGAAGGTATTAGGTATGAGCGAGAATTCTCGAAATCTACAGTATTTCGCTACATATCCACTGTAGAGGGTGATGTCCCCCGCCCATACTTGCCAGCTGGTTATCTTTTAGAAGCTATTAACCGCTGGGATCGTAGTTTGCTCTTTCGCCTTAGATCAGGCACCCTAAAATATTTATTGTGCTTCCCTTTAGGCTTCAACATAAACCTTGAGCAAACGCCATGTTATTGTGGCAACCATGGAAACCAATCGATGTTACATTTTATATTCTTTTGTAACTACTATCGAAAATACAGTATGCAATTATTGATCCCTTATTTTAAAGCCCTGGGTATTGATGATTTCAGAGAAGCCTATAGTGTTATTCTTAAACTTGATAGGGAAAATTTAATTTTTCGTGTTAGCACATTTTTGAAAATGGCTGTCCGCTCACGTGCCTCTATGGATATTATTTAAGCAAAACTTGAGTGTATTTTTTATTACTGCTCTCCCTTTTGGATTAGTATTTAAATTTGGATTCCGGTTGTCGTAGAACGCATTCTAATGACTGATATCTGTTATAATACATGCACTTTACTTATTATGCTGCTATATTTTTATGTAACATCCTATCTTTGCAGTGTCGTCTCTTTTTTAATAGTGTATATGATATTATTGTATTTTATTGTATCAAATTAGGTATTTATTGTATGTTTTAAATATATTAATGTATGCTGGTATTTTGCTTTGTACTTTTATGGATATTTTGTATATCCGAATAAAGGAGATTGAATTGAATTGAATTGATAAGAATAGTGGAAAAAAGGGGGGGGTTCTTCGGGGTCGTAGTGCAAAACTAAACGTGCAGTAAGTGCTGGTCGGGATTTTCTCTTTTTAACCTGTGCCCGCTGTCTCCGCAATCCTCCTGCCACCCTCGTACCCTCTCCCGCCTTCCCCAGAGTTGCAATCACTCACCGGCCCCTCCTCCGGTGGACACCACCACTCCTCGCTCCACCGCTCGTCTGTCTCTTCGTCAGTCGCTCCGCTACGGTCCCCGTCTTTACTCTCCGGACTCTCCACGCTCTGCTCGTTGTTTGCCTCCACTCCGCTCCTGGTCGAACTCCATCCCTCTTGGTCCCTTTTCAGTGGCCGTGGGGAACTACTTCCGGGGTCCGCTCCTCCCACTTCCACCCTCTGGCCTCGCTCTCGCTGTAGGGAAACACGACAGGTGGGTGTGGCTAATCTCCTGGACCCAGCATCCCGGAAACCGACCCTCGGAGTCCGATCCCTAATCGAGGAAGTGTTTTGACGTTGTCGGTCTACAAGAGCAGGTAAGAACGGTATCCCCACGCTTCCTGCCTCACAGTTGGTATGTGGAAAGTCTTGTGTCATGCTTTTATCACTATCCCATGTGCATGGTGACAGCACTCTTTTCAAGGGTACCTGTCGTTACACCTTGCATTGAATGTTTAAAACCTGAAGTGTTTGGCATTTGACCTGTTATCAATACTGACTTGTTGGAAGGGGAGTGATGTATCAAAGGATTTTATCTATTCTTTTTTTATTTTTTTTACAGAGTTTTATATAGCGCGAACTTGACCCGAATCGGGTATCAGAGCGCTTTACATAGCACTCAGTTGCATTACATGAGGACACATTCATTTTTTTGTTAGGCACGGGAGATTAAGTGATTTGCCCAGAATCACAGGATGTTCAGCGTCATTGCCGAGACTCGAACCCAGTTCCCCAGATTCGAGGTCGACCGCCCTAGCCGTTAGGCCTACTCCTCTGGGTAAATGTGACGGTACATATTAGTAAAGATTCTAAGGAGCCAGCCATTTCACCAATAAGTGAAAAAATTAAACACTGCCAAAAGATCGCTGGGGGGTGGTCTAGCCGAGCTGCGAGATGGCCGCTCTCTGAGAGGGCTCCGCCGGCTGAGCAAACATCCCTCCAAAATCCTTGACAATCTCTGAGACTTAACTGATGAAAACATCAAAATAAATTGCCCTATGCTCTGCGCTAACACTAAGCAAGAAATCGAGAGGCCTGAGCCGGAATTCCGACATCTGTTGCCCGGGCCTACCCGAGCCGGGAGCCTGCGGCGCGGGTCAGCGGACTGAGCTGATCGGCGTGTGCTCCGTCACGCATGGGCTCAATCTACTGGGAGGAAGGCCGTTGAACTATCGCAAGTACCCGGCGACTGGAGAGAGTGCCTGCGGTAGGAATCACCTGCGACACCGGACAGGACCTCGAGGGCAGCCTGGGGAGTGAGCCTTCGGGACGTGACGGAGACGCAGGCCGGGCGGACCCGGCTGGTGCATCTGGTGGCTGGAGACGGAGGCGCTCCTGAGCTGCTGTTGGCCTGAATACTCGACTCGCCTCGTTACAGTGCCCGCTCCTCATCGAGACCTGCTCGGACTGCGGCTACTACTGGGACCCGAGACCTGTCCGGTAGGAGGAGAGGTGTGAGGGAGTGAGCGTGCGAGCTGACGGCCCCGGGTGTGACTGTAGCGGGACCACCGCGATAGGGAAACTCACTGCTCCTGCGGCCGGCGCGCTGGGGGGTCCGCCTGGGCATTTTACACGCTGCCCCAAAGTTCTCTGCAAGCCTGAGAGCGCCATTTGCATTGGTGCAAACCCTTCAAATTGTGGGACCTTCCATTCCAGCGGCCTTTACCTGTCAACAACTGACGTGCCTGGGGGAGGAAGCATGTAGATTACCGACTGGTACACACCACCCAACATATCCGGCGCAATTGACTCTCCACCTCTCAGCCGCGAACTTGACGAATCACCGGTGGCGGGCCGGACTCAGCACCCCAGGTATCGTGTTCTTCAGCTCGCCTGCTGCGAACACCAGACGTGTGAGTTGGCGAGTGGGGGCTGAGAGTTCAGGAAGAATTACACTGCTGAATGGACTAGAGTCCTGCTGCTATGCACAAGACGCCGGTGCGTAGATGAGATATCCTACATCTGAGATATACTGGGGCCCAGGCCTTGAGAAATGGATGTGTAGATAGGCCGGACGAACTGAAACCTAACTCAGGCACGTAGTGCAGGAAGACTCTCGCGCGCACTGGATATCGGCACTCGGAGGCCCCCTCGCCTGCGTATTCAAGTTGCTGTGGCAGCCGCACAGACTGGATCGAACCTGCCATCGGGCCGGAGCTGCATTGACGCACACTTTTACGCATGAGAGCTGGATCTTTAGGAGAAGATTGGAGGGGGAATGAGGAAGTTAAGACTCTAGCATCCATACCATTACAACACGAATAACTGCCCGAAGCCGCGACTGAAGCAGTGCAGACTAGGATGCCTGCGCTCTCCTACAAGCCCTGTATGTAGGCCATCATACCATTGTCATATTGGCGGTGAAGCGTGGATGACCAGGTGGGCTTGAGATCACACAGGAAGGCCACGTGTTACCTGCTGGGGTGCCAGTGAACACCTGCAACCTCGGGGGCAGGTAAAGCAACGGGATATCAGTGAACCCCCTCACGGCCTGCTGCACTGGCACAAGACAATCGTTTTAACCCAGAACCTGCAGCTGCATAATAGACGCAGTATAGTGGGTGGAGGAGCAGATCCATATCCCCTACCAACACGTCTAGGTGTCAGGAAGCACAAGGCAGCAAACTATATCAGAAGATGGGGAAAACAGATGCTAAGCAGACCAAGCTGCCGTTCGAAAATAAACGTGCGACTAGACAAACTGATTCTGAACATGACCCAGAAGCTGAGCACAGAGATGGCGCAGCGGAAGGGGGTGACGACCTGAGGTCTCTCCTCTTGGAAATGAAGTCGAGCCTCAAAACCATCGATAGCAAGACAGACAAGCTGACTGACAGGCTGGACCAAGTTAAAAAACAAGTGGATAAACATGAACTGCACATTGACCAACTGGAAAACCAAATGTCTGATGCCCATGACTTCCAAACTGAATCTAGAGAGCAATTGTTGAATATGGAAAGGGCCTTGGAGGTAATTAAAGCCAAAAACGACGACCTAGAAGCAAGGCCCCGCCGGAACAACCTTCGTATAATGGGTATACCAAAATCCACAGCAATGGGCAAGGTGGAGGACTTCGTTGAAAATTTACTGCGCAACATATTTGGGTCAGCTCTGTCGACAATGTTCATCGTGGAGAGAGCCCACAGGTCCCTAGCCCCGAGACCCCCGGTGGGCGGTACGCCGAGACCCATCTTAGCCCGCTTATTGAACTACTGGGACAGAGATGTATCCTCCGGGCTGCCAGGGAGATGGGCCAAATAACACATCAGGCCAACAACATATCCTTTTTCCCGGATTTTAACCCAGCAGTCCAATCTGCGAGAAGGGAGTTTATCCCGGCCAAGAAGATCATAAGACAAGCAGGAATTGTATATGCTATACTGTACCCTGCCAAGCTCAAAATTACACACGAGGGAAGTAATCACCTATTCACGGATCCTAAATCAGCGCTGAAATATGCCAAGCACGTCACTGGTAACAGGCATTCTCCGTGCCCTCCCCTGATCGGAGGCAAACCTAAGCGATAATGACTGACCTGCAAGTGGATCTAATAGGTTTGACTCAATAAAGGTGGGAGAGGGATGGGTGGAGCACTGCTGGGGTAGTCCGCTCTCAGACATGTCATTTTCATCCTCAATCCGCTGTTACCATCATAAAATCGAATAAGCTGGGCAATGGGTATGACTAATGGTTCTCTCATCAATGTCTCAGCAACCTGGTTCTTGACCAGGGAGTTCGCCGGAGACACCTCGCCCCCAGGGAATTCTCCTGCACCTGTGTTCTTAGCCTATGTTCGAAGGCTCTTTGCAGATTGGGGTGGGAGGGAATGATAATACTCAACCTAGTTGGGGGGTTGGAGTGGGTGGGGGGGTTGGAGTGGGTGGGGGGGTGGGTGATGGGGTTACAGCACAGAAGTTTTTGTTACATGTAATACGCAGTTTGTATTTGTTCCTCGATGGAGATGTACAGCACACTAGGTGCTGCAGAAGATGTGGCCCTCATACTCAGACACTGAGGAAAATAGCGCCTCTTACATTACTTAGCCAAGAACACAGACGAATACACGTAAGTTACCTGATCTACAATAACACACAAAAATGTAAACCCTGAGGTTCCTGACGTGGAACATCCGTGGTCTAAATGACCACAGAAAGGTTCGGCTCACCCAGGCTTATCTGATCAGACACAACATAGATTGTTGTTTCCTACAGGAGACGCGTCTGGCGGACATGTCTGGCACTAAGCTATAGCATAGACACTGGGGTGAGATGTTCACCACGGGATACTCGAACTATGCTAGGGGGGTAGCTATACTGATACGCAGAGGCCTAGATTGGAAAGCGTCATACACACACATAGACGGTGAAGGGAGGTATGTCATTCTTAAGGGTACACTATGTGGGATGGAGGTGGTATTTGCGGCCATATATGGCCCAAATTCTGACAAGCCTGAATTTTTTCAAACTGTATGGGCAAAAATCGCCAGTCTGGTCTGTGAAATGGTGATATGGGGGGGACTTCAACGCCATACTATACGATTCCCTAGACAGACAAGGAGCTGTACGGAAACTGCACCCCCGTGCAAGTGCACCTCTTAACTCTTTGATTCAAACTAACGACCTGGTTGACATCTGGAGAAGTCGCAACACAGATAGCACAGTGGGGGCATGTATCACCGCACAACACAATGCATGGTCCAGGTTGGACTACTGGGTAGTCTCCCGTGATATTGCTGTGCTGTCAACGGAGGTCTGCCTCCTGTCGCAAACCCTCTCCAATCATTCCCCCTGTTTGCTGCAGATAGAAATTCCAGCCCCTGCTAGGACCCCGTTCGGTTGGAGGCTCCCCCCCCCAGGCTCTCCTCAACACCGCCTTCCAGGAAGAAATCAGGACAAAAATTAGAAATTACTTTGCCGACAACACGGGATCGGTGGAGTCGGTAAGTACGCTATGGGAGGCCTTCAAAGTAGTCATTAGGGGATGCTGCATTGCCAAACAAGCGGGGGTGCTGAAGTCAATCAGGCAGAGTCTACAGACACCCGACTCACAAATTAAAGACAGGGAGACCAAGTTCTTTAATACTGGAGAAGGTGATCACTTAGCGTCCATTAGAACACTCCTTACTGAATATACCGAGGAGGCAAATCGGGAGGTAAAGTTCCTAGGGAAATATAGCACGGCCAGACGATATGGAGAGGGCGATCGCCCCGGGAAAATACTGCTGGCTATGCTTAGGCCACCAAGAAATGCTGCCATCATCACAGGGCTACGGGATGCGCAAGGTGACAACATTAGGGAGCCGCAAAAGGTACTGGAGCACTTTAAAAAAGTCTATTCCACTTTATATTCGTCGACTATTCCAGACATGAGGAGGAGCTGCATACATATCTAGAATCCTTTGAACTTTTGTGGCTGGGTAGAGCGCACAGAGATTACTTAGATGAGCCATACACTGTGGAAGATATCATTCGGGTCATCAACAGCCTTCCAAACGATAAAGCCCCAGGCCTAGATGGCTTAACAACCTCATTCTATAAAACATATAGTTCCTTATTAGCCCCACTGTTATGTTTCGTATATAGGCCCTAATGTAGACCCGTTCATATATGCCATAGTGTAGAAATACTCGTATATGTCCTATTATGGTCATACCCGTATATGCCCTATTATGGTCATACTCGTATATGCCCTAATATGGTCATACTCGTATATGCCCTATTATGGTCATACTCGTACATGCCCTATTATAGTCATGACTCCTAATATAGGCATGATCTTTCACCTACATTAGTTCCTTACCGTACACAACGAGCTCTGAGGGCTGAACGTTATCTAGTCTGTGGTTAGAACACTGCAAGGTCTTTCCAGAACACAGGCCTACAATGTACTCATAAATTATGCATGAGCATTTACCAGCTACATCTCCCGCATAATATGTATGTACAAAGTTCACCCCTGACGTCTTCCTCATGTCCAACAAAGACCAATACAAACCATACTGAGGGACAAGACACTTTAGGGTATAATTACACCACATCTTGCCACGGTAAGACAGAGGGAACCGAGACTTCCATGCTGACACACTGACCAGAGACGCTGAGGCTCCTGCATGCAGTCGCTCCAGCTGACAGCGGTCTAACACAGCCCTTGCGGGGTGTCCAACTCGAGACCAGGACGGGGTCCCACCAGTGGCGGTTTCTGGTCAGGGGCGTCGGGGCTCCGCCCCCTTTACTTTTACCCCCAGGGCATACCATTGACAAAATAAAAGAAAAGTGTTTAAATCTGCTTCTTTAAGAAAAAAAAAAAATCGGACACACGTTTCTTGCTTGGGGCCGGTGCTGCTGCACAGTGTCACTCACCTGCTTGTTTGTTTGTTGCACTGATGAGTCATGAGTGACACACTGCCAGCAACGTCCAAAGTCAACAGCATTTGCCGGGCTGACGATCTCACAGACCTGAGGCCTGTGAGGTCATCAGCTCGGCAAAAACATTGCCTCGATGACCAGACTCCACCCCCTAATGGCATGGTGGTAAAGAAAGCCCCGGGCGCTTCAGGGTGAAGCCCTGCAGCGCCGGGGGCTTCATGTCAATCATGGTGTGGAGATTATGGTCACCCCACCCTTTCCCAACTCGTCACCGAGTGGGGTGTGTCCCACCCTGAGACGAGCTGGAAAAGGGTGGGGTAGAGGAAGCAGACGGGAAGCTGAGAAATCGAGTCTGCGCAGTATGTCGTCAGTACTTTTGAAAACACACTGCGCAGATTCGAGGTGTCTGCTTCCCGCGTTGCAGGACCGTGGGTGCCATTTGAGCTCCAGCTTGTGTAGTTTCAATGGCAGCTGGGAGCTGAGGAGCAGACAAAGTGGTGCGCACTAGAGGTGCGTGTGTCTGTTGAAGCTTCCATCCAGGTACAACAGTGCCCCACAGCCCCCAAACTTGTGAATTGATCACCACCACCAGGCGTGGTAAGTAAAGGGAAAAAAACGTATTAACTGGGCCTCGCTAGCCGCCAATATGTTGAAGACAATAATCCAGGTGACCAGGTCAATATAAATGTATTTTTCGACCTGGAAGGGTGATGGCTAAATGTGTATTACCGTCATAATGACCAGCAGTTTTTCAGCAAATCCCCATCACTCCCTAAACATGATTGAGAGCGTGCACATTTGCCATGTTTTATGCCGATTGTATTCTTTTCAAGTTTTCAGCAGGGCTCGCTGCTCTCTGCTTTCCCTGTGCCTTTATCTTTCGCGCCTCTCTGTTGTTGAGCCTCGCTGTCCATTAATCACTCCAAGTTGGCCGGCTTGGCAGCAGCTTCGGGAGAATTCAAATTTCTGCATCGAGGATGTACACAAACTTTGGAGCAAAGGGTTTGTAAAAGCACTAGCCAGACAGACACACTAGGCCTGGGATCCGGTCTGTTTTGGTGGACTTGAAGGCATGGATGAACTGTTGGGAGCAGTTTGGGGGCAGCTGTATCTCTAAATCAAACGTATCCATATCGCCAGTGATTATCCTAAATATCTGACATGCATTTTATTTAGCCATCTTGCATCTACGTTGGGCAGCCCTGTTCTGGAGCAACTGCAAAACCACAATAACAAGGAGCAAAAGACACTATTTTCATAAAATTGCAAGTTATTTTTCTGTTCAAGATGCTGAAGTGTGACTAATAGAGGTGTGCATGCAGGCTCCAGCCTGTCTTCAGCCTGGGTGGGTTGGCATTCTGGGCGGTTGGCAGAGTAACATCAAACTGCAAGGAAACAGAATCTAGTGGCATGGCTGAGAGAGGCCTCAGCAAGAGAGAGGCAATGAAAGTATGTGCGTCCTTAGCTAGGGACGTGATCTTTCAGGAATTGCAAGTCCGGGCCAGCACTATAGCCTTGCAATAGAATGAGATTAGGAAATGATGACTGACCTCACAAAAAATGATGTGCACCGCTAACATGAACCCCTGACGCAACCCGCGATTCCCCCCTAACTAACCCACACCAACACCCCACCCCAGCCAAGCCCAGCCTCACCTCTCTTAAACTTCACCAGCCGCCACTGGGTCCCACACTCTCTCTATTCAGGTATGGGGGTTCGACTAAATCCTAGAAGGATTCTTGGCTCTTAGGCTTTTAGACCTACACATATGCTAGGTACACTCAGGTACATCTAGTTAGGCATCGTAGGAGTACGCGCACTTGCATAATGCTTTTTATATTCATGTATGTATTCATGATTATTGCAATATGGTAGAACTGTTCTATCCTTTCACTTTGATCGTACTGCTGATAATATATCTCTGCTATTGTCTGCTGATTGCTGCAGCACATATATTTTACACTAGAATAACAACTGTTTATTCTGTGTAACTCTCTGAGACAAACCGAATAAGTAAGCACGAGTGACTGAGCGAAAGGTAGTACATTGTTTCCACGATTCTGAGGAATTTGGGTTGTCATGATCTAAGGTTGCCAGAAACTAATCTCTCCCCGATAAGAGAAGATTCTAGTGGCACTGTGAGCTAGCTAATGCAAATCCGGCTAACATATGCGGTGGGGGTGCACAGAGTCAGTCTAACACCAAGCCCCCGGTTTATGTTATCCAAACGCGCAGGTCCTGCAGGGGTACTATAGGAACTACAAGACATGGCGCCGCCAACGTTGGTTGGGTACTTATTTAACAGTAGAATCTGAGTAGTTCAGTCGTGCTATTCTCAGAGAACCTACTTACAAAACCCCAGAGACGTCTGGAGTGGGTGGGCACAAACTCCGCCACAGCTGAGTAGTACAAGAATACTATTTATTGGCTGTTGGTTAATCAAGCTTGAAGGATATTTAGTTCCTAAATTGTGCACAACACCTCATCTTAGTTCCCTGTGAACACTTCTTCCTCTAAACATGCCTGATTCCGAGGCAGGGGATGAGAGAGTTGACCTGAATTTCTTAACAGGAGGAGAAGATCCTGAGGATGCAATACAGATTGCACCAAAATTCAGAAGGACAATCACCATAAGACTATTAGAAAATGGCTTACCAGCCAAGGGAGGCATGGTAGTTTTCATGATTGAGGCACACGAATCAAACAAAACAGAGGTGTTCTATTCATGGGTTACATTCCCAGCAGCAAATGCCATAACAAATACATTTCACTACTATTTGAGAGGAGATGCACCACATGACTATGCCCCGTTTGAGGACATAGAGATTCCACTCACTTACCAGGAACATTATTACTGGTTTAATGGCGCCCTACCCCACATATGAGGAAGAGTAAGATTAGGCCCGCTCGGAGGAGACGTGGCCACATGGCCAATACTAGCGGCTTACACACCGCACCCTGACATTGGAACAATGCCACAGCCAGAATTACTCGTACAATACAGAGATTTAATTAAAATCTACAGAAACCTGACACAATTCGTCATGAGGACTTTAACAATCCAACCTGCACCAGCTGCAGCAAATAGTACTCCAGCTCAGGGTACAGGAAATCAAATTTCTCCTCAAACATTACACACGGTAATGGGCAAAATGCCCGCAAAACGCGAACAAATCCCATTCTGGATAGCTCAGAAAATAACTCAGCTTGAGGCAGTATTCCCGAATACTACCACCTATGATAAACACAGAATTCTAACAATCTGCTTGCCCATGGGGATCACACCATAAGTAGAGGATTGCACCTCTTGGGGTTCAGTCTTTGCTGCCATATATACCAGAACACATGGTATCCCGTCCTTAGCAGTAGTACCAGACGTATTGACACAGATACAAAATGAGTACGGAGCAGAGCCTGCCCTAAACTTAGGGATGAAGTTACTAAACAACTTCTATCAGGTATCAGCAATAATACTAGCTAACATTAAGGGGGAAGCAGCTTCAGTGGCGATCCGCCAACGCCTAAGGGAGTTCGGTCCAGTGGATCAACAACACAAACTACCCACAATAATTGAAACTGCATATGCAGAATTAGGCAGAGACAGTTTAGGTGGGAAAGCATTAAAACCACAACTGGCGGGCAGTCCTGAAAAGGACACTACAAAGCAGACACCTACCTCTTCTTAGAAGAAGTGGGAAAATAAAAAACAACAAAAGTCTAAAGACAGCAGATCTCAATCCCGAGGCAGGTCTCCTCAACAGGAGCCCTCTGAAATAGGAATAGGGATAATATTAAAAAACCTGACAGGTATCAGGATACTGATACACGTTCCTCTCGTTCCTTTCAGGGTTCATCAATAAACTCCGAGAAGGAAGGACGGTCAGAACACAGACAAGAGGAGCGTACAAAGTCCAGAGACACGCAACGCGCTGCGGACTACGCACCTAAAAAAGAATATAAACAAAAACAAAAACCTCAGTTCAAAAAGAAAAAGGTAGCAGGTCTCAAGATCAGACATGCCCAGAATTCTGAGGACACAGCTTCTGAACGGGGAATGGGCTCGCCAGAACGTGAAGGAATTTCTGGTGACAGCGGAGTTGAGTGAGTATATCACGGTGGAGACACCTGATACTCGGGTAAGTGTCCCACATAGTTACATGAGATAACACTCCAGATGGAGGGGGACAAGCCCAGAAAAGTTAAAGGTCTATTTTGGGAAAATTTGTCATCTGGATATGACATCCTATTAGCAGAGCAAGACTGGCCGCCAGCATTCGTCATGGAGTGCCCAAAGGGAGAAAAGGTAATTTTTCCAGCATTTTCCGACCTCGTTCCTATACATCTTAAACATGCATATGCGCAGGAGTGGGCGGTTGCCCTAGCTCCAGCATTGTACAAAAATCATTCTGGTTGGGGTGAGGATTCAACCCACCACGTGATCCCGTTAAAAGTTTCCCCAAATGCTCAAAGGCAATACCCTATAAAGCAGGAAGCTAAAAAACAAGTCAGGGAGATCCTAGATCAACTTGAATACCAGGGGGTGATAGAAAATTGCACTTCACCTATGAACAATCCTTTGTTCCCCGTAGCCAAACCTGACAACACATATCGTCTAGTTTTAGATTACAGACATTTAAACACTTGCACAAAGACATTTGCAGTTCAAAATGCACACAGTGCCGCATTAATGAATAACATTGTGCGACAAAAATACAAAACAACACTTGATATCTCAAATGGATTTTTCTGCCAAAATATAGCGCCTGAAAGCAGGTATCTGACCGCATTCTCAGCGCTGGGGTCTCAACGGCAATTTTGCCGACACCCCCAAGGGTATAAGAATAGCCCGGGGTTGTTTTCAGCAAGGGTAACAGAGTTACTCCAAAATTTGGATGAAGAAGCATTGTCCTATGTGGATGATATTTATCTGACGGACGATGACTTACCGAGGCACTTGACCAGGGTGAGCACCATTATCATGGGATTCGCCTCTGAGGGCTATAAATTTAATTTCAAAAATTGCCCATCTCAATGTCCTATTTTTAGGGTATGAGCTGTCAAGTGAAGGAAAAAGCCTAGCAGGTAACTTTTTAGAAAAGTGTGCGCTGCTCCAACCTCCAAAATCATTAAAGAGTAAAACCTTTCTACGACTTAATAAAACCAGATTTTTCAATCAGACAATGGACACAGGAACATACAAATATCCTACGTTCACTACAGGAAGACATGATAGCTTCAAAAACATTTACAGACACGCGTAAACGTACGCAACTTAGTGATCCGAGTAATAGCGGGTCAATGCGGGTACACTTATTTGACTTTCAATGAAGGCGAAACGGTACCAATCGCATACAAATCACACCTGTACACAAACGCAGAAATGCGTTTCACTTCAACAGAAAAATCCTGACAGCAGTGCAGACCGCTGTAGCAAGAGAAAGAGCTCTGGCTCAGGGTAAGCGCATAATTGTCATGACCCCAGTACCAGCTTTAGAAGCTGTTACAAAAGCTAGCATTCCAAATGCGAAAGCCTTACATCCCAGATGGATACAATGGGCTAATTCTCTTACTGCAACGGATGTTGAATACAGATTTGATCCAAGTTTAAAAACACAAGCATTTCTGCAATACGAACAAGAATATCCTCTACCAAACTAGATTTTGCCTCTAGATCAGTATGAATACATTATTTACACTGACGGATCTGCTCAACCGGCCATAGGGAGTAAGCAAGCTTACAGCGCAGCGTGTGCAATCGTTAAAGGTCGCATGCGCGATGGAAAGTTCCATCCCAGTAGCACTAAAACGCAATCTCTAGGAGACTGCACGGCTCAGTTGGCAGAATTAAAAGCACTGATACTGGCACTTGTGAATACGGAACACGAATTCCCCACACTAATTGTGTGTGATTCCTTTTACTGTGTACAGTCATACAATGAATATTTTCATCATTGGGAACAAAACGGGTTCAAAGACGCAAAAGGTGGCACAATTAAGCATAAAATGCTATGGGAACAGGTAGTGGAGTTGAGAAACGACCTACCAAGGGCTCACCTGAGTCATCAGCGTGATGGCGTTCACGTTGACGGGAATTCATTGGCTGATGAAGCCGCAAAGGGGGCTGTTCGCACGGCTTCCGTATCTGCAGTTACTCGTTCAAAAACGAGAATAGACGGCGGGATTATGGTAGCTGTCAATGCTATACGCAAAGACAGCACAGCAGTACCAAAGAAATTTCCACTCAAGTACTCCTACAAGTTAGATGCACAAAACATTCTATATGCTCAGATTCCTGGAGTGGAGGATAGAGTAATACCAAATATGGATCGTAGGCAAGGCTTAATTGTGGCAGCACATGAAGGGAAAGGTTCTGTACATAAGGGACTTAGGGAGACTGTTTCTTTGTTGAAACAACGCTACTGGTGGCCCGTGATGAGAAGGCGGATTAGAGACTATGTCTGGAACTGCGACATCTGCAAGCAGATGGAAGGGTCCACCGCAACACGTCCGGTACAGATACCATTATTAGACAGAATTAGATTGTCCATTCGTGTACGTCCAGCTCAAGTTTCCTCAAGGTCTGGCCTCAGCGCTCGGCTGACGCTCGAACTGTTATAAAAGATTTGCGAGTGTTTATCGGCACATACGCAGTTGACACGTTACATTCAGACCATGGCCCGGCGTTTAGCTCTCGGGCTTACAAAGAGGCCATGGAAGGAATGGGCGTAGCATTGCGGTACTCCTCTCCGTACCATCCCGAGGGAAATTCTGTTGTGGAGAGGAAAAACCGGGACTTAAAGCAAACTTTAACAGCTAGGGTATTAGGCAAAGGCGATCACCTTTATGGGGTACAACGAGCGATTAACAATCAGCCAAAAAGGGGTTGTCACTCCTTACGAGGTCCTATTTGGGACAAGAATGTGGGTACCTGATCTTGATTGTGAAGGCACAGTGGCGGATGAAAAACCATTTGATATCCATGATCGTTTGGCTGTTTTACAGGATCTAAATGAATCCAGGACACAACAAAGCAACATCCACTTAAAACAGACCGCCACTGAGGAAGTCAAGGCAGTAACAGCAAGACCTGTCTGGATCCCAAAAGTCGGGGATCTGGTCAGAGAGAAGATTGCTGACAAGAAAGAATTCGGGCCATCCTACAGAAAGCCTGTACCGGTCCTAGCAATCCCAGGCACAAGAACTGTACTTCTGCCGCCTCTTGCCGGGAAAAAGGAGAAAAGATTTGTCTCAATTGACTTAATCAAACCACACTATGTGGCCGATACTAAACAGTAGGCCTCGTGGACTCCACAGTAGCAGACGCCCTCCTCTCGCTACAATCCAAGAAGTTCAGACAGAAAGACTCATCACATTTGAAGAGCCACCTGTACGGAATGAAGGACTAAGCAACAATGCTATGGAACTCGTTCCACTTCAACAAGAAGAAAATCAACTAAACAACCAAGTTGCAATCAGACCGACTACAGACATTTACGTCAACGTGCCTCGTCAAGAGCAAAATCCGATTTCAACAAATCCCGATGCAATTCCAACAATTGATCGAACTGCTTCTGGCTATTTCATGAACTTTGATACGTTTTCACTGGACCCAAGTGAGCCGGAAGCTTGACGCCAGCCAAAAAATCACGCAAACAGAAACTCACTGACTTTTTGAACTTTTAGAAAGACTTACCTGGTGTCACCTTGGATTGAACTATGGTATATCACTGGGATTTAATTTTTCTTTTCTGGCTAGGTTTAATAATAACTTTTAGCATGCTTATTAATGGACGATACCTCCAGCAAAGCTCTACAGCCCAAAGAGTCAATTTGATTTTAAAACCACACCAGTCTTCACCTCGTGAACCAAGAGACTTGTCTTCAGTGAACATCACAGCAGTTCCTATACCAGACGGTATATTATAGGACAAGATTGAGTATGATATATTCGGTCCGACTGAACTTTTAAAGCTTAAACATGTATTTAAAATTTCTTTAAGTGATATCATTACCTCCAGTACATTTTCTGATGATTGGGACACGAAACTGTAAACAATTTAATGTCTGATTTAGAAAAAATGCAGCATTTCCGAACAATGAAATGTTAGAAGGTACTTCCGACTATGATACATTGTACTGTTACCAACATTATGGTCATCATTTCTTGCACAAATTTATAACACCTAGAAATGTATTTGAATACCACCAGTAGGAACACTGCCCAACTCCTCCAAAGGTAGTTCGCAAACCTTTGCACAGAAATTCACATACTTTTCAGGGTTCAACACATCTGACCCAAAGTCATTTTATTACAAAGTGGCAACAACATCAGCACAGAAAATTATGTTGACTAACACCAAACAGATTTACTCTGCTTCCTTTATGGCCCAGTTGTCTACACAGGGTTTCGACCTATGGAAGGACACTATAGATTTAAAATCAATCTGGGGTTCTAGGGACTGGCAGGTCCAGGGAACAGAAGCGCTTTTTAGAGCATGCCTCATTCCACAGCAGATGATATTTCTAAATGACACTGTGCAACAGACATCCTGTCTTGGACTAGCCAAGAACAAGGAAATGAACACACCGGGGTTTCCAACACCATCACAGATGGGTTGGGGTCAGGATTCAACTACACATGGGGTAAGATTAGATGACATTCTCCAGTACAACAGGTCAGATCCCAATTGGACAAAATGGCTGATTTGGCCCACTGACACGAACACTTGTCAACAGAGATTCCTAGTAACACCCGAGGGATTTAGTATCCATAGGCCAGATCCTCGCTATGTACAAAGACAACACCCAGGGGTAGTGACATCCTATAGGGTTGGGAAGTTGTGCCTTGATTGGCTAGAAACCTCAACACTCACAGAAGTGAAACATCATTTGACCTTACTCACACCTGATGTAGACCTTAGGGATTTTTTACAAGGCCCGAGGAAAACACGTCAGAAACGATTCATATATGCAGGCCTTTATGCCTATTGTAATGAAAACTGGAAAATATCCCAACAGGAGGCCGCAGAAAGAATATGGGAAATAGACCGTATTAACTTAGAGAAGGCATTAGCTGTAGTGGATAATGGGTTAACAACTTTGACCTCCAAGATTTACTCCTTAGGCAACATTGTGTCTTCGGCAATCGACATATTGGAACAAGATCTGGCCTTGTTACAACACGGGCAATCTCAGCTACGTTCTATTATGATGTTAAGCTGGCCGCTGCAATCTTTGCGTGCAGTCTATGTGCCCTGGTGTTTTATAAACACCACGTCTCTGTTTTCAGTACAATCTAACCGATAAACAGACAGAAATGGCACAGAGGGAAGCCAAATATACAATGCTGCGTATTGAGAAACTGTAAAGGTTACCATTCACTGTAGCCGAATCACCATCAACAGAATGGCTAATTCATGGCCAAATCACTCTGCCGGTCACTACGTTTCAGTTTCAATATTGCCTTGAACAAAGACAGTCAGGCAAATATGAAATGATGGGTAAGGGATACATCAAGAAAACTTGGGAGTTACCATATAGATATCGATGCCGGAATGGGGATCGAGAAGTGTATCTGAGCGGTACGAACTGCAAGAACGCTTTAAGCGGTTCTCTCATGTGTCAGGATATTTCTCTGCACGGAACATGTAGTGGTTCGGTAGTGAACTTATCTTGTCACATGTCAGGGACCCCAGCGGCCATGATCACGCCGGTTTTCCATCTGCTCTCGAATGGGAGTTACTTAATGCTAAATGATCAAGGTTGCTGTGGGATGCTTCCGGGCGTCACCTATCTGGTCACTGTTAGCTCCAGGGTTACTTGCTGTGTGCAAGTATTGTTTCCACCACTGAACACAGTCAGGGAGGCGCCATTATGGCCTTCGTTGAATGTTTCCTTTATACAATTTGATACTTTGAGCAGACTGAAAGCCATGCTTTTACAGCAACCCGTACCCTTAACCTCCGCTCGAGAAATCTTTGAACTTCAAGTGGCAAGGACCTCGACTGAGATACAAGCGCTTATACGTACAAACTGCCCCTTTCATTTCACAGAAATGGTGGGTCGTATCTTTAACATGTCTGATACGAGTGGTATTGTACACCTATTTAAGACCATAGGGTCAGGACTATTAAGCACCTTTCAGACAGTCCTCGGAGTAATCCCAAATTTTATACACTCCATATTGGGAAGCGTCTTTGGAGGTCTCCCGCTTATCCTGTTCCTTATTGCAGGAGTCCTGATTGTAATATTACTGCTACGCAATGGACGGCCCCATTTCCGAGGAAATGGCGAACACGCTCATGGAACGGAAATATCGTGAGCGCATGGTGCAGCTTCTGGGCATACCTTGCCTAAGAGAACTGAACGCCTCTTGGTTTCTATCATTTAGACCAGTCTGGGTGGACTGCATCTTACCTGTTCTTCGATGCCTGTTCTGCGGAGAAGAATGCACGTTGGATCTCTGTCTAACGTTTCCATCGGATACGCCACTGGACCTAGATGCTATGCTGGACCCCCTAAAGGCCCATGCTCTGCGTTGTCCCCAGCGTCTTCCAATTCTGATGAATGCATTCCTTGAGAATCCACAGGTGCCGTTTGCTCCTGCAGGGTTAGGTGGCTCCTCCACAGGCACCGAGGTAACAACTGTCGCACAAGCTGCCGCAGCAACGACTGTTGGCAGTGCCGAATTCCATCTATGTGCGATTGACATTTTCTGTGAAGCGTTGGATTTGTCGCCTGCAGTAGCTAACACCGATAATGCTGTATCTCCCAGCCAGGACACTTAATCTTGAATTAGCTCATCGCGTCCTGGGAAAGAATTCGACTTCTCCACTTTGTTTCATAAATAAACTAACAAAATTTGGAACATTTCCTAAATTGACACTTTCGCTTGGAAAAGCATGGCCTTCTTCAGCTTATAGTGAGGCAACTTTTATAGATGGGACAGAATTGACTTTTTCAAGTGGTAACTAAGACATTATTTTTAACGTTTAAAAAAAAAAAATGTAAAGTCCTTTTAAAATCCATGTTTTAGTCGTTTTTAAGTGAATATTTTTAAATTGTCCAGACTTTAAGTATGGTCATTGTCATCCAATTCGGAAGTGGAGTGGGTGTTATGTTTCGTATATAGGCCCTAATGTAGACCCGTTCATATATGCCATAGTGTAGAAATACTCGTATATGTCCTATCATGGTCATACCCGTATATGCCCTATTATGGTCATACTCGTATATGCCCTATTATGGTCATACTCGTATATGCCCTATTATAGTCATGACTCCTAATATAGGCATGATCTTTCACCTACATTAGTTCCTTACCGTACACAACGAGCTCTGAGGGCTGAACGTTATCTAGTCTGTGGTTAGAACACTGCAAGGTCTTTCCAGAATACAGGCCTACAATGTACTCATAAATTATGCATGAGCATTTACCAGCTACATCTCCCGCATAATATTTATGTACAAAGTTCACCCCTGACGTCTACCTCATGTCCAACAAAGACCAATACAAACCATACTGAGGGACAAGACACTTTCGGGTATAAATACACCACATCTTGCCACGGTAAGACAGAGGGAACCAAGACTTCCATGCTGACACACTGACCAGAGACGCTGAGGCTCCTGCATGCAGTCGCTCCAGCTGACAGCGGTCTAACACAGCCCTTGCGGGGTGTCCAACTCGAGACCAGGACGGGGTCCCACACTCTCTCTATTCAGGTATGGGGGTTCGACTAAATCCTAGAAGGATTCTTGGCTCTTAGGCTTTTAGACCTTCACATATGCTAGGTACACTCAGGTACATCTAGTTAGGCATCGTAGGAGTACGCGCACTTGCATAATGCTTTATATATTCATGTATGTATTCATGATTATTGCCAAATGTAGAACTGTTCTATCCTTTCACTTTGATCGTACTGCTGATAATATATCTCTGCTATTGTCTGCTGATTGCTGCAGCACATATATTTTACACTAGAATAACAACTGTTCAATAAATACTTATTGAAACGCCCAGACTGTTTATTCTGTGTAACTCTCTGAGACAAACCGAATAAGTAAGCATGAGTGACTGAGCGAAAGGTAGTACATTGTTTCCACGATTCTGAGGAATTTGGGTTGTCATGATCTAAGGTTGCCAGAAACTAATCTCTCCCCGATAAGAGAAGATTCTAGTGGCACTGTGAGCTAGCTAATGCAAATCCGGCTAACATATGCGGTGGGGGTGCACAGAGTCAGTCTAACACCAAGCCCACGGTTTATGTTATCCAAACGCGCAGGTCCTGCAGGGGTACTATAGGAACTACACGACACCAAAATTACTGGAAGTATACAAGGAAGCGCTAGAGATGGGCTGCCTTCCATCCTCGATGCGCGAGGCAGTAATCCTAACGCTGTTAAAGCCTGAAAAAGACCCCACTAGCTGTGATTCCTACCGACCACTCTCCCTCATTAACGTAGACATGAAGATTTACGCCAAACTAGTAGCCCAGAGACTACAGCCACTACTCCCCCAGATAGCAAGGCCAGACCAGTCTGGTTTTATTCCGGGCAGGTCGACGGCTCACAATCTGAGAACCTTCTTTGCCCTACTGCACTACTTAAATCCCGAATTTCCTGCTGCAGCGGTGTTGCTAGACGCAACTAAGGCCTTTGATTCACTTGAATGGTCTTACCTATTTGCTATTTTGTTCAGAATAGGCCTCAGTCCGGCATTTATAGCACAGATCCAACTCCTATATGCTAACCCCACTGCCAGATTACGTGTGAACGGGCTGTTATCAGAAAGTTTTCCTATAACCAGGGGCACGAGGCAGGTGTGGTAAGTTGCTCACTGTAATGTAGTTGCTCACTGTACCTTTAATGTTAGAATGGTTTGCCTAGAACTCTTATTGCGTTGTGCCATGTTCTATTCTAGCCCTGGCAGTTGCTGTTTGTGTCTTGTTCGTGCAGCTGCTTCTGCTGTGGGCTCCCTACTGCATATCTTTATTGGCCTTGTACAAATAAATCTTCTACACAAAAAGGAGCTACAGAGGGAAAAATCAGATCAGGTCGCCCTCCACTCAAAATCATAAGTAACAACAAATAGACCTAATCTGCTCGGGCCAAAAAATTCTATTAACTTCATGAGTGGGAGTGGAAGTTTATTTTCTTCCTCAACAGCAACCCTTCATATTTTATATGTATTGTCCCTACTCATACTCGCCCTGTATCTTATTGTTTAAAAAAACCGACCTATGAGTCAACAGCCACTGTGTTCAAACAAAATACCCTACACTTTAACAGGTATGTATAACACACAAATGTGCACCAGTGTGGAAAAAATTGTGAAAAAACGAGGTAGCACCTCACGTGCGCAACACCAGGGGAGCTTGCTGGTTAATTATCACCAGTTATGCCCTCGTTTCTCATCAATGGTCGCTACCTCGTAAAAAATGAATATTATTGGTGTCCAGAAAACCAGTGAAAACAGTGAACATGTGTATAAAATAACACAAATCAACCCCGTGTGATTAAAATTGAGATAAGCCACACAGTCACCAGGGAGCCACTTTTATTCTCATCTCGTGGGCTTATTCAAAATAAAAACATACTGCATGTTTGAAGACCATGTAATGATGGGCCGACATGTTTCATTGCCTGTAAATTGTAGTGGCAATTTCTTCAGGGCACGAGGACTTTGTCCACCTTTTCTGGACCCTTATTGTGAACACGCAGTGACCGGTAGTAGCCAAGGCCCCTCGTACCAGCTAACCACCTCGTCACGCAGGGACTATATGCTATTAGTAGCCCTGTTTCATAAAAGAGGACACTTATGTTGTCCGTGTTCGCGTCTGGCACACGACGAGCATTGTCTCGTTCCAGTTCAACTGGAACGAGACAATGCTCGTCGTGTGCCCACGAGTTGAGAATAAAAGTGGCTCCCTGGTGACTGTGTGGCTTATCTCAATTTTAATCACACAGGGTTGATTTGTGTTATTTTATACACATGTTCACTGTTTTCACTGGTTTTCTGGACACCAATAATATTCATTTTTTACGAGGTAGCGACCAATGATGAGAAACGTGGGCATAACTGGTGATAATTAACCAGCAAGCTCCCTGGTGGTGCGCACTTGAGGTGCTACCTCGTTTTTCACAATTGTTTCCACACTGGTGCACATTTGTGTGTTATACATACCTGTTAAAGTGTAGAGTATTTTGTTTGAACACAGTGACTGTTGACTCATAGGTCGGTTTTTTTAAACAATAAGCTACAGGGCGAGTATGAGTAGGGACAATACCTATAAAATATGAAGGGTTGCTGTTGAGGAAGAAAATAAACTTCCACTCCCACTCATGAAGTTAATAGATTTTTTTGGCCCGAGCAGATTAGGTCTATTTGTTGTTACTTGTACAAATAAACCCCGCTTGGATTATAAGTGGTGTCTCTGAGAGTTTCTGTTCTTCCCCACCACTACATTTTGTTACCAGGAGTGGGGTTCGAACCCATGCAGACTTCTACATCTGCCACATAAGTGAGTCAGTTTTGCGTGCCTTTTGTGTGACACTTCTTCGGTGACTCACACACCATTGTTGCTTCCTTCATTTATTCTGAACATTTGTCGTGACACCTCCTTTCTTCGGTGATTCACACACCATTTACATATCATATTTTCTCCATCACAACTCTGTTTTTCTGTTTGTTGCCTCACTTACTAAGGCATCCAGTCAAGGTGTCATTCAGCCTGCGCCTTTCCTACAAAAACCAGGCAAACCTGATTTGAAGTGGACAGAGTGGTTGAGAAATTTTGAAAACTATCTCACTGCCATTGACGCCGATGGTTATTCTCCCTCGAGGAAATTAGGCTTGTTGGTTAATCATCTGGGTGTAGCCGGCCGCAGGGTTTTCGACAATCTTCCATGCTATCCTGCCCCTACATCTGAAGATACTGTATGGAACGTTTTCATTGAAGCTAAACTGCGCATGGGTAAACAATATTCTGACTCCACAAGTGTCCTCTTAGAAAGGTTTAATTTCGCCATGTGTAAACAATCCTCTGAAGAATCAGTAGAAGATTACATAGCAACTTTAAGAGTTTTAGCTGAAAAGTGTGAGTTTGGTCCAAATGTTGACATTTACATAAGAGATCAATTTGTCTTCTATTGCTACTCCAAGAAGATTCAAGAGCGCCTTCTCACCTCTCGTAATCCTACATTAGCTGAAACGATTGACATTGCCAAAAGCATTGAAAGGTCAATTGTCACATCTAAAGTTTTGTCTAGTCACTCTAATCAAACTATGGTTCTTCCTACACAGTCCACCATGCACCCTGCAGCTCCTTCCCCTGTGAATCTAGTTTCTGACGAGAATGTGGTTTATGCCATCAACTCGAAACAAACCTCTGACAAGAAGTTTTCTAAGAATCAACCTGTTAGGAGCCAATTGGTTTGTTTTTGTTGTGGGTCCAGAAACCACATAGGAAACAATCCTAATTGCCCAGCCATAGGGAAAAAATGCGTTAAGTGCTGGAAATTTGGATATTTTCAAGGTGTGTGTAGGGGTGGGATGAATACAGCGTCCAGCAGTACTTCCAGTAGGGTTAAAATTTCTAACATTGCATTGGACACTCCTGACGTCCAAGATTGTACTTCTCAGTTTGCTAACATTCTAGTCACTGTTGACATTCCTGACATTCTGACAAACCCATTAAAGGGCCGTTGGTTGATATTTCCATTGATGGTAAAACCATTTTAACTCTGGCCGATTCAGGAGCTCCTATCACTATCCTAGCAGATCGCACATTTTACAAATTATGGCCTAATGGCTTGCCACTTCTTACTCCCGATATCAACCCCAAAGCCTTTGGGGAACAGGACATCGATCTGTTAGGTTACTTTTGGGACAGAGTGGAGTGTTTAGGCAGATCCGCTAAAACCAAAATTTATGTGGCCGTCAAAGGAAGGGACATCATAGGATGGAAGGACCTTGCCCTCCTAGGCATCATCTTGTGCCCTGGGCAGGATCCTCCCATTATTTTGGGTGATCTTCCTTCCAACATTCTGTCTGTCAACCAACCGGACTCCATTGTTGAAAGGCTAGTACAATCCTTTCCTGGTGTATTTAAAAAATCTGTAGGTGCTGTCAAAGGTTATGAACACACTATTATGCTAAAAAAAGACTCTGTTCCTATTGTACACAAGGTTAGACCTGTGCCTCTGAGTGTCAGAGAGGATTTAAAATCGCTACTCACAAATCTCCAGACAGAAGGTATCATTGCTCCTATCGATGCCTCGGAATGGGTTTCTCCGGTTGTTTTGCGAAAAAAAAGGACTGGAGACCTGAGGTTATGTGTGGACTTAAGATCCCTTAATCAAAACATTCTCGTGGATTGTCACCCTTTACCACACATACATGAAATGCTAGCCAATATCGGTAAGTCCAAGATTTTCTCCACTATTGACTTACATTCCGCCTACCACCAAATCCAACTCTCTCCAAGCTGTCAAGCACTCACTGCTTTTGTGACTCCTTTTGGTGCCTTTAAGTATTTGAGGCTGCCTTTTGGTCTCGCATCAGCTGCGAGTGTTTTCCAGAAGCTCATGGACAGTCTTTTTGGTGACCTTTCACAAGTGCAAGCGTTTCAAGACGACATCTTAATCCACACAGAAACCAAGGAGGAACACTTACAAATTCTTGACAAGGTACTAACTATCTTGCAAAATAGAGGCATGACTGTAAAAACCAGTAAATGCAAACTACTTGTTGATGAGGTTGAGTACCTTGGTCACATGATCTCAAGTGAAGGTATCAAACCAAAGTTTTGCAATGTTGAAGCGATACGTAATGCTCCCCCCTCCTGTTGATAAGGATGCCTTACGCTCATTTCTTGGGCTCTGTGAATACTATGCTAGGTTTGTTCCTGGTTATGCACAATTTGTTCAACCCTTAAGGTGTCTTCTTAAGAAGGGTACCAAATTCATATGGAGTGACAATCTCCGTGATATCTTTGAGAAGGTGAAACTTCTAGTCATAAACGCACCCGCACTGCACCCTTTTGTTCCTAACACCAGTTCTTTCGTGACTGTGGATGCTAGTCAGAAAGGCCTTGGGGCTGTTTTTCGGCAGTGGGTGGATGGTAAAGAAAACACTATTGCTTTTGCATCCCGTGCCTTGACACCCACTGAATGCAACTACAGCACAATCGAAAGGGAGGCCCTTGCCATTGTCTGGGCAGTTCAGAAATTTAAAACCTACATTAGGGGAACCCGGTGTGAGGTTTTCACCGATCACAAGCCTTTGGTATCTTTATTGTCTGGTAATGGATTAGGTAAATCTTCTGCAAGGCTGGTCAGGTTACTTTCCAAATTGCAAGAGTATAACCTCTTTATCAAGTACATTCAGGGAGGCAAAAACGTCCGACTTTCATAAGGATTGTGTGGTGGGTTTGGTAGATGCAGTTTCCATGTGCAGTGGCAGTATCTCACAAGATGAATGGGCATCCGCTATGGCACTGGATGAGACTCTTAAGAAAGTAGAGTTGTTCATCAACAGCAAATGGCCTGCCATTAAGAGCTTGAGCAATGACTTAAGATGTTTTGCACAAATTAGTGAGGAATTATCCTTTGAAAATGGAGTTTGTGTCAGGAATGTTTTTTTGTTCCTCCTTTTCCCTGAGAGAGAGAATCATCAACATCGCACACAAAGGCCATTTAAGTATTTCTGCCGCTTGCAAAAAATTTAAAAACATATACTGGTGGCCAGGTTTGGACAAACAAGTGGCTCTTTTTGTAGACAATTGCCCAAGTTGTGTTGTCTCTGACAAACACTGGAAAACAACCAAGAAACCTTTGTTCCCAGTTCCATTTCCTGACTTCCCCTGGGATAAGATTGCTTTGGATTTTCAGGACCTTTCTCTTTATTACCTTCGGACAAAAGGTATTGCTTAGTTGCCATTGATTACCATTCTAAATGGATCTATTATTCTTTTGTACAGGCAGCCAACTCCTCCACTGTTGTTTCCTTTCTTCAAAACCTCTTTAGGATTGAGGGCACTCCGAGTTGTGTTGTCACAGATAACGGCCAACCTTTCCTTTCCCATCAGGTTACCGATTTTCTGGGGAGGTCTGACGTAAAACATTGCCAAGTTGCCTTATACAGTCCCTCCTCCAATGGTCTTGTGGAGAGAGCCAATCGATTCCTCAAGGAAGGGGTCCAAACTGCCATTGCAGCCAATGTCGATGTAGGTGATTTCCTGCAAAAAAAGGTGTGGGCTTACTTGACAGCCCCGCATTCCACCACTGGAGTTACACCTTTCAGGGCTCTCAGCCAGATCAAGCCAGATCAAAACTCATGCCTAAGTGGTTCAATGACTTGGCAGTGGGTTCTGCTCTGTCTCTAAAGAGAAACACCCTAGTAGACCCCCAATTAATCAAAAATAGGGTTGCCGCAAAACAGTTACTGCAGAAGAAATCCTATGATGGTGTTTCTACTTCCCAAGGTCCTGTTCTCTTAGTTAACGACTGGGTTCTTATCAAAAAACCTTATAAAGTATGCAAAGGCCAGTCTAGATTCACTCTACCTGTTCGCGTTGTCAAAGTCACCAAGCCTTCTGTTCTCTTAGAAAACAGAGGTTGGTGGAACAAGAACAACGTTATCAAACTTACAGATACTCAAGTTGGTATTTTCAACAAAGTTTATGCTAACAGGTCTGAAGATGATTCTGATTTCACTTTTGGTCCTGGTTTTGACTTCATTAATTTCCCGAATGCATCTAATGTTAATTCTGACCTAACCACACCTGTTTCGTCTTCATGTTGTTCTAATGCTGTCTCACCTTCCCATTCACGTTCTTCGCCCGAAGATGGACCTGCACGCAATCACTGAGTTTGTAGGTTATCAGTCAAATTTCACGACTATGTTTTGTATTAGTTTTTTGTGTTCCATGGGGGGGGGTATGTGGTAAGTTGCTCACTGTAATGTAGTTGCTCACTGTACCTTTAATGTTAGAATGCTTTGCCTAGAACTCTTATTGCGTTGTGCCATGTTCTATTCTAGCCCTGGCAGTTGCTGTTTGTCTCTTGTTCGTGCAGCAGCTTCTGCCGTGGGCTCCCTACTGCATATCTTTATTTGCCTTGTACAAATAAACCCCGCTTGGATTATAAGTGGCGTCTCTGAGAGTTCCTGTTCTTCCCCACCACTACAACAGGGGTGCCCTCTGTCCCCACTCCTTTTTGCTATAGCTATGGAGCCTCTGGCCAGTCGGATCCGACAACACCATGCTAACAGAGGGATAGGGTTCACCACGAGAGGTTTATTAATTTCTCTATATGCGGACGATATAACGCTATATATAAGCATTCCTGAGGTAAACACATCCCCCATACTCCGTGAAATAACTAGATTTGGTGGGCTGTCTGGAATTCAGATTAATTGGTCCAAATCCATGATTTTCCCTTTGACAGAATGCACTACCCCATTTGCCATGGACTACTAGCTCAAGTGGGCGGACGGCCCAGTCAAATACTTGGGGATCTGGCTGAGCCGCGATGTGCAGGAACTTTGGGAAATGAATCTCGGACGAGCGGTGAGTTGGTTAGAAGGGAAAGTCAAAACGTGGGCAAGAATGCCGCTCTCCCTAGCAGGAAGAATAGCTATTGCAAAGATGATTGTTTTGCCAAAATTTCTATATATCTTTGTCAATCTCCCAATTCCCCTCACATCAGTGTTTTTCAAAACAATGAGATCCTTGATGCTACAGTTGGTATGGGCGGGAAAACAGGCACGTATCTCCTGGGAACTCCTCACACTCCTTCTCAGGCAGGGTGGGCTGGGCGCACCAGACATTCCTTTATACGCTTACTGCACGCAGGCTCATTTCCTCAATCATTGGCTTTACCCCACCCCATTTCAACTATACATAGCTATTGAACTGGACCGAACGGCACCTGTCCCACTTGCAGTCGCAGTCTTCTCTTAATCTAAGCGACCCAGAAACGAAATAGACACCACTGAGACACTGAGATGGGCCTGGGACGGGCTGAGGTCGAGAGCAAAACATATGCTGCTTTACGCCCCATCTGCCCCTCTGGGGGGCATCCCTCAGATACCAGCAATGGCAAATCATGGAGAAATAGTACGAGCAAATAACCTGGGCTGGAAGACATTTGGGGATCTTTACCCAGGGGTGCCTTCATTCCACCTCCGTCAGCGCCCGGGGATAATGCAGCACATTTCTCAGACTTTTTCCTATATTACCAAGTTAGGGCCATCTGTCGCCAATTGCATGGCTCCTTCCCTTCCCCCCCACCCACCTTAATAGCATTAGAACTACTGTACACAAATATGTCCCAGTGTAAGTTAATTACAAGACTCTACAACTCCATGCAGCAGGCTCACCCGATAGCACATCCCAAATCTCTCGAGGACTGGAATGAAGAACTACCCATTCCGCTCACTGAGGAACAATGGAAGTTTTGCTGTGGTCAGCAAGAGAGACTGTCCCCGAACTACAAACTTCGACTAGTACTTTCAAGTTTATACACAGATACTACAGAACACCGATTCAGCTTTTTAAAATGGGGTTGCACGAAGATGACAAGTGCTGGCGATGTGGATCGCCCCAGGCCTCCTTTCTGCATATGACTTGGCACTGTCCAGAGCTAGCAAGATACTGGGCGGAAATATTTACTTCAATAAATGATATATTGGAACTGAGACTGGAGCCATCACCACTTCTGGGCATCTTGGGATACACGAAAGGTGCAACTGATGAATCTAAGCAATTACTTGCTATGCTATTGCTGCTGGCAAAGAGGAGGGTGGCTATGACTTGGGGCAGAGCGGGAGTTCCAATGGTTAAATCTTGGGTAAAAGATGTGATATACTGCCAGGAACAATTAAACACATTCTGGGAATTTATGCCAGTTGCCTCTAGATCCCAGGATATTTGGGAGCCCTTCCAAGTCTGGATTAGATCTCGCAATGCATTAGATACCCATTCAACTGTACACTAGGCAGGCACCAGTAAACTGACTCTGCCTGTCATTCGGACTAAATGGACATGGAGTAACCTATCGTCTGTACTAAAACCCCCCCTGTGCCAATAGCACCTTTGTGATATGTAGAGGCTGCTACTCCTATTGTCACTAGTTATCATACTAGAGGCTGTAGCTGTTAAAATTCTGTGTAAACATCACTGAGTGGATTAAACTCTGTGCTTAGTTTTCCCCCGTGGTTTTCTTTTCTTCTTCTTCCTTTCTCTTTCCCTATTCCCCTGTTTTACCTCCCTGTCTTCCTTTACTCCCCCCCTTCTCTATTGCCCCTCTTTTTCTTTTTTTTCTTTCTTTCCTGTTCACAGGAAGCCACAAATAGTCCATATTGC
The DNA here is from genome assembly GCA_963921515.1 of Calotriton arnoldi. Lineage (NCBI taxonomy): Eukaryota > Metazoa > Chordata > Amphibia > Caudata > Salamandridae > Calotriton > Calotriton arnoldi. The sequence goes on along the minus strand of CAWUFW010006753.1, from coordinate 489,303 downwards.
ACACCTGTTGGGTGTATAGCTATGATGGTATATGATATGTGGAATTTGTCATGTTTATGCAAAATGTTCAATAAACAAATAAAAGAAAAGAAAAACACTGCTAAAAGATCAAATATGATTTTGATATTCCTAGATTCTCTACAGTGTATAAAAAAATTAGATCAGGCCTAAAACATGCGTCTAAACACTGCACCTTTAATTCAAGCACACAAAACTGGAAATAAGTAAAGGAAGAAGAAACAATATTTTAGTGACATCCATAAACATCAAACCTCAAGCAGAATAATGTTAGACCAGTTTTTCTTGCTGCTACCTTGTATAACAAAGTTACAATGTGTTGGTCCTTTCAGGAAGAAATAAAAATAACTTATTCTCTCTCACTTCTTGAAAAGCATTTTAGTTTGTGATTATGTAGGGGTTTTTCAGTGTTTATATATTTACACTAATGAGGGCTGTTGCCCTTTCAGTTGGGTTTTATCCATTATGATAGGTCTAAACCTAAAACAGAATAGCTTAAATATAATATGTATGCTAGGGATGAAACAATCACCATATACATAAAAATACATGAGAAGCATTGACAGAAATAGGGGCATTGATTGCAACCTTACTACGAGGTATAAGTACTAAATTCCATGGTACCTAGTTTATCTTTTGGAGATTCAAGGGTTTTGTGTTGAGTTAGGGGTGCTGTGGTGAATCATGAGAGGTGCATATCAGTGGCAATCATGTCCCAAAGCATTATTTGTTGCATATGTCTAAGTACATGGATGCGTTGCCAAGATCAATGCCTTTGAAACTTAGACTATCCAGTCTACTTCTGTTGAGCAGAGACACACATAGATGCATATAAGCAAATTTGTCAGCCAGATTTGTTGGATGCTTAATGCCTTAGCCAGTCAGAAACATCCAAGCAAGGATGCATGAGGGCCATCCTCGACCAAGAGGGCTGTGAGATGCAAATTCTGCTGCTGCTTATGAGTTACCGAGGGAAAAGGACTTTCATCATGACTGTGTGCCTAGCAGGATATGAACATCTAGAAAGATCCTATAAGTATTGACCAGGGGCCGTATTACAGAAGGTGCCCTGGGGGCACAACAGGCGTTTGTGCGCGCTTTGAGCGCCGCCCCCCCCCGGGCACTTTGGTCAAAAGGAGGATTGAATTTAAGGCACTCACCTTTGCCTATAGAGCCTCTAGAGATCGGGGCCCGCATTACCTAAAACTAAGACTCCAAAACTATCATCATGACAGGGTTCTGAGATCCAACCACCTGAAACTGCTTAGAATTCCCCGTTTCTCTAAGGCCAGGATGAGCGGGCGAGCTTTCTCTGTGAGGACGGCGTCACTCTGGAACTCTCTGCCTACCCATCTTCGGCTAATAGAGTCTGAACTGGCATTTAGGAAAGCACTTAAAACCTGGCTCTTTAGCCTCCCGTAGCTTCTCCCCTCTTTCCTCTCTGGAATCTGCATTTAGCGCTGGGACACCTCCGCCAGAGGTAGCCGTGCGCTCTATAAATGCTGCTTATTATTATTATTTTGTATTATAGAAGGGGGCGCAGACGCTTGTGCGTCCCCTTCTATAATACCAATAGCGCTGGTGCACTTAAAGCGCCAGAGCTACCTTCAGAGGGTGTTCCGTCATTTGCATAGGGGCGTGCCCTATGCAAATGAGGGAATTCCTTTGACTCTGCGCCCGCGCCATATTACAGACGCAGGCGCAGAGTCAAAGAAGCCCTCAGGAGGCACATTGACAGTGCACCATTTAAAAGGTGGCTCACTGTCAGTGCTCACCCTGAGAGCAGCCCTACGCAGGGGGTAAAGGGGCCCCCCAGATATCCCCTTGCAGGCGGGTGCAGTCACTGACTGCACCTGCCTGCAAGGGGATCTCAAATCCCCTTTGAAAGTGCAGGAGGGTGCCGCCTGCACTGTGAAAATACGGAGCAGCTGCTCCGTGTTTTTACATGAATGCGCTGCCCCCAGGGCAGCGCGAGGTCGCGGCTGTCCTGGAGGCAGTGCATACACCATAATGGGGCACATTATCATTGTTTGCGCCCGGCGCACCTTTTGAAAGGTGCGCTGGGCACAAACAATGATAATGTGTAATACGGCCCCTGGAGTGCAAAGTGGATTGTGCCATAGCTGAAAGCTAAAAGACACTACTAGTTAGCATACAATGACAAGCAATACTTTCCAGAATAAGTGCGTTCATGAAGATTCTTTGCAATGTCTGATTCCATAAGCCTAGTCTGGGGCATTCAAGTACTGGGAAAGGTATTTACTTTCCAGCACAAAAGGCATTTTATACTTGAAAGATGCCCTTGCGCTCGTTTGCGTTGCCTTGCAATAAGGCATTACTAAGGTTTTAGGCAGATCGGCACAAACATTCATAGGTGTTGATGCAAAGCCCAATCTACTAAGATAGCCAGACTGTGCTTTGCATCAAACAATGATGCCCCCTTGAAATGTTTTTCTTTTTAATCTTAATAGATATAGCTCTGTGCTGTGTTTTCCCCTTGTGCAATGCAACACAGCAAATTTGGTTGCTGTGCGGTGTTGTTTGAAAAATAGTAACATTTTCCCCTCAATATTTGATCAACTTTTGGAATTCTCTACTATTAACACAACTGATTGGTTTGCCTACTCATTTGCCAGGGCATTGTTTAGACTTAATCGTCACCAATTCAAATTTTGCAACTTGCTTTGATAACATACCTATAGGCTGGACTTACCATCATTCAATAATGCTTAAAATGTTACTGATTGGGGCTGCTAGCGTAATGGTAAATAACTCTACAGATATTACTAAAAGAAACTTCTCCAGGGGGACATCACACAAGTTAGCTTTATTGCTTTCTGAGGGAGCTCCTTGCCTGAACGATGAAATGGAAAGTCTCATTAGAGGGAGCAATGGTTGGATCATGAACACCCTGGATCAAATAATCCCTTTAATGACTGTCAAGTCCCACAGAAAATCTTTGTTATCCACATGGTACATAGATGTACTTAGAGCAGCAAACATCCCTGCAAAGTATTTGAAAGAGCATGACAAAAAGAATATGCTCCAGCAAGACAAGGTGCATACTAGTTAATAAGTACAAGTGAATTGTGGGAATTGTTATACCACACTCTTAGACCTGTTATCCTTGGTGTGGTCTTCCCTCAAACATTTTCCCTTCACCCCTCCTGTTTTCTGAATTTTGATTTTGTTGGCATTAGGACTTTGTGCACATTACCACTGCTAACCAGTGCTAAAGTGCTCTCTCCCTAAAACATGGTACAATTGGCTTAGACCTGATTGACATATTTAATGTACTTGTAAGTCCCTTTATATGGTACTACATGTACCCAGGACTGTAAATTAAATGCTACTAGTGGGTCTGCAGCCCTCATTGTGCCACCCACATGAGTAGCACTTTAAAACTTGTCTCAGTTCTGCCATTACAGCCTATGTGTGCAGTTTTAAAACTGCCAATTCGGTCAGGTAAAATAAACCTTTTTCTAAACCTTCCTTTTTAATACATATAAAGTCACCTCTAATGTAGGCCCTAAAATGCTCAGAGGGCAGAGTACATTATGTATTTAAAAGGTAGGGCATGTGTTTTTAAGTTTTACATATTCTGGTAGGGAAAAACTCCTAAATTAGTTATCCATTACTGTAAGGGATATCTCTCCCATTGGATAACATTTGATTACCTTATTACATTTAATATGTGCTAACTTTTGACTGGGAACAAATAGGAATGTCACGCTTGGACTCAATTGAATTGCAATCTAAAATCCTCTTTAATGGTAAAGTTGGATTTTTATCATAATTTTGAAAATGCTACTTTTAGAAAGTTAGCATTCTCTTGTCCTAACCATTTAGTGCCTGCTACCAGTGTCCTGTGTCGCATGACTGTGAATAGCTTAGCTACTGACCTTTGTATATTCCTCCCAGACAGAGACAAAGGTTGGCAGGATGGGCCATTCTGCCAGGATGGTTGGGGCTGAGCTGTTCCCTGCCCCACTTACATTTCAAAGGGCTGCTTTTACACACACATAAAGGAACCTGATACTAGTCTTTTGTCACCGCAGACTTCTTGGAGGCTTGACAGGGGAAGGAAAGAACTTTCCAGAACTAGATATGGGGGTTTTATATGGTACCCCACCACTTCAAAGGCTAACACAAGGTATAAATATTGGACCTCCTGAGCCACTCTTCACTACACTCCTGGACCTGCAGACATTACAAGAGGAAGGGCTGCCCTGCTGCTTGGGGCCGGCCTTGTTCCCCAGAGGACTGCCCTGCTGCTTGAAGCCTGGCTTGTCCCAGCAAGGACTGTCCTGCTGTTTGAGGTCTGCCCTGATCTCTGGAAAGGAATTCTGGGCTGACTGTCTTCATCCCAGGCCACCTGACTGACTCTAAGGGTCAGTTAACTGACCTCCTGTTCTGAGCTACAGGGACACAACAAGCTCCAGAGACCTCCCTGCAACTGCCCAGCTGACCTGCTGCAACTGGACCTGCCTGGACCTGCGACTGGGCCTGCCTGAGCCCTGCTGGCCTCTGCTAGAGTGAGTCAGTGATCCCCAAGAGGAGCTTCCCAGGTCGTGGAGACTTGGCTGGCATCAAAGTTCCCTCCTCTTCAAAAAAAGGAGAAATCCTAAAGTTTTGGGCTATTCGTGACCGCAAACAAGCCTGTTCGCACTGAGACTCTGCTGCCTGTAATGACCATGAGTTTGAAGCTCCGGTGAACCCGACTCTTCTCGCTACAGTGACCACCAGTGACGACCGGCAACGTGAGATCTGCACTTCGCACTGCAGCAACGGCAGCCCATGGGGACCACCAAAGCAAAGCTCCAGCAATGACCATCTGTGATACTCAAACGGGCCTTTGCACTACAGCAACAACCATCCATGACGCCAGGCCGGCTCTTCGCGCTACAGCGACGACCATCCGTGACCCTCTCCCTGCTCCTTACAGTCTCCTCCACCGTGAACGGAACTCTTTAAGCCAGACTTTTATAAGGTAACTTTTTCAGCAGGACTAACCTTGTCCCTGTATCCAAACTGTGATCCATCATGGTCGACCTGAACATGTGACTTTCCCCTGGTGAAGCACGACCGCGAGTGTCGCTTTGTGCTTTTAGGCACTATATCTCCCTATAACTTTGAAATTGAATATCTCCGGTTCTACTGGTTGGATTTCTGTTGTTTTGGTATCATTTTATTTATTACAGTATTCTCTACTTTTCAAAATTGGTTTGAGATTTTTGTTGTGTTGTGGTTTTACTTTATTACTGTTTGTGTGCTGCATAAATACTATATAATTTGCCTCTAAGTTAAGTCTGACTGCTTTGTGCCAAGCTACTACAGGTTAAGCATTGGTTAATTTTGTGAATTTTGTTGCTCACCCTGACAAGGATTGTGGTTGTTGCTTAAGTGGGGCTTCCACCCCTCTCAACCAATAACACAATTATTTACATACATGTTTCAAATCAGCTGATAATAACACAGAGGAAGGGTTTAAAATTTGTGAAAGAAGTATTCTCCACTGTTGAATGCTCTAAGACAGTTACCCTTTTCCCAGAACTTTGTAAAGCATCACCTTCATATTTTTCTTCTATAATCAAGTTGATTTATGATGCATTTGATTAGCCTTGATCTCTATGTCTCCAGAAAAAAACCTTTCAAACAGAAGAATGATGTAACACCCTGGTGACACTATTACAGGATTTCTCACTAGTCTGTGCAGATGTCAGGTCTGTCCAGAAAGATTCAGATGCTTCTCAGGAATGGCACAATACTAAGAATGGACCCACCTGCAGGCACCACTGGGTCCCTATATGAAACTAACACAGGACCCCCAAGATACCAGGGGAGGAGGAGGAGTGAAACGGACTGCTGGACTGATATGACAAATGCAAGGAAAAATAGCATAGTATGTGTGTATCTCAAATTCACAATCACCCATAATGTATTTACTTGTAATACCACTGGTACCTTCAATAAATATCTTGAAGCCTTTCCTTCCAAAGGGAAATAGTCTTCCCAGGAATAAGATCCTTATTTATATCTTCAGGAACCATAGAGAGAGGAAAGCCTTAATATGATTGTTCTTTTTCCACAATGTTCCTCTCATAAAGAAAAAATACACATAGCTAGAACCTTCTCACTATGGATATGTCTTGTGATAACTTCTCACAATTTCATTTACTTCAGCATGTGAATTCATTGCGTCTTTGAAACTCCAAACAACTGTGCTTTTACTCAGCGCATGATGCTTCATTAACAATGCTGTAGTTCATTTGGATTGCGCTTTCCACAGCGCTTGTTAAGTAACGTCACTAATATTTTGATCTGAGTTCATATATGCCAATGAGACTGAATTGCTCACAAAGATTGCTTTAGTTAAATAATAAATCCTTTTACTTTCCTGGAGCTTTAGAAAAAGCAAGTCTTATTTTTCATGAAAGAGTTAATTGTTGTTGCAAAGTCTGAAACTGAACACAATTAACAGAGTTCAATGAAGAACATGACAAATCCACATATTTGGAGACTTTTGGTACTCACAATGAATCTCATTTTGTCTCAGAAGTGTTAATCTTGAAAGAAAAAGTCTTTTAACTTTTGAAACTGAAAGCAGATAACAGCATTCACTACCAAACAAGATGAATGTACCAGAGACGTTTTAAGGCATGGGCACAGTGGGCTCTGACCCAGGGCCCCAGTCTTTCAGGGGGGCCCCAGATAGAGCAAGTGCTGTTCTGCTGAGAGTCTTGCCCTGATGACCTTCAATAATTCTTAAACAGATTGTTTTAAATACTGTTTTCCTTTAATGTATTTTAATGCGGGTGATGTGTGAGAGTCTATTACAGACATTTTGCAGAGGAATGTGTTTATGTTTCATGCAACATCTGTAAAAAAAGTTTCTTTTAGATGACAATAGGATTTCACATATGAGAAATGGGAGGGTGTCACAGAGATTATTTGCAGTAACATATGTGACCTCCTGCTGTGTTACAATATTGAAAACACGTCACTCTCCCTGAATATTAGATGTAAATGCATTTAGAATTTGATCTAGTGTGCCTGTACACTGTCAGTGGCCTGGCCAAAGAGGGCATGAAAGAGCTGTGAAATTGAATCATAAATTTAAAGCTGTTCCGAACAGGTCCCCAAAATACATTTGGCCTAAGGCCTTCAAAATCCTTAAGACGCCCCTGGAATGCACTTTCCTCAGGTTTCTTGATAACAATGAGAGTCTAATGATCTCAGAAGATTTAAATGCTTGTACAAGTCTTTTAACTTTTGAAATTGAGATGCAGTCAAACAGCATTCACAGTGAAGAGAGACAAATGTATTCCTGCTGTATTTAAACAGAAAACTAAAACATGTGTTTCTAAGATGAAACTTTGATTTTCCTAAAACCAACGAGCTTCCACAGTGCTGCTTACCACACCTCACAAAGGTGAAATAGTGCCACATTCATTCAGCAGATTTACAAGCTATTAGGCTCCACAAGGATTCTGAATGATTGAGAACTAACAAACTCTCCTTCCAAGGTTCCACGAATACGGCATTTGAAAAGCACAGGGAGAGCACTCCGTCCATCGAAGGATTTTTTAAATAGTAAATGTTGATCACTGGGTGTGGCTACCTTTTATACAGGAGACGCCCAGCCAGGTCAGGGCAAAGGATCATGGTACTAGTAGTCCTGTAAAATCAAGGTTTGTTTTTCCTTGTTATTTGGCCTTGTCTATGAGGATACATATGAAAGGGCCATCGCATTCCAGATCTTGACAGTAGAAGAAATAGCTACTGTGGCATGGACTATAAAATCAGGTTTCCCTCCGGACTTTTGTCTTGTCAGGATATTTCATCTACCTACTGATATTCTAGCACCTATTTTCACTGAATTATCAACACCACTTTCGCTACAGCATCATTTCCTGTCTCTAGGAATCAGGCCATTGTAATTTTGCTGATCCAGCAACTACAGATTTACATCACTGTTGCCATTTATGACTAAAATAACAGACACAATAGTAAAAAAAAAAGCTGTCTGTCTTTTTAGAACAGTAGTTTCTTCTTCATGAAGGGGAAAAAGGTTTCAGCACTGGCCATGGCAATGACCTCACTTTTCTACCTGAAATATGCAAAAAAGTGATGGATGGAATTCTTGAATTAATCTCAGCCACTAGTAATTACTCGGCCGCATCCCAGTCCATCTTTATTTTGCACAACATGCATCTCAATGGTTGTCCTTGGTTGTTTGAGGTCCAGTTCAGGGAGGACTTGGACTGGCCATTTGGGATAGGCTGTTCCCATTGGAGCAGGATCAAGACTGATCTGCATATGGCTGGGTCCAAACTGAGATGGCATGGTGGGTGAAAATCAATGGATTAGGATATGGCCCAAGAGATTGCCAGTGGCTGAGATTAAATCAAGCATTCCATCCATCAACTTGTGTTTGATGCCCTCACACTTCTACCAGCACTGGACCGACTGCGTATGATCCAGGATGAGGGAGACATTGCTACTCTCATCTTACTGGATCTTTCTGCTGCTTTTCATAATGTGTCACATGCCACGTTGTTGACTTGTCTTCATGTGATTGGTGTCACCGCCCTTTGCTGGATGTCTTCCTTTTTACTGTGTCGGGCTCAGGCAGTCTTGATCCCAACTTCCAATTCCAAATTTTGTGAGCTAAAATATGTAGTCCCTCAGAGCTCTTCTTTCAGCCCAGCACTGTTTAACATTTATGTAGCCCCCTTAGCCAGGCTCATTAGATGTTTTGGAATGGAGGTGATGACACATGGAGATGGCACACAGATTATTCTTCGGCTAGAAGGACATACTCTTCTTGCTCAAAAGAAATTTGATTCTGCATGCTACCCGGATGATGACAACATTTCTCAAATGTAACTCAGTTATGACTGATGTCTTGATTTTAGGAGAATCCTCAAAGATGTATTTTAATGACTGCTGGCCTGCCTCTTTAGCTCACTACACTACCCCAGTGAACGCAACATGCAAACAGGGTTTCATTTTTGATGATAAACATAATCTCGCCACATAAATTGGGAAACTTTCTTCGCCCTGCTATTCCTTTCCTGCCCCGGTCTATCTCTCAATGGTCATTCGTGATTTAATGGGGTCCCGACTGGATTATTGCAATGTGCTTTATTTGATGCCTTCTAAGTATGAGCACCTAAACTTGCAACACGTACAAAATGTGGCAGCTAGACTCTTGATAGGCCTTCCTCTCTGGGCCCCCTCCTTCTCCCATCTTAAACACTTTCACTGGCTTAATATGAGAAGTGTGTGGTATTTATCAGTATCTGCATCCTCCACAAATCCATCTTTGGCTAAAGCCCTGTATTTATACACAGTTTGGTGAACCCCTACCTACTAACTAACCTGTTTCTTTGTTCTGCTTCTGACTGTGTGCATGCTGTGTGTAAAGGACGCAGAAGCAGGGCCAGGGGTCGAACTTTTGCATATGCACCAGATAAAATCTGGAACTCTTTATCTACATCACCGCATCTTACCTACAATCATTTGAATTTTAGGAAACTTCTGAAAACTTTTCTGTTCTCAGATGAGTCTCTGCACTGTGGTTAGCACCAGGCCACCACCTGTTTGGGGGTATGTGTGCTTTATAAAATATATTGATGATGATTAAGATGATAGTCACTCCAGGGCAGTTGTTCATCCTCTCGGTGGATCTACTACAACCGAAGTAGAAACTGCTGAAAGGAAACATGTCTTGCCCTTGTACTCTGCAATGGTTTGTCTGCATTGTTGTGAGAGACATGCTGAAATTTGTGTGGCTAGACGTTCTAGACGTTCTTCAGCACCACATGTATATTTCTATTTGTCTTTGCTGAGACGGGTAACACATGAAATGGTCGCTTCCCTTCACTATTTCATCGGAACTTTGTTTATTAAATAGGAAATTGGCATGCTTCCTACAGTCAACAGATCAGGTTGTTGCCACTGATGTGAAACCAAGTTCTACTATTGCAGTCAGATGGAAGATTTGTCGACCGTAAGTTTATCTAAACTCTGAGGATAAAAGTCTGAGAACTTGCTCCCGCTACCAATGCACAAACCCAAGATTCTCCTGTTACAGAACAGATGTTCCCATGAACGTGGCAGGTGGGAATTGGCTGTATTGAAAACTATGCATGAGAAATATACTGGTCCATAGTCCTAGAATATGGTGTGTAAGGTTAGTCCTTATTGCTTTTCCCATATATATAGCTAACCAGTCATACTATGTAATCCTTCCCTGTATTCTTCCGCCCTTCATGTTTTAGCGCTGGACTTGTAGTACAAAAACAGTGTTAAATGGTGCACTACATTGCATGTAGCAGGCAGGAGAGCAGAGTTAGAAGAACACATATCACTGACAGAAAAGATGAGCTGAATGTCAAGATTTGAATCACAACAAGGCAGAGTCAGCCTTCCATTCTTCTATGGTCAATAAATTGAGTACAATAACACGGAAATAGAAACATCAGTTATTCACAGTACTTGGGCAATATGCAAAATCACCTTTTCCAATTGACACGGTGTGGGTAAAACAATATGATACACCAGAACCCTAGAAACATCATTAGTTTAGCTTGAAGAGTCATACAAAATCTTGCTGCTGTTATTAGATTTTATAACATTTCCTCACCAGGATACTTGTAGCAACCATGAAGCCAGACATCCAGCAGCAGGACTATGAGGTGACATCCCTCTCAGTACTCTTCAAAGCAGCACCCAGTGCTTAATTTGAGCCAGTGGTTTCCCGTGCTCCGGCACTTAGTTGTCAGCACTGGCACTTACGACAGTGTGCCACATGGTGGTGCTGTGTGTCTAATTTAGAAATAAGCACAACAGTTGTTTGTTAATTCAATATACATTAAAAATGATTAATAGCTGCCACCCAAGCCATTCTCATAGTTTTAGGGGCCTGGAATAGTATATATTGTCACACTTGTACGAGTGTGATGGTTAGTAGTTGGTTATGTACTGTCATTGGGTGGGCTGACAGGGCCAAGCGACAGTAGCCTAATGACGAGGGCCCTAGAACATATTATTGTACAAATTAGGCACCTACAGCACCAGATATTGGATGTGGGAGGCCGGTGGTTGGTTAGACCCAGCTACGATAGGGTGACCAGATGTCCCGGATTTGCCCGGACAGTCCCGGTTTTTCACGAGCTGTCCCGGCAAATTTCAAGAAATTAAGCTCATGTCCCGGTTTTTAGAGAGGGTCAGCTGAAAACGCTGGGAGGTATCTTTTTAAGTTTTGCAAAGCAGGGATAGTTAGCTGCTGTTATAAGAAGTCAATGTAATTAACAGGCATGCTACTGGCTTTAAAAATAGCATTTTATATACGTTCTTACTGCCTCTTCTGTAATTCTCTGCTAAGGGGCACTGTCATTCTGTGCGCTGTGTGGAAGTAGAATTGTAGTCCTTCTTCTATTTTTGGGAAATGTCCCGGTTTTTGGCTTTAAAATTCTGGTCACCCTAAACTAGGAGCCACACCTACCTTTGCAGGGGTGATGTGAGAATCTCCTGATATATCTCAGAAAACTCCACTAACATCAAGATCTTTTTGCAACTGAGAAGCAGTAGCTCTAAATAATCTTCAAACGTCAGATGAAAAGAGGAGCTTTAGCAGGGCTGTCTTACTACCGCCCCCTAAATATTCAAACACAGAATGCTAACAGCTAACACTTCAGTGTTAATACATAATGAAGTAGGCGGCATGGGTTACATGTTCTCACTTTTAATGCTGCAAATGGGATTCTGTATTGTTTTGGCCTTTATAGCACCCTTCTATCCACGTATAAGGTTGGATGGCAGAATATTAGGCCCCAGGTACCTATATTTACCATATCATGTATAAATGTGCCTATGAGTCAAACTGTTGAGCCTATTAAAATACATATAATCAACAGACATATGATATTTTACCCTTGCTGCGCCACATAGCAAAACAAAATGCTGGTGTAACTTAAAATATACGTTGTGAATATTTCAGTTTCATTTCCTACTTAGTCCAATTCTGTGAAGACAGATTATACTTCTAATAATATGACACACTTTGTCCAAACTGGTCATAACAATAAATAAACACAAAATGCACTAACGTAGTGGTTGTCTAATTCTCTCCGAGTTCAACACTTCAACACTGCACAATCATATTACAGTACCATACAAAGAAGACCAAGCGAGGAGGTTCTGCCCAGCCAGAGGATTGCCTGCTTACAGCTTGACCTGTTGTCATAGTAACATTGAACTTCCAGGTATTGATGTGCCAGGGTCAAGCATCTGGCTTGCTTCCAGGATTGTGCTTTTTGCTTGTTCTGTCCTGGGACTGCATGAGTTTCAAAGATAGGCCGTCTTTGGGTGGGGAGCCTTTAAGCCAAGAACACCCAAGGCAGCTGGAGCTACTTTTGTTATCAATGTTAAAAACACTTGTGCACTTTAGCAGCCTAAAACTCCCATTCTGTGTGCTCTTCATTATGAATGTTCTTTTGCCTTTTTTGGTTTAAAAATCATGTAATAAAAAGCAAGAATAAATGTTACAAACATATACACATCAAGGGTAATTTGATCAGTCCTCTTTATCCATTGGTTTGTTTAAAGGTCATTTTACATTTTGCTTCCACCCACGACAGCATGACGCACGTGACAGTGAGTCATCCCACTTCAGCCATTCAGCTTGTTGGCTTTGCCAGTGCTTGTTGCAATTGTCCCTAGTCTTGAGTACAGGGCTCCGACAACACAATCAACTTTTATTTCATTGTTGCTTTTCATTATTATTTTTTTATAAACTTATTTTATTGGTTTTGATGACAGTTTAGCCAAATAGTTACGTCAAACATAACTTGTGCATCCTGCTCCCACCCATCTTTCAATCCCCACCCTCAGCAGCCAGTCTCATTAGCGAGTGACAGTTTGAGGTACAGTTCTCTATGTGGAGGTTAGTCTGTATTATTTCCGCCATTGGCCTCAAATTTATCTGAATTTCCAAGGGCAGCCCTGGGCAATGAAGATTGGTTCCTCCTTTTTGGCACACCAATCCATAACGACTCGCTATAGTTTGATACTGGGTGCTTTGGGCTGCTTCCAGCAGTGTGCAGTGTCACGTTTGGCCACCAAGGCCATCATCCCCACCAACGTCCTCTCACCCTGTGGCCATCTAAACCACTCCATTAAGCCTAAGAGGGATAACTTCGGAGTCAGTTCAACCGGTTTATTGAGGATCGCTGAGAGGGTGACTCCTATACAGGTCCAATACTGCGTGATCACAGGGTACCTCCAGACCATGGGGAAGAAGTCTGCCGAGGGATGTTGGCAGCGAGCACATTTGGTGTTGGGGATAATACCTGCATATCCCAGCTTTGGGGTGACAGGTTAGTAGTGTGTAGGTAATGTATTTGGATCAATCTAAGCCTTGCAGAAATCTCTAGGATCCATGCAGGCCTCCCACCACTCAACCTCCTCCAACTCACTCACCCATTTCTCCCATCTTTGTTTGAGCGAGTGCATTGTCTCTGGTGCATTAAAAATAAGGGTACAGTAAATCTGGGGGAAAACCACCCCAACCCAATCCCCTTGACAACAGTCGTGCCTCCATATGGCTAAATTCCAGATCTCCTGCAAATGGGAAGTGTATTGACCCAGGGCATGACGTAGTTGGAGGTATATGTGAAACTGGGTGTGGAAAAGGGCGAATTGGGTTTGCTTATTTTTTTTATCAGAAGAATTAACCTCAAGGTTTCTCATGTGCAACTGAGGCAATAATAATAAATTTTGATGAATAATATAACACCCGTCCATCTCACTATCATGTGTCCAGCCAAAACACAAAGATGTGATCTTGAAACTGTGGGACAACCTTCTAGGGGCACACAGGTGTCTCCAGAGGTGCTCAAAGCATTGGCAGGGAGAAAACAAGTTTTTCTCAACCAATGCAAAGGTTTATCTTGAATCCAAAATTGTTTAGCCAATGAACTTTGCGAAATTGGTCTATAAATGGTAAAAGTAAATATAAATCTTCTCAACGCTTAGCACTGTAAATATTTTAATGTGTTTAATTGTGAATCCAGAAATTTATAATGTAGACTGAAGAATACCTACACTATCACTTCAACTCTGCTTCTCCCAAATAGCCAACCTTTGTTCAGTTTCGCCTGCACAGAGCTTGCAAAATCTCTTGTAATAAAAATAAATTCTTAAAAGGGGCTTACAGCCCGCCCATTAAATACCATTTGTTGGCTTGCTTGTCACTCCGTTTTCCCTGCTTTGTATTGGTTATCGCTTGTCATTTCCTGTAGGTTTTTGATTGTTGTTCAAGTGCCCTTGTGTGTTTGTCATATCTGTGGAGCTTCTTCCTTTTCAAGTCTTCATCCACATTTTGTGTTGCTGGAGCTACTTTTTGATTTCTAACCAAGGTCTTTTTTCGAGGTCATTCTTTTTAAGCTGTGCTTTTTTGAAACGCTAGTCTGTTGTTTAATTATCCTCCCTCCTCTGTCCCTTGTTTATCCCCCCCTCCTCCAAATATCTGTTTTTCACTATCCCCCTCATCCCATCATCAATTTCTCATCACCCCCAAGCCCCCATCTCGTGTCGCTTGACCCCTCCCAACCCCCACCTAACAAGGGTCAGGAGTGCTTCTTCACTGAACTCTGTTTTGGAATCCTAAGCGTGGCTGAATCCTCCGCCACCATATGTGATTTTCTTCCAATCCCCTCTTGAGATGTTAGAGTTAATTGCTGCACTAACCTGGTTGTTTTGCTGACTTAAATTTGTCGGCCCATCTGCACCCCCTCAGACCTTGATACCCAACCCAGAACCCCTCGGTAAAACCCCACTATAACCTCAATGCAGCTTCCTTCTCTGGGTAAACCGAGAGCCATGGGACCATGGCCTCAACTCTACCTGGGGTAGGGGCCCTATTGTCCAGACTGTCCCCGCCCTCTAGATGACTTCCACTGTTCTGCTGAGGTAGCCAATGTGAAACACTGCATGATGGGGTGACGCCCACTGCACTTGGAGAACTCGTTTTGAATTTGCAGGGGTGCCTGGAACAAAATCCCTTGTTAAAATTCCAGTGGGTCCTGACTGCTTCTGAGGTTATCCTGCTCGTCCCCCCCACAAGGCTGAAAGGGCCGATAAGTCACTGGCAGGCCGCTGGCCGTATGAGTGGAAGCTGAGGATTGTGTGGACTGCATCAAGAGCTCCAAATCCACCCCCCCCATGGCTTATCTGGGCTAATGCTGACCCTGGCCCTAATCATAGCTTAACCAGGCATACCCCCCAAAGTGCATCTGCGCCTTGCAAATAATGTCCATGCACTTCAGCAAAGCTATTGGCCTATCTAGGTGTTTCTCACAGTAGATGCTAGCATAAATCAAAAAGGCCGACGTCCAGTTTTATATGTAAATGGGCACCCTCTGCCGTCTGGTTTCCCACTCCTCTTCTGTAGATCCCTCTTTGGCCTGTATGTCCATGTGCAGTAGCTTGAAAACATCAACATATTCGTGCTTCCATATTTTATTTTTCATTTTCTCCGACACATGAGATCCCAGAGGCATCGCTAACACCATGTATGGCAATTTATTGTTATACTTATCCTCCACCTTTTCATTCTTCCCTTCTGTCCCCACAGCACTGTCCGTCTGGACACCGGCACCCACCATTTGTTTTCCACCATCCCCTTTCTTGTGTTCCGTGGACGCCGCTATTGCACCTGCCCGCCCAGGTCTTGGGTCATCCACCACCCCATCGCCTACCCCCACTGACCTGCTAGTTTTCTTTTTTGCCCCTGCGTCCCCCTCCTCCCATGCAGCCCACCAATCGTTTTTACCTGGCAGCACTCTGCCACTGACAGCCTTGTCCTTGCATTGTGGTCCGCTGCTCTGGAGCCCCACGTGTTTGGTGGTCCCTGTGTCCGCGGTATTCCCCTGAAAAACACCAACGTCTCTGGTTGTCCTCCCGGATCTCCCCACTGCATCTTCATCATCATCACGCAACTCTCCTTCCTCCTATTCGTCACTCTCATCCTCATAATCCAGCACCAGCTCTGCATCCCCTTCCAGCCCCGCACACACCTTCTCTGGCATCACATTTGCTCTCCATGGCGCCACTGCTGCCGTCCTCGCTGGGCCATCCTTGGCTGCCGTTCCCTGTGTGTGAGCCCTCGATGGAGGGCAGGCCGCCGTGGACCCCCCTACTGCTTCGGGCTAATGTCCCAGGGCCGTCTTGCACCCCGCTGGCATCGTCACCTTCCTACCAGCCTCTCATGCCGGTCTCGTTCCCCAGCCCCCCACAGGCTGCTCCAACCTAAGGGGTCCCGCACAACACCGAGCCCACCAGCTGTCCTGGCTGTCCCTAAGCTCACTTCCGTGTCCTGCTCCTTTGGCACCCATACCCATTGCCCCTTCTTGTGAAGCCCACTGGCCCCAGACCCTGCTGCCCGGTTTACTTGTGCGTAGGTGGCTTCCCTCTCTAGGGAGAGAGCTGCCGCCCTCTCCCTGCCCTCGCACATATGTGCCCACCTCTCCTCTGTCTTCAATTGCCCCTTCTTGTAAAACCCACCTGCCCCAGACCCCGCTGCCCGGGTTTCCTGTGCAATGGTGGCTTCCCTCTCTAGAGAGAGAGCTGCCACCCTCTCCCTGTCCTCGCACATATATGCCCACCTCTCGGCT
Organism: Calotriton arnoldi; assembly: GCA_963921515.1. Classification (NCBI taxonomy): domain Eukaryota; kingdom Metazoa; phylum Chordata; class Amphibia; order Caudata; family Salamandridae; genus Calotriton; species Calotriton arnoldi. The sequence goes on along the minus strand of CAWUFW010006753.1, from coordinate 472,603 downwards.
GCCTGTTGGATGAGGAGGCATTGCTCCCTTACTTTTCCCTCCAGGTCAATGCACTGCCCCTTGCTCTTCTGAGTATCCAGGCCCCCCACCCAACCACCCATCCCCACTACCCCATCTTCCCCCCTTTGTACCCTTGGTTTCCACATTCCAGCCCTTCATGGGGCCCCCCATCCCGTAGTCCTGGCATACCGGGCCCAGACTTGGCCCATTTCAGCTCCTTGCTGGCAGGCCCTGAGGTCTCTCCCCCACCTGGTTTCTCCTTTGATGGATTACCCGGGGGGGGCGGGGCACACCGGTAGGTCTATCAGCCCATAGCCCCCACGTGCTCCTCCCCTGCCGCTTCATTTCCTTCAAATCCCTCTACCTGCTCCCTCGCGTGCAGGCCCCGCCCTTGGCCTTCCTCAAGCGGAGTCAGAGACGGGAGCCGCGTGGGGAGGCTTTTCCTCCTGCCTCCGCACTTCGCTCCACCAGTCTCTTTCTTCAGGCCCCGCCCTCGGCCCACAAAGGTCTTCCCTGGGGTCAGCGGCTTGGGGAGACAAGCTGCCACCGCAGCTGCGACCCTGTACCGACGCAGAGCGCGTCGGGCGGAGTATCCCGACCCAGGCCTGGTCGAGGACGCCTAGTCACAGCAAGTCGGCCCTACCTGCCTATCCGAGGGTGATCAGCACCGCCCGGACCGCGTGGCTGTCCGTCCTAGCCTTGCTTGCATCTGCTCCAGCCATCCTGAAAGGTAGGCCTTGCTCTTTCTTGGCAACTACTTCATTATAGCACACAGCCCCTCGCGGTGGTGTTCGCTGTCAGGAAGAGGCCGGAATCTCCTCTCCTGACACCTATATAGCCTCCCTAACACCCTCCCCTTCACCTAACTAGCCCTATCCCTAACTTGTCCTTCCGGTCCCTGCACGAAGCACCCCGGGGGAAGACTGGTCTGCGACCCTAACTTCCACCGGGGGCCAACATTGTGGAGAGCTGCAATTTTTATTATGGTGTTTGGTGGTTTTGTGTAAAGAAAGGCAGGCAAAAGAATGTTCACAAAACCGGCCGGCAAACGTGCAAGGATTGTATCTGAAACGGGTGTGTGGCCCTTTTCCACCAACGCTCCCTGCATTGTTTTCAAGCATATCGCTCAGCGGCACAGGCTGCTGTGCAACATGGCTTACCCCGTTGACCGCGGCGCGAATTCCGCCGCGGTGCGGGTGATTTATTGGGTGGGCGTGTTTAGGATGGCCCCTGGCCGTCCTCCGCACACGCCCCTGTGACATCGGACGGCCGGGGGCCGTCCCGAGCACTGAAGCGGTTAAAGGAAAACAAGAATCAGCAAAGCCAGTCGATTTCGCCTGTGCAAGACCTATTGGCATTGTCAATGTTTTTTTATAGATGTTGCACAGCAGCCTGTGCTACTGTGCAACATGACTCAAAGTAAATAAAAACAAAGTGCCATGGCGTGGCCAACGCTGACCACGCCATAGCTCTTTGTTTTTATTTATTTTAAGCCATGTTGCACAGCAGCCCGCACTGCTGTGCAACATCTTTAAAAACACTGACAACATCAATAGGTCTTTCATAGGCAAAACCAGTTGGCATTGCCCATGCTTGTTTTAATCTGTTCCAAATACAGTTGACTGCATGTCTGCTTGCAGGCTATCGCCTCTACTGCAGAGTCATATTACACATATTTTGCATTGGTCCAAAACGAACAGTGTAGTTCATTTTGGCCCACTGTTGCTTTATTTACATAACAGAATATTCAGAAAAAACATTTTCTGTACTTCTTTTGTGTCAAACATAGGACTAAAGTTGAGGCAATTTTTTTTGTTCCTTAGTTGTGCATATATAGCGAACATGTGGAAACCAGTTTCCCTTCTTTATTATTCATGGGCTATCATTGTTAAAATCTCCATTAGATAGATAAGATGTTTTTTAATGTTTTGGAAGCTTTCACTGTCTTTTTCCTCTCTTTCCAGTAGTGCAGAAATCGTTCTGTAATATGGAATAGAACAAAGTCAGTTCTCTCAAGAAAACAATAACTTTATGAAAATCGTAGGCAAAAAACACAAATACATCTTACTCTTTCCCTTTTGAACAGTCCTTTATCTCCCAACCGGTCTTGGAATATTTACAATCAGAACTCTAGGCCATGGGAAAAACGACTTACTATGATACTGATTGTGGATAAAAGTCTGCCATTCAGCGCACCTTCTCAGGTATGCACGTAGCATCAGAAATGCCCTTCCAATCCATATAACACTTGTCCCTGATTGCAGATCTTCAAAGCCAAACTAAAGGATAACCTATTAAACCTCCCCTGATGAATCACTGACAAAATATCGAAGGTCAGAATATCGACCTACAGAAATATCGACGCAAGAATATCGAAGTCAAGAATATCGACATCCTATCTACATTATGGTAAGTACAAAAATATCGAGAAAAAAATATCGATGTCAAAAATATCGTTGTTAAAAATATCGTTTTTTATTTAAGTTAAAAAATAATGTAAAATAAAGTAAATAATACATATAATCAAAATAAACATAGTTACAAATATTTTAAAATGTTTAAAAATGATAAGTAATATATATGTAATGTAAAAATAAATTAAACATACATATAATATATAATATATATACTTACTAATAATTTTTAATAATTATTTTAATAACATTTTTTTTTAAATATCATATAAATTATAAATACATCTATACACATAAAACAATAATATAAATAAAAATTAAATAAATATATATAACAAATTAAAAAAATTAAAATTATTTTTAATCTTTTAAAAATTCATTATATACTACATTAACTAAAATAATACAAAAAATATTAGACAGCGGAGGTAATAAAATTACTATTACAACTCCAAACAGTGCAACAGTAGGGAAAATGTTGGATAGCGTATGGGTAAAAATTACTATTCCCACCCCAGTGAGTGCAACAGTAGGGAAAGTGTTGGATAGCGTAGGGGTAAAAATTACTATTCCCACTCCAGTGAGTGCAACAGTAGGGAAAGTGTTGGATAGCGTAGGGGTTAAAATTACTATTCCCACTCCAGGGAGTGCAACAGTAGGGAAAGTGTTGGATAGCGTAGGGGTAAAAATTACTATTGCCACTCCAGTGAGTGCAACAGTAGGGAAAGTGTTGGATAGCGTAGGGGTAAAAATTACTATTTCCACTCCAGTGAGTGCAACAGTAGGGAAAGTGTTGGGTAGCGTAGGGGTAAAAATTACTATTCCCACTCCAGTGAGTGCAACAGTAGGGAAAGTGTTGGATAGCTTAGGGGTAAAAATTACTATTCCCACTCCAGTGAGTGCAACAGTAGGGAAAGTGTTGGATAGCGTAGGGGTTAAATTAACATACTTATTAATTAAATAATTTTTGTAAAATAAATAACATATTAATAATTAATTAACCAAAAAATTAATAATAAATAGCAATAAAATAAAATTAATATTTACTTAAATAACATTAAATTACTTCCCACCCTATTCCCCCATAAACACACAACCCGCTACACATAAAAAAGAACACAATTAATTTAATTATCAATTAATCAATTAATAAAAATTAATTACCAATTAATAATAAATTAACAATAAATTAATTAACAATAACAATAAATAAATAATAATAATAAATTAATTATAATTAATATAATTATAAATCAATCAATTAATAAAAATTAATTACCAATTAATAATGAATTAACAATAAATGATCAATAACAATAAATAAAAAATATTAATTAATTAATTATAATTAAATTACTTCCCACCCTATTCCCCTATAAACCGACAACCCGTCTAGACATAAAAATTAACATAATTAATTTAATTATCAATGAATCAATTATTAAAAATGAATTACCAATTAATAATTAACTAACAATAAATTAATTAACAATAACAATAAATAATAATAAAAACATTATAATTAATATAATGATAAATTAATCAATTAAAAAAAAATATTACCAATTAATAATTAATTAACAATAAATTAATAATCAATAACAATAAATAAAAACATATTAATTAATTAATTATAATTAAATTATTTCCCACCCTATTCCCCTATAAACCCACAATCCGCTCTGATACTAAAATGCAAAATTTACTTACAAAAAATTACTAATTTCTAAACATTTAATACATATATTTAAAAATAATAAAAATACATTACAAAAAATTGTTAAACATACATATAAAATACATACTAAAATACATAACACTAATATAAATATCGATATTAATAACAACGATATTTTTGCTAACGATATTACTTGCTTCGATATTACTTCGATATTACTTACTTCGATATAAAAAAAACGATATTACTTACCTTAAGGTCGATATTCTGGTCACCGATATTCTTGACATCGATATTCTGTCCCTACGATATTAAAAACTCGATATTAGTGTAGGTCGATATAAAAAAATCGATATTTTGACTGCGCACCCACCTGATATTTCTCAATTTGTGCCATGCCCGCTGATGATAGTAATTCCCGACTACTGTACTGGTGCTGACCTTAAATGTATAAAACCCTGTCTATTGCACCACTTCTCAACACCTTGGGGGCTTATTCACAAAGAAAGTAGTACAACTACACTGAGACTTTTAAAAATATGTCAGAGTGTAGTTTTACTAATTTTTGGAATTCACAAATTCCAATTTTAATCTGCATGGAAAGGTGCATCTGATGTCGATTTCTATATGTCATCCATGGAAAACACTGTGGTTTCCATTTGGGATCAATTTCCCTTGTGTGTTCCCCAATGCAGAGAGCTCTGCGCAACAGGAATGGAATCCTCTGTGGAAAGGCACACTTTTCATTTGTTTTTTCTGAAGAGAAAATCTCTTCCACTAGACCCCCCAAATTTATGGGGTGATCCATTTCCCTTTCCTTCTCCACCCATTAAAGGGGTTTGCATCAGCACTGGTTGGAGTACATTTCTGGCCCTTTCCAGTTTGGAAAGAGGGATGGGAAGGGTTTGTGAATGCCCAGAAATATACTCGTTTGTGGAAGTTCACACACTTCCAAAAGTAACCATGCCATGGAAACCCCTCAATCCTACCCCTTCAGTGGGATTTATTGGGGCAGAGATCTCATCACCCGTGGTGGAGAGCTCTGCAAAAGTGGGCTTACACCTGCCAGGAATCCTTTGAGAATCCCTGGCAGGCGTGAGGTAAATTCTGTCATAAACCTAAGTTTCCCGCTGAATTTACTTTTGTGAATAGCTCCCTTTATGTCAAATTCATATCACTATGCAAAGATTCAAGTGAGCTGCATGGACTTTTCTAGTTAGCACATTCACACTGTCAGATTTCCCACAACTACTGCTTATTACAAATGTATATATATTTCATGTCTCACTATTGTACTGCTGTTCTCTATATGTACATGTCTGATAAATGCTCAGGGGTTGTGCTGATGATAGCCACAGATGTATATAGCTCTCACTTGCCCCATTAGTGTATTTATTATGCCATTTCTTTTTCCCTTTATTGTAAAGGGCTCTGTCACTCTTCAGGGCCTAATAGTGCTTTATAAAAGACTCTAAATTAAAATTTAAAAATATTGGTTTAATGAACATCATACACGTTTACACAAACGCATTTTTTACTCAGGACGCACAACAGAGGACATTTTAGCATTTTGACTTGTTTTGAAGAGCCGAGCAGGGGAACGGGTAGGTCGTACGCACTACGCAACGATCAAAAATCGCGGGAGGACGCATTGTTGCGCAACTCCACTTCTGCTCATTGGAGCTCCCAGTTCGCACAAAAGCGGTCGGTATATTTGACAGCTTTAAGGTATACTATATACTCTTTCTGTGCTAGGGACAGCTAGGCACTAAGTAAGACTTGTGCACACAACTGTCCGTTTAGGAGTAGTTTTAATGGGTTTTTTCACGGTCCTGATGAATTGCCTTGATCTTTTTAGACTTTGCGGCAAGAAACATGTTGACCATCACTAATACCTAGAGCTAACGTGGTCCATTATAACCACTTTAGTCCATACTTGTTTTTAATATAACCTAGGGTTCCAAACATTTAATACATTTTCTCTCCGAATCCCCAGAGTTATTTTTAACACCTCCCACCACTCTACTCACACACTACACCCTCACTACGACACCCACACTTCACAGACGGCAGCTCAAAAGACCTCCGGCAAAGAGACCCCCTGCGGGGCCCGTTGGGCATTGCAGTGCCGGCCCAACGAGGAGCTGCCGAATGATGAAGCATGACACCCCTCGGGTGTGTGTGAGGGCTCTTGCTCCTGAAGGATCAGATCCCCTGGACTTGATCCATTCAGGACCCCATCGACCTAACACCTATAGGAACTGCACACCCTTTTGTTTCTCAGTCATACCCAGGTGCGTGTGTGCTGGACCTTCATTAGCCCTTCGTCCCCCCTTTTGTTTTTGGTTGTTTTGAAGAAGTCCAGCCTTCACAGTCATATACTAAATCATAAAAATTATCCAATATTTTTGGTGAGTCTTGTAAGCAAATATTATCTTTTGTAAAATCATGGGCACTTTTTCAGATATGGCATCAGTTATAAAAAAAACAGATACTAGGGGTCTCATTTATGGGGATTTGGCATAGGGCAGCTCAGCAAGTCACCTTGCTGCGCTGCCCTACATCAACGTGAAAGGGCAGAAATGCACCATATTTATCTAATATGGCGCATTCCTGTCCTTTCCCTCACCGCTGGCGCCGTTTCGGCAGCCTAACGCCAATGCAGGTACCCTTGCAACTTTCTCACTATCCTGCTGGTCACAGGACGTTTTCCGGACACGGCTCCTCGAATATACAGGGTTCTTATCGTTTGAAATACTTCATATTATTTATACTCATAGGACATCGCTTTACCATGAGCTTCACCTATGCGCCCTAGGACTCGCTTTATCTTTCCTGACTCAGCATCTGAGGATACATATTATTCCTCTACCCTATTGCCCTGAAGAAGCCCATGTTTGGGTGAAACGCGTTGGCTGGTTCTATTTTTAAGAAGCACATCACAGAATAAAAAAGACCAGAAACGAATAATTGCAAACTGACTGTTATTGATGTGCTCGTGTGTATTAGACTGTTTTGTGTCTATATATTGCCTCTCATCCAACCAATGTAGATAGCTATATTTAAGGTCTACAAGCAGCAAACCATTTGAGGTGGGCAATATTTCTTACAATTTGTGACTAGATCTGGTGGTGCAGTCATCTATGACCCAGCTGCTTGTTCTTCCTTTTTTCGACCTGCGTTATCAGCAGGATTGCTTTTGTGCAGGAAGGCGCACTTTCCTGCACGAAAACAATCCTGGGAGGCTTTTTCCTCTTTCTATGTGCACACATGGAAAGAGGAAAAAACAAGGAGAAATAAAGTTATTTCTCCTTGTTGCGTCTCTCCTTGGGAGGCGTAAGGTTTTGGCATATCCCCAGATATACATGGTTTTGTAAATCTGGGAAGCATCAAATCCACCGCAAAGCACATGGAACGCCTCCCTAACGCAGAGTAAGGCTACGCAGCAATTTGCGTTGCCTTGCCTCACTCCATATCTATGAGGCCATTGAAAGCCATGCAAAGTGGCTTTGCTTGACCTGATAAATATGAGTCTGTGATTTGCGTCACCGTAGCGTCACAAAAAATGACGCTAATGCGGAGCAAAGGGCTCATAAATATGCCCCTAATTCTCTACCATAGCTAACCAGTTATATTAAAGCACTAAACATTCTGTATATTAATGTTTATCTTACAATTCATTGTTTGTACTTACCAAAACTCTGAAACTTTAAGCAACGTCTCTATTTCCACATTCTACATTTCTTTAGAAATTAGAACTTTTGATTGTTTAATAAAACATAGGTTTTTTTTAACAAAAACAATTAAAAGTCCATGTGCGCGTTCATTACCAAGCATCCATAGTACTTTAAAAGTACTAAAATATGTTTTATACTGGCCACCTGCATCCTGAAAAATATTTGTTTTGTTTTTTAGCAGCAATTCTAACTTTTTTTAAAACCTTAAAATATTTTAGAACTTTTCAAGTGTAACTGCTGTTTTTTCAAACTACTGAAATAATGTTATTTAAATGTACTTTAGTGCATTAAAAACATATATAAGTACCATTGTTCAAAAATGTGTAGCATTGTTCAATCAATTATCTTAACTATAGAAAACCCCAAACATACTTTCGTAAATGTTCGGATCAGTGGCCCTGGCTCGGTAGTTTATTACCATAAAAGTGGTTACCTCATCATGTTCACGTTTCATTCGCTCACTCCACCACGTATTTAGTGAGGAACTGGCTAACTGACTCGCTCATTTTAGTCACTCCTCTATTGTTAGATCAAGAAAAGAAATCACCTAGGTGACATCAGTTTAATCAGATTATTGTCTAAATTTGTCGCGAGTTTACCACGAGCTGGAAGATTCCAAACCGTAGAGCGCTGTGTGCTTCCTTATCGACTTTGCCTTTGGTATAATCTCTCAGATCACCAACTCCCTTTTGTATCAACCCTTTCCATGTCTCTATACAATAAATTGCCCCTCTGACAATTATACGCTCACATTTTTAAAACCATGACACAAATAACCCTGCAAATTTGTCGAAAAAAAGCTAAACGTCCCACCACACTTCCAGAAAAGTAAACAAACCTGGCCGCGCCGTTGGTGTTTGCCCGAAGTATGTATTTTTTCTTCTCCCCACCCACCCCCCAATAGCCGTCACCCTGTATTTTTCCTTCAGTGACCATTTAGCGCCCTTGTTGTGTCTACTGTCAGTGATGTCGCGAGCGCCTTTTCTTTATTTTGGCTGAAAGCGAGGATGCTGACCTTTGGAAGAAGCCCCTCGCGTCTTTCTTTTATCTCGCCTGCCACAGCTGCTGACGGAGGGAAGGGGGGCTCCAGATTCCAGCGGGAGGGTGGGCAGCGCGACTCCAGTATCGGTCAAGTACAAGTGCTGTTATTTTTCCTGTCATGTTTGTTGGGGCACCGCTATGGTTTATTTTCCTTACAAAAAGGCAGGAAGAGGAATCTGAAAAAAATAGGGCTTGCATGTCATCGGCAATTACTTGGCAGCGGTGCCTGCTGACAGTTTAAAGGTAAGGAGTGGTTGAGACCGGCTCGAGGAGAAGCCAGCACAAGCAACAGAAATGCGCGGTAAGGGGGCTGGGAGGCTTTAAAGCCCAAAAACCACTAAAAGAGCATTTCGAATGAAACAGGTTGAACCAAATAAACGGACATTATTTGTCTAGATTTAAACTGCGTTTCAATGGGCATAGCTCTGAGCATGTGTGGGCGCTATCTATGCCATTGAAATTGTTTTTCAAATTGAGCTCTTACAGTTTGAATAGATGAATATTTTAGGAGTCATAACAGTGAACAGGTTATTTTTTAGCTAACAAAGAGCATGAAATAAAGGTCGAATCCTCACAATGAAGGTCACCTGAGAAATGGCTTGGAGAATGAGCATGTTCTGGATTTAAATGTATCTCATACAGAGACAGCCCTTTTTCAGATACTGAGACAATTCAGCTACTATTGACATCTCTGATCGTTTCCAGTGTGGAACTGGGTCGAGAAAAAGTTGTGAAGACCCACAGACCAGTATGAGTGTAATCTCCTGGCCATTCCTTCCCTGGATGCCCACTCACTACCGCTGGGAGAAGGTGTGCTCACATCAGAATCTTGGTCTAAGTAGTACATTTTTTATGACTGCAAACCCTTTCTTTTAAAATGCATACCACAAAGGAAACCAGTTACAAGACTGTGGTAAGACCGAGTTTTTTTTTGCCGCAAAGTTGAAGCCAGAACGAGATAGTTCACAGTTTTTATTTTAAGTATGTATGAAATGCAGAAAACACATAATGCAGCAAAATCAGGAACAATACTGTTGAAATGCAAGCAGGCAAAGAGCGAGAAAGGGTATATGATAAACAGTCATATGCCTTTCCACCCACATTTCCCTGTTCTCCCCACGGAGTTGAGGCAGTCTGGTCTGGGGAGCCTCATTTTACAGGAGTCCAGTCCTCTCAGCAGTCATGGCCACCCACCTTCCTTTCCAACTGAAGAGAGAATGCTTCCCATCCTTAGAAAACCCTTCTCATTGGTCTTTAATCCCATTGGCCCGCATTACGGAGCTGACCCGAAACACTAAACAAATCTAGACTGTTCTCTATCTACTTCTGGAAATTATTAGCTGGTCTTCCAAAACTGCCCCCATTGTGATGCTTTATCCTCCACAAAAGAGGCCTAATGTACCTGGGCTGCCGCACAACTGAAATGTACCATATGTGACGTCACACATATTGTACAAAGTGCTAAAAGCACATCCAAATAAACAGTATGAGAACTTCATTCCTGACACCTAAGGGGTCATATCAGTGTGGGCATGGGGAACTGAGGCGGCAAGGCCCGTGCTGATGCACGCTTGTCTGTGGCTGCCTGGCTCTTGCTAGCCTCCTGCAGTACTGGTCTGCTCATAAAGGTGTCACCTTGGATGAAGGCACTGCCTCTGGGCGTCTTCTGTCTCAGTTTGAGATCTGATGCACTCTACTGCAGAGTGAAGTCATCCAGAAACCTCTTTAAACACAATGGTACCCTATCAACGAGCTTGTACGCCAAGCCCAGTTCTGAGCATTATACAAGACATGCACTGAAGAAGTAGCAAGGGCACAAGCCAGACAGGAGCCTAGCTACCAGTGGTGCAGCAGGTGCAGTGGCACCATGGCTCAGAGGTGGAAAGGGGTCAGCCTGCCCTGCATCGTCTGCAGTCATTTTAGAGGCCCTCCGCTCACATGTGTTTTTTAACACAAAGCCTGCCTTGGGCCTGCTTTGTGTTCATTCCGTATGGAGTTTGAATAGGCTACAGGGAGTATAGGATAATGGATAATTTATTATCTATTTATTTAAGGAGTTTTATATAGCGCTGGCAAGACCCAAGGGTATCTGAGCGCTTTACATCAGTGCATGTTCATAACAAATAGCGAGCCTAATCATACATTTGGGATAAGATCAAAATGAAACAGTTAATGAGAGACGGTCAAAATGATGGGGGAGCAGGGGGATGAAGATAAGGATGAGCAAAACAGTCAGGAAGAGAAGGAGATAAGAACATCTGAGAGTGAGCAAAGGGGAAAGAGGGAGGAAGGAAAAAGAAGAGTGAATGGAGAGAAGGAGATGAGTGGACAGAGGGACTGGGTGGAAGGGGAGAAGGAAAGACAGGCTGAGGAACGTGGAAACTGGTAAGCAGGGTCACAGGTATCATTACTGTTCCAGGCGCAGTGGAAGCGGAGTCCACGGTGGGAGGGCCCCACAGCACCCAATGATGTGAATATTTTATTACCAACCTTGGGGTAGCTATTTTCCTTGCTTGCATTAGAGCCCAATACATGCAGGGTATGCCACTAAAGCCTGACGTCTGAAGAAAAGCCAGAGATGCTTAACTAAGAATGCATATTGCCATGTTTTTCTTAGCTAACCTTCCACCTCAGTGAGTGTATGACCATATTGATTAGAAATGAGGTTCTCTGCCATAGAAAAAAGGCAGCATCCTTTGTTTGAAAGAAATGCCAAATATCCCCATTGTGTTGTTTCCAGCCCTGGCCGAATGGATAGAGGCCAGCAGGCAGGAGCAGAGACCATTGAGACAGTGACCATATCTGGGCCCAGGTGCCCTCACACACCAGCTCATGCAACAGGGAGGCATTGTATGCTCTGACTGGTTTAGATGCACAGCCTCTGGCTGGGGAAGGATATTCTGAGTGGGCCTACATGTTTGCAAGACGGTTGTAAGGGTGGGCTGAGGACATTTTGGCCTCTAAAGAAAACAGCGTTTTAAGTTTCTTGGAGGTGGAGTTTAACTTCCGTACTTGCTCTCTGGGTATGCTGGAAGAAGTGAGATGAAAACATGATGAATTCAGAGAAAATGAGGAATAAAGGGGAAGTGAGTCTTCAAATGCCCTGATGCTGCAATCTTCTCAACTGAAGTCTTCCATCTTCTTCAATCTCCCTGATGCTCTGAGCAGACCAGACCTCAGGACAGACAGCAAGTAACATAATGGGAGAGGCAACAACCCAAAGGGCTCTCCACTGAACCACGGGAGGAATCCACCGAGAAGCGTGAGACCTGCGTCTCCTCCAAAGCAGAGAGATTTGCAAGCTTTGCGTTTTGTTGACACACTGACCAGACTGGAGTCTGCAGCTGCCTCTGTAAGCCCAAGTAATTAGCCACATTGTCAGAGAAGGGATTTGTACATTTAGCAAAAGCCCACGCTTCCTAGTGCTGCCTGCCCTGTAAGTGCTGCAGAGCCAAGGCCTAAATGACTATATGTATGATGGAAAATCTCAGATTATTTTGAACACTGCATGAAAAAGAAGATTTAGATGAGGAAGCCTTCAACAAGTACCGTTCTCTGCCCAAGCCTTTCTTCTGAGGCAAATCAACGAAGAAGGGTGGCCTTTACTCGGCTAAATGTCTGTGGGGGAGTTTGTGTTCTAGATACCATGTGGCATAGCTTTGCTATGGTCTGAGCTGCTATTGTTAAGACTGCTCTTTCCATCTGCAAGCCGTGGCGTGGCTGTGCTTGCTTGTGTCAGCTCCTTGGACCATGCCTGTCACCTGGTTGGTGAGACATGCCCCTCACTTAAAGCATTCGCCCACCCAGGCATGGTCAGCCCATGTGATCTTCTGTCTGAGACTGAGCCTGGCGATAACAGTCTTCAGTACTAGACAGTGTACTGGGGCATGGTATTCGCACCCGGGGACAGCACGCTCAGAGTCCTTTGGGCACAGTGGGAATTTTTAATTTATGGTATTTATTTTATTTATTTGAAGTCATAAATCGCTGTTGTCCAAAGTGATGTTACAAAACATTTTCACTACAAAGAATGAAAAACAGTAGAAAAGAAATATGAAACTTAAACAACGCTAACAAATATACACAAGGCTCCGAAAAGCATCCATATACCTAGATATAGAGCCATTCATCGCATTTGGTATGTTTTTGTAAACCATACTCAATAAAGGACCAGTGGAAACAGTAGGCCTTGCTGCAGCAAACATAAACCATTAGCAAACTTACAACGAAAATGTGTTAAAGTCACCGCAGCTTTACCAAATAGGGTGAAACAGGTCTCAAAACAAAATCTAACACACGGCAGACGTAAAGAAACAAAATATCACCAACCCTCACCATTGAGCCTGTAAAATATATTTCTCTTTTTCGATGGGAGGAGTGGGTTTACAATTAAAAGAATGAATGATGGTGATAATGAATGTTGACATTACTGTTTTGTTGGACCTGACATGCAGGCCTCACTTATTTAGCGCATCAAACACTTTGAAGAGTGCTTAGCGAACATCATTTTTGGGCAGTCTCTCCTGCAATCAGCGTTTTAGGTTGGCACATAATCTACATGCGGTGCTTCGTTTTGTTAATTGATTTAGTGATTAAGGTAGTGCTATTTAGAAAGCTAGGGATTACATTTATAAACACAATACAGCACCAAACTACCTACTGCTATAAGCTGGTCACCAGAATTATACTATTGTTTTATAAACAGAATCAGTTCTCTTGTTACAGCTTGTTCCACTGTTAACCTTTCCACTTTCCACAGCCTTTCCTGCAGTAAATTGCTTATAGATCAGGGGAGATGGACGAGCCCTCTGGCCTTACACTGTGCTTTCCGGCAGGGGGCCTTAACTTTACAGAGAAATTACTCCTACTATTATCTTTTACTGCCATTAAAACAAAATCAGGAGGACATAGTCAAAAGTGGGGGCCTCCTTTCATCATTTATGTCTGTTACTAGAGACAGGAAAGTACAGCTACTCAGAGGAATGAGGCTTTGCAGCATCATGAACTCCACAATAAGAACTGTTCTGGTCCCTTTTCACTCCTAAGTCTTTTCTTTGAGGCAGCTACAAGAAAAACATAATTAGTATACCTGAAGGACTTCGGGGGCTGGGACACACATTCAAATTAATAGACCTATAGCGGGTTTACACTTTCTTTACATTAACACAACCAGTAACGTGTTGTGTTTGTGTGCATCACAACCTTTATATATAAACCCTGAATTACAAATATAAAAAGGTTTCAGAGACCCCAGCCAAAAAAGAAACACCTTCCAATTTGTAATAAAAAGAACACACGTGGACTTTTGTAGCACTTATTTTCCTTTTCGCAGCTTAACTTGTGTGGAGATTATTTGACGGTTCAGGGCATCCTTGGGAACAGATGCACTGGTTTCCTGGTCTGCCCTTGATTCCGACCACTGTGCTTCACCGCATACCAGGACATTGGAAGTTAGACTAAGGACATTATTTAGAGTTTGGAGGACCATATGCTCTATAAAAGTGTGGCAGCTGTCTTGTCCACAGTACTCGTACTATAAGTGCATTATAGTCTATGACGTTTATAATACGATAGACGGGATATCTATCACAGGATATTTTTCGGCACAGGTGATTAGCCACGCTCTTCAAATTCACATAACATAACATTTCACGTTTTGGTGGAGTATCCCGCCTGGCAATGAAGGCCCTATGAGCTCTTTGTTATATGGCGTGGAGATATTGGCACTGCAAACTTGCAGACAATTAGCTGCCGTGGTATGGCCGATTCTAATTATCAGACACTCCTGGCGTCAGCCTGTACATTGCCAACCACTACTGAAGAGCATACAAGGACCCCAATCACCAGGGCTTCAGAAGCTTAGTGAAGTGGGAGGAAGGCAAAAAGCTGGTGCTTTACAATAATGATAAATAAATACATTTGCCATTTGGTTTGGTGGCGCCTCTTTTGCAGTGGTCACATCCAATCCGTGTCCCGAGGACTTGTGGATTTTACATCGCACATAGTGGTGCCACCTTTGCTACGAGCAAAATCAGGAAATGAAGCTCCACCCACATGAAGGTGACAAGCCCCTTTGGAATAACCCTTCTTTTTTTCTTACAAAAGAAGATGCATAAACACCCACCATTTTACTTGTGTTTTCACATACCACTTGTTGACAAAGTCTTGAAATCTATTAGTAATGTTAACAGGAGTTATCATTATCCAGATATGTGGTGTTTATTTTATACACCATACACAACTGAAAGGATAACTTAGCTGTAAAAAGATTCAAACCTGTGGCCTTCAAGTTATCACAGCAGTAACATTGACCACCAAAGTATGTGCCTGCCAAGTGTATTTAGTGGTAAGCTGGATAAGGAGCTTGAGGTACATGCTCAGAGATTTGTGTGTATCCCACAATGTTTCTATAGAACTGGCACGAAAACACAGGCTATAACTCACTTGCTAAAGAGATTCATGTGGAATCTGTTTGTTTCAGGTCTGAGTAATCATAGAATATCTTAGATGGCTAATGTACTTGCTTCTAAGCACTGTTTATAACCTGTATTTCACACAGTCAAATCCTAGTAATGCAGCCAAGTACATTTACCAGCATTTTTAAACATATGTGTTATAATTGAAGATTCCTTTTTGGTAAGCGGGAGTCAGGTAGTCAGTCTATGTAGGTGAGCAGGTTGTAGGTTTAGCCGCATCTTCTCTGCTCAGCCCACTCTAACAGCAATCCAGCCTTACATTCACTCACCAACATTCTATGACATCATAAGCTTGGCTGAGCAGAGCAGGGAAACAGGGTAGCAAGACATTACAAACACAGCAGATTATAACAGTATAATAAATGGCATTCTGCAATCCCTGTATAAACACTCGTCTCTAATTTCTTTATATTTCATGGGATTCGGCAATCCCTGTGAAAACACCCATCTCTAATTTCTTTATAATCGAAGACTTGTGACCCACCCAGTCGCCGATTATATAGAAAAGACGTCCGAACTCAGCTATAATAAGTCATTACGTTCGAATTCTGAAGTCACAATGCCTGCTGCCAGACCCAGCAGCTGAGGTGAAAGGCAGGTAAGGTCACGGAGCATAATAAAAGCAGCTGTTTAAAGCAGCAAAAAACAAAATGTTGTTTTTCTTTTTTCTGCTCAATTTTTCTAGCTTACAGTGACAAGCAAAAAGAACATGTTTATTTTTTGCCCTTCGCAGATAATTTAGGAAAAGTAAGAGTCTTTCTGCATGTTTCTGCACATTCCGAGCTATTGTAGCTTTAAAAAAAAAAAATCTGACTTGTATTAAACTGTTTCTTATATATTTTTTCAACAGTATCTAACAGGTTTTTTGATGTGTTTAATTTTGTACTAGAAGTTCTATTGTAATTCTTCAAGTTTGAAAACATGCTCTGTCAGTCAGATGAAAGAGCTACACATTAAGGTTTTAAGTGGTTTGAAGGAAATGTGATGGTGTAACCATGTATCATATGGGATAAAGTACCCCATTCTGTGCATTATAAGGATATTGCAAGCCACCTTGGAGTTACATAATTGTCTAAAAGGAACTCAGACTTTGGCGTGGTTCCTCTATATGGTTGTAGAACTCCTCAGTGACTTGCAATATTCTTATAATATACAGCAGGGGGTACTTTATCTCTTATATAATCAGCGACTTGTGACGCACCCAGTCGCAGATTATAAAGAAAACACATCAGAACTTAAATGTAATAAGTTATTATAGTCGAGTTCTGATGACATGATGCCTTCTGCCAGAGCCAGAAAGGCAGGTCAAGTTATGGAGCAGCTGTTTAAAGCTACAAAAATAAAACATTCCTTTTCCCTCTTTTGCTCTGTTTTTCTAGCTTACAGTGACAAGTAGTAGGAACATGTTTATTTTTTGCACTCCTTAGACAATGATAGAAAAGTTAGAATCTTTCTGCATGTTTCTACACATTTAGAGCTATTGCAGTTTTTAAAATAAAAAACTGTTTCTAATAGCTTTTTGACATCTGACAGGTTTTTGATGTGTTTGATTTTGCAGTAGAAGTTCTATTTTTATTCTTCTTGTTCGCAAACATGGTCTCTCTTTAATTTGAAAGAGCTACCCACCAAGGTTTTAAGTGATTTCTGGGAAAGGTGATGGTGTGACCATGTATTATATTGGATAAAGTACCATCTGCCGTACACAATAAGGATACTGCAAATCACCCCGGAGTTTCATAATCCTAAAAAAGACTCGGCCTACATCCTCGTTCCTCTATATGGTT
Source organism: Calotriton arnoldi (assembly GCA_963921515.1). Classification (NCBI taxonomy): domain Eukaryota; kingdom Metazoa; phylum Chordata; class Amphibia; order Caudata; family Salamandridae; genus Calotriton; species Calotriton arnoldi. The sequence continues at coordinate 455,473 of CAWUFW010006753.1, read as the reverse complement.
ATGGAACTCCTCTGTGACTTGCAATATACTTATAATGTATGTCTGGGGGTACTTTATTCTTTGTATCCTTGCACAATCTACAAGTCACAAGTTCCTAGAGTAGATTATGTGCTTACTGCACACATCTGTTTGGAAACAGCAAGGCACTCTTTTGAATCCTTGCAGAGCTGACTCAAAGTTTCATCATTGTGAGGTTGATAAAATAAGTACTGTTGGGTTGTTCAGTAGTTTGCACCCAATACTAAGTACCAAGGTAATTACAATTTATTTTACTACTAATAATAAGTTATTGCATTAAATAAGGCACTATATAATTTTGCGACCTCGGATGGTTGCAAGAGTAAGTTGGCTTTGCCAAGAATAAGACTTCTGACCAGCATATCAAAAAGTGTTCAGCACACTGAACCATCCTGCTGGCTACAGTGTGTGCTATATATATGCCATTATTTTTTACTATAATTATGCACAAAGACTTGCCACAGATGCCACATTGCATTACATTGAATGTGATGAATAGTCATTACATTTTTCTTATAAAGACAGAATTTGTGGATATCTTACAATGTTAAAAAATAAATCTTTTGCATTTTTAATAGAGCCTGTAAAACTTCATAAGGGTTTTTGATAACTTGAGGGCAGTGTCTTAAGTTCTGCAGAGCTTAAAGGCAAGGTAGGGGTGAATAGCAGTCCTGACTCACCTCTTGACAAAAGGCATCACTGATTGCCTGTCAAGTGATGCAGTTAAAGATTGGACTGTTACTGCTTTTTCGTTAACCACTGATGTTTCGCAACCAATAGTGTTTCCGAAATTGATAGCGTTTGCTTGAAATCCAGACAAAAGTGCTGGAATCCGGGCAACCGGATTCAGCACCGAAAACTGGACATTCCAGACGAAATTCAGATGGGTGGCAACCTAATTGCACACATCTTGAAAACTATTTTATCTGAGTTGGACATTGCTAACGGGGATATCCTTTGTGATAAGGAACAGGAGGCCATGGTAGGCATACTTTTCATTCTCCAGAGTGTGGAAATAGTAACAGAGTTTAAAACAAACATTGCAGGAATCTGAGGTTAAACCACGTCACTGCGGAATGTGGCTCCAACAGAGTAGCAGCCAGGACAGCGCCTGCGCTTTGCTCTATTAGTGACAGTGTACGGCACGGCCTTGGATTAGGAAGGCTGGGAGTGTCATGATGGCAGATGATGGACGCACACCAGGCATTTTTTTATATATATTTTTGTCAACAAAATGTGCTGGTCGAGTCTGCCGAGCATCCAGGTACTTACAAAATATTTGTGCCTGGGGGAGGCATTGAACAATAATGATGGTAAGGATACACGTATATATTTTAATATATAGAATGGGAGACTGGAACTGTGGGAGATGATAGAGAGTCTAAGGAAAGTTATATTGAGCGGACTCCCCTGTGACTCTTCTCCCCTCACACATTTGATCAATGGGATCAGCTTAGAGGAAGTGTGAGGGCATATGCACCATGAAGACACAGATGCATAGCTGTCAATAATGACCATTTTCAAGGAATATTCAAGCTTTGTTCTCATTGTCTATAACTTTTCTTTGAATGACGTGGTTGAAATCGACCCCATTATGGACAGCTATCCATCTATAATTCTATATACGATGTAAAAGCCAGCAAAAAGTATAGAGCAGTCAACATTTTAAATTAATGAAGATGCATTAGTATTCTAACTGGTTCTTTCAGTTTGGGAGATCTCCATTTACTGTGAGTAGTTCAGTTAATGATTGATATGATTCATGGAAAAATGTTACCCCAGAAGAGGCGCACAGGAAGGATGCATACCTTTCAAGACAGTGCAATGCACTGAACATAAACAATGGGTGGATTGGCTTTATACTCCAAGCAGTGACCCAGCCGGACTTGATCCGGTGCTGCAGTGTATTCCACATTGCTGTCTGCACAGTCCCTCTGGCACATGTGGTAGAGGTGTGAGGACTGACTGACTTGTGTTTAGTGTCTTGATAATCAATCATGACAGAACCCTTTTGGCTCCTGATGAACTCCGTAGAGCTATGGCGTAATGAATAGAGTGTATTGCAGTGAAGGCTGCTTTAGAATGTTGAGTTCGCAGTTACACGCAGAAGAATAAAGATGTGTATTACTAAGCTCTATGTGTGGCGTAGTCATTGGCGGGTACCTTGGCTGGGAAGACACTACAAATGGCAACGAGATAAGGGATAAGTAACCTGAAGATTGACAGTGCTCTTTCGGAGAGTATGCCGTGGTCCAAGCAAACTGCTTGTGCATTCCACGTGTGCCATTGTCAAAGTACGAAATAGATGCTGTATGCATTTGGAGTCAAAGCACAGTTCCAGCCGATGCGAAGCAGTAAAAAATGAATGCATTTGCAGAGAATCTATATGTCGTTGGTCGAGAACCTGTTGGTCAGGCCATACATAAAGGTACTGCGCTACTACGCAACATATAGCTATACATAATACGGAGTGATAACGCTGTGATAACAAGTGCTGCCAAGCAGAGATTAACCTGGTGTCTAAAAGAACAAATTGACAGTAAAGCACAAGATAATGCTGCAATTATAAGTGCTGTAAAGCAGAGATCAACCAGATATAAGCAAGTACATAGAGACGTCAGAGACAAAGCGAACTGGATGCAAGGAACAGTTATCTGCTTACCAGAAGTAATTAAAGAGAGTGTTCATACTGCAGCACTGGGCACATTAGCCCCAGGAGAAGAGCCTCGGGTTGTGCTTACGGAGCCGTCCATATCTCGAGATTCGAGCCACCAACGTCACTGAGTGGGGCTCAGAATAGCTCCACTGGTCTTTGAACAGTGAAAGTGAGTGAGGAGTCTGTAATAATGGCAGGTTGTTGTTCCGATGGAGATCAGGAAGAACATCACATTTCCAGTTATCATCAAGGATGATCCAGAGGCCAGTACGTCACTGGGTCTCAGCGACAAGAAGCTATGAGCAGTGGCCAAAGGACCACCACTTCCCACCTCATTAAGTTCCACACTGGTCTACAACGCTGCTGCTTTCTTGAAACAACCATCATCATTCGATACTGCCAAAAAGCAAAATATTGGTGATCTATGGACTACGCGGCTAGAGACATTTGAAGGTTTCATTGATGCACTTGAAGAGACTGATAGCAAATAGATTAACAAATTCCTCAAAAAGTTTGCTGGTGATGGCGTAAAGGAGGTCATAAAGAAAATGCCACGAACTGACGAAGAAATCACATACCAACAGATTAAGAATCTCAAATTCAATCCAATGCCAAATGTTGACTTTGAAAGATATACCTTTAGTCAAGAATGACAGAAAGTTGGCGAAACCTTCGATGAATTTGTAGAGAGACTTGACAAACTTATCAAACACTGTAAGTTCAATGAATTTAATGATAAAGAGTCCATACGTCTTAGGGTCATTGATGGATGCTTGTCTGATTCATTCAGATGGCGAATACTGAGAGAAACTTTGAGTCTGGAACGAGTGTTGATGGCGGCTAGAGCTGAAGAGCGTGCCTATTGAGAAGCTGCTGACATTGAGGCCGGACTGAATCAGTCATGAGTGTGAAAAGCAAGTCAAAGCAAAGATTGAAGGACACAAGGTGATGTCCACACGTAAAAAGAAGTTATGTTTTTGATGTGGATATGTAAGGGCCCTGGAAAGGAGAACCATTTTGTGATGGTGTGCAAAGCAAAGGGAAAAACAAGTGCATCATGGTGTGAAGACAAAATGGCCGTTCCAGAAGCAACGTTTGATGCGTACCCACAAGCCCCTGCAAAGGTGTAATATATGACAAATTGACACTGAATGAAGTCAATTGTCATCTAAATCATCGTCAAACAGTTCATCCATTTCATTATCAAGTGAAAGTGAAGAAGATGGTTGTGCCATGTCAATGTTTACTTCAGAAATGAGTGCGCATATTGGACTGGCCTAATGTGAAGAAAAATGTCAGTCAAAGAACAGTCGACATGACAAAGCACCAAAGTCCTTCAAACATTTTCTGTAAATTACACTGAAACTAAATGATTGTTCGATACTTTTCATCATCGACAGTGGTGCGTCGATAAACATTATGCCGGAAGAGAAATATAGTGAATTGCATCCCTTACCACCACCTATGCCATCGAAAACCAACGTGAACACATGGGCTGCATTGACACTCTTAAAAGGTCACGGTTCATTTGTAGCCACAATGAAATACAAGAAAATGAAGGTGCAAGCACCAATCCATGTGCTTTAAGGGACAGTGTCAAGTGCCTGTCTACTCAGCTTCAGCATAGCTGCTGTAATGGGACTGATTTCCGTGAACTACAATATGAATGCCCACCATAAAATAGTAAGTCAGTTCCCTTGGTTGTTTTATTGTTTGGGAAAGCTTAAAACTATTAAAGTAAAGTTGCATATTATTGAGGACGTACGTCCTTTTCTCAGAGACATAGGCAAATTGATTTATATTTACAAGATGCTGTTGAAAAAGAAATTTGAATTGTTACTTAAGCATGTTATCATTGAGCGTTCTACTGGTCCAACACCATGGGTTTCTCGCACTGTGGTAGTGCCCAGAAAGGATAATGAAGGAGCAGTAAGCATATGCGTTGACATGCGTCAGGCAAACAAGGCAATTGAAAGAGAACGACATCCAGGCCCACACATTCTTGACATGATAACGCAACTAAATTGCGCAAAGGTTTTATCGCGCCTTAATTTAAATAAAGGTTATCATCAGTTGGAACTCGAAGAAGATTGCAGGTACATTACAATCTTTTCTACACATGTTGATCTGTTTTGATACAAAAGACTAAGCTTTGGTGTGTCATCCTCTGCAGAACTGTTTCAAGACGTCATTCAACATATCATACAGCCTGTCATGAATGCATTCAATTACAGAAATGACCTATTGGTTTTCAGAGCTACCCAAAAAGAACATGAAAAATCTCTTATACAAGTATGTCACTAACCTGCTGAAGCAGGTTTGTTTTTGAATGGAGACAAATGTGAGTTCCATAAGACTATGCTAACATTCTTTGCCCATACCTTTTCTGATGGGGGTATGACACCAGAACCTGTTAAAGTACAAGTGGTGTCAAATGCTAAACCCCACAAGAATTTTCCATGGTGCTTTCATTTCTTGGCATGGTGAGTTACTGTTCTAGATGTATACAAGACTTCGCCATTGTAAGCACTCCATTGAAAGAGTTGACGAAAAAGAATGTTTTATTTCAGTGGTCAGATGAATGTGAGAACAGTTTTAAGAAAATCAAACAAGCCATTGAAAATGTTACTGAAATGGTTTATTTCAATCCAAAACTTCATACAGGGATGCTAGCCAAGTTGGGTTAGGTGCTATCCTTACACAGCACAGTGGAGACCTGAATGCTCGAAGACATAGTGTGGCATATGCAAGTGGGGGTTTGTCCCAATCAGAACGTGCTTACTCACAACCTGAGAAAGAAAGTTTAGCAGTGGTGTGGGCGTGTGAAAAATTTCATGTGCTCCTGTATGGAAAGCCTTTTACTCTGGTGACAGATCATCAAACTTTACTAACAATATTTGGCAATCCAAAGGCCAAGATGCTTCCTTGCATTGAACGCTGAAGATTATGGCTGCAAGAGTACAATTATAACATTGTGCATCATCCAGGAAAAGATCAGAGCCCTGCTGACTACTTTTCCAGAGTGCCCTATCAAGGTCATTGCATTCCATCCAAGTCAGCTGAAGCTTATATCAACTTTATCGTAAAATCAAACAGACCAGCTGCCATTTTGCTGCACATCAGTCGTGGAAGCAGCACACTCGACCTCTCACCAGTGAGAGTGGATATCAAAAATACAGAAAAGTCAAAGAGGAACTGACCATAACTCAAGAGGGAGTTATATTGTGAGGGTCGAGTGTCTTGATTCTGGAGAGTCTGCAGCAGAAAATGATTGAAGTGGCCCACGAAGGACAAAGGGGAATTGTTGCCATGAAACAAGCTCTCCGAGACAGAGTCTAGTTTCAATATCTCAATGAGCGAGTTGAGAAAGAATTAAAGGCCTGTCATCTATGAAACTTCCTATCTATAAAAGTTACTCAACACACCCTAAACATGTCAAAACTCCTGAAGCATGCCTGGGAGAGAATAGCCATTGACTTTTTCGGTCCACTCGACAAAGGACGTCACCTAAGGGTGATTGTTGATGAATACTCACGATTTCCATTAACTGAGGATCTCTCACCCACCACTCAAGAACAAGTTATTGAGAGACTGGACTGCATCTACGTGACATGGGGTGTTCCAGCCATACTAAAATCTGACAATGGACCGCCTTTTAATAGTCGGGAGTTCAAAGACTTCTTAGAGCATCTGAGTATAAAGCATCAAAAGAGCACTCCTCTGTGGCCGCAGGCAAACGGACTGGTTGAGAGATTTATAAGTATGCTAAAGAAAGCGGTGCAGCGTGCTACACTTGAAAAGCTTAATTTACAAACTGTGTTAAACTCTACATTGCGAGCTTACAGTTCTACACGTTCACTCGACTACCGATGCAAGTCTAGCAACATTGATGTTCAGGAGAACAATGACAACCAAGATACCCCAGTGGATCAATCAGAGAGAAAGAGATGATAATGCCATTCGTATGAGGGACTTGGATCAGAAACAAAAGATGAAAACATATGCTGATCGAAGACGACATGCGAAAAACATCATCTTCCACAGAGGAGACAGAGTGCTTGCCCAGCAGATGCGGAAAAGAAAATCTGATGCTCCCTTTGATGCAGAACTCTTCCAAGGAGTGCCGACCAAAGGACACATGGTGACTTCCCAGCACCTTGGAAAATCTATTACCAGAGACTCTTCTCACTTTCGGCATTTAATTCATAGTTCACCAGATATCCATGGTGAAGGAGAGTCTGATTCTGAAACACCAGTGACTGCTACTGCCCTTTCACCATCCCAGCTGATCTTGGATTATGATGGAGGCCGGTCGCAGTTTCCCAAGACTCGGTCAGGTTGAACCATTACAGCGCCAAAGAGATTTGAATGTATATCTGTGTGTATCTTTTTTTAAAAATGGCACATTTTCGTGTCACAGATGGAGAGATGTAATGTCTTGCGAATTAACAATGACTAAACCCTTTTGGTCCTGATGAACTCCGTAGATCTATGATGCAATGAATAGAGTGTATTGCAATGAAGGCTGCTTTAGAATGTTGTGTTCGCAGTTGCATGCAGAAGAATAAAGACATGTATTACTAAGCTCCTTGTGTAGCATAGTCATTGGTGGGTACCCTGGCTGGGAAGATGCTACACCGTGGAGTTCTTGCAAACTGTGTAGCAGCAATTTCTGTTCCCTGTTAAGGGCCACTGCTAAAAAAAACTGCGAATGTGCAAACAAGATGCAGATGTCCCCACATCTTTACAGTCCTGATGAGACCTCTGTATCTAGTGAGGGTCGAAACGTCTTTGGCACCAAGGAGTAGCAAACTAATCAATTAAGGATTTGTTATTATATCGACTACTGGATACATTTTGTGGATCACTTTACACCAATCAGCCCCTTGTTTAGATTTAGTAGCATTTGTTTGGTTTGCATTGTGGTGCTACTGGCTTCGCATTGGGGTCACCTTGTACCGTTTTGTTTTTTTGTAAATACTTGGCAATTTTGTGCTGTATTTAATTTGATGTGTCTGATGTAAATGCAAATATAATAACTCCATTTATATGCTGGTGGTCTTTAAAAGCATTAATTGCATGAGGTTATTAACTATTTTCTGTTTGAATGACACCAATGAGAACCATTGTTGCATATAAGATGAACATTTCCCTGGTTTCCTTGGGTTTAAGAGTTGCTCTTGTTGCCTTTTAAGCATTTATATCTCAAAGCATCACCTTGGATTAGCATTATATTTAGCATTATACATGGCAAGGCCAGACAGGATTGGTTTTATTGCCTGTAAACATCTTGGCTTGCCAGATCTACAGAATAGTAAATCTTGGATTGTTATGCTCAGGTAATACACGTCTGGTGATGCACATCTCCATGGATGCAACAAACAAAAGATAATTAGACAATGCCAATGAAACCTTCATATAGAGTGGATTGGTAAATCAGACTAATACCATGATGCAGTAGTCATATTACTGCCTTTTCCAAGTTCACTGATAAATGCAGAATAATTGGCTCTGCCTACATGAAGAAAAAACTGACTCAGTCAATCCACCTTTACCTTAACCTAAGGAATTGGGAAACCACATAATCTTATCAGATGATGCATGCGGTTTGGGTATGATTTTTGATGCGGATGTCTCATTTACCCCCAGTTAAATTCCAGTCTCCAAAACAACATTCCATCATCAGTGTTTGCTGAAAGGAGTTCAGTCGATACGCCACTACTCATACAAAATCTCCCTTGTGCTCACCTTTGTCATGTCATACCAAGATAATTACAACAGCCTATGTATTGGAGTACCCCCAAATGTCTGTCTAAAAACCCCAGGGAGTTCAATACTATGCAGTTCACCTGTTATTTGGCCTGAAACAATACAATCGCATCACACCAGCAAGTAAAGCTATTTATTCATTGGGCTCCAGTATAAGAAAGTGCGACCTATCAAACATGTTGGTTTATGCACAAGTGCCTATCCTACTACCTAGTAACTTGTCCCTTACCAACCAACCAGAAGCCTCAGGTTCACCCAACATTGCTTATTGTCAACCCAGTGATGTAGAGCTCCCTACCTGTATGGAAAATGATGACCTCAAAATCAAAAGATCCTTAAAGACTCAGGGGCATATTAACAACGGCCAGCGATAATTATCGCTGGCCGTGCTTAGCGATAATTATATTATCGCAGGCTATCTCTGGTATTTATCGCCCTGGTAGCGCGTTATTAACAACGCATTACTCCAGGGCGATAAAAATTCCAGAGATAGTGAGGTTATCGCCCTTTTGCAGGGAACATCGCTGGTTTTCCAGGGTTGTTCCCTGCAAAACGGCGATAACCTTGCTGATACGACCCACAGGGTCGTATCAGCATAATCCACCCCCTATGTTAGGGATGGCTAAGTCAGGATTTTAGCAGACGTTAGGTTTTGGCGAAAACGGCCGTTTTTGCCAAAATCTAATGTGTGCTAAAATCCTGTGGGCTGCCTTGTAAATATCGCGATGTAGACATCAGCGATATTTGCAAGGTAGCCCATCTTGGTACGCCTAGTAACGCCCACTTTGCATCTCATTGGAGATGCAAAGTGAGGCGTTATGAAAAAGGGTGCTAACATGCAATTATGCATGTTAGCACCCTCTTGTAAATAGGGCGCTGGTTTTATCTCTGCTTTTTGGCTTTGTAAGCCAAAAGCGGAGATAAAGCCCTTGTAAATATGCCCCTCATTTCTTCTCCCTGGCATTTAGATAATCTCATCTTCGCCATGACCACCCTCTGTAGATGGATCTTGTCTGGTCAGACACCTCCTATGTCTGGCGTAGCTTCTTCACCCAGGCTGTTAGGAAATTTGCTCTTACATGCTTTGTCATTTAGCTGGTATCCTTTTCGAAGGAGGGTTATCTCAAGGCACTGCCCACTGTTCCTAGATGACACTTTCAGACACAGGTTCTAGCAAATGTACTAGAATCCAATTCATCAATCCCGCTCATATGTACCCATAAACCAAAGTGCTCTGGGGCTGGTTGATGGCATTAAAAAAAAACCCTAAATAAAATACATTTAAATAAATGAAAACAAAACAATTGACGATCAGAAATATTGCACCTATCTTCGGATTATAGAACAAGAACTGGGACTATGCTGAGGTGTTTATCATAATACTTTTGCATTTATATGCAAAGGAACAACCACCAGCTTTTTGCGCATTATTCTCATTATATTACTTGACAGTATGCTTTCTGTAAAGATGCAGGAGTCGGTTTCAGAGGTAAGTTTTATTAATGTTAGCAGGACAGGAGAAACCCTCTTCCTCCACGACAGAAACACGGTATCAGACCAATTGTCCAATTTAACTTCCTGAATCTCTCCCCCACCACATTCTATACATACTCCTGGCGCGCGTGAAACAGCTCTCGCCAGAAGAATGTACGGAACAACCCAACACATCTTCCCCCTTCACATTGAAAAACAATAATATTTATAGCAAAAATGGATAGAATACATATGACAAGCAAAGTTTTAAAATTAAACACAGTGTCATGACATGGAAGCCTGGAAATAAAATGACCACAGGAAAAGAGTTAGTTCTGTAAAACGTAATCCCAGAACCTTGATAGCGAACGGGTAGACCTAGAAGACATGGAATGACTCATGGTCGTTGTTTCCCCATGACCTTCTACCCTTACTCGATCCTTGAGTCTGTCACCTTGGCATGATCTAGACACAGATATTCTCCCCTTGTTCCACCATTTGCCGTCATCCAATTCCACAGCACCTTTGTTAACCTTCACCACTTTATTAAGATCAGAGAACCTAGATTCTCCCTTGGGTAAAATCCTGGAACACTTCACTCTCACCATACCACCCACATTCACTCTTAACACCTTAGAACCCAGGGTAGAACGCTTTTGATCATATTTGTTCTGTGCCTCAACTCGCAATCTACCAACATTTTCTATTTTCTTCTCAGGCAACACGAATGCACCCTCACCCATCCATCTCATCAACAACTTGGAAGAAGGTACGCACCCCCGTAGTAACACAAAAGGCGACACACCTGTATTAGAGTTGGTGGTAGTGCGCACTGCCCACAACAACTTCTTGAGTTCCATTTTGCATTCGAGACCATTGGCTTTTGCTAATTGCACATTCTCTTTGATCACTCTGTTAAAACGTTCGACAAGACCATTACTTCTTGTGTGATACAAGGATGTTTTGATATGCTTTATGCCCATGAATTGTAAAAATTCCTCAAATCGTGTGGATGTAAACTGACAACCATTGTCGCTAAGTAGCTCATCAGGGACACCCTCTCTTGCAAAAGTAGATTCAAAAAACCTAATCACAGACGCAGAATTAGATGTCTTCACGAATTTAACTTCAGGCCATCGACTAAAGAAGTCTATGAGAACTATGCCATACTCTAGCATACTGCCTGATCAATTCATGGGACCCACAATGTCTATGGCCAATGTCATCCAAGGCTTGCTGGACACTTCAATTGCCTCTACTAGGCTGGGGACCGTCACCTGCGACTTGTCGCTAACAGCACAGCTCATGCAGTCCCTTACAAAGTGCTCTACGTGCTTGTCTAAGGCAGGCCACCAAATAGTTTTTCTTAACCTCCTTTTCATAGCACGCATACCTATGTGGCCTTCATGTGCTAATGCAAGTACTTTGTTTCTCATGGCATCAGGACCACCAATAATGACGATTGATGCAACAACCCATCCACAACAGACAACTCATCAAATATATGTTTCTATTTGCTGACAGGAGTTTTGTCACCGTTCTCTCCTGCCCACCCTTTGCTTATGATTTTAAGGATTTCCTTGATTACTTGATCCTTATCATGAGCCTCTCTCCACTCCTGCTCTGTTATGGCACCATTAGAATAACTTTCTACACTACATACTATTTCCGGCTCTCTTCTTCTGTCTTCCTCATAAGTACTGTAATCACCACCACTGGTTAATCTAGATAAACAAAAAGATTCCTTTTCCCAGGTACATATTCAATGCGGTAATCGTGTTCCATAAGTCTATATTGCCATTTGGCAATCCTGAGAGTAGCCTTCTCCCCCCCCCCCTTTCGAGGTGAATAATTGCACAAGTGGTTTATGATCAACACGCACCACAAACTTCGAACCCCACAGATAGGACTTAAAGTGAGTGATGCCCCACCAACATGCAATCACGGAGAAGGTAGATTCGGCTCCACGCAGACTCCTGGAAGCAAAGGCTGTCACTTCACCCTTGCTCTCCCTGTGCTGCATGAGCACAGCTCCTAAACCCTTTCAACTAGCATCTGTCATGATTATAGTTTGATCCTTGGTGTCAAACGCCTTAAGGGGTATGGCTTGTGCTACCTCATGCTTAATTTAGACAAATTCCTTGGCACATTCACTGTCCCAGTTACATTTGACATTCTTTTTAAGTAAACATCTCATGTTATAGATCTTGGCTTCGCAATTGGGAACAAATCTGGCATATAATTCCACGGTTCCCATAAAGGACCTCAATTGATCCTTGTCTCCCGGGGTGCAAAAACCTTCAATTGTCTTAACAAGGCTAGGTTTGGGTTGTAGATCTTCCGATGATAATTTATATCCTAAATAATCTACAGTGGGTACATTCAATCTGCATTTATCCACACCTAGCGTCACATCTTTTAGTTTCAACATAGTTAAAACCTGATGTAATCTTTCGTTGTGTTGGTCCTGGTTAGCCCCATGCACTAACACGTAATCCTGAAAAGCCATTACTCCGGGCATCCCTCTGAACATGCTCGCCACAATTCTTTGGAAAACTGTTGATGCGGAAGCTAGACCAAAGGGCATGTGCTTGAATTGAAAAATACCCTCCGGAGTATGAACGCAGTGAAATGCTTGGACTTAGTGTGAAGTTCAACTTCATGATACGCAGATGACATGTCCAGCAAACTAAACCATTTAACACCTTTAAGCGAGGAGGTCATTTGTGTAACGTTAGGTAATGGATGTTGGTCTATCCATATGAGCTCATTGAGATCTCGCAGATCCACACACAGGCGTATGGACCCATTGGCCTTTTTAGCAAGGACCATGGGAGACTCCCACTGAGAAGACTCGATTGGTTCTATGACATCACATGCGCACAACTTGTCCAGTTCTTGCTTTAGCTCAGACTGCAACAACAAAGGCACTCTCCTGACTTTGTGCACAATGGCGTATGTGCCCTCCACCAACCTTATCCTATGTTTAAAATCCTTAAACAGGCCCAATTCCTTCTTGAAAACTTCTGGGTACATGCATTCCCACGTTCGCACTTGGAAAAATGCCTTTTTGAGTATTACCTCCTGGGCATTATTGGGATCTAATATGAATTACCTTGGTCTCTCCAGCCTAACAGGCAAGAGTCATCCTTTGCTACAAATATGACTCCCTCCGACTTACTGCCTCTGAACTCGAAATCAGCCTCAAATTCGCCCATAACGTCAATGTGTTTTCCTCCGTAACCCACCGGGTGAACAGAAGACTCCCTTAAATTACGACTTTGGAATGATTCCTTCCAAACTTTCTCACTAATTAAAGTGAATGGAGACCCTGAATCAGCCAAAACCCTGATGCCGACACCATTAATGTTTATAGAACATAATGGTCTTCTCATCCTTTGTGAACTTACACCACATACGTCTTCTGTATGTTCCATGTCCTGAATACTAAAAATGTGGTCTTCCTCACTAGATGACGATTTCCCTTCAGTGGTTAATTCTACATTGTATATCTTTCTAGATGAATTTTTCCTACCCGATCTGCACACTCTTGCAAAATGACCTTTCTTTGAACACTTGGCACATATTTTGTCTGCAGCTGGGCACACCCTGGCATTCACAAGATGATTAGTACTATCACACCTATAAATTCTAGTCTCTTCCTAGTTGTATTATTACTATTGCCTCTGTCAGTCTTATCTGTTTCGCTTTCTTGTATTTGCTTTTGACTGCCAAAATGTTCTGTGCTTGAGTCTTCTCATCGGACAATGTCATTTGTTCCATGTATGAACTTGTGCTTTCAATTCTCGTGGCAATGTCTAAAGCTTTTTGCAGTGTTAAATCTGGTTGGATAACAGGGCTTCTTGTACCTTCCTGCTACTAGTCTTTTCAACTAGTTGGTCCCTTATCATTTCTTCTTCGAATGCTCTATATTCACAGGAGGCTGCTAATATGCGTAATGCACATACATAGCTTGTGGCACATTCTCCTGGTAATTGAGTCCTTTTATAGAATTTGTGTCTCTCCAACGTCACGTTTTTGCAAGCTTTGAAACGTGTGTTCAAAGCTTTGATAGCAGTGGCATACTCATCCTCCACACCCTCACCTTCACCTTCTGCTATCAGAACAACTTCTTTTGGAATGTGTTTTAGAATATTTCGGACCCCAAACAATGCCTGAGAATAGCATATTTCTTCTTGTGTGTAAAGGAGTCCCCTTCAAGAGCATCCAAGTATGCTTCAAACCCTTCTTTCCATATTTCCCAATCCAGTTCAGGAGACGCAGGATTAGGAACAAAAGCTGCTGGTGGCGCTATGGCTTGCTGCATGACGACTTGTGCTTAGAAATGTAGCAAAATAAAAGAATAGTACTTAATACAAGTTGAAATACAGCTTATGATAAATTGCACTTAATCACTTGCAAGAGTGGTGTACAAAACACCATAGCACTAAAAAGTGTTGCAATTACAATCAATAATAAAACTGTAGGGATAGCCTTAGAGTTTGGTGTGCGTGTCACTGAAACAAGTGCACACTTTGGTAAATATAAAAGTACTGTGGTGTGTCGATCACTGAAAATTGGAGTTGTTCCTGGTAAAACAATAGTTTGACACGTTTGGCTTGTAGCGTCAATTCAGTTTACTTTTGAAAGTGTGGTGTGCGTGTCACCGGAAAGATATGACAAACATTTGAAGATAAAGGTGCAGGCGTTGAAGTAAGTTTGGCGTGTGTATCGCCAAAATAGGTGCACGCTTAGGCAAAATGAGGGATGAAAGGTATGTCTAAATTAGTTGAGCTTGGCTTTTGGTAAAGTTTGGTGTGCATGTCACCGTAACAGTAACACGCATTAACATCGGTGTGCCGATCACCGGAGTCAGCACCTTGCCTGACCTCAAAATGGCTGTGAAGCTGGAAACGCTTGCGTGAAGCCGTAGGACGCACCAGTAGGAGGCTGAAGATGTATAGGAGGATGCGCACGCAGAACTGCCCAAAACGTTGGGAAAGCCTCACAAATCTTCAACACACCAAAGAACACATTACCTTCGCACAGTAGTGCTGCACGGCGGACATGGCACTTGGAGGGACAGCAAACAGACCTCTCGTCACGGCAATTGAGAAGGAACTCTCACTCGTGAAGGACAGACACCGGATGCCCTCTCCACTTGATCCACACATGGGAGTCCTGCTGACTGGCAACTCGTCGCCAGTGTAAAGATGCAGGAGTCGGTTTCAGAGGTAAGTTTTATTCAAGTCAGCAGGACAGGAGAAACCCTCTTCCTCCACGACACAAACACAGCATCAGACCAACTGTCCAATTTACCTTCCAGAATCTCTCCCCCACCACATTCTATACATTCTCCTGGCGCACGTGAAACAGCTCTCACCAGAAGAATGTACGGAACAACCCAACACTTTACTTATATTCTGTGTTCTCTTCTCTCTTTAGAAGTTGTTATACATTACTGCAATAATATTTTATAGGAAGCTTCTATACAGTTTCCTTGTATTCTTGTATATTTCATTAGTAGTTCTTCTTTGCTGTTATATAGTTACATTATATTCATTTATATACCACATGTTTTTCTCTCTCTTTGGAAACTCCCCTATTTGCTTTTTTGTACAAGTATATATCACTTGCAATTCTTCCCTTTTCGGCTGCTTTAATACATTGTCCGATTATTTATTTATGGGCTACTCGTTTAATTGCCTGTTAGGTACTTTAGTTCCTAATTTTTAAAAATTAAGTATGGCGGCCCACAGATTTTATTTGGAGCTGGAAGTTAATGCTAATGAATACTAGGGTTGTCCAATGCCAAGATTGCCTAGTCTAGATTCCATTTCATTACTCTTTCTTCCACCACTCTGTACTCACTGGTTCATTATCTCTCTCTATGCAGAATCCTTTTCATCCTTTCGAGCACCCTTGGCCACTGTTTTCCTATCTTTCTCATCCTTCTTTTTTTCTCCCTTTGCTGCCTTTCACTGATGAAAAATAAATCCCGGTCCTGAACAATTAGTGCCAGTACCAACTACCTTCAACCACCAGCACAAATTAAGCTCTCAGTTGCTTACATATAATTGCCTTCCTTTTCAAATGTATCACCTTCTTTTATGTCACTATGAACATTCTTATAAAGTCCCATTATATAAATGCATTTCTCATTTGCTCTACTCGCTTTGGATGTTCTCATATGTATCATGTCTATGAATTCCATTGTGTCATGTCCTGTAGTCCTGGTCAATCCTCTGAATTCCCCTATGGAGAGGAGGAATGTAGAATTCCCTGGAACCCTTGCTGAATATCATCCATAGTATGACCCATGTCACTAGGGGTGAGAGATACCCTTGCTCATTGACAGATCTCCACGGGCCCTGCTGCATAAAGTGCCCTGAGGAAGCAACAGGTGTGTGCGCCTACTTTCTACTTGCTGAGCCTCAAGGAACTTTGGCATTACAGAATGGGCTGCAGATGCTTGGGCAGCCTCTCCTGTAATACAAAATAAACACAAAAATGCCCCTAAAGGAATCATTTACTATAACCAGCCTTCATAATTCAAAAGAGGTAAATATCAAAATAATCCAACCAACAGCTAGAAATTAATTGTGTATGAAAGTAGGCATAAAAAGTCCTAAAGGCGTACTCAGTGTCAAATGAAATACGGCATACTCAGTTTATTCAATTTCAGTTTTATCAATGCTAAATCAGTAGTTTCAAACTATGAGCTGTATACGTATAGGGTACACACAAATAGCGCACACTGACATATGCCACAAGGTACAGAAATGTAATGTCCATCCAAAATATTAGCATAAATCTTGAGAAGGAAAAGTGTCCATCTAATAAAAGTGGCACTCAAAAGCGATCCCAAAACTAAGCCGGAGTGAACATTGATGTTTTGACCTCCTGTGTTGTCTGTACATGAGGCCATCCTCATGACCATGTGTCAAGGTACAACAAGCATTTGCAATGCAATAGGTCTCGCATTTACGCGAGTTTGAGCTATTGGCATTGTAACTGACAATGCCTTTTATTTATGTTTTGGTTTTTAAAACATAAATAAATGGCATTGTCATTTACAATGACAATAGCTTGAACGCGCGTAAATGCGAGTCCTATTACATTGCAAATGTTATAACGTTGTGCCCTCCCTTGCTCGGCCCTAACGAAAGCGCCCTGCACTATTAATAAAATAAATAGATAAGCGCGTTCGCTATAGTTAAAGCGGACGCGCTATAATTTAAATATATACATTAGTAAAACCATAGGGCCTGCTGAGATGTCGTGGGTGGAATAGGAAAGATCATTAAAGAAAAAAGTGCTTACCGACATATGAAGCAGACCGTGTAACGCCACAAGTAAAAGATCCAGTCCTCATGGGAGGTACCAAATGGAGACAGTGCGGTAACAAGGAGGGATTAACAAGCCGCACAATGAATCGGAAGCCAGCATTTACCAAGGGCAATAACAGCAGCCAATGAAAAGTATGGGCAGAGAGTGGGCGAGGCTTACACAGCATACTCAACTACTGCATGCCTCGCACGACCTAAAAAGGCCAACCCCTGTCACTAGAGTTAAGGAATAACTACCATACGTAACACAATTACAGGACAGGCCAGTTTGAAAACATGGACGTGGGTGCACAAGCAGAGAGACTTCAGGAGGCACACTGACAGTACACCACAAGGATGTGATGCACCACCAGCGCTCCTTTTAAGAACGATCCCTGCAAGGTGTGAAGTGGGTGCACCCTCACACACTACATCCACCTGCAGGGAGGTCTATGCCCCCTCTCAAAAACAGGTCAGGTGCAACTGCACAGTAAAAGACTGATCAGCTGCTTCTAATAGGCGGGCCACCTTTCACTAATGCACTGTCAACATGGCAGTGAGTTTGCGGTTTCCCTGGGGGTAGCACATTATCTGTAAAAGCATGCACTGGCCAGGTCTGAACCCGGTGCACCCATTTAAAGGTGTGCCGCAGCGCAGATCAGGACAGTGCACTTTATATATAATGCAGCCACTGGACCTCTTGTAGCCTGAATCAAATGTTTTGTAGGCTGCCATGAAGCACCTGAGAGTCCTTCAGAGGCTTACAACAGGGGATCCTGCCTTTGTTGACGAGGCGGATGCCAATCATTACCTTCTCGCTCCTACTCACCATGACAATCAGCTGGCAAGTACTACCGCTCATTTCTAATGTGGAACGCTGTAGACAGGTACAGCCTATATACTGCGTGGGTGGAGAGACTCCCACCTCAAGAGGGAGACTAGCTACCCTCATCCACCTCCAAATTGGACAGCTAGAAAGAGTTTTGTGCACTGGCGGCTCCTCCGCTAAGGCGGAGGAGCGTTGCCCCACTGCCTTTCAGCACGGCAAAATGGAAAAATTAAAGGATAATAAAGCGATGTTATTATCATTTTATTTTTCTGTGCTGAGGCAGTTTTATGGGGCGGGGCTAGGCTGGGCAGCAGGGGGCAGGAGTGGTGGCACCCTCCTACGTGCGCATGAATGTTTGGCCGGTCCTCTGGGGCTGGCCAAACATTCATGCGCACTTTGCATGTTCTCCACCCAGGCTGCATTACAGCCGGGGTGGAGAACATGCCCAGGCTCCCATTCCCCATCTGAGCGCCGTACCACGGCACTCAGAACAATAACAACGCTGCATTGTAGCGTTGTGATTGACTTAGGGGAGCCTGGGTGCTTCCTGTTCTAACAGAAGCCAGGAAGAGGTTGAGAGAACAGAAGAGAGGTGCTGGCCGGCCATCCGGCTGGCAGGTAAGTGATTTTTGTTATTTTTTAACACCCCTCCCTCTCTTCCCTCCTTCCCCCCTTCCCCTTCCTCTCCTCCCCGCCCCACTACTGGTTCGCGGGAGCAGCCGCGACTAGTTCGGTGCAAGGTCACAGCTACCGCTGTCAGACTTCTTTGGTGCTTTTTTGCATTTCTCTTTTCCCCGTATTAAAGATTTATACAGTAGCGGGGCGGTGGGGCGGGGCAGGGGAGGAGCAGGTCGGGGGTAGTAAACTACGGCATACGGCCGAACAGAGGTAAGTAAACAAATAAATAAATAAAACGAATTTCGTTGCGCACGCTGCATTGCCAAATGCGATGCAGCGCGCGCAACAAAATTAGTTTTATTTATTTATTTGTTTACTTACCTCTGTTCAGCCGTATGCCGTAGTTTACTACCCCCCACCCAGCTCCTCCCCCGCCCCGCCCCACCGCCCCGCGGCACTCCCTCCACGAGCCGCTACTGGATTTATACACTTTCAAAAAGTGGAAAACAACTATTCAAAAGTGGTAAAAAGTAATTTTTGTGTCATTTTGGCGCTTTTATTCCAAATATTGGATGGACCATAATATATGCTGTAGTACAGACTTATAAGAAAAAAGTAACCTGAATTATACTTAGTTTCTTTTCTATCAAATACGTAGTACAGTAAAGTAATTTTGCTCCACTTTTCAATTATGAAATATGTTGGCTAACTTTGAGGCAAAATCAGTTTGCTCCATTCCTTATTGTACACGGCGCTAGCATAGCACAAAATCAACTTTTTGTCCCTAGCAGAAAAAAAATATTTTCAGTGGCAAGACCTGTCGGTTGTATACTTTAGTGAGCAGGCAACGTAGTGTGGTAACAGATTACCTAAGTTTTGCCATAAAGCAAATCTTCACAAAATATGGCAGGATACATCACTTGCTCGATGTCACTAAACTAACAAGAAAATAACACACATATTAAGAATAAGGAGAGCCCTCACCCATATATCCCAGAAAGCAATTAAGTAGTAAAACATATTTCACATTTTCTATCGCTTGTCAAAGCTTTGGACTGCTTTGTTAATTTTCTTGCTTCAGTTGAAAAGTGCCCCTTAATAAGCTTACCCTTGACCTGTGCAAAAAAAAAGAGTGTTAGTTACGTGCTATTTAATGCTGTTTTACGATTCTTAAGTGAGGAATAGAAAAATATTTCGGATTTAGTCTCATGAAAAAACGCACACAAACATCTTTGGTTATTTCGGGAACTTGAAAGAAGAGGAAACAACAAAAGCTGAGTTTTTTCAGTTTCTGCCCAGGTCAAAGACTTTACCGCATGTTTTATAAACATGTTTGCATTTCTTCTTATATGGACAGAATGTCACCTTTTATGAAAGCAAGGTTTATAAATGCATGTGCTAAGGGGCTTGCGTTGTATAATCGTGCATCCTCGCCAGAGCAGCTTAGTGGCCCTGTGTCAATCGCATGCGTCCTGGTGAAACAATGTCATTGTGTTTGCTCTTCGCTCTGTTGTTCAAGGGCAGGACCTCTTGACACCTGACACCTCTGTGTGATAAGAATTTGATAGGAGGGGCTCCGAAAACAATACCTTTCTCCCTCAAGTCCATGGGATGCTCTCGCTACGCTTCGGGGCGCTTTTCTTCCAATTTACTCTCCATTGTATTGAAACTTCATATTTAAGCAGAAGAGAGTGTAATTAAGTGCCTCTCTTTCCTGTCCTAAACCTTTCAAGATGGCCCCAGATCAACGGAAGTGTGAAGAGCCAAACGTTCTTTCACAAATGTCTCATTAAAGGATGTACCTTCCAGGAATGGGCACACACACTACGCAACTTTAAAAAAATGACGAAGTGTTTCTTGGGTACCCACCTCAGCTGCTGCCTAGTCTTCTTCTTCTAGCACATACCGCCTCTTTCTTCCGCCATCCTACAATTCCTGTCGCTTTTAGTCATGTTTGCAGGATCATTTTCATCCCTTTCACTGTTTTACTATCATTTTCTTTCTTCTTTCTCCCTATTCTGCCTTGTTTTCTGTTGGTCTGGCTCCAAGTGTGATAATGAAAAATAAGTCTTGATCCCAGAAAATGAGTGCCACTGTCCACCACCTGCAACTACCGCACGAATTAAGCACTGGTCCACTCATCATGTTGATGAAAATTCTGAGGATTTCCATGTTCTGTGTAAAGTCTGGTGCATTTGCCTAGGCCCAGTGTTTAATTTGAGCTAGTGGTTCCTGGTCGGGAGCACCAGCATTTATTTTTGGGGACTGGGACTTATCAGATATTTACCAAGTGCAAGAGAGGGTTAAACACACAGGGGCATATTTATTTATTTATTTATTTATTCATTTGTAAAGCGCCTGGTTACACCACCGGTGTGTCCCCGCGCTGAGGATATGCTCTGGGGGGAGGTAGTCATCATCCACCTAAACTACTATGCTGTGAAGGACACCTTAACTAGTACATCTATCCAGTTTGCCTGAACAGCCAAGTTTTTAGCTGTCTACGAAAACTGCTTTCACAAGGTTCTGTTCTTAGATTTAGTGGTAAGGCATCCACATTATGGCTGCACGGTACCTGAATGAGCGGGCTCCCATTCTAGCTCTGAATATTCTCGGTACAGTGACCAGTGCCATCCCCATAGACCTTAGATTCCGTCCTGGGATATAATGGGTTATTAACTGTTGTAGATATCTCGGGCTTTTCTTTGCTAGAATACGATGGCAGTAGCACATTGCCTTAAAAGAGATTCTCTTTTCTACCGGGAGCCAGTGTAAGGCTGTCAATGCTTTCTTCGTATTCGCTCTTCTTGGCAGACCTAGTACCAGCCGTGCTGCGGCATTCTGTACTCTTTGTAGTTTGGCAAGACCCCTTTTAGTAGCACCTAGGTAAAGTACATTCCCGTAGTCAAGTTGGGAAGTTATTACCGCATGAACTATAGTCCTACGGGATTTCGGTGGTAGTAGGTCTAAGACCTTCCTCAGAATTTTCATATTCCCATAGCATTTGCCCGCTACCTTCCGAATCTTACTTTCAAAAGTCAGCTCGGGGTCAAGCCACATACCGAGATTTTTAACTTCTGGTTTAGGGAGAGGCAATTGACCTAAAGTTTCAGGCCACCACGCGTGTGACCATAAAGATGGCATTCTGCCTACTACCATGACCTCTGTTTTACTCCCGTTTAGCTTGAGGCAATGATTAGACATCCAATCTGCCACCTCTTCTAAACACTTGGAGAACTGGGTCGCAGCCTGGCCTCTATCTTGTGCTAGCATCATAATTAGTTGTGTGTCATCAGCGTAGGAAACAATTGACACCCCATACTTCTCCACACACTCCGCCAATGGCTCCACATAAACATTAAACAAAGTGGGGCTCAAAATTGAGCCCTGTGGGACCCCTTGAGCCAAAGGGGTCTTCTTAGACAGAAAGGTTTGTTGTGCAACTTGGAAACTTCGTGTGGAGAGAAATGATATCAACCAGCTCAATGCCCTCCGCCTTATGCCACACGCCTCTAGTCTTTGAATAAGAAGCTTATGGGAGATAGTGTCAAACGCCGCACTGAGATCTAGTAAAATCAGTGCGGCTGTTTGTCCCTCATCTGCATATTTCCTCAGTATTTCAGTGGCTATAAGAAGAGCTGACTCAGTCGAGTGGGCCATTCTGAAACCTGATTGGGAAGGATGCAGTAGGTCATTTTTATTTATGTGGTCTGTAAGCTGTTTATTAGCCGCTTTTTCTGCAACTTTCGCTACAAAAGGCAGTAGCGAAATAGGCCGTAAATTTTCCAGCACTGTGTACTCCAGTGATGGCTTCTTTTTGAGAGGTTTTACAATGGCCTGTTTCCATTTTGTGGGGACCACGCCATTTAGAAAAGAGCGTGAAATAAGATCAGAGATATATGGCATAATTACATTAACTCCCTGCATTATAATTTTTGGTTGGGCTGGGTCCAGAGGGGATCCCGATTTTATCCCTTTTGCTATGGTGGTAATTTCTTCGAGTTCCTGTATCTTGAACTCATCCAGCGTTGCTCCAACAAAGTTTGCCTGGCTATCACCAGCCTTGGTAGTTCCTTCCCGTACTTCAATCGGGAAGGTATCGTAAATTTTGGCCACTTTATCTGCAAAGAACTCTGCCACCCTGTTACAGCTCATCTCCGAGGCATCTATATCGTTCCTATTTTCCTGAGTTCTTAAGGATTTCAATATCGCAAACATTTCTTTCTGAGAATTGCTGGCACCTTCTATTCTTTCAGTGTAAAACTTACATCTGACATTCTTAATTAAAGAATGATATTGTTTTAGTTCTTTTTTATAATTTCCTTTCAACTCACTGTTATATTCCTTCCTCGGAAGACCAGCTAACCACAACCCTCGCCCTGAGCCCACCCGCCGAACCCTCCGACCCCGACACCGCCGCCCGCAACCTCAGACAGTGGATCGACGACTGCGCCAACACCCTCGCCCCACTCAAGAATCCGCCCAACAGCCACACCAGCAAGAAAGCCACCTGGCTCACCGAAGACCTCCAGGCCTCCAAACGAACATGCCGAAAACTGGAGAAGATCTGGCTCCACGAACGGACAGCGGACAGCTACGCCGCCCACAAGAGCGCCACCCGCAGTCACCATCACCTCATCAGATCCGCCAAAAGGGCCTCACTCAAAGACCGCCTAGACAACAACGCACACAACAGCAAAGAGCTCTTCAACATCGTGAAGGAACTCTCCAACCCCAGCTCCAACACCAACGACATCCAGCCGTCGCGAGACCTGTGCGACTCACTGGCCACCTTCTTCCACCGCAAAATCGCCGACATCCACGACAGCTTCAACACCACGACCGCCCCGGCAACCACCGAGACCACTGCCCCCACAACCACCAACCGCCTGCTCTCCTGGACCAACATCAACGACGAGGACACCAGCGAGATCATGAACACCATCCACTCCGGTTCACCGCTAGACCCGTGCCCTCACCACATCTTCAACAAAGCCAGTACAGCCATCGCGCCCCATCTCCGGAAAATAATCAACATCTCCTTCGAGACAGCAACCTTCCCGGAAAGCTGGAAGCACGCCGAGATCACCGCCTTACTCAAGAAACCCAAGGCAGACCCCAAGGACCTCAAGAACTTCCGACCCATCTCTCTGCTCCCGTTCCCCGCGAAGGTCACCGAGAAAATCGTCAACAAACAACTGACCCGCTACCTCGAGGAGAACAACATCCTGGACCCTTCCCAGTCCGGCTTCCGCAGCAACCACAGCACCGAAACCGCCCTCATCGCCGCCACCGATGACATCAGGACACTGCTAGACAACGGAGAAACAGCAGCCCTCATCCTCCTGGACCTATCAGCCGCCTTCGACACGGTCTGCCACCACACACTACGAACACGCCTTCACGACGCCGGGATCCAAGAGAAGGCCCTGGACTGGACCACATCCTTCCTTTCCGGCAGAACACAAAGCGTCCGCCTCGCCCCTTCCGATCCAAGGCCACCAAGATCATCTGCGGCGTACCCCAAGGCTCCTCCCTCAGCCCAACGCTGTTCAACATCTACATGGCACCCCTCGCCCACGTCGCCCGACAGCACAACCTCAACATCATCTCCTACGCCGACGACACCCAGCTGATCCTCTCCCTCACCAAAGACCCTCACACCGCCAAAGCCCACCTCCACGAAGGAATGAAGGCTGTCGCCGAATGGATGAGGACCAGCCGCCTGAAGCTGAACTCGGACAAGACGGAGGTCCTCATCCTTGGTTCCAACCCTTCAGCCTGGGACGACTCCTGGTGGCCAACATCACTGGGAACAGCCCCGCCACCCACCGACCACGTACGCAACCTAGGGGTCATCCTCGACCCCACCCTCTCCATGACTAAGCAGGTCAACGCCGTTTCCTCATCCTGCTTCAACATCCTCCGAATGCTCCGCAGGATCTTCAAGTGGATCCCCACCGAAACAAGAAAAACAGTCACCCAGGCCCTCGTCACCAGCAGGCTGGACTACGGAAACGCCCTCTACGCAGGAACGACGGCTAAGCTCCTGAGACGGCTGCAACGCATCCAGAACGCCTCTGCACGTCTTATCCTCAACATCCCCCGATGCAGCCACATCACACCCCACCTGAGAGACCTGCACTGGCTCCCTGTCAACAAGAGGATAACCTTCAAGCTCCTCACCCACGCACACAAAGCACTCCACAACTCCGGACCAGCCTACCTCAACAGACGACTCAGCTTCTACACCCCCACCCGCCAGCTCCGCTCGACCAGCCTCGCCCTCGCCACAGTCCCCCGCATCCGGAAAACGACCGCCGGCGGCAGATCCTTCTCCCACCTCGCCGCCAAGACCTGGAACACCCTCCCCACCAACCTCCGACAGACCCAAGACCTACTGGCCTTCAGAAGACTCCTCAAGACCTGGCTCTTCGATCAGTAGCAGCACCACCCCCCTCTTCCCCCAGCGCCTTGAGACCCTCGCGGGTATGTAGTGCGCTTTATAAGTGACATGATTGATTGATTGATTCCTCCAGACTCTCTCACACCTTTTACATCTTTTTTTGGCTATCATCAACTCTTCATTAAACCAGGGTGCTGTTATATTTTGTCTTTTAGGAGTCCTGGTGCTCCATGGTGCTGACTTATCTAATGCCTCTGTGATCCAGACTTCTAGTTGACTGTTAGCTAGATTAACATCTATATCTAAGATGGGCATTTTCTCCATCAAAGCCTGTGTGAAAGAATTGGAGTTAAAATCCTTCCAGTTCCTTGTAGTAATTACCTTAGTAGGTTGAACTTCCCTCTTCCTATGCGTAGGAACAGAGAACTGGACTAAATAGTGATCAGACCAAGGAATAGGCCATGGTGTCTCAACCTCTATATCCTCAAAGTTGGAAAAAATAGGATCTAGAATGTGGCCTCCTTGGTGCGTTTGAGATCCCACTCTTTGAACTAGGTTAAGGGTCAGTAAATCGTTACGTAGGGTGCATACTTCTTGGTTCTGCATGTTATCAAAATGTAAGTTCAGGTCACCAAGTACCAGAAAGCTTTTATGTCGAAGTGCGAATTGAACTACTTTCTCTTCCAGGCTAGTTATAAATTGTGACCCTGGGCCTGGGGGACGATAAATTAGAAAGCCGGCTAAGGAATTATGTGCTGTGTCCGATAAAGTAAAAAAGAACGCCTCGCATTTATCAAGGTCGGCCTGTTTAATTTCACACTTCATTGAGGTTTTAAAAATAATGGCTATGCCCCCTCCTGTTTGTCCTTCCCGATCTTGCCTTACTAGCATGTAATCACTGGGGATTACATCCAGAACATCAGGGGTGGAGCTCTCATTCAGCCATGTCTCAGTCAGGAATAGAGCATCCAATGATCTTTCCCTGAGAAGATCCTGTACTTCATATTTGTGTTTCCCTAGAGATCTACAATTTAGCAGTGCTAGCTGTAGTCTATCTTTATTATCCTTGTCATTAATAGCTTTTAATGTCTTATTGCAGTGATCGCATTTCAACTCATTACTGTCTAAATTTATGTTGTGTTTGCAACATATATCCATGGGCATTGCCAGGTTCCACAACTCATCAGCTGTGTACCGGAGTCTCCCAAGTGGCTCAGCAGTGCCAGGGGTCCTGGCCCTTGGCCCCTGCCAGGCGCGGATGGGCGCAGACGGGCTTGCCTTAGGCGCGCCCGCTGCGCGCGTCCGCTGCGCGGCCGGACACACATGGGTCTAAGTAGTGGAGTGGGCGGGAAATTCCTGTTCCGCCTCCCCACCCGGAATTGATGGCCTACGCAAGGTCAGCCACGCCCTCCACACAACGGCACACAGCCGGGATGGACCGGGGCGGGCGGCAACAAGCAAAAGGTATGATGCGGCGCAGTGAGTAAAAGCATGAAATTGCAAGATTTAAAAACTAGTGTGGTGTCAGTTAAAAAGGTTAGCAAATATTCATAAAAGCAGAAAGATTTTAAAAGCGGTTCAGGCACCTGCCAGCGCTCTCACCAGAGTGTCAGCAGTGCAGCGCCCACACACGGGTCTAAGTAGTGGAGTGGGCGGGAAATTCCTGTTCCGCCTCCCCACCCGGAATTGATGGCCTACGCAAGGTCAGCCACGCCCTCCACACAACGGCACACAGCCGGGATGGACCGGGGCGGGCGGCAACAAGCAAAAGGTATGATGCGGCGCAGTGAGTAAAAGAATGAAATTGCAAGATTTAAAAACTAGTGTGGTGTCAGTTAAAAAGGTTAGCAAATATTCATAAAAGCAGAAAGATTTTAAAAGCGGTTCAGGCACCTGCCTGCGCTCTCACCAGAGTTGCATATCAGCAGGGATGCGCCAGGGAAAATGCGTCACGCAAGTTTACCCTTGCGCCACGTCCGATGTGCCGCATTTACAATGCGGCGCATCGTGGCGCAAGGATAAGCAGATGCGTGACGCATCTGCCGGCGGAAGGTTGGCGCAGTGCTGAAGTTGTGTCGCAAGCGCGACGCAACTCCAGCACTGTTCCAACCTTCCCTATCCCTAACATGGTGCGTCAATCCTTACGCCTGCTTGAAGCAGGCGTAAGGATTTGACGCACCAGCGTCGGAAAAGTGACTGCGTGAAATCTTGTAGATTTCACTGCGTCACTTTTCCGAGGCGTTCCTGCGCCGGAACGCCCCCCCCTGCGCCGGTACGCCCACATGAAACCTGACGCAGGTTTCATGTGGCGCAGGGGTTTACTACGTGATGCATCTCCCTAGATGCGTCACGTTGTAAATATAGCGCAACGCGGCGCATGGTTTGCGTCACCGCTGCGTCACATGCGTGACGCAACGGCGGCGCAAAAGTGGCGCAAGGGGCTTGTAAATATGCCCCACAGATCGGAAAGACAGAGGAAGAAAAAGATAGCAAAACAGTCACAAGCAGAAAGCAGGAACCTGCAAGTGCAAGAAACAGGGGCAGGGAGTGTAGCAATTAAAGACAACTGGCCTTGGTACTAGGTGCATTGGCATTTAATTGCAGTGACCGCCGGTTTCTGAGCAAAGGTTCCTCACAGGCACTCCTTCTTTCACAAGTTAAGCACTGCCTGGTCGTTATGAGGGTTCCCCATGCCCAACGGGCCGTAACTGCTTGGCAGTCTGTAGACAAGGCTCAAGTCGAGGATAGACGCAGGTAGACGCCGTCTACCCACAATTTTCAGAGAGCAGACAGCATCTACCCTGCTGCAAAGGTGGCCACTTTCAGCAAAGTGCCTTTCCTACTTCTCACAGAATTCGCGGAAATATGCTAAACTCGTCCCGGTGTAATTTTCTGACACTGGTAAACTTTCAGCAGCGCCTGCACATTGTCTGCTTTTGTTCCGAGCAGCAACGTGCAGGCAGGTTAAGGGCTTATCAGATTCCAGATTCACCCTTAACAAAAGCAGAGTTAAGGGGCCATTAGGCCTCTTTTTGTTGGAGTATCCTGGCTGGGAGCTATCGGGAGCATCACACCTACATGCAATAGAGGGCAAACAAAGGCTCAAATCTTATCACTTCACAGGTACTTAGAAGATAAATGCTTTTGACTTTGTTTAGTCCTTGTATATAAGAGATATGCATTCACTGTAAGAATGTCAGATGTGTTGGTTGCCCCAGTATATACACAAATAAGCATTTACATACCACTATTTTGTTTTATAGCACTTTAGCACCACTAATCCCAATGCAGGGTGTCAGAGCACTTTAAATCACAGGTACAGATTATACATTGACAATAAATCATATGTGTGGATGTTGGAACCGGCAGTGTCTGGTTGGCTGAAGGGATGCCATCAGCCAGGCAGAACCTACCGCTCCTGTCAAGGGCAGGTGATTACACTCACTGTACAACCCGTGCTCACCCTTGGGTAGCTTGGCACTGAGCAGTCAGGCTTATATCAGAGGTGATGGGTAAAGCAAAGGAACAGCAGCCACGTGCAAAAAATACACTGAGCATCACAAAAGAGACTTCACACAGGATGTATGTAAAAAACATTTATATTCAACACACATATTCAATCCTTATAACATTAACATCATATACTTTTGAACATAAAACACATTTGGAAATATTAATAGCAGTATTAGGCCCACTCGTATTGTTATGATATCAATAGTTCGCACACTGTGGACAATTCCTAATCTAACCCCTGCAATTAGGAGAGAGTGCACCCTTATGCGGTGCACGATATCAACAATATGTACATACACAAAAGTAGAACACTTTTTAGCAGCACCGCAGGCCGGAACTACGCGGGGAAAACCCAATGTCAAATGTATTGTGCTTTTGACATAAAATTAATGTATGAAGTGGCACCACCGGCCAGAGTCATGAATCAAAGGCAGTCCACACACGATCACTCCCACTCACCTACACTCACTTCGCACTCCTATGCGGTGTGACAGGTTTCAGCCAGTCCGTGCAGAACACTCATGCACACATACGAACTCAGCACCCTAATGCACGGCGGTCAGGGGCTGAGTAATATGCTGGTGGTGCCACTGAGGCACCGCCAAGCAAATTACGAGTTTCAGAACCACCAGTGGTGTCATGGAGGTCTTTCCTCCATGAAAAGACTGGCGGTCCTGAAACAGAGGGGGCCCTGCAGGGCCCCCTGTTTCCCATTTGCATGGGGATGCATGCAGGGGGATACAACAATTTTCCACCCTGTGTGCATGCACCCCAGTTCCTGCACGGCATGGACTTGACAGTCCATGCCATGCAGGAATTGTTTTTGGTGTTTCCACTACAGTGCCCTATTTAAGAGGAACCGCCGTTGGACTCCCAAAAACAGCTCACCAGACACGAGGAAAGTCGTAGTCTGGCAGGCGGTGCAACCACGAATTTGGCAGTGCAGGAGCGGACCGCCGGCATGGCGGACTGCTCCAGCACCACCAAACTAGAAATTAGGCCCTCAGTCTGGGTCCTCAGGAAGTAGGTGGGAGTATGTAGCAGTTTTAATTAGGAGGTAGACATAAACAAGAGAAGGTTAGCAGCCACTCAGGAAGTTTACCCACAGGTCTAAAACCACAAAGGAGTCACATAGTCTCTTGACCTGCCTCCGAACTGTCTCAGAAATGTTCCTTCACCCCAATCAATCTCTTCCGCTACTACCTGGAGCCATGCCATCTTTAGGAGGGGCCAGGTGTGGAGAGGGCAGTTGGTCTGCCGCAATGAAGGTCAACAAGGGAACAACCAATGAATGGGGAGTAACACAGGTGAGCCTCTTGATAGGATGAGGTTCCCTGATTTGTACACAATGACCTGGGTTGTACCCAGGCAATCCAGGTACCACACCGGATACACGTTTGTATGAGTCGCACCAGGCACTTTAGTTTTCAAACACAAAGAGTTGCAAATTCCTCACCTCCCTGGAGAGGAGGTACAGTGACCGGTGCACGTTGAGATGGGTTGCACCTGGCAATTCTGGTCACAAACAGTGAAGAGATGCAATTCTGGACTTCCCTGGAAATGAGGCACAGCCTCCAGTGCCCGATGATACAGGTTGCACCAGACCAGTCCGGTCACACACACAGGTGCAAGTTCAACGTAGCCACCTGAGGTTGAATGAGGCACTACTACAGGTACACCCCCACTTCCGATGGTCGCACCCTGTGAATGAGACATCACACTCAATGAGCACGCAGTCAGCGTGTTGCACAAGAGAATTGCGGCACAATCAATGAAACGGGACATGCAGGGTCCCGCAACTGGTGAATCTGCTCACCACCAACTAGATGCTTATGAGAGTCGGGGTCCCCGCAGTACAGGAACCACACACCTTAGATGGGGGCATGATTTCTGGGGCTACGCACTATGCAATCCGGTCTCCAGATACAAGTCTTAACTCCATGCTCACACCAGGCTACCAGTTGGGATTCAGTACCCGAAGTGGGCACTTGAGAGGGTACAGCTCTACAGATGTCACAGGTAGATGGTGTAGGTCCCTCGCAGCAGATCTTTGATGTCCCTGAGATCTCCGGGAGAACAGAAGGCATGCGTTCAGGCCCTTGGAGAGCACACTTTAGGGCGTCACACTTCAGCAGGTCCTCGGCCCATGCCAGCCACTATTCTGACAGTTATCCTCCATGTCCACAACAGAGTCATCTGGCAATGTCCACCACGCAGTCTGGGTTCTCCGGTCCCATGTTCCCACAAGAGTATCTCAACCTTTGCTGAAGGATGGCACCCGTATTTATACTGTCATTTGTCTTTGAAGTTCGGGGTGGTTTAGGGGGGTTCCCTTTGAACCACAGATGTCTCCCCTAAATTGTAAGCCTGTCTGCCATGGGGCCTTGGAATGTAAATCCTAATCATTAGTGGGGCCATGATCCGGCCCCTAGAGGCTAAGTGTCAGAACCTCTATCTTCAATCTATACCATTTGGCCCCAAAATGGCAGAGATCTGCCGTTCCCGTTGGATGCCCATGGTTTATGGCTGTCTCTTGTGGAGTGCACAGATGTGCTCCCCCTGACCCCTGGTGTCCACTAGAGCCAGGCACCATGGTTCCCGAGACTCTTGGAGCATAGAAATGTCCAAATCCTATAAGGGGCATTTCTAAGTGAGTTATGCCAAAACCCCCTTTACCAATGGAAAGGGGTTGGCACTATGAATCCATTGATAGGAAAAAGCATGAGGCTGCTCCACTGCAATCCACTATTGCAGTCCAAAGTAATGTAAACCACTTCCCCATGTAACCTATGGGAAGAGCAGGCTCCCAGGTAGAGAAAACACACATAGGTATTCCTCTCTACCTAGGCGCACATGCGCTAGTGCGCACACTGCCCTGTGATGGCAGGTAGGACAGGGAGTTCCCAGCAACAGATGTGGAAGTGCACCCACCCGAGTCTGCACATCAGACTGGACATGGGTTTAACTAATATGTGTGTTTATGCACATGCAGAGGCCTGTGTTGGCAGGCGACACATGCAATCATGGGCACCATGGGTACTGGTGCGCAATTACAGCAGCCTAAAATGTTAAGCTGCTCGTGAGTTTACTCGTGATCAATGCCAGTCTGATGCACCCATCAGTCTGCCATGACAGATCGGCCCGTATTTCAGATCATTGAATCAGTTCCACTTTCCAACATGGATAGGAAGGGCGCACATGGCAAGGACAGACCTGGCACAAAGCTCACCCGGGCCCTAGCACCTTGAATGTAAGTGCACGGACACAGGCCTGCACCGGCAGGCCCGTGCTGGAGGTTAGAACAACGGGGATGCAGATATATGCTCACCAGCTTGCGATGGCAGGCACCTATCCAAAATGCCTTAGATGCTAGGGCGCATCCTCCAGCCTGCAATGGCAGGTGAGACACATACTCAAAACAACATCAGGGCCAGAGCGCACACCCCGGACTGCATTGGCAGACCAGCCCATGTTTCAGAATATCGTGTCAGCACCTCTTCCTAATCTGTGTTGGAAGGCGCACTTACTTCCACAATGCCTTGACAGTGAGGACGTGCTCAGGGCCCAGAGGCCACACAAGAGAATCAGCAACACCCCAGGAGTCTCCCATGGGTAAAGTCGAACTCCAAGACAGAGGAAGCCCAATTTGAGGGGTTCCTTTCTAACTGGGCAGGGAGCAGCCATATGGACCCTCCGAGCCTTTAGCCTATCAACCCCCTGGCGCCCGTCTGGGCTTCCTTGGGGAGTGCCCTCATGGTATGTGAAGACCCACTCAGGGTAGGCTGAGGCATAAATGATGCCAACCTAGGCAGGGGCGCAATGGCGCCCACTAACTTGCAATGGCAGACCCAATACAGGTTGACATGCTATCCGGTGGGTGGCACAATCAGTGTTACGTCCAACTACTAGCCAGTACCGTCCCCACCCCAAGCATGTGGTGTACCTTTTCACGAGGTGCACGAAGGTACGGCACCTAAACCCATCGCGTACGCCCCCCACCCCAATGGGGCGAGGCGGGCGAGCGTACTTACCCCCTGCAGACAGTGGGAAGGTGCCCAGTTTCCTAAGGTTATGTATAGGGAGTCGGCAAAGACTAGGAGGGAAAAGAGAAAGGTTTTAGGGTAATTTCCCCTAAGAAGGCCATGTCCAACAGTGGACATCAATATAAAGGATGTGTTACAGAAGGCAGTGAAGGTTAAAAGATGTAGGAGTCCCATGTCCTTCACACCTCACTGTGCTATATTAGAAGGATTACAATTTATGAACTGCAAGTAACAAAAGGATCTCTGTCTTAAAAGCAGTAACCCACTTATTAATTTACATAAAATAAAAATCTGTTATCTTTGTGTTACATAATGTGCTTTGTAGGAGTCATATTAATCCTCTATGCTATTTTGATTCAAGACTAGGACTAGGCAAAACACAGATCTTGCTAGCTAATACGTTATCCTCCAGAGTTATCTCACCATTTTATCATTCCCTGAGATATAGCTGGCACACAAAGATCTCTGCAGTAGGTGCCTTCACCCTTTAAGATATTTTAAAATACAAACATTTCTACAAATTAAGCAGGACAGATTTATTGCTACGTTTCTCGTTGTTTCCAATTTCTTTGTCGGAGGGTTTTAAAAAACATAAATTTATAAGTTGAGCCCCAGATTTGCTTTGGGGTTGCGTCAATATTTTGGCACAACCCCAATGCAAAATCTAATCTGTTAAATATTGTAATGCGCTCAAATGTACTCATGATAGACCAGCTAAACATATGTGAGGTCTTAAGATCTGATGTCACTTCCATGTGCGGTCATGGGTTGTGATGCCACATGTGATGTCACATGCCGTGCAAAAACAACAATTGATGGACAGAATGCAGAACAATGTCATACATTCGCCCCAGTACAGAGATCTGGGCCTAAATCCATCGTTTTTTTGCTCACCATGCCACTCCAGTTTGAACCCAGCCATATGCAAATCAGTCTTGACCCTGTGCCCAATGGGAACAGTCCAGCCCGAACTGGCAGGCCAGGTCCTCCCTGGACTAGAAACAAGCATCCTAGGACCGGTTTCGGGGTTTCACCCCTCATCAGCCAGGATAGCTTGACTCCAGTGGCATGGAGAGCACGGGACCCACGTCTGGGCATACCCGTCCCACTCGGGGTGACAAATGCAAAAACAACAATTGATGGACAGAATGCAGAACAATGTCATACATTCACTCCAGTACAGAGATCTGGGCCTAAATCCATCGTTTATTTGCTCACCATGCCATTCCAGTTTGAACCCAGCCATATGCAAATCAGTCTTGACCGTGTGCCCAATGGGAACAGTCCAGCCCGAACTGCCAGGCCAGGCCAGGTCCTCCCTGGACTGGAAACAAGCATCCTAGGACCGGTTTCGGGGTTTCACCCCTCACCAGCCAGGATAGCTTGACTCCATTGGCATGGAGAGCACAGGGCCCACGTCTGGGCATACCCGTCCCACTCGGGGTGACAAATGCAAAAACAACAATTGATGGACAGAATGCAGAACAATGTCATACATTCGCCCCAGTACAGAGATCTGGGCCTAAATCCATCGTTTTTTTGCTCACCATGCCATTCCAGGTTGAACCCAGCCGTATGCAAATCAGTCTTGACCCTGTACCCAATGGGAACAGTCCAGCCCGAACTGCCAGGCCAGGTCCTCCCTGGACTGGAAACAAGCATCCTAGGACCGGTTTCGGGGTTTCACCCCTCATCAGCCAGGATAGCTTGACTCCAGTGGCATGGAGAGCACGGGGCCCATGTCTGGGCATACCCGTCGCACTCGGGGTGACAAATGCAAAAACAACAATTGATGGACAGAATGCAGAACAATGTCATACATTCACCCCAGTACAGAGATCTGGGCCTAAATCCATCGTTTTTTTGCTCACCATGCCATTCCAGGTTGAACCCAGCCATATGCAAATCAGTCTTGACCCTGTGCCCAATGGTAACAGTCCAGCCCAAACTGCCAGGCCAGGTCCTCCCTGGACTGGAAACAAGCATCCTAGGACCGGTCTCGGGGGTTTCACCCCTCATCAGCCAGGATAGCTTGACTCCAGTGGCATGGAGAGCACGGGACCCATGTCTGGGCATACCCGTCCCACTCGGGGTGAAAAATGCAAACACAACAATTGATGGACAGAATGCAGAACAATGTCATACATTCGCCCCAGTACAGAGATCTGGGCCTAAATCCATCGTTTTTTTGCTCACCATGCCATTCCAGGTTGAACCCAGCCGTATGCAAATCAGTCTTGACCCTGTACCCAATGGGAACAGTCCAGCCCGAACTGCCAGGCCAGGTCATCCCTGGACTGGAAACAAGCATCCTAGGACCGGTTTCGGGGTTTCACCCCTCATCAGCCAGGATAGCTTGACTCCAGTGGCATGGAGAGCACGGGCCCCATG
Source organism: Calotriton arnoldi (assembly GCA_963921515.1). NCBI lineage: Eukaryota > Metazoa > Chordata > Amphibia > Caudata > Salamandridae > Calotriton > Calotriton arnoldi. Next base: position 420,429 of record CAWUFW010006753.1, on the reverse strand, counting down.
TCTGGGCATACCCGTCGCACTCGGGGTGACAAATGCAAAAACAACAATTGATGGACAGAATGCAGAACAATGTCATACATTCACCCCAGTACAGAGATCTGGACCTAAATCCATCGTTTTTTTGCTCACCATGCCATTCCAGGTTGAACCCAGCCATATGCAAATCAGTCTTGACCCTGTGCCCAATGGTAACAGTCCAGCCCAAACTGCCAGGCCAGGTCCTCCCTGGACTGGAAACAAGCATCCTAGGACCGGTCTCGGGGGTTTCACCCCTCATCAGCCAGGATAGCTTGACTCCAGTGGCATGGAGAGCACGGGACCCATGTCTGGGCATACCCGTCCCACTCGGGGTGAAAAATGCAAAAACAACAATTGATGGACAGAATGCAGAACAATGTCATACATTCATCCCAGTACAGAGATCTGGGCCTAAATCCCTCGTTTTTTTGCTCACCATGCCATTCCAGTTTGAACCCAGCCATATGCAAATCAGTCTTGACCCTGTGCCCAATGGGAACAGTCCAGTCCGAACTGCCAGGCCAGATCCTCCTTGGACTGGAAACAAGCATCCTAGGACCGGTTTCGGGGTTTCACCCCTCATCAGCCAGGATAGCTTGACTCCAGTGGCATGGAGAGCACGGGACCCACGTCTGGGCATACCCGTCCCACTCGGGGAGACAAATGCAAAAACAACAATTGATGACCAGAATGCAGAACAATGTCATACATTCACCCCAGTACAGAGATCTGGGCCTAAATCCATCGTTTTTTTGCTCACCATGCCATTCCAGTTTGAACCCAGCCATATGCAAATCAGTCTTGACTCTGTGCCCAATGGGAACAGTCCAGCCCGAACTGCCAGGCCAGGTCCTCCCTGGACTGGAAACAAGCATCCTAGGACCGGTTTCGGGGTTTCACCCCTCATCAGCCAGGACAGCTTGACTCCAGTGGCATGGAGAGCACGGGACCCATGTCTGGGCATACCCGTCCCACTCGGGGTGACATATGCAAAAACAACAATTGATGGACAGAATGCAGAACAATGTCATACATTCACCCCAGTACAGAGATCTAGGCCTAAATCCATCGTTTTTTTGCTCACCATGCCATTCCAGTTTGAACCCAGCCATATGCAAATCAGTCTTGACCCTGTGCCCAATGGGAACAGTCCAGCCCGAACTGCCAGGCCAGGTCCTCCCTGGACTGGAAACAAGCATCCTAGGACCGGTTTCGGGGTTTCACCCCTCATCAGCCAGGATAGCTTGACTCCAGTGGTATGGAGAGCACGGGACCCACGTCTGGGCAAACCCGTTCCAAACCCATCCCACTCGGGGTGACAAATGCAAAAACATTCAAGAAAATTGATTCAAGACTAGGACTAGGCAAAACACAGATCTTGCTAGCTAATACGTTATCCTCCAGAGTTATCTCACCATTTTATTATTCCCTGAGATATAGGTGGCACACAAAGATCTCTGCAGTAGGGGCCTTCACCCTTTAAGATATTTTAAAATACAGACATTGCAACCAATTAAGCAGGACAGATTTACTGCTACGTTTCTCGTTGTTGCCAATTTCTTTGTGGGAGGGTGTTAAAAAACATAAATTTATAAGTTGAGCACCAGATTTTGCTTTGGGGTTGCGTCAATATTTTGGCACAACCCCAATGCAAAATCTAATTTGTTAAATATTGTAATGCGCTCAAATGTACTCATGATAGACCAGCTAAACATATGTGAGGTCTTAAGATCTGATGTCACTTCCATGTGCGGTCATGGGTTGTGATGCCACATGTGATGTCACATGCCGTGTGGCACTTCCTGTGATGTCCCTTCTGGTGATATCACACAATGACGTCACTTCCTGTGATGTCACACACAGTGATGTCACATATGGTGGTCACACCCATTCTGCCTAACTTGGTGAGTCACCCCACTTCTTTTTTTAGGACTTGAACCCTGTGGATGTTATACACAAGAATCCCGCAGGCAGGGAGAGGCAAAATACAGGTGGAATTTGCCAACTATGAACTGGCCAGACCCAAAGGTTCAATTTCTGCCGACCTATGCTGCAGTGCTTCGTAACAATATGCTCCTGTTTTGGCTGAGACATGGCATATGGATTCAAGCTGGAGGGGTCACCACAATAGAGGTGGCAAACTCCTAACAATTTCAAACCTGCAGTCTAAGTGCCCCATATCAGACATAGAAAAGGTAGCAAAAGAAAGAGCAATATGTAGGAAAGTAGGATCTGCTTCTTATGGTTACCCCCACTTTTTGTTAAATGTGATACTGTTTTTGACTAGTCTGACTGGGCTCCTGCTAATCAGGACCCCCGTCTATCTGCTTTCTCCCTAAACTGTTATGTTATGTACTTAGGTACACTCCAGAATGGATACTGGGGTACCCTTGTCAGTCCCTAGTATATGGTACCCATGTACCCAGGGCATAGGTACCCCAGACGTCTCCCATGGGCTGAAGCATGTATTATGCCACCCATGAGAGGCCATGCAAAATGGAACTACAGGCCTGCCATTGCAACCTGTGTAAGATGGTGCATGCACCACTTACTTAAGATATAGGTTTACTATATCTAAGGGTCACTACACTTAAAACCTATAAGTCACCCCTATAGCAGGCCTTAACAATCCTGAAGGCAGCGTGCTAGGTTCTAAGTGAGAGGGTGCCACTGCATGAGCAGGACACCCCTGCAGCCTACGGATCCATTCTCCTGGGTTGTTAGTGAAGCAGCCATTTACGACATAGAGTGGCATTATGCGACCGTGTGATGACCAACTCTAAAACGGCTGAAAGTAACCCTATCGTGTTTGGTGTCAAACACTGTGGAATCATACCCCCACACCGGTGTGGGAGGTATGATTCCACCCCTCAGAAGCGAGCTTCATTGGGTCCCTGGTGTTCTGGGTACCAGCCTTCTAGTCCCAGGCAACACAAAATGGTTGCTGCCAACCAGAGACACATTTCTTCCCTCCTGCTGCTGAGCCAAGCTCGAGCAGGGTAAGGTAGAACAATAGGCATCCTGTCACAGGGAAGTGTGACCACCTCCCAGACAGGATTTAGTGTATTAGGGCTGGGAGGGTGCGCTTGCCAGCGACACAAAGTCTGCATGAGGGGCACATTTGGTGTCCCTGTGCATAGTCCAGTTCAAACCAGTCCTGGGCTCCTGCTCTGGCGCAAAACTGGACAAAGGACATGGGAGTAACCTCCCCACTGTCCAGACCCTCCCCTGGGAGGGTCCCCTGAATCTGTCCAACCCTCTCCCGTGGGTACAAAAGGGCTTACCTGGCTGTAGGACCCTAGATTCGACGTGGACACGATTCTGAACCAGAAACCACTGACCTTCGACCGTCTGGACACTCTGGACTTCGATGGACTTCGTTTTGGCCTGACTTCATCCCCCTCTCAGTCTGAAGCATCATCTGTGCCTGTGCACCATACAGGCTCCGTGCAGGACCTGTGGAGCATCAAGGACAACCGAAGATATCTCCCTTGGAGTGAAGGAGTCACTCCCCTGCATTTGCAGGCACCACATCATGTTGTAATGAAAACGTTTTTGCTATTTTTGCTTGTGCATTATTCCTATGTAAGTTAGCATTCGCGGCACCATTTTGTGTTTGGCCGCCGCTTTGAGCCATGCTCGAAACTGCTTTCTTTGTCTCCTCGAGATAACGGGTTGTGGAAAGTTTCATTTCTCTAGGGTTGGGCTTTGCTCTGCTAATGAATGCACTGTTCTTATTAGCGCATACCTTTCCCACACGATAGAGGCCTTCTCCTACTAGTCTAGTGGCGGGCACGGGCAGAGTGGCCTTGGATTGAAGATAGTGTGTGTCCGGCCCCAGAATCGAAACCTATCCATGTGTACTTCTTTGTTTAGCTGCATCTGCCTGGAAAATTCCATTATGGGCGTGCCTTCATTGGTTCTGAATTGTACATAATGTATCTCCATGTTTGCTGATGTCAGTCCTCTCTGCAGCCACCCTAAGAGACTGGGCATACGGGGCTCCCCTCAAGTGTATCTGAATAAACATATATTGGTTTGTATTCTCTACTGTCTGACCGACTCTTCATTTGGTATGGGAGGCTAAGAGGTGGTCGCGAGTGAACCGGGTGACCCTAAATGGGCCACTTCCTTCAGTTGGTGCCCGAACAGGGACTCCTTCGGGTGATCCATCCCCTCCCGTGGACGGGTGGGCAGGAAGGGGCCATCGTCGGGTGGGACGGACGGATCAGGGATCCCTGCATGAGAGAGTTTCTGAACTCACAGCTGCCCCTTCTGTCCCGCCGGATGGTGCCTCGCCCTGTGGTCATCCAGACTGGGGTCCTGAACGGCAAAACCCTTGGATCTGACCGTTTGGTTCGAAGAGTCGGCAGTGGAGAATAAATTCGTTTGACCTGCATATATCAGATGAATTTGTTTTGGTTCTTTGTGGATATGGTACCATTTTGTTTTGTATTTGGTATGGTCTGAGGACCGATTTTGGATAAAAAGTGTTTGCAAATACTTTGCCAGGCAAGAGTAGTGAACCTGTTTTCTTTTGAGAATGCCTGGAATAAGTAAACTGGTTTCTTTGTGCTGTCGTTGTTGTTCTGCTGATGCTCAACTGGAGGAAAGTCAGCCAGCGCCTCCATAAGGCACTCCGAATTTTGATATGTATGTGAAGCATGGCCTTGGCCCTATTATGTTTAGTACGCTATGGCACAAATATACGAGGGACAATGCCGAGTTGCAGTGGCCATTGACGGGTACTTTTGATGAACAAAAAATTGGGTTTTTACAGGAAAAGTTGTTTGCGAAGCGAAGTAGGCAGTCTATGTTTGATTCTCTTCGAATGTGGCAAAAGGAAGCTAAACAGAGGCGAATGAATGCAGAGAAAGAGGCCCTGAAGGGGAGAATGCAGTTGTTGACTCAGAAGGCCGTAGCACATGATAGAGAGATAGGGATAGAACGTGAAGATAGGAGGTTTCGATTGAATATTGATAAATCCTATGTGGTCCAAGAAGTGTAGGAGTTATTAGATAGTAGGCCCCCACCCCCATATGCCCCGCAAAGAATATACCCCACGGTTCTATTGCCCCCGCAACTGTCTGTTACTGTTGCTTCTACTGTTTCTGTTCCCGTATCTACTGCTGCTTTCCCGACGGCCGTGGCATCGTCTCCTTCTCTTCTTTCTCTTCCTTCTGCTTCCTCCCCGTCTGCAGCAACTGTGACTGTTAGCAGCCCCCTCACGCCCATTGTTTTAGCATCTTTCTCGCCAGCTCTTTTTCCTGGGACTCAGCCCTCAGCTTCGTTACTACCTGCCACCCCGGTGGCCTCTCCCTCCTTAGTTTTCCATCCTCCGGTTTCCTTGAGTGATGAAACGCCTGTGCGCGGGTTTGGAGATGGAGATTGGACAAAGTTTAAAGAGCGCATGGGTCCGTATGTGTGATCTGAAGTGGAAGATGCAGAAAAAAGGGTAGTGGCCAACCAGGCTGCGCAGTGGGCCCGAAATCTGATTTACAGTGTGGAAGATGTATGGAATGTGATGAAAGATTATGAGCCTTTTGTACAGCAGCATGCTCTTAAGCATATGTCTGCTACTTTGATTGGTCTTTGGGAGCAATGTTTCAAAGATGCAGCACCGCAGATTTTATATGACATTAAAGATCATGTATATGTCACTAATATGAGGCCTGATCAAGTATTTGGCAGTATTACGACCTTGATCGCTTACCAGGGTAGGCTACTTGAGAAGAGTCCCACCCCAGTATCTCAGTTTCCGATGCGGGAGGTTCATCCTATATATCACCCTGAAATACCAGAGCTAAGGGATCAGCACAATGTTGTTACTAGACCAGATGTAGCGGCCCGTTTCCAAGAACAATGGATTTATACTCCATGGAAAAGGAGTGAAGTTTTGTCTCTTAAGACTCAGTTACCTGATCCTAGGAAAAATCCTACTGCCTATTATAAAGAATTGACTGAAGCTGCCTCTTCCGCCGTGATGATGCTTGCGGACATTGAAATGTTTTTTGGTTTACTGGTTCCGGTTGATATTTGGAGACAAGTACACACCCAGAATCATGTTGCGGAATTGGGTGGTACCTTGGTTCAAATTAAAGTATGGGATCAGGAGAGGAAGCCCAGTGAGAAGCCTAAAGCAGAGATACTTGCTTTGCCAGGTCGCATTATCAGGTATATGCATTCTCTTATTCCATCGAGAAAAGTTGATTGGGACAAGTTATAGGCTTGTCGTCAAAAGAGAGATGAGAGTGTGTCTGATTTTTTCACTCAGTTTGAAGATGTGTTTTTGGATTATAGTGGCCAGGATTTGTCGATTGAGGGAGGTGTTCGGTTGTTTGTCAACAGATTTGTTTCTAATTTGCTTCCTGAAAGAGCGACTCAATTGCAGGCTGCCGAGAGCACTTGGTCCACCTCTTCCCCTTCTGTTATTTTGAACATGGCGCAGTACTATGAACACAGGAAAAATGAGGATAAGGAGAGGATGGTGAAGAAGCATAAGGATTTGAAGACAAAGGTGTTGTTGCAGCAGGCTTCTAGAGGGAATGGTAGAGGACGTGGTGGTTTGGCTCAACAGCTTCCACGCATTAGCAGGCAGCTTAATACTACACCTTTAGGGCCGAACCAGTGTGCATATTGTAAGGAGGAGGGACACTGGCGTAGAAAGTGTCCTGTGTTGTTGCAGAAGGTGTCAGCCCCCAGAGGACGAGGTTCTCGTGGACAGGGTCGTGGAGCTGGAGGAGCGGACAGGGTTCAGAATGCTGCAGCCTCACAGGGTCGTTCTGATAATAATTACTTTGATGACCCTCGGGCAGACAGTATTATTATGATGACTACGACACAGATGAGGTGACAGGAATGTCTTACAGCTAGGACAGCCCGGTACAGAGTGAGGGACCAGTTCTGATACCTGTAGAACAATGCGGTCCTTATGTTACTGTGAACTTGCATGGCTCGGCTAAGGAATGTTTGGTGGATACAGGTGCAACAAACAGTTCTATTTCTCGCTCTTTGGTCCCTGGGGTGGCTCTGTCTGGCCAAAATAATGTTTCGGTAGGTTTTTCTGGTGTACCGGTCGTAAGCCCCATTTCAAAACCTCTTGCATTGACCATCGGTCCTTTCACGGTGGATTCGCCAATTTTTGCTGATGTCTAATTGTGGTGAGAATTCAATGGTTCTGGATTTCTTGAAAAAGTTACATGCCACAGTTTATTGTTCCCCAGCAGGTGTGTATATGACCATGGGTCCAGATGTGGTGTGCACTAAGCAGTGTTTGTCTAAAGATGCGCCCCTTCCTGTTGAATTTAAGGACGTGCCATCCACTCTGTGGGCAACAGACGACACAGATGTGGGATTGTTGCAGTTATCGCCTGTTTCGATCCGCATTAAGGATGGAGCCATTTTACCTCGTATCCCTCAATATAAAATACCGCAGGCAGGAGAGCGAGCCTTATTGCTGATTGTACAGGATTTGATTGAGAAAGGTGTGGTTGAGGAGACGACTGCTAATATTTGCAATAGCCCTGTTCTTCTGATTCTTAAAAGGGCGCCCCTCGGTTCCTCTTATGACCATGAAGATGTTTATCATTTTGTAATCGATTTGCTCGAAGTTAATAAAATAGTGATTCCCCAGTTTCCAGTGGTTCCTGACATCACCACTCTCTTGACAATGATTCCCTCTTCTACTAAATTCTTTTCTGTCATTGATTTGAAAAATGCGTTCTTCAGTATTCCTATTCATCCTGATAGCAGATATCTGTTTGGGTTCACCCTAGCTGGTAGAATCTTTAGGTTCTGTCGCGCTCCTCAAGGCTATGCAGAAAGTCCGAGTATCTATAGTCAGGCACTGAAAGGTCAGTTGGATTCTTTGTCGCTCCCCACAGGTAATATATTGCTACAGTATGTTGATGACTTGCTCATCGCTTCTGACACAGAACAAGGTTGTAGGGACAGTACAGTTAAGTTGTTGTTGCACTTGGCACACCACAGACATAAAGTGTCCCTTTCCAAATTTCAGTATTGTCGACAGTAGGTCACCTACTGTCGAAGGAGGGTAGGAGATTGATTCCTGAGCGTAATAGTACCATTGTTAAAATGCCCATTGCACAGACTCAGAAAGAGGTGCGTGCCTTCGTAGGTATCACTTCTTACTGTCGTCAGTAGATACCTAACTATTCCTTACTAACCAAGCCCCTGCTCGCACTAACCACTAAAGATGTGCATGAGCCCCTGCCTTGGACGCCTGAATGTCAGCAGTCTTTTGAGCAACTAAAAAGTGCGCTTTGCTCGGCTCCAGTGCTTGGCACGCCTAACTACAACAAGCCATTTGCATTATATGTCCATGAGACAGCTGGTTGTGCGCTTTCTGTTCTAACACAAAAATTTGGAGATAAGCAACGGCCATGTGCTTATTTCTCTGCTGTTCTTGACCCTGTCGCAAGAGCCCTCCTGAGCTGTCTAAGAGCGGTCGCGGCTGTGGCTGTCTCCATAAGACAATCAGCTGGACTCGTACTTGATACTGACCTCACAGTTACGGTACCCCATTCTGTTGGTACACTTTTGAATAAGACAAAGACGCAGCACCTCACCAGTGCACGTCTAACCGGCTAAGAATTGACCTTGTTTGCCAAACATATCACGATCAAAAGATGTGCCACTCTGAACCCGGCCACGTTACTACACCTCCCTTCTGAAAATGATGAAAATGAAAAACACAATTGTATCTTCCGAACGGAAGAAGAGACGAAAGGACGGGTAGACTTGACTGATGTTCCCTTATCTGACCCAGAAGGGGAACTATATGTCGATGGCTCTTGTTTCAAATTACCAGATGGCACTACAACTGCTGCTTATGCTATCACCACACTGCATACAGTCGTAGAGACGTCATGAGTCCCTTATCAGTCAGCCCAAGCAGCTGAGTTAGCCGCCCTCATTCGAGCTTGTGAATTGAGTGAGGGACTGGTTGTCAATATTTATACTGACAGCCAGTATGCCTTCGGGGTCGCGCACAATTTCGGGCGACTCTGGGCTGAGAGAGGGTTCCTTACTTCCCATGGTACAAGGATCCAACATGGTCATCTTATACTGAGGCTTTTGTCTGCTCTGACACTCCCTAAGAAGTTGGCAACAGTGAAGTGTAGCGCCCATAGGAAAATTACTGATGAAGTAGGTAGGGGAAATGCTTTTGCTGACCAGACAGCTAATGAAACGGCACGGACTAAAATGAAGAAAATGTTTGTAGCGGGTCCTGCTAGGTGGGTGCCGGAAGTCACTATGTTTGAGGATACGCTTGAGAATGTGAAGGAAATACAAAGTGAGGCTACAATAGAAGAATTAGCAATATGGCAAGAGAGCACAGCACAATTGAATGATGAGGGATGTTGGATTGACAAGTCAGGAAAGCAGAGATGGCTGTTGCCAGATGCATATGTTCTCCCTGTAGTCACCATGGCCCATGGCCCAGCCCATATCAGCGCTAAAGGTATTTGCAAGTTGTTAGACCCCGTATGGCAAAATGACAACATCCCAAAGACAGCCGCACATTTAGTGAAATACTGTATGGTGTGTATGATTCATAGTCCTGGAAAGGGTACCCCTACACCACCCGGTAATTTTGCACCACCTACTTTCCCCTTTGAGGTCCTTCAGATGTATTATATTGAACTAGACAGGTGTAATAATTTGGAGTATGTGTTGGTGGTTGTTTGTGCATTTAGTAAATGAGTTGAGGCTTATCCCACTAAAGGCAATACAGCTGTTACGACCGCAAAGGTACTCCTGAAGGAGTTCTTTCCTCGTTTCGGCTTGCCCCGTTTGATTTGGAATGATAACGGAAGTCATTTTAATGCCAAGGTCATTCAGTTAATCTGTGATGGTTTGCACGTAAAACAGAAGTTTTATGCTGCAAATCACCCACAGGGAGCAGGATTAGTTGAGAAGTACAACGGTATTCTCAAACTGAAGTTGGCAAAGAATCAGGAGACGACAGGTTTAAAATGGCCAGATGCTCTACCATTAGCTCTTTTGTCGACAACAGCAACAGCACATTCTAGTAGAGGATTGTCCCCGTACGAGGCCGTGTTTGGACGCCCGGCAAATGTCTGGGGCGTCCTGCGACCCAGTCGGTCCTCAGATATTGAGTACCCTTTACTAATTGACTACCTGTACCAGTTAACTGAAAATTTGCGTTCTATTCACCAACAGGTCCGAGAGTCCCTGCCCGCCACACCATAGGGACCCGGACACGATATTCGGCCTGGGGACTTCATACTAGCCAAGAACGTCCAGCGGAAGAAGAGTTTGGAGCCTCGCTGGAAGGGACCCGAGCAGGTCCTCCTGGCCACTCGAACTGCTGTGAAGGTCGCCGGCCGAAAGAACTGGATCCACGCCAACCACTGTCGCAGGATACCCTTGCCCCATGATCAGTGGGTGAGGGACGGCATAGGGGACACTGAGTGTGAAAAGGTGCCTCAGTTTCTCCCCTTCAGTGATGCAAAGCTAACGTGGACCCAAATGGATTTGGAAAATGATGAAGTGCTAAATGCAGCGGTCCCCCCAGAAAAACAAGCTATTAAGGAGCCGCTGTTTGTTGATCCAACGGTGCCTGGGGTTGCCAGGTACAATTTGCGTCCTCTGTTGAGTGACGGTGAACAGAAAGAGAAGCCAGATTAGATAGGTATGGTCTGTATAAGTCAGGTGTACTTTGTGATAGTACCAACGGAATTAGTTTAGGGTGATGTGAGACTTGTGCACTGTCTGTCTTCGAACTTTGGACAGGATAGCTTAAAGGGTATCCCTTTGGGGGTACCTTATCCTGATCGACGTGGGATACATCACGAGCTTAGGACTGAGCAAGCTCCACCGTCAGTGCTCAAGAGCGCCAACGTATTGATGAACAATAGGAGCCTGTACCAGTGAGGCTCTGGCGGACACTGGGAACATTTGTCTTTGCTATCATTTTAGTTGCACCATCGTTTTTGTGGCACTTCTTTCCTTGTTTAATTATGCATCCCTTTGGCCGGCCTATTGATGAGGAGGAACGGCCCTTTGCACCATTGCGTTCAATGAAGGGTTGGTCGACAAAGAGTAAAATAATTGGCATATTAATAGTTGTGATTACACTAGCAACAATACTTGGGATATCCTGGTTTCTAGAGGAGAAATTTCCTGTGCATTCCTTGGTAGGTACTACTACCACTTCCCCTGAGCACATTTTTGTTACTTTAGCCTCCCACAAAGAGGTGCATAGACTGTCCTACACTGACAATGTATCCATACAAATGTTGCATCATGCTCATAATGTGTCTAATGCCACAAATTGTTGGGTTTGTGGGTTGTTCCCTTCGGTCACTCATAAAAGTGATAACTTGTTGTCCATGCTGCTGTCGTATATAGGCAGCTGTGAGGGTTGGTTTCAATTGTTTCGGCTGGTGTACTTCCAATTTCACCTTTCAACTTTGGGTATGACACATATTGACTCTCATACTGCGCATGAATATGTATGCTTCTATCAAGGATTTACCCCCATTAGGACCGGCAGGTCAAGGGACTCTAGGGACTCTGTCCTCAAAGTCATGTGCGAATACATACCGTAAAGTGAAGAACAATGCTTAGTTTCGAATGGAAATGGCTGATTTCCAATGGTTTAACACATCAGAGTACTTTCAATCCTTCCAAGCTCGAAATATTACCTAAGATAAGCCGATACCTGTGTCAGTGGTCAATGCGACAGCTACTTTTTGTGTCCAGGAGACTGGGGAGATAAAGGTGGGGAGAGTAAATGTAATTTCACCTACAAGCTGAATACGACTAATAGTCTGCCTTTGATTTTACCCCATAATGTCTATTTTGTTTGTGGGTCACAAACTCACGTCTGGCTCCCGAGGGGGTGGTCTGGCACATGTTATCTCTCTTTTCTTCTCCCCCCCACCCTGTATATGTTGCCCCATCCCATTATCATAAAAATCATCAGCTACAACGTAGGAGCACCTTCCAGACTCGAGTAAAAAGGGTTGTTGACACAAAGGATATAGATCAAACAGACACCACTGCACAGCAGTTTGAGGACGCTATAAAGGGCCTACTACCTTTCTGGGGCCCCATGGCTAATAGCCTTCAACTTCGTCAGTTAACAAGAGTTTTTGAGGGGGTTATCAATACAACTGCTGGGATAATGACCAATATCACTGCTGAGCTCCAGGCTAAGAGATTAGTCACTTTGCAGAACAGGATGGTGCTAGACGTTATACTTGCAGATAGGGGAGGAGCCTGTCGCATCATTGGAAGTAGCTGTTGTGTTTACATACCTGATCGCGCTCCCAATGTGTATGCAGCTATACAAAAATTACATAGACTCTCATCTGACATACACCAGGACACAGGTATTTGGACACTATCGGGGTGGTTTTGGAACACACTCACATCTTGGGGTTGGAAGATTCTCACCTTCTTGGCTGTAGTTGTTGGTATCTTCTTTACATGTTGCCTCTGCATACAATGTCTCCCAGCTTGTTGTTCCTATTGTGTCAACGCCCTCACACCCAAACAGAAAATGTCAATTCATGATACTAATGCTGCAATTATGATACAAAAGGAGATTGACGAGTGGATGCAGATCGACAAAGGTATTTTTGAGGCCACATCTTTCCATGGCAGCTTCTATTCCCGACACTGAATATATGGATTGTTCCGAATACTGACGTTCCTTTGTCTATGAAAATGTTATATTATCTTTGATCATTTCCTGACAAATTATTAGCTCATGCTAAAAGGAGGGTCTGTTGTAATGAAAAGGTTTTCGCTATTTTTGCTTGTGCATTATTCCTATATAAGTTAGCATTCCCGGCACCATTTTATGTTTGGCCGCCATTTTGAGCCATGCTCGAAACTGCTTTTTTTTGTCTCCTCGAGAGAACGGGTTGTGGAAAGTTTCATTTCTCTAGGGTTGGGCTTTGCTCTGCTAATGAATGCACTGTTCTTATTAGCGCATACCTTTCCCACAAGATAGAGGCCTTCTACCACTAGTCTAGTGGCAGGCACGGGCAGAGTGACCTTGGATTGAAGATAGTGTGGGCCCGGGCCCAGAATCGAAACCTATCCTTCTGTACTTCTTTGTTTAGCTGCATCTGCTTGGAAAATTCCATTATGGGCGTGCCTTCATTGGTTCTGAATTGTACATATGTATCTCCATGTTTGCTGATGTCAGTCCTCTCTGCAGCACCCCTAAGAGACTGGGCAGACGGAGCTCCGCTCGAGTGTTTCTGAATAAACATATATTGGTTTGTATTCTCTACTGTCTGACCGACTCTTCATTTGGTATGGAAGGCTGAGAGGTGGTCGCGAGTGACCCGGGTGACCCTAAACGGGTCACCTCCTTCAATCACGACTGACCGGTCTGCTGCTCCTGAGCTCCTACAGACTCCAAAGGCTCCAGCAACACAGAAGGCGGGTTCCTATGTCACTCGAGGTCCGAGCTGCCCTCTTACCAAGTTTGAGGCCAGGATCCCTCGTGGGGGCTGTAATACTTGTACCCCTGTGCACCGCGTTCATTTGCAAGTGCATATGCTTGTTGGCGTTTCCCGAGCAAGTGCATTGGGCTCTGAGTAGCCCCAACCTCTGGCACCATTTTCTCCTAAGAACTCCAGCCTTCTCACACCGAGTGCTCCGTTGGCTGCTGTTTGGTGAAATTGCTCGAGGTCCTCTCGTGACTCCTGTGCCTCTGGCCTGTGAGTCCACTTGAGGGTCAACTTCGTTTTTCTCGGGCTCCCCTGGTTGCTCCAGGCCTGCCCTGACTCCCCTTGCTGTGGTGAGTCTCCTGGACCTTGCTGGTCCGAACCGTAACCTTCTTTGACCTTCTGCGTGGGTTGCCGCTGCCAACGCTTGTTAGTGCTCCCGCCAGACACTGACCCCTCAGCACTCGACATCCTTTGTAGGACAGCTTGTATCCGGCTCCTTGTTGTCCTCGACGTCTCCTGGTCCTGTGGCTGCAGAGTCAAGAACCCCCTCAACGCACCTGAAGCACCCGACATCATTGGGCATTTGTCTACCGAGCCCCTGGTCACTCCTGAGTAACCCAGACTCTGTCCCCTCTGCTTTCAGGTACTCTTCGACCAGAATCCACCTTTGGATTCCAACGGACACTGTTCTTCCTTCCAGCAGTGGCTCTTCTTTGAAGTCCTCCATTGAGATCGACAGCGGTTTCTGATGCCACTTCAGACCTATGCACCTGGCTCCCCTGGGATAGGTAACTATGGTACTACAGTATCCACGGGTGGGGTGGCTCTCCAACTTCCTAACTTCCACAGGGTTTCTTCGAAGTCCACTAGGAAGGGTCCTTAAACTTTAAAACTTCAACCGTGAATTCCCCATAGAATTGTACGAAGCACGCGGTCATGTTCCCACACTGCACCCGTCCTCCGTGGGGTCCCTACTTACTCACCTTGGGTGGTTCCCTGGGGTCCCAGCAATGCTACAACCTCTAGACACTGTCTTGACTCGAGTCGTGGTTCTTATACCACTATTTTAGTACATGGTTTGGTCCCCCCCTGGGGCCCACTGTGTATTAGTGCTATTTACTATTGTTTCTGTGCTACAGTATTGTGTGCTGTGTGAGTATCTTCGTGTAGAAGATACTGTGTCGTACTAGAGAGTGTTATATTAAGAAATACATATTTTTTATAACTACTGTGTGGTTCTCCTTTCATTTAACCAATACTATAAGGTTGCACTCTAGTAAAACAAGCTGCTTAACATTCCTTCAAGACTAAGCCTGAAGGCTACTCTCCACAGCTACCACTTGGATAGCTTTCAAAGGTTATCTTTGACCTCTTAAATCACCATAAGGGTTGTTTGGACTGGTGCAAGGTGCCCACTTCAATTAGTGGACAGCATATACCAGGCCAACTTCTCACAAATAATGTATGCATTGTTATGCTAATCTTAAATGGAATTGGACACAATGGGCTGGAGTGGGCAAGGGTGCACAGAAAGGGACTGCTGGGGCTGGCAATTCCAACTACTGAACTTCAGGAGTGAATGATCTTAAGACATATGTGCAGAAGCGTATAAGAGACGGAAACATTGCGCTTCCATCAGATCTTGCATCACACTGGCCGGAAATGAACAAGTAAATGAAAAATGGCCAGTAAATACTAGGGCCAGCGGCTATAGATGCAGTAAGCACCAAAATCCGCATGTTATGCTCATCTTTAGGCAAAACTCCGATTGAGTGATACTTTTTGCACCTGATAAATTCTGACTACCTCAGCATCAGACTTTATCTGATATGATAATTATCACGCTCAACACTGGGGCATTTATCATGAGCAAAAATCGGCAACATTTCTGCCATCGGGATGCGCACAAATATTCAAGAAATAAGGGTCAAAAGATTAGTACTCCAATATGGGGACTGTGATTCGGTAACTATTACAGCTGTGTATATCAACGATGCTTGCGAATGCTTTAATGTATACCCGTGGGCTAGAACAACTCAAATATAGGCATAAGGCAATGCAACAGGTTCCAGTACAGGGCAATAGAGACAATGTTATAGTCATCAAAGATTGTGTAAGGCCCTCAGAATATTTTGTCAGGTAATTTTGATCATGCATAACATGTCAATGACTACTTGCTTTTCATTTTCTGTTACATTTCTTACATCTCATCATGGGCGATTCAGTGACAAAACGTTTGTGCGATTAAGAGGAGGAAACCGCACCCTGCAAAACTAAAGTCACTTGAGGGGGCTGTGGTACGTTATTTATGTCCTCTGCCAAGTCAACTTGCAGACTTAGATGTCTTCAGATCTCTTCAGACATGTAAGACACCCCACACCCCTTCAGGGTTTGCAGTTAGAGACAACATGAACAGTTGAAATAATTCACTGGTAAGGAAAGTTGACTTGAAAGACTACAATTATTTAAGCCACAATTCCAATTTAGCAAAACAATTGAATATCAGTCCTGGAAAACGATAAATTACAAAGTCCAAACCTAACATGTACTGGTTAGTGGCAGACGAGGCAAAAAGGTGGCCATAGCATGAGTGCCCAAGTTGGCATGTGTAAATCTGTAGCTGGTAATGGTGGCAGTAATGGGGCACTGATCTCTAGGTCAAGAGTGCACCATACATATATCAGTGCCTGGCTGAGGTCGAACACTTGCTGATCCTGCTCACCTTCTTATAACGTTTACCATCATGGCTGGCCTTGTGCTCTATATTCATATTCCAAGGGGATGCAGTGTCAAGTCTTCTCCTAAGCTTCAGTCCAAAAGCAGATGTATGATCTATGCCTGCTGCATTAGCCAAGTCCAATGCAAAGCTACTTCCCCTTGGTCAATTCCGGTATCGTCTGGTGTCTCCTCCTTTCCTCCCAAATTTGGTGCCCTCTTTCCAGGCAGTGGGGTGCGTGGAATTGTTGGAGAGTGAAATTCCTGGTAGGTGAATAGCACAAGTCATAGAGCAAAGAAGACATTTCTGTGCCATTCTGTCAGCAGATCTCAGAAATGCCAAGCCTGAAGCTGAACATCCGATAATATGTCCACAGAAGCTCTGAAGGTCAATTTCCATTCACGCCCGCACTAAAGCATCAATTGCCCTTAAACATGTTGGCTCAAGTCAGAGTGCAGCTACACCACCCAAAGAGTACTTTGCATTCAGCTGACTTCTTTCCTTTGTGCCCAAAATTAGGATCATGTGTGGTGGATATCCAGTCCGCTGTATTCCAAGTATAATAGGCTATAACACATTTGTAATACGGTAGACTGGATATCTGCCACATTTGTGACAGAGTATCCCGCCTGCTAAACTCTGTACAAGGCCCTTAGTTTGTCCAAATTGGGTAAGGGGTAGAGCTTTCAGAGTACAAGGGGTACAACTCTGGGACTCTCTGCTCTACAAATAAAGGCCAAAAGAAAATCTTTAGTGTTCAGGTGCATATGAAATTGAGGTATGGGTTAAGGGAAGGGGGGAAAACCCCACCTAGGCAACAACCAGAGTCCTTGTCGGGGTGAACCACAAAAAGTCACTGAATTAACCTGCACTTAACCCTCTGGCAGCTTTGCACAAAGTAAGGCTTAACTTAAAGCCCATTTGTAAAGTATTTATGCAGCACACAAACAGTAATAAAGCGAAATCATAAAACAAGAAAAGTCCCAAACCAATTTAGAAAATAAATAAATGGTAACAGAATGGATGGTCATTATCAGCGCGAAGGGCAGGTCTCACTGGTGCTTTGCGTTCACCACCATCGCGGGATGCAGAGTTTCAACGTGAATGGGCCCGTTCACAGTTGCAAGCATCCCCGGCTTCAAAATTTTCACCTTTTATTTTTGGAGGAGTTCTAACTGATGCCAGCCAAGGGTCCAGTCTGGTTATTGATTATTGAGCTATATCTAGGAATATGATTGAAGATGAATTATCAGATAGTTTCACTCCTAAAAGGTGGTAGGGTCTGTCATGCTGCATTTATGTAATCTGGAGAGAGAATATAGAAAATCAAAAAATTGTCGATTAGTCTCTAATTCCCCCATAGATGTGTTCGGTCTGCTATTCGTTATGGGAGGAATTTGCTCATTAGAAAGATCCTAGCTTCCTTCTTGAATACTGAAATGGTCGGGATTCTTCTATATTTGGGGTAAGCAAATTCCATATTCTTGGTGCAGCTCCAGAGAACGCTCTATTGTATGTTCTCTTCTTGTGGACGAATGGGGGTTTCAGTAAAAGATCTCTGGCGCTCTGAGAAAATCTGCTTCCTCCAGATATCGTAATTTTCTGGGCTAGGTACATTGGTGTTTTGCAGAGTATCGCTTTGTGTGTGATACATGCCATCTTTAGTTGGATTCTTGCTTCGTATGGCAGCCAATTTAGAGCCTTCATATGTGGAGTGATGTGGTCAAATTTTCTACAGCCTGTTATGAGTCTTGCAGCCGCATTGAGACAAGCTTTTAGTGGAGCTGTTGAAATCTTCGGTAGTCTTTATGGAAGCTTGTTTCCCTGTAGCTCACAGAGGTGAACAACTGATCCTTGGAGTCACTATGGGTATCCTGGGATCAAGGCAAGCAGGTCAAATCTTCCTTCTTCAGACAACAAGGCAGTTCTTGAAACAGCAGGACAGTCCTCTGGCAGCTGGGCAGTCCTTCTTCAGAACCTTCCACACGTCCGAGAGTGTTCTGGGTATTAGCTCTGGAGGTCCAATATTTATACTTGGTGCCAATCTTTGTGTGGGGGATTCCTTGACCTACCCCCCCAGCACTGGTTCTGGAACGTTTTTCTCCTTCCTGTCCAGGCTCCAAACTGTCTAGGGTGACAAAAGGCAAAGCAGGCCTGGTGTCAGGTTCCTTTGTGTGTGCTGTAGGCAAAGCCATTTGAAGTGTAAGTGCGGCTGGGTACAGCCCCTAAACAGTCATGCTGCCAGGATTGCCCATCATTGAGTAATACACCACAAACTACAACCATTCACATGGTCTCATACTAAATTGAGGAATATACATATAATGGTTGTTGCTGGGTTAAAGTCCAACTTGTTGCATTTTTAAGTTTTTTACAGTTATTCAGAACAGCCCCTGAAGAAGGGAGTGTTACATCCTTCCATCAGCTTTTCTATCTTCCTTTCTCACCTTTTCCTCCTTGTTACATCATCTGGCTGCTTGCCAACCTTGGCATGCGCCATGTTTATTTTCCATCCACATTCTAGAATCTGCATGGTTTGTTTCATACTGGAATCTTGTCTGTTGCCCAGTTGCATCTGGAGCTGTTTATGGATGGACTTACATTGCTGTGCTGAGAATAAATCTACTTTAAAATCAATTGGACATTGGACTCTTTTGAACATTGGCGACGAGCTGAAGAACCACTCTTGTCATCTCCATCAGCACAGGTACAGAGTGCTTCTTGAACCCATGAAGAAAATTTAATTTTCATCTACTAATTGAAATACTATTTTGATATACATTACTTCTATTTAACCTAATTGGGAATTTGAAAACGCCTTACCTATAACATCTTATTATTGAATGAATCTTTGCCCATAATTTGTTTTTATTTTGCAAGTGTTTTGATAGCACCAGCGGCTGTTTTACATTGCTTTTCATGCCTTGATTGCACCAGCGGGAGCCTTCCTAATGTATATAACAAGGGCAATAAAAATCTATTAAGGCTATTCGGTTTACAATTCATTATTATTACGTGATTTGATGGCACCAGCGGCTGTTTCCATATATTTATAGTGCTCTGATTGCACCCGCGGGAGAGTTACTATCTGTCACATGAGGCGTTTTTACTGTTCTTGACACGGAATTTACACTGTTTTAGCTGGGAGAATATTCATTGTGATTTACTACGAAGGAACTGCATTCTTCAAAAGAAATAGTGAAATCTGCCGTACCGTCATTGAAACTTTTGATGTACTGTCATTGTATTCCTCGGCGGCATCATTTAAAACAACGAATTCCACACGGAACGCGCTTCGAACTCCATCTCTGTCACTGACTCTATTACGCTCATGCAACAAGATACGACATTTCAGCACCAGCGTCAACAACGTGCAACGTCATCAGCGGCCATTTTGGTTACCGTGGTAACCGCAATGCAATTTTGAGAAGCAATGCATTTTTGAGACGCTGGCTTTCCGATTTGTTTGTTTGATGTAAGGGCATACGAAGCGTTAACTATACGGATTTGCCCCATTAAGTGAGTTATATTTACGAGTTGTTTGAAGATTACTCGTTTTAGCAAGTTTATACGTTTTAGCAAGTTTATCCCAATACATTACCCAACGGTTACACATACTTTAAGGCAAGAATATATATGTTATTCAACGTTGTTTAAATTACTCACTTTATTTTTTTAATTTGCCAAACGACAAATATATATATATTTAATGTATATTAACAATTGCACACTATTTGGATACAATCTTTAGGAACTGGTTATATTATCAGTTGATATATTTATTGTGATAAGTATCATTTTACAATGCAATTCGATCCTCCTGCTAAATTTTGACAATTGAAAGGTGATCCACCCATGCCATGGTCAAGGTGGAAGGAAGAATTTATAACATACATGAAAACTATAGATGGGAAACGCATGGGAGCAGAAAGAAAAAAATATATATTTTTGCATTGTCTAGGTTCTGAGGGACAGGTAATCTTTAGAACATTACCACAAGTTGTTGCACCTAATGATGGTAGTGGAGATAACATCAATGTATATATACACTGAAGCTTTATTGAGAATGGAGAAAAGGTTTAAACCAGTGACAAGTATTGCTTTAAACAGATTTAAATTTTATACCAGATCGCAGAAAGAAGAAGAATCATTTGATGACTTCTTAACGGCTTTAAGAGCATTATCTATACATTGTAATTTTGGTCTAATAACAGATGAAATGATAAGGGATCAAATAATTGTACATGTAAAAAATAAGAAAATTCAAGAGAAACTATGGGTCATGGGTGATCCCAGTTTGGCTGAAGCCATAACTGAAGCTAAAGCGTTAGAACAATCTGAGAAGTGGATGGAAGTAGTCAAGCAAAATTCTAACAAAACCACTACGGAAGAAGAAATATGTGTCCTTAAACCCAAAAATGAACATCATCAAACACCTTACATGCCTAGCGGGGAATCTAATGGGAACAAATTTAACTACACCCAAGCCCACAAAAGAAATGACACTTCTTATAGTCATAGTGTATGCTATAGGTGTGGGAACAAGTCTCATATTGCTTCTTTTCCAGGTTGTCCAGCAATAAATAGAGAATGCAAAAATTGTGGCAGGATAGGACATTTTAGTAGTGTATGTAGGGATAATAGACGCAACACTACACAAGCATGTGACGCAGTGTCCTATGTCGTAGGCAGTAATGATATTGTCCAACCCTGTGATCCTATATCCGACATGAACAAGGGATTTGTAGTATCAATTATCGATGGTGTTCCGGATGACATGATGGAATCTCCTAATTGTGAATTTCAAGTTTTAGGAGGAAAACTCATGCTTATGGTAGATTCTGGTTCTCCGTGGACAATCATCACAAAGCAGTACTACCAAGAAAAATTAGGTCACATGATACAATATGATAGCTTACAGGCATCTGATATAATAGCAGAAAGTTTTGATGGGACAAAAATTGACATTGAGGGTTTCTTTCATGTAGAGTTACATTTCAAAAGTAGATGTGCAAAGGTGAAATTATATATTACACAGAAAGGTGTTAATATATTGGGATGGCGCGACCAATGGAAGTTGGGTTTAACACTGAACCCAAGGTCTAGTGAACCTGTGCCTTTGTGTGATGATAAATTATATAATAAAATTGCAGTAGTTAATACAGAAGTCGAATTGAACTGCAGAGAAGAGAAATTAATTAGTAAGTATGACAAAGTTTTTTGCAATAAATTAGGAAAGTTGAAGAATTTCTCACATAAAATTGTGTTAAAAGATAATGTTGTACCAGTCAAACAAAAAATAAGAGGTGTGCCAATCAATATTAGGGAGGAACTAAAAGAGATGTTGAAGGAATTATCTGATGAAGGAATTATTGAGGCTATTGAATCCTCTGAATGGGTTTCACCGATTGTTCTTGTTCGGAAACCTGACCAGAAATTGAGAGTCTGTGTGGACTTGAGGGCTCTAAATTCAAACATTGTAGTTGACTGTCACCCACTACCAAATATCAATGAAGTAGTTTCTATGTTTGAGGGTGCCCAAATATTTTCCACACTAGATTTACGTTCAGCGTACCACCAGATAGAATTAATGGAAGAATCAAAGAAATACACAGCTTTCATCACACCATTTGGTTTGTATCAATATACAAGGATGCCTTTTGGATTGGCGTCAGCAGCCTCAGTTTTCCAGAGGGTTATGTTTCACATGTTTAGGGATGTAGATGATTATGTCAAGTGCTTCCAAGATGATATTTTAATTTTTTCAAGGAATGAGTCTGAGCATGTGTTACATTTAAATGAAGTTTGTAAGGGGTTAGAGAACCATGGTCTCACCCTCAAGGCACATAAATGCAAGTTGTTTAAACGTTCAGTTGAGTATCTGGGGCATACATTGTCTGGAGATGGAGTAGTTCCAAAAAAAACTAATGTTGCTGCCATAATTAAAGCTCCATCACCAGCAAACAAGGAACAACTTTTATCATTCACAGGGATGTGCGAATATTATAGTAAGTTTGTGGAGGGATTTGCAACTAAAATGGAGCTTTTATGAGTTTTGTTGAGACAGAATGTAAAATATGAATGGACAAAAGAACAACAGAAAGCCTTTGAGAGCATAAAAAAGATATTGTGAATGCACCCACCTTGAAACCCTTTCGTATGAAGAAGGAATGTATTATTACAGTGGATGCTAGCCTTTATGGTTTAGGAGGGTTCTTTCACAAAAAGAGGGCAAAGAGGAATGGAATGTTGCTTTTGCATCACGCACATTGAATGAATGTGAGCGGAAATATGCTGTGATAGAAAGAGAACTCCTTGCATGTGTGTGGGCCGTTGAACATTACATGTTATACGTATGGGGCAGTAAATTTACCCTTAGGACGGATCACAAGCCATTAGTCAACATTCTATCCACGGGTGGGGGTTGGAACTCCACAGCCAGAATTGCAAGGTTAACTTCTAAATTGCAGGAGTATAATTTCAATACAGAGTATGTTCCTGGAAAGAAAAACGTCACTGCGGATTTCCTTTCTCCTTTACCCTGTGACGAAGATAAGGTAAACATCACCAAAGAATGTGACTTTGTTGTTGCCATTAGTGATATTGTTTCTAACCAATTCCAGGAAATCACAGAAGACAAGTGGAATAACTGTGAACAACTAGATGACAGGTGGTGTGATTTAAAAAAATGTGTTGTGGGTGGATGGCCAAAAAAGAACATGGTAAGACCAGACCTTGTACCATTCTTTAATGTATCAGGAGAATTAGATTTTGAAGGTAGTTTACTGTTTAAATCAGGAAAATGTGTCCCTCCTAGAGGCATGCAAGACATCATACTCAATATAGCCCACAAAACACATCCTGGAATTTCGTCCATGAAGCGGTTGGTTAGAAGTTTCTTTTGGTGGCCAGGCATGGATAGGTTTATAGATCGCATGGTCAGAGAATGTCATGAATGTGTATCAAGTGAAAAAAAATTGAAATTGCATGTTTCACCATTGAAGGTTGTCAAGTGGCCTGAAGTGCCATGGCAGAAAGTTGCCTTTGACATATCAGGTACTTTTAGTTGTTTGCCTGAGTCTTCACGTTTTGCTTTGGTCATGATTGACTATCATTCCAAATGGCCAGAGGTTAAATTTGTTTCCAAAGCTACAACGAGTGCAGTAATTGTTTTTTTTAAAGAAATCTTTGCACATGAAGGGTGTCCCTCCATCTTAGTTACAGATAATGGAGTACAGTTAACCTCTGGAGAAATGGAAAGTTTTCTCAAGGAGTGCGGCATAAAACATAAATGTACATCTTTATATGAACCACATGAAAATGGACAAGTGGAACGCTTTAATAGAGTTCTCAAGACTTTTGTGACTGATTCATTAAAGTTAAGTGTCAATTGGATGAACGCCTTAAGAGAAAAATTATGGGTTTATCGAATTACACCTCATTCTACGACAGAAGTCAGCCCTTTCAAATTATTCAAAGGAAGGGATCCTGCGTCGTGTGTGTGTCCATGGTGGTTTAGGAACAAATGCCAAACAAAATTTACTGATAAGGAATGTGTGCATGATACTGCAAAAAGGGTTGAAATAAAACAGAACAAAACGGTGAGATGGTACAATGACAAATGGAAAACCAAGGTACACGACTTCCAAGTGGGTGACTGGGTTAGAATTCTTAAGCCTGGTCTAATGAATAAAAGTTCAAATACATTTGGAAAGCCTATCCAGATCAAGAAAGTTTTTAGCAATAGTGTAATTACCCCAGACGGAAAAGTTTGGAATGTAAAAAAAATAGCTAAGTGTCCTAGTAATGATGTTGCTCAGTATAACAATTTTAGAAACACAAATTATTCCAATACAAATATAATTGATGAAATGAACAATGATACTGTTGCTTCTAGAGTCAAATTGTCTGATCGCATGAAACAAATGCCAAAAAGGTTTAATAATTTTGTATAGTCATGTTGGTGCTCATTTGTGTTTTAATTATTAATGAGGGGGATGTGTTACATCCTTCCATCAGCTTTTCTATCTTCCTTTACCACCTTTTCCTCCTTGTTACATCATCTGGCTGCTTGCCAACCTTGGCATGCGCCATGTTTACTTTCCATCCACATTCTAGATTCTGCATGGTTTGTTTTATACTGGAATCTTGTCTGTTGCCCAGTTGCATCTGGAGCTGTTTATGGATGGACTTACATTGCTGTGCTGAGAATAAATCTACTTTAAAATCAATTGGATATTGGACTCTTTTCAACAGGGAGTGAATCCCGAAATGCATTGGGCAATTTGCTCTTTGTCAAGAGCATGATATAAGATAAAAAAGTGTTGTCACAAATATGCTTCTATTGTCGCAAAGTTATGTTAATGAAGTCATTGTTTAGGAGATTCAGGAGTGGTCTCTATATTAGAAAAGATTTCATGAGAATTTGAATTTAAGTAAAGAAACATGTTTTCGAAAATATAATTAGGGTTGATTATTTTTTAGGATATATTCTTAATGCAGTGCTCTCTGGGTCTAAGAAACAAGTGGTTCTTGCCTTAACATCTCAAGATGTTTATTTTGCAGCTCGAAATGACAGTTTAAAACAGCACTACAAGCTGCAGTGGCAGGCCGGAGACATGTTTTGAAAGTCTACTTGATTGGGTGGCACAATAAGTGCTGCTGCCCACTAGTGACATTTAATTTACAGGTTCCTGGTACATGTAGTATCATTTACTAGGGACTTATATGGAAATTAGATGTACCAATCAGGTAGATGCCAATTGTACCAATTTTTAGGGAGAGAGCATTATCACTTTACCACTGGTTAGCAGGAAAAAAGAGCATAGGGTCCTAATGCTTACAAAAACTGGTTCAACAGCACAAGACAAAAAGCTGGGGGTGAGCCTGCAAAAAGGGCCAGGTCCAACAAGGTGGAAACTTAAAATTAGGCTCTTTTATAGAATTTAAAGATTAATAAATCTATCTTCGCTTGAAACTTTCGCTCCCCTGAAGACAAGCTTTTCTACATGGCAAGAGATCTTTCTTGAAACTCTCCTCTGCTTTAGTCATCCAATGCCTGAAACGCATCTACATCTCATCCAGACCTGGATGTTTAGCACCTATCTGAAGCTCAGCCCAACCAATACTGAATTTGTGTTATTTGCCAGGAACAGCAAACATGAAACAGCACAAACCTGGCTCAATGACATAGACTTCGGCAGCTTTGAACTTCATCCTGAACTGAATGTCAAGTCACTTGGATTCACCATGGACACCAACCTCACCATCATGGAACACATTGCCAAAAAGCAAAGACAACCTGGTCCCAGCTCTCTCTTCTAAAGAAAACGAAACAGCTTTGTCAAGAAAGCGATTTCAGAACTGCTGTTTAAGCCCTCATACTTTTGCATCTGCTCCATGGCCTCCCAAACTCCACAGTGGCACCCCTTAAGAGCATCCTACACGCCGCAGCACATCTCATCCAAGGACTAAGGGGATATGATCACATCATCCTGCTGAAACTCCATTGACTCCCCCGGACGGCCTGTGCCACCTTCAAATGCAGCTGCATTATTTACAAAGCTATCACAACCAGCACCCTCGCTTATCTTGCAGACAAGCTCACCATCTCTGGTGGTTCCCGACCCACCTGCAGCCAGGACACCATCAGACTGAAAAATAAGTGTTAAAAAAAATGTTTTTTAAAAAGCCAGCATGCCTTTTGCATCCATGCACCCAGGATCTGGAACAACATCTCCATATACATGAGTACTGTCTCAATGTCGCTCCTATTAAGGAAAGAGTTGAAGACTCACCTCTTTAAAGAACTCTTCATCACAATGCATTAACCTGTTCCCAACCGATCTTTCGCTCCTCCTTACTGTTTGAGTTTATGCTCAACTTTGACCCTGTACAGCACTTCACTGCCTTTTGGCTAGGTTTGTGCAATAGAAATACAATCCGCTGTTTTGAGGTTTCATTTTTCTTTTCCCATTGACTTTTTCTGCTCCTTGTGAGATAATTTTCACCACATTGCATGAATTTGTTTGCTCAAAACAAACACAACCAAGAGGGACCAAGTTTGCAACTTTTTTCTATGCAAGTTTACCTTATGTGTCATCGACTAATGAAAAGTGACAATTTTCATGCATATGTGGGGAAAGCATAACTCTTCCGAACTTTGTGAAATTGTGAGGATTTCTATGAAACTTTGCGGCAGATGGTAGAAAACAACGTTCTTTATTATCACTAAAAGCTGAACTGAGTAATGGTTAAAGTGATGAGCACAAATTGCTCAGTTCGTGTGATTTTGGACAGGTATTTCTCGCAAACTTTCTTTACGTTTTCCCCACATTTACATGCACTTGTGCCTTTTTTGATAATAAAGGTAAACTTGCAGAGACAATAGTTACATACATTTGCCATCTTGTCAGGGTTTCTTTCGTTGTATCTTGCAAAGCGGCGAAAAGCATCTTGCAATAAGCAGAACCTCTGCACAGGCAGAGATAAAATTAGCCATAAAAAATTCACAAACTTCAAACTTCAAAAATCAAGGCCTTTGCAAAATTGCATCTAAACAAAAAAATGCACACTAGTAATTTCATTCCTGGTTCAAAAACAGGCACAAAAAACATCCATGGCACAAACAAGCTTTAACCTAGAAGCTTTTTGAATTTTGAGTTCCATTTTTAGGTCTTGCCTAGCGACCCAGCGCATGCGCTGCCCGCTTGCGAGATCTATTGTCGTCGATTTTGCTTGCGAAGGGGGACAGGAGATGTGCACGCGTACGGACAGGAGATGTGCACGCGTACGGCTCGCGGCCTTTCAGCACAACGTGCGCATGGCGCGCTTTCACTTTCCCTCCCTCCCCCCCCGTCGGCTCCAGATCATCTCGGAAGCTCCCGGGGACCCTGCACGGCGTCAGCAGTGTCAGAGTTGGCTTCCGTTCCAGGCCAGAGCACGGAACAGGGAACCCCGAAAACGTACCCGTGTGTACCTTTATTTATCGCATCCTCCCGCAGCGCTTTGACTCGGTCCAGTGGTTGTATAAGCGCCGAGCATCTGTTTATTTTCCAGCGTGCACTGTTAAATGAACGGCTTAATCTACCGCATTTTAACTATACCTCCTAAAAAGCACACACATGCACTTTGCTGAAATTTGCTAATTATTTTGTGTTTGAGGAGGAACGGAGATGTTCAATGTGTCGATGTTTTCAGCAGTGCTTAAAATTTCCCTCTGCTAAATCGCTCCCAATTTTGGCAGCTAATGCAACTGAAACTCAAGGGGATTAAACACTTTGGCCAGGGTCACGCAGTGCGATCACGTGAGGAAGCCGGGATTAGAATCATAGCCGGCCATTTAACTACTAGAGACCATCGTCTATTTATTTTATTTTTTTGCAGTTTTATGTAGCTTGAACTCGACCCCGAAGGTAGTGGAGCGCAATACTTGAGTACCTGTTACGTTACACGAGGACGCATTCATTTTTGGTAGGCACAGGGAGAATAAGTGATTTGCCCAGAATCACAGGATGTTGAGCCGACGCCGAGACTCAAACCTGGTTTTCCAGCTCCAAAGTCAGACCTTCTCAAAAAGATGGAGTGGATCAGTCTCGTGTGTTTTCCTGGGTCAGAAAGATATTTCGCTCGAGTGCAAAGAGGGAGATTAATATCTTTGTGGCCCGCATTGAAAAAAACTGTAAACTGTAGATGGGTGGTTAAATGTTTTACTCTCACCTCTGTAAGTTTGAGCATTGACCCTGTTCACATTCCATTTACCACTATAGAGTCCTTAAGGAACAAGGTATTCGAATGCTTGAGCCGGATTTTGGTTCAATCTAAACCCGAGAACGTGCGGCCATTCGGGTGGCCGCATCACTTGGATTACCTGTAATTTCAGGAAAAAAAATGTTGGTTGCTCACAGTGTTAAGCATATTGTGTTTATATAGCTTCCCACTGGCCCAAGGAAATAAAGATTATAGTATCCACATCCTCATTTTTGTAGCCAACAGCGTAAAGTAATCTGCAATTTAAAAGCCGTAGACGTGAACTACGAGTCCCAGCAGGCTTGGTTCTAGAGCTTGAAAAATCCGGACTGGCTCGAAGTTCACTTAAGAACGTATAGCAAATCTAAATGGAACCATTTGCAAAGTCCGCGGTGGAACTCATTTGCATAGTCCGAGGTTATTTAGAAAATCCAGAATGGATCAGAGCCTCTGTGGGTTTAGCAGTGAGTACTACATGATGTTTCTGACTTTTGCCACTCTCACTATTTTCTTTGGTGCTCATTTTGGAGACAAATCCATTTTTGAGCCTGTGATGGATAATTTGAGCCACAGTGTGTTATTATCCATTAGCACGGACAAATTCGATTTTTTTGGGTGGCTGCCACATTGAGACGCAGTAGAAGACTACAGTGAATCTACAACCCACTCCCTGTGTCATATGTATAGTTTACAACCAGAGCCGTTTTAAGGCTTGGGCAAATGCCCAGGGCACCACCTTCCAGGAGGTGGAAGAGTCTCCTGTAGAAGTGATAATGGTAGGCGTAAAACAGATTCTTTTAAAATGTAACAGCTGACCATGCCTGTCCGGGGATGACTTTGGCCCTTGGGCAACTAAATTTAAAAAAAACAACATTTCTGTCGCTTCTTACTTAACCTCACCTCTCTCTCCGCATGTGTCTGCCTACCCTATCTCTCTCTCAACTGTCTACCTTTCTTGTGTCTACCTCATCTTTTCATACACCCTTCTCTATCTTGTCTTGCTTGTACCTCTCTCACATTCTCAACAATCTCTGTTCCTACCTCTACATTTATACATTTCCCCCTCTTAACCTCAGCTCTGTGCCCACCTCACACTTTTCTCCGCACATCACTCCTCTGTTTTTGTTTCACTTCTTAATTCTCACAAACTCATCTACTTGGTTACCTCTTCTCTGACTGTCTATACCTCCCTTCTGACTCTCTCACCCCTCTTTTTATCATTCCCTATCTCAGGTCTGCCGCATTTCTGTTTGTACTTCACTCCTCTTTCACTACCTCACCTATGTCTACTCCACCTCAACAACTATCTAACCTCTGAATTTACGTCACCTTTTTTGTTACCTTGCCAGTTCCCTCTATTGTTCTACCCTCTATCTCTCCTTGGCCACTATCTTACTCCTTTTGTGCTACCTTTTTTTAACCTTCTCAGTCTCTTTACCTTCTTTCTCATGTCTCTTCACGGCTTTCTCAGACTTCTCCATTTCTGCCTCTCTTTCTTTTTACATTTATCTGCCTCACCTGTTTAGAACCCTCTCTTTACCTCACAACTAACTCTCTCTACCCCTGCCTCTCTCCATCTCTTTATCAACCTTACATTATTTTCTTTAACTTAAACTCTCTGCCTACTTCACCCTTTGTCTATTTACATCTCCTTGCTCTACCTTCACAGCTCCCCATGCCTCTGTCGCTACCTCATTACTCTCTTTAGTTGATGTTTATTTCTATACCTCTTCTTGTTTTGCTCTTCTTTACCTCATCACTGTCTCTAACGTGCACCTGTCTTTAGATCAATAACTGCCTTTCTACCTGTCCACCTCTACCTCTCTCTGCAACTACTTCTTAATAACTCACTTTTTTTTCCCAAACATACTGCTCAGTCTACCTCAGCCCTCAGAGTACCCGACCCCTTTTCCTTCTATTTTGCTCTCCCTATCTCGAGCATTCTCGCCTCTCTCTCTAAAACCTTATCCATGTCTCTACAGCACTTTCTCTATGTCTGGAAGGTTTCTGAAATCCGATGCGATTGTTGAGGTATGCTGGGTCTTGAAAGTGTGGGTGAGGAGTTTGAATTATGCTAGTTTGTGAATGGGGACCCAGTGGAGCACCTTCAGGTGTGGTGGGATGCGAGTGTGGCGTGGGAGGTTCAGGGTGATTCTGGCCACCGAGTTCTGAATCGTCTGAAGCCTTCTGGTGATTTTTTATTTTTTTTGTTGATCCCAGCATAGAAGGTGTTCCCATAGACCAGCTTGTTTGTGACAAGGGCGTATGTGACGGTTTTCTGGGTGATGATTGGGAGCCATTTGAAAATCTTCCTCCGCATCTTCATGGTATGGAAGCATGAGGCGGTGACGGCCTTGACTAGGGCAGTCATGTTGAGTTTGCTGTTGATGCTGATCCTCAGGTTCTTGGCGTTTGTCCGTCCTAGCTCAGTTGGCCACTAGGCGGAGTCCCACGGTGATGGTATCTTCCAGCAGATCACAATTCGGCCTTGTGGGTGTTCAGCTTTAGACAGTTTTCCTCCAGTGTGTGATTTCAGTTATGCAGGCATTGAACCTGAGCCTGGTACTGGGTGTTTTGTCTGTGAACAATACCATTCTCTTTACTTCTGTCCTTCTCCTGCACCTGCGCACTCCAATTTCAACTTAGTTGGACGTCACTGTCTGTCCAGGGACATGTACATATCAAAAGAGGTGAAGATGGGCAAGGCGGAGGAAGTTAGATCGGTGAAAATCCTGAGCAGTACTTTGATATTCACTGGTACAGCGAAAATGAAGTTGTGAAGGGGGACTTATTGGTTAGTAAGAAAACAATTATGACTATAATTCCAAGCAATACATGATTACGCCTTCTTTTAACACTATGCAGTAGCTCATGAAACATCCCCCAAGTCACCCTTATTGTGTGTTTGATACAATGGGAAGAACAAACTGGTTAGAAATCGAATTCCAGGAAAAATGTTATTGCAAGACAATAGTAAAAAAATAAACCCAAGTGCATAAATAATTGCCGTTATCAATTATTGTCACTGTTGTGTTATTTCAGTGTATGTTCAGTGCCAGGGGGTCAAAGCAATGCCACATTTTTTAGGATCGACACAGGTCATGTAAATGATTACAATTTAGACCCAATATACACCTTTTGTTCTTGTAGAAATCATAAAAATCCATCAGGGCTCTAGTTAACCAACATGAGACACCTTATTTTTTATGCAAATTGTTAGAATTAAATATAAATCCTTTTAACATACCTGCCACTTAGCCCACAGTGATGAGGTTCACCTTTGACCTGTAGTGACTTTTTAATTAGTAGCACGTTGCACGCTGGGACTTGAAAGTCTACGTTCTCATTGTAAGAATGCGCCTACAAGCTTAATCCATGCAAACTGCCCCCACTGATTTCAAGTAATATAGTCGAGAGCAAAACCAGTATTCACTGTGATGTCACTTTGAAAATGAGGAAGAAAACTCGTCGTTATTGACAACTATATCATATAAAAGTTTTGTGTATAGCTGAATTTCCTGGCCCCAAAATAAAAGCACCCACTGCGAGTTTGAGCTATTGGTATTGTAAATGACAATGCTTTTTATTTATGTTTTGGTTTTGAAAACATAAATAAAAGGCATTGTCATTTACAATGCCAATACCTTAAACTTGTGTAAATGCGAGACCTATTGCATTGCAAATGCTTGTTATATGAGGTGCAAAATGAGAAATGGCAAAATGGTATTTGCGACAATATTGCACCTCTCATTTCTGTATTTTTCTGGCACTTGCAGGTTTAACGAGTTAAAACCTGGTGGTACCTGAAAAGCACAAACCAGAAGCCAGCACAAATTACGGTTAGTGTAAAACGACGCATGTTGTCGTTTGCTACTGTCTGAGCACTTTTGCCAGGGTGTAAACGAGGCTTCTGGTGTCCCGTATTTAGTTAACTTTCCAAAACACCCACTTTAAATACCAAGGATAATGAGATGAGGGGGGAGGCAAGACAGGACGCGCTCCTGGTGGTGGGTCTGTCCCAGCGAAAAGCGACCCTCCTCTTCCATTTCCAGAGGATTTGGAGTTCAGTTTATCTTGACTCCCTAGAAACATGTAAACAAAGATTAAGGAAGATTTTCGGATTTCAGGTGGCATTCTGGAAACAAGCTGAACAATATGTAAAGTACTTGCAATGTTACTTTTTTTTTACATTTGCTTCTGAGGGTCCTCAGTTTTGACTTGTTTGTAATTAGATGGACACATGCATTAAACATGCCGTTTAAGGATGGATAACTGAAAATCCAGTGTTGTTTATAAATCAGGTTGTTTAGGAAGTCTGCCTGTGGGAGGCGACCATTTAACTATTTGGGCCTTTAAGGTGAAGGGGAGGTAATTAAATGCACTTAACTACCAGAGAGAGGGGCATGTGGTACACAAGACAAGACGATTTAGAGACGAAAGGGTTGTTTGTTGCATCAATGGTGTCAGGTTATTTCAGAGTTCTCTCTATAGCTCTGGTGGTTACTGGGGGGCCGGTCCACTTCTGACATATCAAATCCATCCAGGTTAGTCTCCAGCTCTACCTCCTTTCAGTGTAAGACTGAAGCAATAACATTGTTCTCTTTCAAATCGTCCTGTCTCCGCCTCTCGATTTATCCTTACTCTTTTTCCATCTCTGCTTCCCTAGCGTGGGCAAGTTAACCGTACGACTTATCATTACTTCGGACATTTATTGTAATCTTAATGTCATGAGTCAGCGTCCTGGCACAGCAAATTCACCTTTCATACTTCTGATGTTGGTAAACTACCAATTACATGTGGTAATATTGACGTCTGTTATTTACAGCGCTGTGAAAATGCAGAGTGCACCATGACTTAAATACCGTGTCCTAAATATCCTTAAAAAAAATATCATCCTATTGAATATTGATTTTCTATTATTAACTCCGAAGGGGCGATATTTTTTATATATGATAGCTATGGAGCAAAGTTTATGTCAGAAAATATTCTGACAACAATATTTTGTTACCACACTCGGTCCTTGACTCTCTTTCTTTATTTGATTGTCATCTGTAATTCTCTTATTTCTTCTTTCTCTTCTAGCCTCATAAACACACTTCTCTTTACCTTCCTAGACTTGTTTTGTAGTTTTCTCCTCTCTTTCTTTCTCCCGTCTCTGTCTTTCTCATTTTGTTTCTGTCATCTCATCTCTGTTTTTATGTGTGTGTGTGTGGGGTGGAGGGGGGGGTCATTTACTAATTCATAGGATCAGTCAGAGTGGGATTTTGCTAGTTAGTGGGATTGCTTCCCGTGGAATGCGGAACAGTATGATGATATTTCTGTGTGAGCAAATCTTCTGTTCACGGTGGGGCGGTGGATGTTCAGATAGGTGCCAGTCTATGAGTGTTTAGAATCACCCAAAAACCTGGAAGGCTGCAGGTATTCGTCAACTTCTACAGGCAGTTTCCCCACCGAATAGGCTGTGAGTAAATGCCAAGAGTAATTGTGTATTCAAGAGGGAATGATGATGAAACAGACTCAAAATAACTAGGATTGTAAAGGAAAGGGTTCCACAATGGAGAAAAACATTTTCTCCTTGGAAAATACTTCAAAGTTAATGAACACCTTTGTGTTCTAATGGGTGAATCTTAGGATTCAGTTACTGATTCCCAGAAGTACTTCAGGAATATTTTGATAATTCACTAAATGCCACCAATGTACTCTAAACAAAGGCAGCGGATTTTGCAAATCTGGAGCACTCATTGGGCAATCCCAACTATGCAAACGTAATCAGAAGTCTCACTCAGTGATCTATCACCACACAAAAGAACAGTTTACCCAAGAGTGTTTTTACCCTGGCATTGATTCCATGGACTACTCTGTCTAGTGGGGACTCATGACTGAACAACTCACATTGTGGTCCTCTCACGTACTGCATTGGATCCTCTCAGTAACTTCATGAGGGCAAAACTTTTCAACCTGACTCATTCTCTGCTGACCACTTCACTCCAGTGAGTTTGATGCCCTATGTGGATGACACTAGAATGTTGGTGTCAATTTCACAGAATGCGGAGACATCAAGGAGAAGTTTTCTGCTTGCATGATTGAACTAGCAAATTGCATTCAGGAACATTGCTTAAAACTTAGGGCCCTATTACGATGTCGGGCGGAGTTTCCTCCGCCCGACATTGTCTCGGTCAAGGGGCCGATCGACACCCGGTCGGCAGTCCTGACCGACTAATTAGGATGCGACCAAACACTGTTCGGTTGCATGCCTATACTTTACAATGGAAGCATGCATTCCCACCGGAATGCATGCTCCCATTGTCAAAATGCGAGGTGCAGTTCATCCCTGCACCCCGTGGCAGGCACCTGGTGCCTGCCACAAGGTGCAGGGATCAACAGGGGGGCACCATAGGTGCCCCCTTGTCCTACAACCAGAGGCTGAGCACCAAAGGGGGCCCTGCTGGGGGCCCCCAAAGTCGAGTTCTGACAACCTTTCTGTGCCGGAAAGGCCATCACAGAAAGGCTATCTCTACCCGACATCGTAATCCCAAGAGCAGAAAGAGCCGCCCTTGGGATTACTGAAAGCATTCCGACTGGCAGACAGGCTCTCGGAAGCCAGTCGGAATGACCGGTCGCATTCCTTTCCGACCGACTCCATCGTAATGGATCGGTCGGAAAGGAATCCGACCGGCTGATTACGATGCGGTCAGAATGGCTCCAACCAACGGTCGGAGCCGTTTCCAACAGCATCGTAATCGGCCCCTAAATGCGGACAAAACTGAGCTATGACTGTCTGGCATATAGGCATCCATATGTTCTTCGTTTTGGTGGCCTGAAAAGTTGAGCAATGCTCCTACATCTATAGCATCCACAAGAAACCTGGCGATCCTCTTGGACAACCAGTCATTCTTCTCCACACACATAAATAAGGTGGCCTCAGTTTGCTTTGCTTTCCTGCGCATGTTATACAAAAGGTTGCCATTGTTACTTACCACCTTGAGAAAGACTAAAGTCCAAGCACTGATTGGCTCAAGACTAGACTATGAGAATGCTCCTGGGCCTACCACAATATCTTTTGCATAGGCTGCAAATTGTCCGGAATGCAGCAGCAAGATTTATTCTTGGACTGCTAAAATTGATGTTTGTGTCTGTATATCCTGAAAAACTACACTAGCGTCCAGTGATGAAAAGAATTTGGTTTAAGATCTTATGCTTCGCCCACAAAACCTATGAATGCCTTGGGTTCGCCTACCTCAGTTGCAAATTGCAGAGATATGTTTCTAGGAGATGCCTCTGTTCAACAGACAAATGTTTAGCGATGATACTGAAAGTAGAACTCGATAGACAAGGGGAAGAACTTTCTCTAGTATTGCTGCCTCTCTTTGAAACAATATTCTGCTGGAACTGAGACTGAATCATAATCTTCTATTCTCTCAGAAATAACTGAAGGCGCGGATATTCTCAAAATGATCAGCTCTTTCTAAAGTCATTATAGAATGTCAATAGAGGTCAGTGGCGTACTGTAAAGTGAAGCCCCTAGTCTACCTTATCTCTCAGAACTTTATTGTACGTGGGCTAAATGGGGGTCCACTGACGTATTGGGGGGACCCCTTGTGCCACTGGGTCTGCAGGGGCCTGAATTACGCCCCTGCTAGGGAAGTTCAGCGTGGGATACCCTATGGATTGCTGTTGAGCTTTCGAAATCTCAAAAGCAATCATCAGTACTGCAGTCACTCAGTTAAAAATATAATTGAATTTACAAACCTGGCCTGGTGTACAAGGCCTTGCATAGCATAACTATGAATTAACTTTCGAAAATGTTTACACCATAATTCCCGACCAGATGCTTAAGGTTGTTCCCCCTGAGCAAAATCTTACAATTCTTCTATTGAAATGCAAACAATATGGGGGAGGACATGGCACTACCAGGGCTTCTCTCTTTCAAACTCTCATCCTCATCCACCGCTCCCTGACTCAGACATCAAATCGTTTCACCACCGTCTGATGACCCACCTCTTCCACTGCGTTTTTAGACTTGAATCATATGCCATCTGGGTCAGTCGTTTCTTCTTCCTTACCATCTATCTGGTAGCCATGAATGCATTACAAAAGAAAGAAAATACATTAAAAAAATAGTTTTGGAACTACCCGAAGGGGTTAGAGTTACTACTCACAGTCCAACCTAAGCAACAGTAGGGAAAGTTTTGGACTCCGGAGGGGTTAGGTTTACTATCCCCACTCCAGTCTGAGCAACAGTTAGATTCCAGAGGAGGTTAGATTTACTATTCTCCTTCCCGTCTAAGCAACTGTAGGGAAAGTGTTGGACTCTAGAAGGGTTAGATTTACTATTCACACTCCACTCTGTGCAACAGTAGGGCAGGTGTTAGTCTACAGAGAGATTAGATTTACTACTCCTACTTTAGGCTATGCATCAGTAGGAGAAAGATTGGACTCTGGAGGGTTAGATTTACTTCTCCCACTCCAATCTAAGTAAGTATACAGAAAATGTTGGACTTTGGCGGGACTACATACAACATTCCACCTCCTAATCATTTTGTACAGAACATGTAAATACCTAAAATCTGAGGTAAATAAAATCATATTTTAAATAAAAAATAAATATTACATAGTAATAAAATAATTAAGAAATACATAATAAAATTCAAAATATTAAATCATTTAAATACATTTACTTCCCTGCCACAAAAAAACAGTAAACACCAAAACATCACTTCCATAATAAAAACAACAATCTTGAATTCCAAATATTGCACAAACAAACTTTTAAGTACAATACAATGAAAATATATTTTACAAACATTATTAAAACACTTAACATTAAATTGATAAATAAAAATTAATGGACATACATCCAACATTGAAAAGATACAAAAATAATTAAAATTAATCAAGTAAATATTATTATCAATTAATTTAAACATATATTATAATTTCAATAACTTCCCTCCTTTTTCCCCTACAAAACCAACAATCCTCTAATAAAATATAAATTACTAACTCACATATAAACATTTAAAATACTGTAAAATAAAAATATTGATATTTAATACAATTAAAAAATAAAACACTCCATATTTTATCATCTATTAAATAAATATTTAGCAATTAAAAATTAATTATCAATAATATATAATTATTTGTAATTTAAATAACTTCCCACTCTATTCCCCTACAAAACCAACAATCTGCTACTAAAATATAAATTGCTAACAAAAATATAAACATTTAGATATGTTGTAAAATTTAAAAGAAAATGAATCCAACAACTATAAAAAAAAAGCATTTTACACAATGAATAACCAATTACATTAACTATAATTAAAAATGAATTACCGTTAATATAAAATATTTGTAATTTAATTAACTTCCCACTCTATTATCCTACAAAAAACAACAAACCACTACTACAATAAAAATTTATTATTCAGGAATTAACAATGGAAATATACATTAAAAATAACTAATTAAACTTAAATACAGAAAATAACTATTTAAAAATTAAAATCATTATTAATCAAAAATATTTCATTAACTATAAAAATTAATGAACAATAAAATTACATGAATTAAAATTTTATTTACTTCCCTCCCTTTTACGCTACAATCCCAACAGCTCACTACTACATTATAAATAAACAACTTAATTAAAAAGGTTTAGTTGAACATTTTGAATTACATACTATGCTTTAAAAAACTTAAGAACAATGGTACTAACAATACAAACACAAACTTAATATTTCAATTTATAATGACTACATGAAACAAAAACAATATTTTTAATAGCTGTATTTAAGTAAACAATATTAGATAAAACAATATTATTCAAAATTATGTTAAAGACCAAAAAAACGAATATTCTTGACTGTGATATTCTGGGACACAATATTTTTGTACTTGCAATATTCTTGACACAATATTTATGTACACCATATTAAAAACTCTATATTTTGTTTAAACACCCCTGATAATACCCAGAGTGATCCTTTAATGATAACACCTATATTCAATCACCCAAGCTTCTGTTTTGATTCTGCACTCTTGCTGATGCCCAAATCTTGACCTCATAATGAATTGATATAACACTTTCCTGTTTCCCACAGTTCAGCTGATGCAGCTCCAAACAGTTTAATATGTTCATTCACAACATTGTGTAAGCAGTTGCAACCCTAAGTATTCAAGATGTGAAAGTTCAACAGCTGAAAAGTTGTTGAAGTGAAACGTTTAGCAACAACAGATATAATAACAAACAAACATACTACATTAGAAAAAATAATTCTTCAAAAGAATACTGTGTACCAATGCACCCGATCCATAGTGTGTACTAGTATAATGCCTTCAACATTTTATGAAATACAAAAAATCATGGCATATTGAAATTTAATCTTAGACACCTGCAATTACTTATGCCACAATCCAATTTATACTTTTTTAGCTCTATGTGCCACTTCAGACAGAGGCCGACCTTATACAAAATCAATTTAGTGATTCGGTATTCTTACGCTCAATGCATTCGTGATTTCCAATTGGTTGCAAAAACCAGCTTTTTGCACTCGCAAATTTACCACCAAGTAGACGCAGGTGGTAATCAGATGCAAACTTTAACAAGCATTGGCATAGCCAATAGGTCTCGCTTTTGGGACCTTATAAGTATTTAGTTATGCAGCACAATATCCTTACTGCAACAACATTAACTGTTGCATGGCTAAACACTTATAAGGTCCCAAAGGCGAGACCTATTGGCTATGCCTTTGGGACCTTATAAGTATTTAGTTATGCAGCACAATATCCTTACTGCAACAACATTAACTGTTGCATGGCTAAACACTTATAAGGTCCCAAAGGCGAGACCTATTGGCTATGCCAATGCTTGTTACGTTTTCCTATGAAAAGGAATTTTGGGCAGCATCCGGAATAGCATCATGGTATAGAAAAATCTACACAAACGTATGGCAAATATTATTTGGCTAATTGTGAAGGCGCCATGTGATGTGTTTACAAGCTAGAGAGAAAGGCAACATTTAAAGTGAGCGTTCAGTGCCGCATGATGACGCATAAATGTACAGCTGTGCACATTCTCATTTCTCTGCACATACTTGTCGCGTGGTTGCTCGGCGGGGTACATGTGGCCGGTGCTTTGCTTTACTCAGCATTGTTGTGCATGTATATAGAAAGCTGTCTCTTCATAACCGTCATGGTAAACCCACAATCACGCCCTTCCCGGAACAGGCGATTACGTGTGTTCTTTAATGTGTGTTTTACACAGTGCATTAAGACAAGCCGCTGACCTTACTAATGCGCGTTCTCTATTCCCATGCCGATTCCAGTTAAGTGAGCATTCTCCACATTAAATGCACTCGCAAAGTAAACAAATGTGTCCCCTGGCACAACCCTACTGTGCTAAGGGGCTTTTACGGCTCAGACGAGAGCACAGCAAGTATTACCTCAGGGCGGGGCGGCCATAAACTAAGCCCTGGGAGTCAGTGCGACCTCGGCCACTTTCGAAATGTCAACATACGTCAGGCTGGGAAGCAGCGTGCCCTGGAGGTCTGGCGTGCGTGTTGACGGAGCCACTGCAAAATACATGCGTTTTAATTGCAGGGCAGATGTTGATCATCCCGCCCCACCATCCACCCCCAAAAAGCTAGTCTCTTAAGAGGGCACGTGGGCAGAGCGCTGCGCTCTAGAGAAAAAAATGTCAAATTCTAGAGTACTGCACTGTACAAAAAATTTTTCAAATTGACCTGTTGGACAGTGAAAATAATGATTAATCGGGATCAAATGTTATTTAAGAACGTTCAGCAATGACCAGTGACGCTTCAAATGTCACGTTGAATTGAGAAAAAATCCTATTAAGCAAACCCATGGAATGATTCTTTGTATGTTTCAAACAATCAAAAGGTCTAAAATTGAATAAAACCAAAACCTCACCTTGCTCCTATTATAGGGTAAGAGTGACAACAAGTAATTTTCGATTTAGTACTGTAGGGGGCATCTTAATAATGATTTTTTTTCTTATTGATGTTAAATGCTCAATACGTTTTAGTGCACTGGTCTAATAATTTGTGGTAACGCGGTAGCTAGGTTCCGATGAAGCATTCTTCAAATAAGATGCCGCAGCAGAATTTATATTGACCAATTAAGTATCAGTCAATTGTTACTTAGACCCGGTAGCCAGTTAATATATATTGACTGTAGAAAATGCAGATATGCGCTGCTTGCTCGCTTGAAAGCGCCCGGAAGCAGTATATTGTTCTGTGGGTGGAGCGGTGGCCTGCTAGGAGGGAGAATCACGGTGCAATATGGTCTGATTAAAGCCCCAACCCACAGGAAGTGTTCAGTTGCCGCCTTGCTCGTGGGATAAAGGGTTACTTAATTCCTTTATTAGTCGCGTAGGGAAATTGCTCGGCCATAATAAGCGGTTAGTTGTGGCATGATTGAAAGAAGTGACTTTCTTAACTTTTGGTAACCCAGGGCAACTGTACTTTTTAGTTGGTGTGATCTGACAATCCGACCTGGTTTTCAGTGACTGAAGGTGCAGCTTTTTAATTGATAATGTTCGATTTGGATTATATATGGGCACTAACAGAAATTGGTTGGTACAAAAGAAGAAACAACAAGGGAGACCGAGAGCCTCGCTCTAAAAGTAAAAAAAAAGACGCGCGGCCGCGAGACACGCTCTCTGGTGAGGGAGGGGGAGGAGCGGGTGAGGGAGGGGGAGGAAAGCCAGATGGCGCCTCAGCGATGCGAGGAATGGATGGCAGCTGTGCGCGTGCACGCCATCGTGAACGCAAGCTGGAGGCCAGCAAAAGTCACTGGGTTAGCACTTTCAAAACCCATTTACTAAATCTCTCGCCGAGAGCAGCGCAATCGCTGGCTCAGGCGAGACCTAAAAAGGGTCCCAGAATGCTTCATTACTTTTTAGAATTGCTGCGTTGAATGCTTTTATTTTTGCACGAATGTGTTTGTTGTATGAACTAGAGGGCGAAAACCTCCTCCAATTACCAGAGCAATTATCTAATCATTATGTTAATGTGGAGCGATGAGCTTCTGAATACAACCTCCATATCACTCCCTCCCGGTTTGAACAAACTAGGCAACATGTCAGAATTTCAGTTCAACAGTACCCACCAATTTAGAGTGCATGGCATATGGAATATTGACATCACCAATTTCATGGTTAATGTTATCTTTATATGTCAGTCGATTCTTAGGCCTTGGGTATTATTCTATGTCACTCAGATGTGTTTGAGAAACATGTGATGATTTCCCTGCTTCTTTGGAATCACTGACCTTCCGAAAGGTTTGGCAAAAAGTTGTAACCTCTTCGGGACTTATGAAGAAGGGTGTGAAGTTTGGTGCATTTACTCTAAGGCCCATTTACAAGAGGCCTGCTTCACCAGAGCGTCACTTTTTATGACGATCCGGTGGTGCGGTCCTCTCAATCATATCTATGAAGTGCTTATTAA
This sequence comes from Calotriton arnoldi, assembly GCA_963921515.1. Lineage (NCBI taxonomy): Eukaryota > Metazoa > Chordata > Amphibia > Caudata > Salamandridae > Calotriton > Calotriton arnoldi. The sequence goes on along the minus strand of CAWUFW010006753.1, from coordinate 379,018 downwards.
TACGGGCTAAGAGTTCAAGCTCTAACCCTGGCTTCAAAAAAATAAAAACGTGGGACTGCAAGTTTCACCTCTGTTTCACTGCCACAGCTTTGTTCATGACAGTACTGTGCCTCCAACCTTCTCCGTTTTCACTGTTCTTGCACCTCACATAATCTCATGGGGGCCCAGGGCTGTGTGGCATAGAAACTGACTTAATTGTGGAGTGAAAAAATGGCGCCCTCCAAACGAGGAGTAAGCGAACTCAATGAGCACTCATAGCGGCATTATTACCGCTTTCAAATCTTCATCCAAAAACGATAATCCATGTTATATGATTATTATATTCCTTTATTTTATCTTTGTATCTTAATTTCATACTCCATTTTTCAAAATTTGGTTCATACGATTCTTCTCATATGCATACCAATAGTGAGGTAAATTATCTCATTACACAGGTGCCCCAATGCATTTCGGGCGGCAGCCCTTCGTCAGGGGGATCGGTCCTGTTGTAAAGTCGATCTTCTCTCCCTCTATCCTCTGCTCGTTAAGCTTCCCTTAAGCAGAGGATAGAGAGAGAAGATCGACTTTACAACAGGACCGATCCCCCTGACGAAGGGCTGCCGCCCGAAATGCATTGGGGCACCTGTGTAATGAGATAATTTACCTCACTATTGGTATGCATATGAGAAGAATCGTATGAACCAAATTTTGAAAAATGGAGTATGAAATTAAGATACAAAGATAAAATAAAGGAATATAATAATCATATAACATGGATTATCGTTTTGGATGAAGATTTGAAAGCGGCAATCATGCCGCTATGAGTGCTCATTGAGTTCGCTTACTCCTCGTTTGGAGGGCGCCATTTTTTCAATTGTACCCAACACCTCAAGGATCAGGAGGTGATACTCATGAGCACCTAAGAGGATTACACTGAATAACTGTTTTCATTAATAATTTAAAACTAGGGTGTGCAACCGTGTTACAGATATTTTTCGTTAATTGTGGAGTGGCCTTAGTCCTCATGGCATCCAGCCTGCTTTCATTCAGGAAGGGGCAGCAATCCAGTTGGGATCAATAATCAGGCACACTTTCTCGTTCCATCAAAGCCAAGCCACCCACCTCGCCCACTTGATCAGCCCAGCCATGTCGCCATCCAGGCCCCAGCAGTCAGCTCAGCCAATGCGGTCCAGTGCTTGGTGGGTTCACTCGACAGCTGATTATCTGCTCATATCCCCCGGTTTGTACTGCAGCCACTGGAGTCAGCGCACATGCTGCGCACTCTGTAATGGTAGCCCATCCTCGGACACCTAACCCATTCACTCTCGAAGCTGCTTCTGTGGGTGGATTCTGCGGTCCCAGCCAGAAATCAGTGCAGGGAGAGTCTGGATCCGTATAGCTACAGGCTCAAAGTCACTCCATTAGGATCAGATCTGATGAAATAATTTGCTCGGGACTTCAGCCGCTGAGCTGATCTTAGCCAGTGGTTGGTCATGCCCCCTCTGCTGTGCTGGTTCTCCTTCTTTGATGCACGGCCTGATTCATTGTGGCATTGGTTGGTCTCATTTGGGCTTGTGTTGATGATTCCCTATAATGTTGTTTATAATAATTTAAGTGATATTTTAAAACCCTAAATGCCACCGACAATAGCATCAGAGTGATTTGTTGGATGACAAGGAGGATTTATAAGCAAATAAATCAATTGCATGGCTGAAACCAAGTACAGACAAAGATGAGGATTTTCCATATTATTACATGGGAGGATTGAAAGTGAAATGAGATGAGAGTCATCTAACAAGTCAGTAGTTGGTTGGCTGGATTTAGCAATGGAATGGCTAGGTTTGAATGATTACACGATGAGCTAAAGATGACTATGACTGTCATATGATGCCTCAAAATTGATTCCTGAGTTCTTTTTGGAAACTGATACAGTCATCTTTAATTTTCAAATGTATTGGGATGGCAATTCAGACCAGTGAGGTCTACGTGTGAAGAAACCTTCCAGCAAGCCTTTTTAACTTTCTGGGCAAATAACAAGTAGGCTCTCAGTGGCTCATTTAAAAAATCAGCTTATTTTTTGCCTTCCTTACTGCAGCACTGTTAGTGCTTTTGATTATGCTAAATTGCACACCTAATGTTCCCTACTAAGTATAGCGTAAGCGATCGATCTTTTATTTACCTACTAAAAGTGGTTGAGGGGAGGAAACAACTCAGACAGGTATCAGCAAAGTCGTTATGCCTGAAAAGACCACCAACTCCAAATTGCAGTTTGAATATTTATTATAAGGCCAAAAACAATTGGATGTAAATACATCTCAATAGCAAAGTATAGAGGTACAGAAAAATTAATACAGAGCCAAGTTTACGAATATAAGTAATTCGGCCCAAAAGACAGATGATTATAAATTCCAAAATCACAATGCAACACAGAATAGATGCCATATTCAGTTCTCGGCTCATTGAAAGAAATCAAAATCTTTCCCTACACTGCTCTACATGAGGGCACTTCCTGTCTCTCTTCTATCATTCCCCAATGGTGTCAACACGTGTTGACTTCCTAAGAAGTACTCACGTCAAATGGGTGGTTTTAGCTTATGGCTATGGAGCTTGCTCTAAGATGCTCCTTCTCCTCCGAAAGCTAGCAGAAGTCTGGTCTCGCTGTGCATCATACAAAAGATGGGATTCAACCCACAATACGTCATTCTTCTTAAAACTTTCCATTGCACCTCTATGCAGTAGCTTTTTTTTTTCATGACACAAATTTAATTAGTAATATCTTCTTTCCAGTGGCCTTGGCTTTCAGACAGACCAGATAAGCAAGGCATCCTCCCTTCTCGCTTCCCAGCCATCTTCAAAGACATTCCGGGTCTCTCCTTAACTCTGAAAATAACGATGTGTATTCTTTCACCTGCAGTAGGATGAGAACATTCTAATTTTGAACACAACAACATTTAATTATTTATTTCTCAAGAGCAAGGAGAATCGAAACTTATGACTTTGGGCCTATAATTCAGGCAACTTAACCTAACCACAATTACGGTGTATAGAAATAATATCGTCCTGCACATTATGCATGAAGGAATCGTAATACATACAAAGTTCTACTTAAATGCGTTCACTAGTTTTCAACATCAAATGATTCAAATAAATGTTTCTTAATAGTCGTAAAACACTGCAAACAATACGAATACATGAGAGTGCGTTTAAACCATGAGTATAGTGCACTCATACAAAATAGAGTGCTATCAGCGCTCTATCAGTTCCCCCCTCTTATGACTAGTGTCATAACACCAATTTTCTAATCTTCTGTAGTTTTTCTCCTTGTAGAAGAGACCGACCTAAACAGAAGCTGTAGCTTGCCGTCCCTGTCTGAATCATTCTAACCCCTTAAGGTGCTGGTAATGACTGTCCTGCAGTCGTTCAATTTGGTGCTCTCGCTTTCTCGAAACAGTCTCCTGATGTCGTGCCCTTTGCCATTTGTAAGCCTTGATGGCTCCTAGTAGGACAATTATACAAATGACAGCTATTATAATAGGCTTCAAGATATATCCCATTATTCCTTGTCCCAAACTTCCAAACCAACTGCCTATCGTGCCAAATCCTTTCCCCACTTGCTCCCAGAGTCCTTCAGCAGCCATCTCATGTAACTCTTGGTGTATATCTGAAATATTGTTGATATATTTCCTTATATCCTGACTGTTGTCAGGAATATAAGTACAGCACTGTTGAACTTTCAATAATTTGCAGACTCCTCCGGCTTTTGCTAGCAGCACAATCGAAACCATCTCCCCATCTACAAGTAATAAAATCTGAGCTGTATTTATTGACAGCTTATCCACTAATGTTGCCAGCTTTCTGATTTTCAAATCATTCAGAATCACACCCATACTCGGTATCATATCCCCAAATATGTCTCCAATCACTTCTCCTGCACTCACACCACGTTTTCCTCTGTGAGGTCTTTTTCTTTCTAGGGGCCATAAATCATTCACATGAAAAATCTTGGGAAATACCACAGCCAAATAACAAGTGCCATACCAATTTTTGGGCAACTTCACATAGGCATTCTTTCCACACACAAAATACACATTGGGCACTATTGTTATTTTGTCCAATAATGCTTTTCTAATTGATTCTTCGATCAAGAAGACGTGCTCACAATCACTTTCACCCACAAATATCTTATCGTAGTATGTGGTCGGGTGTCTAATACACAACTTCCCCTTCTGCTGGAAATCTAATGCTATGGGTCCAAAACTCCCCTTTGCTTTATGATCTAATTCTTCTTTAGTCCATGGGGTAACCTTGTGCTTTGGATCTGGTCTAAATAGAGTCTGTCTATGCCGATCTTCTATCTGATCTATAAATTTCTTTTCAATGTCAGTTAACATACAGGTTAAATTGTGTCTATGGGCATAGGACGTATCTAAAGTAATGGTAGGCACGAAATACTTTAACATTCGCTCTACTTCCTTATAATAATCATATTTATTCATGTATTTAAGAACTGGGACTTCCCAGAGTACCACATCATAATTTGAGAAATAGTACTCGAAGTGTGCCTTGCTATAAAACATGCTCAACAACACACTACATGTAATGCCATAGGTCAAAGGCAAATGATGGTATCGAATGCCTTCTTCTACTGAGGCTGGTAATTGCATACACACATAGCAATCCTTTGCTTCCATGGTATCCACATACTCATATAATAATCGAGCATACGCATTCAAAGTGAAATCACCCTTTGACAAATCAACATGTAATGTACAACTGGTTTCCTTAATCATTTCTAGATCCCTTGCGGATGCATCCTCATCTATCTCAGAGATTGGTGTAGTGAGTGTTGCCTGTACCCTATTCTGTCCGACATCCTGAGATCCAACTAGAGATGCAACGATCACCACAGTTATAACAATAAGCACCACTACAATGAGGGTGCCAATTATGGACTTCTGTTTGCGTGTTGATTTTTCGGACACCATGGTTTCTACTGATCCGTTCCGAAGCACAAAAGGGAAAACACAGTCTCTTTCTGTTTTCTTTGTTTTAACAATGTCTTTCTCACTTCTCTCCTCCCATGCAATTAATGTCAAAGTTCCTTCGATTGATACTAAACCTATTGAAGAGATGTAGTCAGCCCTATTCCTCACTCCAACATCTACTAGAAAGTTCCTAATTTTAAATCTTCTTAAACTGGGGTCTAACTTATCTTCTTTCTAAGGCCTAATGCTTTCTTTGGTTATAATTCAAGCTTCATCGTTAATGATATTTGATCCAAGTATTTCGAGAACAAGTTGCAGAATATCCGCACTAATTTCTCCTAATTCTTGCGCGGTGAGCTGTCGGCCAAATGAAGGGAAGACAACCTGATTGAGGATCAGGTAATGCAATCCACTCAGCCTTGGAGGATTTGGAATTTGCAGAGTTAGTGTTCCAAACGCTTCTACGCCTGGGACCAGCAACTGTATTTCAATCGAGAGGGTGTCCCCTCCGTAGCTCACCGTACCAGCTCCCAACCTCCCGGACTTCGCTGGGCTCTGAATCTGCAGCCATGTACGTCCACTCAGGAGATGCGTATCTTCGAGACGCTATTCTTTCTCTTCTGGAGCATCTCAGACCATCCGGTCTTTCTTCAGCGTCACTTTGATCTGATTCAGATGTTTCAGGAATCGGAGCGAGATTTTTCTCGGATGCAAGCCTTATATTCAGCCTTTTTTTTCTTGCTGGCCACTTTTCCGCTCTGGCATCTGCTCTCCTCTCTTCCTCTTGATCTGATCCTTCTGCAATAGTCCGCTCACCTTGATCTGGTGCAAAGTTCACATCTGCAATATCATCTATTTCAGGATCTGGGCTCAATTCAGGAGCACTCAGCTCTCGTCTCTCGTGCTCACTTGGCTGTTCCGTTTCATCCGAAACTCTTACAGCTGGACCTATGCCTTCGTCGTTGTCTGTGGCAGGTCTACACACGCTTCTCGGAACCAGGGGACTCTCTTCCTCCGCAGGCGCTTGAACTCGGCGAGTGTGGGAAGCATGTATCCAGTTCGACAATCCTTCACACTTCACAGCGGTACTTGTGACCAATATCACCTGATATGGTCCTCGCCAGCGAGCATCAAGACAACTCTTCCTCACGTGCTTGCGAACTAGTACCCAATCACCTGGATTAAGATCATGCAGCAGGTCTCTCGAGGTGGACGCAGTCGCAGCCTCGACCTGGTGGGATACAGAAGTAACCACATCAGCCAGTCCCTTACAATAATCCAACACTAAATCATCAGTGATGTTTATCAATGCTGTAGCTGGCACCATAGGCAAACGCATAGCTCTTCCGGTCAAAATTTCGTGGGGAGAAAGCCCTGTTCTCCTATCAGGGGTGCTACGCAGACTCATGAGCACCAGAGGCAGCACATCTGGCCATTTCAATGAAGATGACGAACACACCTTTGCCACTCTTGACTTGATGGTGCCATTAACCTGCTCTACAAGACCTGAAGCCTCCGGCCTGTAGCTACAATGCAGTCTCTGATCAATGTTCAAAGCAGAGCACAACAATTTCATGATTTCACTGTGGAAATGAGTTCCTCTATCTGTCTCCACTGATGTCGGAAATCCATATCTCGGGATCAATTCTCTTAACAACAACTTGGCTACTGTGAGACTGTCACATCGTCTAGATGGATATGCTTCCACCCAACGCGAAAAGATACACACCACCACCAAAACGTATCTCAACCTATTGCACCTTGGCATCCAGATCTTCCAATGTGACTCATTGCAACCACAGTTCTCTTTCCAACATTCATTTGTTGACAAGTAACACACCTGTGACATACCGCTTCAGCCCACACACGAAAGCGTGGATTAAACCACGTCTGCCTAAACACTCGCACCATAGCATCTCTTCCCAGATGAACTGCTCAGTGGATTTGCCTTGCCATTGGGCTCAGTAGACAATTGGGTAATACTGCTCTCTCATCTGTGGACACCCAAATGCCATCGTCTCTTTTTGTGCAACCTGCTCTGACCCATGAAGCAGCTTCCTCTTCTGGGACTTCATCCTGCAACCGCTTCACCTCATCCCAAGTATCGGCTATAGCTAACATCATGCTGAGCTCGGTCTCTTCTGTGCTCTCGCCTATATATTCTCCATTGAAAATACAAGCATGTTCAGCACAAAATCGTGCTACTTCATCTGAATAATTGTTGCCCTTAGTGACAAAGTCTTCTCCTTTTCCATGAGCTGCACATTTAACGACTGCTATCTCTTTGGGCTTCTGCAAAGCTTCCAATAGTTGGCGCACATACTCGCCGTTACGTATAGGTGACCCTGAGGACGTTAGAAACCCCTCTGTGACCATAACTGCCCAAAGTCATGAACTACACCAAATCCGTATTGACTGTCAGTATACACAGTCACTCGAATATCAGCTGCAATGATACAGGCACGTGTCAAAGTGACAATTTCAGCCACCTGAGCAGAGAATACTCTATTTAAACAGGCAGCTTCCACTACTCCCATGATGGTGCACACAGCAAACGCTGCTCTCAAATACCCTTCATTGTCTCTTAAACATGAACCATCAACAAAAAGGATCAAATCAGATTGGGGCAAAGGTTCATCGACAATGTCAGGTCTGGATTTGGTAGATAGGTCAGTAACATCTAGGCAGTCATGCTCTTCACAATACTCATCTCCTTCCTCTTCCGGAACAGGTAACAATGTAGCAGGGTTCAGGGTGGTACAACGTCTCAGGGTAACATTTTCAGCGGCCAAGATAACCTGCTCATACTTGGTAAGTCTGTTGTTGGTCAGATACTGTGTTTTCGTTCTTGTCATCAACAATTCTACTGAATGGGGCACATAAACAATGAGCGGATAACCCATCACTATGCTTTCACATCTTTCAATGCTGACACCGGTTGCAGCAACGGATTTCAGACATCCAGGCAACGCAGAAGCTACAGGATCTAATGTAGCTGAGAAGTAAGCTACTGGTCTATGGGCACCCCCATGTGTCTGTACAAGGACTGCTAAAGCACATCCCTCCTTTTCACAGTAAAAGAGCGAAAACGCTTTGTTATAATCCGGCATTCCGAGAGCTGGAGCACGACAGATACTTTCCTTCAGCTCACGGAAGGCTTTCAAGCACTCGTCATCCCATGGTACCGGATCACTAACATCCCTTCGAGTCAGTTTCAACAGAGGCTTTTCTTGCAAGGAAAAATTTGGGATCCACTGTCGACAATAGCCGACCATTCCCAAAAACATGCAGACTTCTTTTTGTGTTTTCGGAGTTCTCATTTGCAGAATCGTCTCTATGCGATCTGGTGACACCCTTCGTTTTCCTTTCTCAATCCGGTGACCTAGGTACTGAACTTCAGACAAACAATACTGCAATTTGTTTGGAGACACTATGGGGCCGATTCCGATTCGGGCCGGAAATCTTTCCGACCGAGCCGGACCCGGAGAGATTTCCGACCGAATCGGACCCTAGCAGCCCGACCGAACGAGTACGATGCGCACGTATGCTATCGGACTCGAGTCGGTCGGACTCCCATTGAAGTCAATGGGAGCCGGTCGTACAACGCGTACGCGGGCTCGCATTGACTCAATGGGTGCGAGGCGAACAAGGGCGCCCCCTACAGCGTGTACGCGGCGAAGCGACTCGCGCCGTACACGCACAGGTAGGGGGGACCCATGGGTCCCCCCTGTGTGCGACTCGCACGGCTACGCGTACAGGGGGGTCCGACACGGACCCCCAAAGTACGGCTCCGACTGCTTCTTCGAGCCGGACGGCGCGAGTCGGTCGGACTGCTCGCGGCGCGCATCGTACTTGCCCGGTCGGGGAACGTCTCCATTGAGCGGTGCGAGGCGCATCCGTGTGAGTCGGTCGGAGCGGTTGGGACCCGCGAACGAGTCGGTTGGCAAAATTGCACGCGCTCGCATCGTACTCGCTCGCCCAGACGCACGTACGAATCGGTCGGGAAAAAGGGCTCCGACTCGGATCCGGTTCAGCCGAATCCGATTCGGTGCCCTACCGGCCGAGATCGGAATCAACCCCTTTGTGTCCATTCTCTGCCAAATGATTCAGCAACGCCACAGTGTCAATCCTGCAAGCATCCTCAGTCTCTGAGGCGACCAAAAGGTCGTCTATATATTTCACTAAGACTGAGTTTTGGGGCATCACCAGTCCTTCAAGATTCTTTTTCGGGCTTTGACTAAAAATGGAGGGGCTTTCTGTATACCCCTGAGGAATTCTTTCCCATGTTAACACACGATCATCCATTCTAAACGCAAATAAAAACTGACTTTCTTCATGCAATGGTATGGAGAAAAATGCATGACACAAATCTATCACTGTAAACCATTCTGCTTTGCATGGTATCTGGAATAGAATAATAGCTGGATTCGGTACCACAGGACAACATGGGATCACAATTTAATTAACCCGACGCAGATCCTGCACTATTCTGTACTTGCCACTTGGCTTCTGCAGTCCCATGATAGGTGAGTTGCAGGGACTTCCTCTTATCTCCTTAAGAATACCTTGGGCAATCAGAGTCTCAATCACAGGTCTTATTCCGGCCACAGTTTCTGGAGACAATTTATATTGTGGCGTTCGTGGGAATTCAGCATTGGGTTTGACCTGTATCTTAACTGGCTCAACCCCTCTCGTCAGACCTACATCCTCGCCCGTAAAATCCCACACTTTTGGATCAACTGAGTCTCTCAAGTCATGTGGCAATTCTGCTATTGTGAGCACCACAAACATTTCTGCACACAGACTCATGTTAGCCATTTTAAAATCAGCATCATCATCATATGTTTGCAATTCCACACCTCTCAGAGTGCACGATATAGTACAATTGAGCTTGCACAGAAGGTCTCGTCCCAAAAGACAGACCGGACTTGAATTGCACACTACAAATTGGTGTTTATCCCGAAATGGTCCTATTCTCACGGGTAATTCGTTTGTCAATGGATTGGTCATTTTCTGATTACTAACCCCCACTACTTGAATCAATTGTCCCGAAAGAGTTAAATTTGGGACTACTTCTGTTCTCACCATGGAGCGAGCAGCTCCAGTGTCTAATAAGAAGGTAATAAGAAGGTAACAGGATATCCATTCACATCTGCATCTACAAACGGCCCACTCTGATCTACTTCTAGAATCGCATCTAAGGTGCATTCCTCGTGCACCCCCCTCTGACACTCTTGTAAATCTTGATTTTGATCAAATCTATCTTGTATTTGAAAATAAGGCATCTGATGGTATAACTAATTATGCATGGATATCCTAGGAGGTTGAGGTACTTGCACTTGTGGCTCATATCCTCCTACATACCTAGACCTGGGTCTTGTCACAGTATTGACAGTCTCGGACAGCTGTCCCTCTCCTTCCATCTGTATCTGATTTGCTGGATTCAATCTACACTCGCGCTTCCAATGCCCGATTTTGTGACAATAGTGGCAGGCAGTGACCCTTTTCTGTTGGGCCACCCATTCACTTGCACCTGGATCCATTCCTCTTCCTCTACCCTGACCAGGTTGGGTCACCATCTGTTGTCCCATTCCTCTTCCACCTCCTCTACCTCTACCTATCGCTCCTCCAATCCCTTGCGTCATATCAGCGTTTCTCAACTGCACCAACATCAACTTGTCCTTCAATTTCTTCTGTGTCGACTCCACTTCATCACTACAATATTTAGCATAACGTAGAATCTCGTCCACCGACTTATTCTGCCAACATATCAAGTGATGCTGTATCATCAAACTAATATCAGATTTCAGTCCCAACACAAACTTCGAGACAAATTGTCCCATATCTTTCTGTTCAATTGTATCCAATCCACTATGCTGCTTAAAAGCTAACAACAATCTTTCGTAATAATCATGTACTGAGTCTTGAGTGGTGCGATCAATCTTCAACCAATCAACAATCTGAGGAGCTACCTTCGATTGCAACCATGTAATCACTTGCTCGTATTTTCTCATTACATCAAGTGAAGGACCATGAGTCAATGAATCTCTAGGTGGCTCTGCAGTAGGCCACTCAATGGCAATCTTACATGCCGCCCACAAATCCGCCGGCACTACTATATCAAACAAGGTGTTTAAATCAATCCACAATACTTTTGAAATCTTTACAAACCGATCTATTTGCTTGTACCACTCAGCAGGTTTTTCCCTCAGCCGAGGAAAATCATTCGTAAATGCTGCTAAATCACCCCTGCTCCATGGCACGTGTACATACCCTCCATTCTTTACCTCCCTGAGGGGGAAATTTCCTGCAGCTCCCGTCCCTCCACCCGGAGGCGGAGTATTTCCTATTCCAGGCTTGAAGCTTTTCTTTTTGGCCCATCTTTCTTTCCATCTGTCTAATTCTTTCCATGTCCACATCCCTATCACTAGTTCTCTAATTTGTGCTTTTAATCCAATCGTTCGCCTCGCTTCCAAATCCTTATCTGTGTAATTTAATCTGCAAGAACCCTGTATCATCTTGGTCTTTGACAAATCAACCTCATACCTTTGTGCCAAAAGCAACAATGCATCATAAGCTCGTTTGGCCTTTCTTGTCATGTCCTTTGCTACGAACAGTAGTTCGCTCGAGTCATACGTCTCAATTCTGTTCAGAGGTAGATTACCTTCAATCACCTCGTCTAGTTCTGCCTTTAATCGTACCACATCTAGCATTGGTGCTTTTATTGCACTTTTTAACACTTTCTGAATTTCCTCGTTTCTTGTATCTTCCCTGTCACAGCTTTGGGTTCTCTTAGGAACTGCACCCTCTTCTATCTTCGAAGCTGGGCGTCTATCTCTTTCCCAGCTTCGACTTCTCCAATGGTCACCTGCACAAATAACCTGTGACCCAAACAGTACTCTAGGCGCTTCTTGGCTCTTGCTTGTCTCTTCCCCCGGCATCATTGACTCTCTCACTGGTTGAACCCACATTCGAAGGTCAGACCTAGAATTCGCTAGAGCTCCTGTCCGTCCTCGTTCTGACCCACTATCCATTCTTGATGGATCAGCTGTAGCTGGCAGTGGAGTACTAGATTCCACTGGCATCCGACTTAAACCTGTCCCACTCATTGCAAGGCTCCCTCCAGACATTGTCTCTTCCCCTTCACTTATTTGCTGTTGACTGTCATCGGTTCTTTCTCTAGGATTATATATCGGAACTACCGGGCCTATTGTGACTGGTACCGACAAAGCATCTGGTAACTGCATGTTTCCTGCAGGCTGTACTGGCTCAGGGTTTGGATACCTCATTCCTCCAGACCCTCCCGGAATGTGTACCATTGTAATCTTGCCTCTTACTCCTGCCGATTGTTCCTCTGAACCCAGTTGTCCCACACCTAAAAGCTCTTTTGATGGGCGCAACCTCTCTGTCTCTGATCTAGAGTCGCACGGTGGAGGATGTTCCGCTAGCAATCTATCGAGGAAGCTGTCATCTGTATCACTGTCCTCCTCTGTCGTCTTTTTTGCTTCAGCCCCCTCTTCTAACATACGAAATGGGTACAAGCGTTCTCCCTCTATGGTGCCTACTCTCCATCTTTTCAACTGGGCATCCCATCTAGCATCCTGATATGCCTTCATTGCGTTCCTCATTCTTCCTTGTGAAGCCTCTCTCCTTTTTGCTAGGGCAGCTCTCATCCATGCATCTAATGCCTCAAATTGTGGGGGTCTAGGGGGAGGTTTCAGTGCATTCATCACCCCCCTCAGCTGGGTCAGCACTTCCATACGAAAAGACCCATAACGAGGGAAAGCCAATTCACCCTCTTTCTCTGTAATTTTATGCCAATTCTGAAGCCACACTATAGTATGAAGTCCTTCATTCGTTGCCATGTAATGTGCCGGTGTGTCTTCTGGCGGAGCTTCTTCTCCTACCCGAGTCACTACCCCTGTGTCGCCTCTACACAAATCTCGCAATACCCTAAAGCATCTCATTGTAAAATCGATCAATTGCAAGCCCAAAATACACTGTTCCACTGCAAACGAACTTCCACCAATCCCAGCATGGCGTTACACCAACCAACCTATCACAGCGCGGCGCACCCTGACGTCACTTCTCACTCCTTGCAGCAGCTCACCTGCCTTTACAATTTCACCGCAAACTCGCTTACACACATTCGTACCACAAGTAACTGTATATCCAAAAGTTATTAAACCAAGTAACTGTTCCTACACAGTCACATAAAACAAGTAATTGTCTGTCCCTAAAGATCGATAGAACACTCTCACAAGAACATTCAGCCGTTGTGACCCCCCGACCTGTGTTGGTCACTCAATCGCCATAGTCCACCTCCGGTACCTGAGGCTTTCTACCGCGACCTATTCCTCATTCACACAAAGTTCCCTAACACAAGTGGATCGTCGATAGCGCTTCACAACACCCACATTTGATCAGACAATTACAATACAAAACTATCCCGGGATCTTGGACTTCTCTTGAGTCCGCTCACCAAAACGTCCTGCTCCGCACGTGTCCGGACCAGTAAACCAAAAACCACATACACTCAACATACATCCCAACTCCGCAAGACATCACACACTTACTCATCACCGCAATCTAACACCACAATTCCTTTCATACTCACGCCACCACTGTTTCCGCCGCACCATCAACGTTCCCCGGTCTCCGCCGTCTTCCACTCCACTTCAGGGCTCTTCGACCTTCAACCCTACCCCTGATTACTCCCCTCACCTTAGAGATAAACCACTTTAGAGGTAAACCATCCTCCGCTACCATTTGATTACGCTAAATTGCACACCTAATGTTTCCTACTAAGTATAGCGTTAGTGATCGATCTTTTATTTACCTACTAAAAGTGGTTGAGGGGAGGAAACAACTCAGACAGGTTTCAGCAAAGTCGTCATGCCTGAAAAGACCACCAACTCCAAATTGCAGTTTGAATATTTATTATAAGGCCAAAAACAATTGGATGTAAATACATCTCAATAGCAAAGTATAGAGGTACAGAAAAATTAATACAGAGCCAAGTTTACGAATATAAGTAATTCGGCCCAAAAGACAGATGATTATAAATTCCAAAATCACAACGCAACACAGAATAAATGCGATATTCAGTTCTCGGCTCATTGAAAGAAATCAAAATCTTTCCCTACACTGCTCTACATGAGGGCCCTTCCTGTCTCTCTTCTATCATTCCCCAACAGTGTCAGCACGTGTTGACTTCCTAAGAAGTACTCACGTCAAATGGGTCGTTTTAGCTTATGGCTATGGAGCTTGCTCTAAGATGCTCCTTCTCCTCCGAAAGCTAGCAGAAGTCTGGTCTCGCTGTCCCTGCGCATCATGCAAAAGATGGGATTCAACCCACAATACGTCATTCTTCTTAAAACTTTCCATTGCACCTCTATGCAGTAGCTTTTTTTTTTCATGACACAAATTTAATTAGTGATATCTTCTTTCCAGTGGCCTTGGCTTTCAGAGAGACCAGATACGCAAGGCATCCTCCCTTCTCGCTTCCCAGTCATCTTCAAAGACATTCAGGGTCTCTCCTTAACTCTGAAAATAACGATGTGTATTCTTTCACCTGCAGTAGGATGAGAACATTCTAATTTCGAACACAACAACATTTAATTATTTATGTCTCAAGAGCAAGGAGAATCGAAACTTATGACTTTGGGCCTATAATTCAGGCAACTTAACCTAACCACAATTACGGTGTATAGAAATAATATCGTCCTGCACATTATGCATGAAGGAATCGTAATACATATAAAGTTCTACTTAAATGCGTTCACTAGTTTTCAACATCAAATGATTCAAATAAATGTTTCTTAATAGTCGTAAAACACTGCAAAAAATACGAATACATGAGAGTGCGTTTAAACCATGAGTATAGTGCACTCATACAAAATAGAGTGCTATCAGCGCTCTATCACTTTCTACACTATTGACGATTGACTAAACCTCAAAACTCTGGCTGAGTGGAAAATTCACCAGATTTGCACCATTGCACTATAACCAGATTTGGTAGCTAGCTGACTAAGCTGTGGGGAATCTATAGACCACTGTCAGATCGCCTTTCTGGAAAGAAGGAGCTGAACTGGGTCTGTCTCTTATCAACCCATGAATTGTTCCTATCTCCTCATGTCACCTTACAAGTATAATAATTAGTACATTACAGAAATGCACCCCAATATAGCTTTTACATTGGGATTTTAATGTTCTTTTTTTTTTATTTAGGAGCATAACAACAACACAACAAGACAGCATATATCTCATAATATTGATCATGGCATTAATGAATCCCTCATTTTCCCCCACATACGTTGACATTTAACAGTTGGCCCTCACAATTTGGCTGATTAGAATTCAAGTACATAAGTTTCTATAGTTTCCCTCCATCATTCTCTGTATGTAGGTGTGGACCCATGTTTCCAATTTTTGGTGATCATAAGCCTGGCAATGGTTAATACATAGAAAACCCACCTTCTACTCCAACTCCCGGAAGCATCATTTTAGGAGTGAGTAAAACCCTTGTTTGTTGTATAGAGACTATTTGCTGTGAGATCCAAAATTCATTTAGTTTGTGACAGCTAAAAAACATATGGATATTACCAGCAGCCACAGTTAGACATCGTGGAAAGCAGTGGGATGTTTGATACCACCTGCACAGTTTTGAAGAGTAATATAGAAATCAAATAAGGTCCGATAGACTTGACCCCGCAATTTATGGGATTTAATGATTTTGCAAAAACAGGCAAGACTATCAGCAACTTCTCGGTCCGTAACAATATCACCTAAAATTATTGACCACTTGGCTGCCCATTATCCTAAATCATCCTTTTGATCTGGCATTAAGCAGCAATATCTCTCAGAGATAGCAGATCAGTGAGAGCCAAAAATCATTTGAGCAAATTCAGACTGAATTGGTGGTATTATTTCACTAGCAGTGTTCCTAAGTAAAAAGGTTCTAATTTGCAAGTATTTAATAAAATTTATTTCGATGTAATGAGAATTACATCTGTAGAATTTAAATCCCTGATCATCAAACAGATCTGCTAGATACTTAATCTCGTCCTGGTGTCAGGTGCCAAAGTACAAAGATGTAAATCATTTAGGTAATTCAGAGTTGTCCAGAAGTAAAGTATATGCATGCATTTATGGGATTTTAACAAATGTCCTTATTTCCACCCAAACGGTAGCTAGAGCTTCAATGGTTTCAGTCTGACTTTTTTGATTGTTGAATTTGCCCTTATGATGCTCGGATTATTATTAATAGATATTGCACTAAGCTACTTCGTTGAACTATGAGCATAGAGCAGCTTGATGCTATTGCCAATACTTGCCCAATAATACAATCGCCAGTCTGGGAGTGCCCAACTCCCTCTCGTTATAGAAAGTTTTAAGAACGTAATTGCCCTTTGCTCTTTCTTCTCTTTCCAGGTAAATTTAAATACCAAATAATCAAGCTGTTTAAAATATTTATTAGGAATATGGAGGGGTAATGCCCGGAAAAAGTATAACATATTAAGTAGGATTTAATTTTAATTGAGTTAATTCACCCGATTAGGGAGATAGGCAAATGCATCCACTTGGTCAGTAAAGCCTTTACCTGCTGTAATAGTGAAATATTATTATATTCAAAGCAAAGTCTTAGAGTAAACACAAGTGATACCTAGATACCTAGCACTAGAGACCATTCGCGGGTCTTGGGTGGTAGCTCCACCTGCCAATACAAGTTGTGTTTTGTCAGAATTGAGTTTAGAGCTGGATATCTTGCCAAATTAGAAGGCTGCTTGTTCGATAACATTCAGAGTGACGTTAATACAGTGTGAGAATACCAATACATCATCGGCATACACAGCGAGGGGAGATGCGAGGGATATATTAGGATTGCTTGGAATACTCTTTTGTAGATACTTAATATAAGGTTCCATGTATAAGGCATGCAAGGCTGGTGAGAGTGGAAAGCCTTGTCAGGTGCCACGCGTAATTAGGATGGGTGATGTAAATTCTTGTTGTACGCTTATTTGAGCCTTAGGTGTTTGTATACTGCTCAAATCAATTTGATGAATTGTGAGCTAATATTAAATTCTTTTAAGAGTTCCTATAAGAATTGTCAAGACACTCTATTGAATGCTTCAGCATCAAGTACAATTATATTAAGGGGCTTCCCTAAAGTGTCAGCTCAATCTATTAATGTGGCAATAAGATTTGTGTGGGAGGTGGTATCTTTGCTAGGAATAAACCTGTGCTGCTCCGCTGACGTTAGCCTATGGATAATTTTGTTAATCCTATTATACAAAATTTTAGTATAAATCTTAGAGTCAGCGTTGAGCAGTGATATAGGACAATATGCATTACAGTCTAGAGGGTCCTTGTCTTTTAAAAAAAATATATGGTTATTATGGGTTCACTCCAAGAGGGGGGGGAGTACAATCCACAGTACAAACCTCTTTAAGTACTTCCATCAATAGTGGGGACACTATACTAGCCAAGATCTTATATATTTCAGCTGTGGTGTAGTCAGAGCCGGGACCTTCCCAAGCGGTAAATTAGCAATGGTGGGTATGACTTCGTCTACCGTAAACTCGAGTTCAAGTATATCACCAGTTTAGGCAGCTCATTAGTCCTTAAATATTCATGCATATCAGTCATATTCCTGTCTGCATCCTCCTGGTACAGTTCTGAATAGTATCTTTAAAAATTTCAAAGAATTCTAAAACGTTTAGTTCATATCTCCCCCGTTAAATATTTTATCTGGTAATTATTGTTTTCTGAGCATCCAGCTGGCTTAGCAAACAAGTAATTTCCCTGACTTTTCCCCTATTTTGCAGATCTGAACTTGAGACTGAAAAGCTCTTTTATTGTGCCAGGCAGTTATTAGTGCAGTGATACGGCCTCGAAGACCCATTATTTGTAGATGCATTCTTCATGCTAAATCAGAATGAGAAATAATCTAGGCTATATGAGTCTGGTTTAATCTATCCAGCATTCTTGTTGCAGATTCTGCTTCTCCGCTGTGCACTTTTAGAATTTGAGTAATAAAAGATTGTGTAGTGCCTCTAATAAAAGCTTTCAGAGTGTCCCATACTACAGATGGGTGGGCTGATCCATGATCGATTGAGATACCTGAGCTTGCGTTTGTAAATATTGGTATAATCGGGCATTCAATTAAGTATTTAGGAAAATAGCAGGGATGCTGCTTCATGCTAGCGATGTTATTAGATTGCCATATTAGCGCAATTGCAGAGTGATCAGAGAATACTATATGCTGGATTTGAGTCTTGCAGGTGGAGGAAATTACTTGGCTGATTAGGCACAAATCTATTTGAGAGTATTGTATGTGGGGTTTGGAGAACAAAGTGTATTCTTGAAGATTAGGGTTGCTATTCCTCCAAGCATCTACCAGATTCAGCACTTCCATCATATTAAAAATTCTAGCTCTAGTTCCCTTTATCCGACCAGTATGTGTAGCATTAGTAGTGTTCAGAGTAGGATTTAATATGCAATTGACAACACCCGCTGCAATAATAGGTAAATTATGAGCTCTAGCATAATAAAAAACAGGATTTTCACAGCTGGGTGCATAGAAATTGGTTAGAATAAAGCCCCTATTATCATCTAGATTAACTATTTCACCTGTTACCCACCTGCCCGCCCGATCTGCCTTAGATTGTATAATTCTGAGTGTTTTGTTTAAGATTATTATAGAGACTCCCCTCTGCTCCAAGTGATATGTAGCATGCGTTTTCTCATACATTCTTGATATAGTGTAACCTCTGCAACTCTTGGAAATACTATGAATTGCAGCCTCAGCCCTAGCAAGGTGGGTTTCCTGCAGAGTTAGGATATCAGGTCTCTGATGCCAGGCTCCTGAAAAAGCTTTGCCTTCTTCCTACCATTTCATTTTTAATACCATTGATGTTCCATGACAAAAGTTTAACCATTTCCTCTTACTGGCATTTTAAATATTACCTGAAGCCTTAGGATAGTTGAATGCTCCTTTTTCTTGATTTTGCCCACAGTATAAATCCCTCCTTGCTCCCCTCCGCTACCTCCTCCTCCCCACCCCTTCTTCGTTCCTCACCTGATCTCTCATGATGCCCTAGCTCAGCACTGCTAGGAATTAGAGATCCCCCGCCCTGTTTAGATGTCACCTCTGACATCTAGGCAATATTGATATGCCCCTCCTCCTCTCAAGATCCTATACTTCCCCTTTTCTTTCTTTCCTCCTCTGACCCTATTCTCTTCTTTTGTCATTCTCCCTTCCTTCATTTCATAGGTCTCAACATATGTTAATGTTCACGATGTTAATTCTTCCAAAACTGTCCATCTTTCTCAGGTTCCAAAAAATAATGAAATACCCTTTCCAATTAATCAAATGAGAGAAGCTGCTTATGAGAGAAACTGGAATGGATAGAGCCTTAAACCTAGGAATAAGTGTCCTCATTTCTTGCATCCTAGAAGCAGTCTCCCAGGCTAGGTTCTGAAAGATACAGAAAGAATATCCTCCTGAGCAGTAAATCTTCTACGTTCCCTTTGCTTGCCACTCTTGAGGACAACATTCACTTAGTGGATGAATTGTGCTCCATGTCATGATGCTCATCTAATACTATGTCTACTTCCTTACTTGCTGATGTCTATAAAGTCTCTATCAGGATCCCTTCTGATTTGTTTCTACACAACCTTACTAGGAGACATTGTCTACCCCTGTGGCTTCTACTGCAACCTGTTTTCTAACAGAACCCAAAGTTCTTTTCTTTCTGCTGCTGAAGCCATCAACTCTGTAAAAGAATTACCCTCAAGTAACTGTGCACGATATCTCTTTAATGACTCTAATGCTGAATATGGCCAGGAAAGATGTTTCATTATCCATCACACATCATACCCACTGCATCTTATATCTCTTTGATCCTGTTGTGCCCTTCCCCTTAACCACCTTCAGTTCTGCCCAATCCCACATACTCTGCATCAACAAGATAAAGTTCAACTTCATATTTGTCTTGCCCAAGAAAGATGTCTGCATCTTATTAAATCCAAGGCAAATAATTTTGAACTTCTGAGAGGCAGTTAGCAGTTTGGGATGGCAACACTCAAACACCATGCCATCAACATGGAATAGAAACAGCTGGTCTCACATGCAGGAGGACAATTCAAAGGCTTTGTGTGAGAGAGAACAATATGAAACCATAGTACCCCACTTTCCCCCCTACCGAAAAGAATATGAAACATAATACACATAATAAGTGGAAAGAGGTAATCATATAACTCATATTCGTGGAACTTACATGTAAGCTCGATTTCACATCAGAATGTAAAGCAGCATAGTTGCAAATTTGCTCACTCCCAGATAAACCACATTATGAAAATTCACCAGGAGCAAATAAAGCATTGCTACCTTCAACATTAATATCATTATCATACCTGGTGCCTGCAGTCACTGTATAAAAGCCCGTCTTTAACTTGTAATTGAGCCCTGCAAGTTTCCCAGGTTCATGTGTGATGTGCTGCTCCAGGCCAGGCTTTTTCTTTGAATTCTGGGACTTGTAGCCTTGGTTATTCCATTCTAAAACGGGACTACAAGTCCTAGAATTCAAAGGAAAAACCTGGGCTGGAGCAGCACATCACACATGGACCTGGGAAACTTAGTAGCTATGGTTTTTGCATTTTATTTCCTTATTACAGTTGAGTTGTGACATCTTTACTCACCTGTAATAAAGACATGACGTAACTGCTCAACTGTCAAAAGTAATACAGTAGACTTCTGACATCACAATGCCTCCTGCCAGACCCAAAAACTAGGGTGAAAGATAGGCCATTGAGCATAATTACTGTAGCAGTTTAAACAAGGAAAACAGGGTTTTTCCTTTTCTGATGTCTTATTCTAAACAAGCATTGAAAATGCAATAGGTCTCGCATTTCCTTGAGTTAGAGCTATTGGCGTTGTAAATGACAATGTATTTTACCCATGTGTTATGGAGTGTATGTATGTGATGTGTAGTGGAATTATGTGGGTTGTATTGGTATTGTTAGTTGTGGAATTGTGTTGTGTGGAGTGGATTTGTGTAGTGGAATTATATAGTATGGTGTGTAGTGGAATTATGTGGTATGATGTGTAGTGGAAGTATGTGGATAGTAACTGTGTAAGTATGCAAATGGAGCTGGAAATAGGTATACTCAGCAGAAGTGCCTTCAAGCACAACACAAAGTGGCTGGCTGTGCTGGATGAAGATGCTTGTGGAGAGAGTTTGCCCAAGCGCTCTCCAGTTCAATAACCTCGCCTCGGTTTCTCACAAAAAGATACTTTGCATTATCCTCTGCTTGATGCTTTCATGTTAAAAATGTTCTTTAATTAAAGGTTGAAACAATTAATGTGTTGGTATACTAGTACATATTTTAATCAAAGAATGGCCGAAAATGCATTTTATCCTCCCAAAGTCATTACTGTGTTTACTACGGTGCCAGCTGTAACAAACAACACAAAGGGGGAGGGAGGGATGTTTTCTTTTTAATAACTCTGATATCATTAGCTCATGCGAGTCTTGGCTGACAGCACTGAGAAACAAAAGACGACCCATCTTCAAATTTTCGCATGCTTGTAAGAGTTTACAAGCTTGGATTTCATGTTACCACATAAAAAAACAACCTCCTTGTGTTGCACAAAGGAAAGTGAAATACTTTGTTGTTTACAAAGTGCTACAAGTCAGTAGGGGGTACTTTTGTATATTACTTAACAGCCTTCTGGCACAGGGCTTATTAACTGAAGTAAATAGGAAGGGGCTATCTGTAATTCCAAAATCTGTGGCAGAATAAAAGATTACAGGTGTGTGCAAGCAGTCAGCTTAAAATTCTATCGTAAGCTCTGTAGTGAAAGTACTATAGGGGTGAGAACGAGCAGCTATTTATTGAAATTACACAGATGCAAGAGTTTGTAATAATAAATTTAAGATAAAGATCTTGAAGCTTACAGCACAAAGTCTAAATAAACCAGCCTGACGTGTCTTCTGCTGTAGGGGGTGAGCGGAGAGAGAACAGGAGTAGCCTGTTGGGAATTTGCCTCCCACTTTGTAGCAGTGTTTCTTGTAAATGGATAGCCATTTTAAATAATGCTGGTTAGTAAAAAAAGCATTGGCATAGCCAATAGGTCTCGCCTTTGGGACCTTATAAGTGTTTAGCCATGCAACAGTTGATGTTGTTGCACCAAGGATATTGTGCTGGATAACTGAACACTTATAAGGTCCCAAAGGCGAGACCTATTGGCTATGCCAATGCTTGTTTTGATTTGCTAAAGTCTCTATATATTTACCTCTGCCAGTGTGGCAGACGGAGGAAAAGCTGTACACCATATTCAAATGTATTGGTTAATATTGCCCAATCTATGACCTCCTACATGCAACTAAATCCAGCAGTTGGCCCAGACTGCAGGAAAGTTCTTCTAGTATGCATGCCCTCTTCAGTTTCTACACCCCAACTAGTCCCTCAGCAGCAAGTACAAGGGTGCTGAGGGGTTTAGGGCGGGTTAACTCTGGGTATCACTGAAATTGTTTGGCATGTCATATCCAATACCCTTGGCAACCTGGAAAATCGATGGCTATGTGTAAGTCTCAGACGAGTAGTTTTATTTAAGCCTAAATCACCAACCTCTTATACAGTGCCAAACCCCACAGACATCCACACGCTTGAAACAAAGTACAAAGATAATAATATCAAACAACTGGGTATTAGTCAGTCTGCTGAACCATTAAAGGTTGTTCTTCGCTTGAGGGAATTTAAGACGGCGGTGAAGGTCAACCAGCAAAGAAACTGAAAGCTTATTCTCCAGGTAAGTCACTGTAAAAACTTTGAAATCTGGACTTCGAGTACCTTAGCCAATTTAAGACTATTGTGGGGTTTGGTTAAAGTCTTGAACACTTTTATCTCGAAAGTCTACAGGAATCCCAGCAGTAAAGGGGTTAGTAAGACATCTCAAGAAGTGGCAGGTGTAATCTTGAAGGTTTATTTACTTTAATAAAAAAAAACACCTCTATACTTTTTATATTGGTCACAAATGAAGATGTCACAATCCGTCACCTATCATAAGTTATGAAGGACATTGAATTAAAAAGATGAATTACAACTATTTCCTGTCCATAACAGTCACCACTGTGCAGAAACTATTTTTGAGGTTATAGAAAATGTGGTGTTATCCATAGGATGAAAATCCTATCTTTTCATACGAATATATGCACTACTCTTCCAAAATGAGGGGACAATACCTATGTATTCGATATAACAATCATTTTGACCACCAAAAACAGGACGGGGTTGATCCCTTGGGATGCCCTAAGCCCCTCGACTTTGTTATGTACTATAAAGACTAGAGCAAGGACATGGAATGTAAATCAAATGTGACTCATAGCATCCAGAACACTTTGTTTCTGCCACTGTCTTCATGCCCCCAAAACAACAGGTACAAGGGCAAAACAAAGAGAACACATGTGCAAACCCTAACTGGCGTCCATGGTCTTAAGGCAGAGCTTCCACAGCATTTCTGGATTAACAGGAGTGTTGTGGTGGCTTGGAGAATGCGGAATGTTAGGAATGGAAAGTTCTTGGTAATGTGTGTGGGTTCCGTAGTGGAGGGCTGAGCAGGGAGTGGTTAGAGGACAGGCTGAGATCACATTCGGTACTGCCCCCTGGTTGGAAGAATAAACTAGACTTTTATTGGAATTGTTCAATGTGTACCTAGTTAATGGAAAGGGTCAAGAACACACGTGACAAAACTAAGCAGTACTGTGATACCAAGAGTAAGACTAAACCAGTGAAGGTTCAGATGGGTGAATCAGTGATTTCGTGCGGAGAGAGAGCTAGGTTTGCAAGGGGGAAAGCCAATTTTACGTACCAGTGGCAGTGTTAAGTAACGCCGATACATTGAGCGATGGAAGGGCATGAATCTCTACCGCATGGTGTGTTGAAATATGAGGGTCGTTGAATTGATGGTTTGGAAGAGTGACGGGTGAAGCATGACAGCTGCGTCATATATGATGTGAATGCTTTGGGGAATAAGTGACTGTAACCTGGGTGAGGCCGTGGAGAATCACCTACTTGTGATAATGTGGAAATATGGAGATAAAGACTTCCGCGGGCGTTATGCAGCATGCTGCTGAATTTTAACACGCCTTCGCTACAGGAGGAAAGCTGGAAACGTAAAGGGGAGAAGGCGTAAAAAAAAACAGTGGTGCGCGCGCACCACAGAGGAGCGGGGGAGGGAGCGCGGCAGCGAGGCGAACGTGCACTGCTGCGCGTGCTAGCCACCAGTGGGAATGGGTGGAGCAAAGGCGGGACATGCGCCCGCCTTTGCCCAATTGCGTGCCCTTTTAAAAAAAAAAAAACGCATGCTACAGCCAATGCCAGGCTTCAGAAAGCTAAACACACGCACGAGTGTGTGGTTAGCTTTCTGAAGCCCGTACAAGAGGTCTCGCGCGGCGCGAGCAGGTCTGCGCACTGCAACGCTAGGCGCGAGACCTAAAAACAGCTGAAAGAAAATATTTGTGGAAACGTTTATTTTTTACGCTATAGGTCATTGCATGAAAGGTTGAATCTCTGCATATTTCTACACAATCTGAGCTGCAGTATTTTGTCATGGAAGTCGTTGGTGACTTGTAATATCCTTATAAGGTACAGCAAAGTGGTATTTTACACCATATATTCAGCAGAGTAGATTCTTCAGCTTCCTGGTGAGTATTCTGTTGATTTAAATAATCTGCACGGTGGCATTTTCTCATGGGAAACTTCAGCTTCAGCATGATCAAATCTACATTACTGTCCATGTGTACATTCGAAGCACAATTTACGATAGAATGCCACAATTCATCTGTTTCTATTTATCACTTGTTGCACCTTTTCCCCTGATATTGATGTAACTGCTACTGGTGACAATATCCAGATTTAACTTACCTTCTACAATTTACCCACAGTGTTGTTGACTTGGCAAAATGGATAAAATAACATTTCAACCTTTCTTTCCTTTTCTTGATTTTGGTGTTGACTTAATCATGATTTATGTCATAAATACAGTTTATACTTTGCTGACTCTTTTTCATTCTTTTTCTTACACAAGTGTTTTTTTATATCTTTTATCTCACAATTCCTATTATTTCACTTGCAAATTCATGCATAATATATGAGAGAAGATTCCTATTTAACTTTTAATCTGTAAAAAGATGTTTTCTTTGTTACAATATGAGGTAAAGAGGTGTAGTGGGTAGTAAAATGTGGCAGCAACATGGCAGGCACTGGTATAAAGCCCATCAGGATTAAAGGTTCTGGTGTTTCACAAAAAGATTTGCATGTAAAACACCAAGTAATAAATGTGGAAACTGGCTCAGGAACACACATCAAAATTGTAATTGTTTTTATATAGCGCTTACTACCCCTAATGAGGCATTGACGCGCATTACGCCGGGCAGCACAATTCTCCAGGAACCCAATGTTAGTGCTTAGTCCAATGTTTATTAGTTATAATTGGTTATTTGAGTTAATATATTGCTCATAAGGAAATAATTCCATGCATTTACATAAGTGTCTTTGTAGTAGATGGAATTATTAGGATTTAGGTGTGATCATTAGTAGGGGAATGTGAGTTCATGCAGATGGTTGGTGGGATTAATAAATGAGTTAGAGGGATGCAAGGGTATTATTTACAAAGAGTTTGTTATGATCTTTGCAAAGAGGTGTGTGCAATTTGTAGAAATACAAACACAATACAAGGCCCCTGTGTAGGTGGTGGGGTATCTCTTTCTTAGGACAATTCCCCTCACCCACCCGAGGGTGGCATGCTTCATCATAGGGGATCTCCTCGCACTACAAACCTAGTTGTAGTGCGGGCTACAACCCCCTCTCTGAGAGGGAGGAGCACAGGGATGTTTTAAGTAGAGGAGATAAGGTATACCAAAACCTCTAGATGAGCAGGATGTAGCGAGGGGGGGATGTGCAAAAGTGAAGGTGAGTAAAACTAGCTATATGATATGCCAAACAACTGTAATGGTGCACTCATATAGGCTAGGATTAAAAGAAAAGAAGCTCTGACAGAAGGGGATTCAAACTGTCAAGATGATGAAAAGGTCGACGTGTTTCAGCCTAATGCTCCCCTAGGGATGGATGTGGCTTTCGTCAGGACCAACAAAGGAGCAAGAAGTGAAGTGTCAATAACCACATGTATATCTTTAAAACAGTGGTAAAGTGTGTATACAAAACCAGTAGAGGGAGTGTTATGTCACTCAGCCGTAAAGCATACTGGTCAGCAGATTCCCTAGAAAGAGAAACAGAATGGGTGCGTTTCAATGTCAACAAAACACACAACCCCTAGTATGCATGATTCTAAAAACAGTGCATGTGAAAGTATTATGCAGTGGTAACATCATGTGAGGCACCTACCCAAATCGTCGGGTGAATGCGTAGATACCTGTAACCTTGGTTTAGCATACTCAAGGTGGCATCTAATACCAAAAAGGAGATTTTTAGGTGGTGATCAAATGTGACTTTAAAATGTAGTTCAAAGAATCCACACAAGGTATACAGTTGATTTAGCATGTGACTATCACAGACAAAACAAATCATAAAAAGATAAAACAGGCTACTATGCTATTCAAAACAGAACCAACAAGTGAATGAAATATGTTTCTTTTGTAAATAAGGGTAAACACTCTGCCCTATTTGAAACAGCCAAGAATGACTCATACCACAAACAGCAGGTCACTTTGACTAGAAAGACATAGAAACCACCTGGCACACTCGGACCCCCATTACGACCCAGAGTGTGCTGCCATGGTAGCTAACGAATACAAAAACAGTGCCCACACAAAGAATTCAAAGAAATTGAAATTATTATTTGAATAATTATTTGCCAAAATTTATATCACAATACATTATACATACAAATAATTGATGCTCAACATGTTACACTTAACAATCACATACAAACAATATACAATGTAAACATAAACAAAAAACAATGGTTAGAGGGTTTTGAAATCGATCAAATGGTCTGAACAAGATGGAACCTATCGCAACCAATGGTTCTTCCCCAATTTGCCAATGATGCAACCACTAGACCACCACTTCACCATGCTGCCTGTATGCGGACAGTGATTCCGACTGCGGTCTCTCCCGTAGAGAATGGAATCGTGTAATTTGGTAATCGTTATTGCCCTGAACTTTCACTTTTGTATGATTGGGCTTAGTTCAAATTCTTGGTTACCGAACGTGCCTAAAGAGGAATACAATTTATACTGGACCCTTGGTCTAATTGGGCTTCCAGTCCTAGGGGATACATATGCTTCAAGTGATTCAATCATAATTTGCAAGGAGGACTCCCCTCCCTTGTGAAACTTAATCTGATGGTTAGGTGTTTTGTTCAGTGGTCATCAAAATTGATGTTCTTTCTGCTCAAAACGTTTTCCGTCCTGTTGATGACCCAGTAAATTGTAAGGGTTGAAACGTCGTTGATGCATCATTGGCAAATTGAGGAAGAAGCATTGGTTGCTTAAGGTTCCAACTTGTTCAGGCCATTTAACTCCTTCCGTGCTGAGGACATTTTTCCTTTCCCCTTTTTCGTTTCCCCTGTGCCTGTTTGGAGTGGATTCCTGCTCCATGATCACCCACTAGACCGCCAGAGTTTATTTTTTGCATTTTTGGGTAGTGACCCCTCAGGCAAGGGTCACTCCCTGGGGGGCGCATATATTATCCGTGTTTCGGCCCCCCCTGAGGGCTAGTTCAGCCATTTGTCTGACATGTCTTGGGGGAGGTCGAAACCCACTAGAAGCCAGGGATTTCAATATTGCAATAATTATGGGGAGCGACCCCTTGGGGAACATGTTTTTGGGCAATTGCACCCCACTCATAGGACAGATCAGCCATTTGTAGGCCGATCTGCTATCTGGGGGGGAGAGGGCGGAAACCCACTAGACACCAGGGATTTTATTTTTTATATGTCGGGCAATGGCCCCTTGAGCAAAGTTTGCTCCCCTTTATTGGGGCAATGTTTTGGCTGTTTTCTGCCCCCCAGGAGCAGATTGGCTATATTTTTAGGCCCATCTTCCCCCACGGGGGAAGAAAGCCGCTAGACTCCAGGGAGTTGGACATTTGTATTGTTAGGTCTCACCTGTTGCTTCCGCAGGAGCGATATGCAAGTCACGAAGCAAGGTCCCAACTTCCCCAACCCACCAAGTATGCCCAACAAGGTCAAAGCAAAAACTGGTGAGATGGGGAAGAGGGGAAACAAGTGAAGAGAAAAGACCCACGTCCCACAGAGCACCCAGTGAAGAAGGTAAGTTTCAATGTAGTCTTACGTGTTCCCTGCATGTAAAGAACAAAATAGGAATATTAAGGTCTTGAGCAAGAACTCAAATAGAAAACACAATTCTTTCCTAATGTATCTAAATTGTAAATGCAGTTGCTAACTGTTTAATTCCCCTCTTCCACATATAAAGCAGTTACTGTATATACAGGAGCAATGTGCCATCTATAAAATAGAAAACAAGTATTTTGTATACACAGCACCATAGTACAAACAGAAAGGTAGAATTAAAAAGAACAGTGTTAACACACACCTAAAATCTGGGTAAAGCAGGGAGTCAAGAATAGCCCCAAGAAAACGTCATGAATCCATAAGAGGAACAGAGGAGGCAATCGCAGCTTGAATTGTTCCACTTAGTCAAACCAAAGGAAAACACACAAAAATGTGCAGGGCTAAATATGAAGCATCTCCTTGAAACCTCAGGAGAAACTAACAAGCTGTTTACTCTTTACAGCTTCCTTAGGAATGCACACAACGAGAATGAGATCTCCAAAGCCGTGGGGACAACAATCAGATAAGTAACACAGCCTATAAGGAGCTAGCGCGTAGCGCGTCACCACTTTGCAGCTGACATCGATACTTTAAATGTCCTGTATTTCTTTCTTTGTATTTTGCAGAGTTTGACCGGAGCAGGATAATTGAGAGCCTTTGTAGAGGGGAATGAGGTCGGAAAACAGGAGCCAGAAGGAGCCGCCGCACTGCAGCCCGACGAGGACGCTGACTGCGACACGTTGTGACCCGGAAGAGCAAGGTGAGTGAACTCAGAGCGGAAGAGATGCGTGCGTCAACTAGAACGCAACGCGCTCTTCCGTTCATACAGACTGGCTTTATACCCGCACCACTCTGCTCCACAACAGAAGTAGGCCTGGTCAGAGCTGGCGTAGTTGCACCACGCAGAGTTCCACGGAGTTGGGCAAAAACTCCGTGGAACCCCGCTCTGCGCCTCCACCCCCCTAATAAATATTTTTAAAAAATAAAGAAATTAGATTAAAAAAACACACTTACCTCTATTGCGGCATCTCTGGGCTGCCCTCCTCCTCCTTGCCGTGGTCTCTTCTGCAAACCGAAACCCCTACGTCAGACGTACGTCTTGTAGGACTGTGTGCGCATGTGCAGTCCTACCACGACGTACGTCTGATGTACATCTGACATAGGGGTTTCTGCAGGAGAGAACACGGCGAGGAGGAGGAGGGCAGCCCAGAGACACCGCAATAGAGGTAAGTGTGTTCTTTTTATCTTCTTTTAAAAAAAATTATATTTATTGGGGGGGTGGAGGCGGGGAGCTTTTATTGTGGGGCCCGGGGCTGGACTTCGCTCCACTGCGTAGTCGAAGTTTTGCCTAAACTCCGCATTCTCAGTGGAGCGCGGAGTAGGCAAAAAATCCGCCAGCGGAGCAGAGTTCTCTGCCTGCCCCTTAACAGAAGTGGCTGGCAGAGGAGCAAGCCTGACATTTATGTTGGGGAGTGGCCCCTTGAGCAAGAGTCGCTCCCCTTTAATGGGGCAATGTTTTGGCTGTTTTCTGCCCATCCTGGGGCAGATCGGCCATATTTTTAGGCCCATTTGTCTCCAAGGGGGGCAAAAAGCCACTAGATACCAGTTTTTTTTTTATTTATATGTATGGGAGTGACCCCTTGGGCAAGCGTTGATTTCCATTTTGGGGTTCATTTTTTGGAGGTTTTCTGCCCCTCCCTGGAGCAGATCAGTCATATTTTTAGGTCCACTAGATACCAGGGAAAGTTTCAGTGTGTGTGTGAACTGGAGTTCGACTGACAGTCTGCGTGTACTGGCTTTTGGCTGGTTGTGTGTGTACTAGCATTTAGCTGGCAGTGTGTGTATACTGGCGCTTGGCTGGCAGTGTGTGTGGACTGGTGCTTGCCTTGCGGTGTATATAGACTGGTGACTGCCTGGCGCTTGACTGGTGGTGTGCATGGACTGGCATTTGGCTGGTAGTGTGTGTGAATGGTGGTGTGTGTGTGGTCTAGCGCTTGGCTGGTGGTGTGTGTGCACTGGCATTTGGCTGATGGTATGTTTGAACTGGGGATTTTGCTGGCTGTGTGTGTCGACTGTCTTCTGGCTGGTGATGTGTGTGTCTGGCATTTGGGTGGTGATGGGAAGACGTAGCTTTTTATAATGTTAGCTGTTTTATTTCTTGTCATCATTTGCATTTGTGATTGTAATGTTTCATTTCTCCTTTTTATTCTAGTGCAAAGCTTTTGATTTCCTTTTTTTTCTGTGACTCCTCCTTGCGGTTTCGGCCCTGGTAGATCTGCAGTTTGTGTTGTTGCATGTGTTTGGTAAGAAAATGTTTTTTGTACTTTTTACTCTAAATGAGCATCATTTCCCTGCATGGATGTGTTTTTTTGTAAATGCTGTAATAATAGCAGCATATTTAGGTTCATTTTTTATTGGGTGTGAAATTCTCCTTGGATTTGTGCACAGTGTGTATTGTGTTGTCTTGTGTGTATATTGTTTTGTTTTTTCCTTTCTAGTGGGATATAGTTGGTACTTGCTGTGTCTGTGCAGAGGAGGTCTAGCTGTCTCTGGTAAGTGAGTGGTATTGATTTTCAGTATATAGGTCTTTGTGTGCTTTGTATTGATTGACTTGTCCTTTCAGATTACCAGTAGCTTTACTTTGTCTTTGATAAAGCCACACTTTGTTTATTACTTATTTTACACAGTGTTGGTTATTGTTGACTTATTTGTCAAGTTACTTTTATTAGTAAGGAATATGGCTAGTCACAGGATTACTGCTCAGCAGGTTGTTGGTATGCTTTTCAAATCTTCCTCTGACCATGATTGTAAGACTGACTCTGCATCTGGCTAGGTTTCTCTACATGCTGGCTGAGCTAGGACCCAAAATCCACAGCTAGGCGCATTGCAAAAAAAGGTCAGTGTTCATTGGAAAAATGTGAAGTGTCCAAGTTGCGTTTGAATGCCAGGTGGATGGAAGTTTGTGGCTCTCCACAAATTCTAGCACTTTCCATCACAGAAATGTGAGGAAAATGTGTTTTTTTAGTCAAAGTTTGAGGTTTGCAAGGGATTCTGGGTAAAAAAACGTGGTAAGAGCAATGCAGGTCAGCCCACCTTGGATCCTACTAGCTGTCTAGTTTTTAAAAATATGCACGTTGGCTAGATTCCCATAGGTGTTGGCTGACCTGGGGCCCAAAATCCACAGCTAGGCACATTGCAAAAAAATGGTCAGTTTTCAGTGGAAACATTTGATGTGTCAACGTTGCATTTTAGGCCGCTTCCTGTCACCGGCACTAAGCCTACCCACACAGGTGAAGTACCTTTTTTAATCAAAAGACTTGGGGGAATGCTGGGTGGAAGGAGGTTTGTGGCTCCCCTCAGGTTTCAGAACTTTCCCTCTCAGAAATGTGAGGAAAATGTGTTTTTTTAAGCAAATATTTAGGTTTGCAAGGGATTCTGGGTAACAGAACCTGGTAAGAGCCACTCAAGCCACCCAATCTTGGGTTCCCTAGGTGTCTATTTTTCAAAAATGTACAGATTTGTTCGGTTTCCTTAGGTGCCGGCTGAGCTAGGGCCAAAAATCCACAGCTAGGCACATTCGACAAAAAGTGTCTGTTTTCAGTGGAAAAATGTGATGAGTCCATGTTGCGTTTTGGGCCGTTACCTGTCGCAGGCACTAATCCTTCCCACACAAGTGAGGTGCCATTTTTATTGGGAGTCTTAGGGGAACACAGAATAGTAGAACAAGTGTTATTACAAATTGTATTTCTCTGCATTGCACATACCAAATGTAAGACAGTGCATAAGAAAGAAGTCATTTTGAGAAATTACCTACAATTCACACGCTAGTAGGGGGACCCACACATCCAGAGAGTTGCAAATACCCATAGCTTCTAAACTCCATATCTTGTGCCCATTTCGGAAATATATAGGTTTCCTTGATACCTATTTTTCACTCTTTATATTTTACCCAATGAATTGCTGTATACCCGGTACACAATGAAAACCATTGCAAGGTGCAGCTCAGTGTTTGGCTCTGGGTACCTTGGCTTCTTGGAGAACCTACAAGCCCTATATATCCTCGCAACCAGTAGGGTTCAGCGGATGTAACAGTATATTGCTTTTGAAAATCTGCCATAATTAGAAGTTACATATGAAAATGTAGGCACAAACTGCTGTTTATTCAGCTCAATTTCAAGATTTTTATTTATATAAGATTTTTATTTCAACTGTAACTTTCTATGGGAAAACCTTGAAGTATCTACACAAATGATGCCTTGGTGAATTCTGAATATTGTCTACTTTTCAGAAATGTATATCTTTCCGGGATCCACCATTGGTTTCACACCCATTTCTACCGCTAAACTGGAAGGAGATTGAAAGCACAAAAAATAGGAAAAATGGGCTATGTCCCAGTAAAATGCCAAAACTGTGTTGAAAAATGTGTTTTTCTGATTTAAGTCTGCCTGTTCCTGAAACCTGGGAAGAGGGTGCTTTCCTGGAAATGGCTGATACCATTTGCAGGAAAAAAAGACAGATGCTTTCTTCTGCAGTACTTTTTTCCAATTTTTCCCAAAAACCCAAACTTTAGCTGTATTTTGGCTAATATCTCGGTCCCCTCCAGGAGAATCCACAAACACTGGATACCTTTAAATTCCCCAGAATGTTGGAAAAAATTTGGTGTGGATACCTTATGTGGACAAAAAGTTATGGGGGCCTAAGAGCAAACTACCCCAAATAGTCACAGAGTAGTGTGCTACTCGTCTGCAAAGGCACTTTGGCACCTTGTTAGGAGTATGAAGTAATGTAGTATAAGTATAATGCAATACAACATACTTGAACCATACAGCCCTGAGGGCCAGACGTACGACATAAAATTGCATGCGCAAACGGGTTTGCGACCCGTTTGCGCATGCAATTTTAGTCTGGGCCATGTACTTACACTATTTTGCGAGTCGCAAATAATTTGCGACTCGTAAAATAGTGTATTGTGACTCGCTATTAGGAAGGGGCGTTCCCTTCCTAATAGCGACCGCAGAGCCATGTATGAATGTTTTGCGACCGCAATTGCAGTCGCAAAACACTCGCAGATTACTGCCCTCTTCAAGAGGGTGGTAATGAAGTCGCAAATGGGAAGGGGTCCCCAGGGGACGGGGTGCATTTAAAAAAAAAGAGCTGCTTTATTTTAAAGCAATCCCAGACATGGTGGTCTGCTGAGCCCAGCAGGCCACCATCCCTGGGAGGGCCTGCCATTCCCAATGGGCTCGCAAATTGCGAGAGGCTCAATAATATTCATGAGCCTCGCTATTTGCGACTCCATTGAGAATCGCAAACAGTGTTAGACACCCGGTTGTACATGCAAAATAGCGCCTCGCAATTTGCGAGGCGCTATTTTGCGCGTCGTACATCTGGCCCTGAAAGTCTCTAATAATGGCAAAACAGAGCTATGCAATTTACTATTGACATAATGTATTTCTGCCTTTTATAAACAACACACATATTTTAATAAAACTCTGATTGAAAGTTGTGTTTTAAATTTCAATCCAGGCACAGATGAATGTTTGCACAAAGGTAAGAATTCTGTATCGTTCATCAATTACCACATTCTGCAATTTTCTCCTGACAGATTTTCCCAGAAAAAGGCTGCGGATAAAATGCTAAGATATAAATGCAAAACATTTAGGAATCTGTGTGGCAACCACTAATTCCACCTATTAGGCCTCATTCTGAGATGGGGAACTCAGGAGAAGTTAAATATGTTACCAATTAAGTATCTCACACTAGCTAGGTTAACTGTAATTACCATGTGCACTAATTAAAGCTCAAACGCTACATAACCTGAATGCATTGCCCTAGTCTCTAAATCTGTCTTTGTGCTTCTATCAAGATGATATCCATACAGGGACATAGGATCCATTATAAGGTGGTCTGCTGTGCCCACAAAGCTTATTATGAAACAATCCTCATGCTGCTAATGTGTTTGCTTCTGTATCTAAACAAGCCCTTCATTGTGGCTCTTCCCTCCTTCTATCAATCACCTGATTTAGACAGGCTCGGTGTTGGGGATAGTGGGGTCCTTCTCTTTTGTTGCTTCCTCTGTTTTGAATGTAATCCATCTTGGCCTGAGCAAAATGAGAAGGCTCTTAAAAATAATCTGCTTTATTGATTATTTTCATATCTTTACTGATGTTAGTCAGTTCTGTGCCAAGATGCCTTAGGGCATTCTTTGAATTAAGTGACAACTCAACTCAGCTCACATCTTACAAGTGTAGGTTTTCAATATATTTAATGTTTGCCCTAAGACTCTAAACACAGGGCCGGTGGACTCTTTAGAAGAAATTGGGCAGAAATGATAGATTGTGGCTCTTGCCCTTTGGTGATGGAGCATTGTCACCTGAGGCATAGCAAAGGTGTCTGCTGCCTGACCTGTGGGTAGACTGAGAGATAGCTCAACTATGTGAACCCTGAAAACATAATTTATGTCTAGCCAGAGACATAGCTCTTCCGCCAAAAGCAAGCATGTATATGATCAGGTTCTCAGAGTGCATTGTAAGATAGATGTACAATTTGCTTTAATGTATGCCTTGTGTGTTTTTTCTCTGGAATGGTGTCTATGCAGACACAGCACGCCCACATTCCCCTTGTGTAGGCATTGCACCACTGTGTCCTGCCTCTTAAAGCTAGTGTAGTTTGACCGCAAAATGGTTGTACAACCTTATTATGCTTTCAACCTTAGCCTGGGTCTGTCAAAAGAACCTTCATTCTAATATAGTGTATAATAGATTCCAGTGCAAAAAAGTGTTGCACAATGACAATGCTACTTTGTTCACTACTTGTTCCATTGTTACAATGACAAACTTGTAACCCCATTCAAGACTGTCCCTTTCTCTAACCAGTCAGGCCAATTGCTATAATTATTATAGACATTTGTAACAACCATTATAATGAATGTGGTCATTCTTTGCAAAGGAAGTTTGAAGAAATGTGTAACAAAGTTTTGAGTTATAATGCACATTGTTCCTGCAGGATTTTCTTTTTTTTAAAACAACATTTATATTTTTGTGGATTTCATACTTTGTGCTGGGGCCTTCAGGGCAGAATTGAAAGCATGGTTGTTATTATGCTATTAAGAGACACTCTTTATTTGCACAGAATTGACCATCAGCTAGAACACTGTTCCTTGCAAAGTTATTTCAAGGCAACTACTTTTTTGCCAGTTCTTTAGGCCTGGTGACTTCCTGCATGGGTGTAGCTCTGTCATCTCATGTGAGAACTGCCCAATGTGGGGTGCTAACAACAAGGAATTTCTTTTTATTTATAATAGTGCAGATTCCTGGCAGAGTAATTCATAGGTGGCAATTTTGCCAGCTGATTGGCACTCACTCATTTAATCTCAGGAGGAATGGAAAATGCATTAAGAATCAAACCTGAGACTTGCCAGTCACACATCCAGAAACCAGGTGTGTTAACCTGCTAGGAGCAATATTCTAAGATCTGTACATGTGTGTGGCCTCAAACAGGCTTATGTTGCAAACGTCCCAAAAAGCAGACTAAAAATGTCCCTTTGGTCAACAGTCAGAGAGTAGCGTATTTCTGAAGATGGAATTACAAATATTTTATGAGCTCATTATCATTTCACAGAAGGAATTTTTGGAGACTTGGCAAAAAGGGTCCTTGTCTTGAAATAACTGCAAAACTGGTTTTAAAGTGCTTTGTATTGAAATCTGTAGGGACTGCTTTTTAGCTGTCAAATCACCAATTTCGCTTTTTAAGCATCTGTCAGAAGCCTAAAAACAATGTGAAATCCGCTGAAATATGTTTGCTGTAATTGTATCATGTTTAACCAATGTTTAAAATGCACAATTTAGCACTATATTTTCATGTATGGGCTGTAAGGATAGCTCTGCCCTATTTCTTGAAGTGTTAACCTCTATTGGCTGACCTGTTAACTCACTCTGAAGTTCGGGTCTGGATCCGCCCCTAATGTGCTCACTCTTTTGTAGGTGGGTGCATGTCCCCCCCTAACCTCCTACTAAACCCTCCCTAACCCCTTGTCACACCCTCCCATAACCCCTCCTTATTCCTCCCTGAGACCTTCACCCTTAGTTGTAAACATTCCTGACTTTCCAACCATGCCATGTCCCTCCCAGATTTATGACTAAAGCATAGCGTATGTGTGCAGAGATCTCCTCATTCGTGGTGGCAATCTCTACACATAAAAGGATGGACAGAGGCGCAGACCTCTGCTTATACGTTTGTGAATAGCATTTTGTAGTATGCTTGGTGGTGTTGTTGTAAATCTGATACACAGGGGTTGAGAGAAAAACAACTGCACTAAGGACCTGGGAGAATTGACAAGAGGTGGGATTGGTTGTTGGGGCAGAAGAGATGTAATGCTGAAGTCCAAGAAGTCAGGAGGCTATAGATTTCAATTTTCTTTAGTAACTTTCTCTCCAAGTATGCTCACCTCACCTATCAATTCCCACACATCCAGGGAGATCACTAGCCTCATAGGTTCCTTGAAAGTAGTAATTGCGACAAAGTCAGGTAGAACGGTGTGGGTAGCGCATGAATGCTCCAGGGTGTCAGAGGTGAATCGGTCCCTGGAACTGCTGCTGCTGTTTCAGGGGGCACTTGCGTAGGAGGAGCAGAATGTTGATCATGGGGTGCAGCTAAATGCCCCATTGGTACGGGGGCACCTGGAGTTAAGAAGGTCGTGGTTGCAGGCACAGACTATGGTGGGGCCTGATCTGGGACATCATAGCCATCTTATTCCAAACCATTGTCCACCTCGTCCTGACTAGTGGTGTCTAGCACCTCTACTCCCACACTGGGTATGACACATTCCACCTGGAGTCTTTTGGTGATCGAGTGAGATTGTCTCTGAGCATGTGCACTTACCCTGCTTGTAGAAAGTTTCACCTTCTCATTAGTTATAAACAGCGCTGGTGCCTGCTTGGCAGTCGAGGATCTTGTTCTTCATCGAGGGTGCTGCTCTGATGGTTGTTGGCCAGCTCTGTCCACTGAAAAAAAATGAGCGAGGATAAAGAAATGATCACTAGCTGAACATCAGCCATGGGCCTTATAGGCTCCTTGAAAGTAGTAATTGCGACAAAGTCAGGTAGAACGGTGTGGGTAGCACATGAATGCTCCAGGGTGTCAGAGGTGAATCGGTCCCTGGAACTGCTGCTGCTGTTTTAGGGGGTACTTGCGTAGGAGGAGCAGAATGTTGATCATGGGGTGCAGCTAAGTGCCCCATTGGTATGGGGCAAACACAAGGAGATGATGGACGGAGCGCTGAAACTTTTCAGACACTCACCCCCAGTCACAGATCTGGGTTGAATCCATCATCATTCTTTAGCTCACTTCGCCACCTCAGTTCAGACTCAGTCTTGACCCTGTGCCTCATGGGAACAGTCCAGCCCGAACTGCCAAGCCAGGTCTTCCCTGAACCGGAAACAAGCATCCTGGGACCGGTTTCTGGATAACACCCTTCATCAGCCAGGCTAGCTTGAATCCAGTGGCAAAGTGAGCAAGGGACCCACATCTGGGCATACCCCACCAACTTAGGGCGAACAAAGCAAACACAAGGAGATGATGGACGGAGCGCTGAAACTTTTCAGGCACTCACTCCCAGTCACAGATCTGGGTTGAATCCATCATCATTCTTTAGCTCACTTCGCCACCTCAGTTCAGACCCAGCTATATGCAAATCAGTCTTGACCCTGTGACTCATGGGAACAGTCAAGCCCGAACTGCCAAGCCAGGTCTTCCCTGAACCGGAAACAAGCATCCTGGGACCGGTTTCTGGGTAACACCCTTCATCAGCCAGGCTAGCTAGCTTGAATCCAGTGGCAAAGTGAGCAAGGAATTTAACCCAGATCTCTTGACTGGGGGTGAATGTTTTGATTTGTTCTGCATTCCATCCATCAATTGTGTGTCTTTTGCTTTCTCGCCCTAAGTGCGCCGGGTATGCCCAGACGTGGGCCCCGGGCTCACTGTGCCACTGGAATCAAGCTATCCTGGCTGATGAGGGGTGAAACCCCGAAACCGGTCCTAGGATGCTTGGTTCCGGTCCAGAGAGGACCTGGCTTGGCAGTTCGGGCTGGACTGTTCCCATGAGGCACAGGGTCAAGACTGATTTGCATATGGCCAGGTCTAAACTGGGGTGGCATGGTGAGCAAAAGAATGATGGATTTAACCCAGATCTCTTGACTGGGGGTGAATGTTTTGATTTGTTCTGCATTCCGTCCATCAATTGTGTGTCTTTTGCTTTCTCGCCCTAAGTGCGCCAGGTATGCCCAGACGTGGGTCCCGGGCTCACTGTGCCACTGGAATCAAGCTATCCTGGCTGATGAGGGGTGAAACCCTGAAACCAGTCCTAGGATGCTTGGTTCCGGTCCAGAGAGGACCTGGCTTGGCAGTTCGGGCTGGACTGTTCCCATGAGGCACAGGGTCAAGACTGATTTGCATATGGCCAGGTCTAAACTGGGGTGGCACGGTTAGCAAAAAAATGATGGATTTAACCCAGATCTCTTGACTGGGGGTGAATGTTTTGATTTGTTCTGCATTCCGCCCATCAATTGTGTGTCTTTTGCTTTCTCGCCCTAAGTGCGCCGGGTATGCCCAGACGTGGGTCCCGGGCTCACTGTGCCACTGGAATCAAGCTATCCTGGCTGATGAGGGGTGAAACTCCGAAACCGGTCCTAGGATGCTTGGTTCTGGTCCAGAGAGGACCTGGCTTGGCAGTTCGGGCTGGACTGTTCCCATGAGGCACAAGGTCAAGACTGATTTGCTTATGACCAGGTCTAAACTGGGGTGGCATGTTGAGCAAAAGAATGATGGATTTAACACAGATCTCTTGACTGGGGGTGAATGTTTTGATTTGTTCTGCATTCTGTCCATCAATTGTGTGTCTTTTCCATTGGTACAGGGGCACCTGGAGTTAAGAAGGTCGTGGTTGCAGGCACAGACTATGGTGGGGCCTGACCTGGGACATCATAGCCATCTTATTCTAAACCAGGAGGAGCCCCATTGTCCACCTCGTCCTGACTAGTGGTGTCTAGCACCTCTACTCCCACACTGGGTATGACACATTCCACCTGGAGTCTTCTTTTGGTGATCGAGTGAGATTGTCTCTGAGCAGGTGCACTTTCCCTGCTTTTAGAAAGTTTCACCTTCTCATTAGTTATAAACAGCGCTGGTGCCTGCTTGGCAGTCGAGGATCTTGTTCTTCATCGAGGGTGCTGCTCTGATGGTTGTTGGCCAGCTCTGTCCACTGAAAAACAATGAGCGAGGATAAAGAAATGATAAGTGGAATGCATATGTCAATTACATCATATATATGTGCACATACTTTTCAGGAATGTTACATCAATAAATAAGACAAAGGTTGACATTGTGAAAACTTTATCTACCCTTTGACATTATAATGTGCAAGGTAAAACAAATATTTGTCACATTGGTAAACTTATTTCAACTAATGTTTAAATTAGTCTGCCATGATTCACAATATTTTAAAGCAGGCCTTCAATGACAGGATATTTTTTCAGAAATAGAGGCACACATGTATTTATTATTGTTGCAATGTTTGAAGGAGATAAATCATTTGGTAAAATGTACTACACATATGGGACATTTTTTTTTAATGTTTGGTTTTTATCAACAAGTTTTTGCTTTTGTCTACAATGCAATAAAATACAGTATAATACAATAACATGCTTTAATGCCATAGTAGAACACATGAAGAGAACTCGATTTGTCATACCATATTGTGTCTAAATAGTTGTCCAGACAAGCACAGGCTAGAAGATTGCTGTGACTCTGCACATGCATGAAAGTGTTCTTTAGCAGCGTCATATCTGTGTGACTAAGGGAACAAAAGTTTCTTTTTGATGTCAATGTGACCCACTCAGTTATCCGCCATGGGAATGTAGGCAGTTCATAAAGAATTGAGTAGCGTATTTACCTACCTTGGTTGCAATTTTACGGTTGTAGTGTGTCTGATGCTGTATGTTATTATGTGTCTTGCTGAATGGTTAGCCTTGTGCTGCATTTATTATGTCCCCATGTTATTTGCATTTGTAATGTATCCTCCTTCTCTGTTGGGGTAATGTTCTAGTTTGGATCCTTAGGTCAGATGTCCACACTACGGTTCTTTTAGACCCTGGTGAGGAGCCCACCAGCCTGCCAACCAGCCAGGCAGGGCAGCTATCCCTCCGATCGCTGGTGAATGACAAGCACACCTATTGTGGGGTCTCTGCTTGATCAGCCTGGTGAGGATCTCACTAACTTTAGAGCAACTGCTGAAGGAAAAAGAGTTTGCTGAATTGTCACCTTCTGGTTTTGGCCACACTCAGCAAACTCTTTTGTTTTTCAAAACAAGCTCCTAAAGCGAGAATTCGTTTTTTAAAAGAAAAAGAGAAAACAATAGCTCTGGCATGCAGGGAGTCTTCTCCGTGTATGTGAAGGTCATTGCTTGATTTTCATGTTATGGAAATAGGATATGGGCGATGGGCCACCAGTCAAGAGTTTCTACTGGTGGAACTAACTGAGATTTTATCAATTGGAGTTCTGCGATTCATCCACCTATCATTAAGGCAAGGAAATTGAGAGTTTGCCAAGGTCAGTTCAACGCAGTTCAACCGTTCCACCAAACTTTAGATTGGCCCCTTTGTCATCTGATTAGGCTTCCCTCTTCTTTTCCACATCAGCCATGAACAGTTACTCTGTTGATGACAGTTGGCAATACTCATGACTTTATTGGACTAAAATTTATCATCTTTTCTGGCCAACAGACTAACATGACTCTGGACTTAGCTAAGACCCACATAATCCATAAATGGTTTATGTCCTTTACCTTCCTGCGCTGTTCCTATATTCATTTTAGGAGTCACATTAAGGTCTTCACTAAATGCTTGTCAAATTGCTAGATACTTTAGTAAATTTAAAAAATGTAAATACGACAGCATTTACATTGACTTATCCGGTAGAGAAAAAAACAGGAAGCCATTTGGACAAACACTGTGAGGCACAACAAGTAGCCAAGCCCACTGTGAAATGTCTCTCCTTCCCTGTGGGCAAAGTTACCTATAGTATTGCATGTTTGTTCGTTGTAGTGGATGTTCATTTTATTCATAGCATTTATGTTTAAGCAATATACAATGGTGCAATGCTCTTTCTTTCTTGTTCAGTATTCCATGCTGATTAGATGGGCAGAATTGGAACGTGGGGAGTTGGAGAAGAGGAGCTGATGCTGTGTCTTTGTGTTCACCCGCTGAGGACATGTTTGAGGAGGTTGTTACAAATTAAGAAGCTATCGACAAATCTACATAATTCGATGTGAACAGTTAATTACAGAAACTGGTGCTGAGCGCCACTGCAACCTCTATAACCCACACTACTTTTAAGCATCTGGACAATCTGTTCATCACCAATGTACTGGTCAAAACTGAGTTTTGTTTAGGAAATAATTACTTTGCTGCAACAGAGGGTTTCAGACATCGGAATCAGCATGCTTTTTCAATTGTTGAGGGATTATTTGGTGCAGGAGAAGTTTTGAATTAACAGTTTACCTTATGGACTGTTGCTTCACTGCATTCTACTAGACAACAGAATCAACTTTGCATTTTCTGACAAAACGCTCCTTCTAAGCTATGTTGTGATGCAACCCCCTTGGCTCTATTTCAACCGATTAAGCATCGCCACAGGAAGCTTCTTCATGCTAGGTCACAGATCATGATCTTACGTGCTCCCATCTTCGAGGAACTATTTCAATATTTACTTTACACAACACGAGTCATTGCACATCCTTGTTATTGACCGTGTTTTGTGCTTGACGTTCATTGTTTTCATCATGTAAAAGTACACTTTCAACTTCTTCAATTTCCTCATCTAGGTTCTCTGAGTTTAATATTTGTTTCTATCAGGAACTAGTATATATTTGTTTTTGGAAAAAAACTTTCATTTTATCACGCCTGCACGTAGTGACTAGAAATGACCACTTCTCTGTGCAATTTAAACCTTAGCGCTCCAAAAGGGTTTCTTTCAGCTGCTGCTGAACCATTTATCAAGTGGGTTAAGTGGATGGAGTTTTTTCTGAACTAGATGTCTACTCTTGAAGATAATGGAAGTTCTTTATTTGCTGACAGATAAAAAGAATCTTAATGCACTGTTTAGGACCTTAAGGTCTCCACAATTATAATCAGATGCAGAAAGTTGATAGAAGTGCAGGTGATATTGATGTTTTAAAAAACACTATTTCAGATTTATATTAGCATTTTTCTCCCACAATTTGCATAGCAGTGATGGGAAATGCATTTTTGAGAAGAAAAAGGAGAAAAATGAAACACCTGAAGACTATGTCTCATCATTAAAAAAACAAGCATCCTCGTACACCTTTGGTAATTTGCACAATGAATTAATTTGTGACCAAATAGTAATGTATACAAGGAAAAAAGGTACACATGAAAGATTGTGGGTTGAAGGAGATACCAGTCTAAGGGAAATAATTGAGCTGGTAAAGAAAGCTGAACTTTCTGAGCGGTGTGC
Source organism: Calotriton arnoldi (assembly GCA_963921515.1). Lineage (NCBI taxonomy): Eukaryota > Metazoa > Chordata > Amphibia > Caudata > Salamandridae > Calotriton > Calotriton arnoldi. Next base: position 336,205 of record CAWUFW010006753.1, on the reverse strand, counting down.
TAAAGCTACTTTACCACAAGACCAGAAAGAAAGCAGTGGCTCTGTGGGGAAAATTATACAAGGAAGAATGAGTGGGACTTACAATGGGCGATCATGAGGAGGATGATGGTCAAAGAAGAGTCATTCACAAAAGGCTTATTTCAAATCAAGGGAAAGCAATTAACATTATATGCTACAAATACAGACCATTCTGCTAGATTTGATAAGTGTCCAGTAAAGACAGTCAAATGTCTGGAATGTGGAAATGTTAGTCAAGACTGGGCAAAAAAAAAAAAAAAAAAAGAAACAAGAAAAGGAATACTATAGTATGTATTGTGGTGAGTGAAACAGATTCATCTGAGGATGATACAATAGAGGAATGCAGTTTAAAGAGAAATGTATCTAAATGATTGGTGTTAAACATCAGTAGTACAGGACTAAACAAACCATTGTGTTGGGTGTCTTTTGGTGGGGTTTCCTTATAAGTTGCATTTTTTGAGAAGAAAAAGGAGGAAAGTGAAACAACTGAAGACTATGTCTCATCATTAAAGAAACAAGCATCCTCGTACACCTTTGGTAATTTGCACAATAAATTAATTTGTGACCAAATAGTAATGTATGCAAGGAAAAAAGGTACACAAGAAAGATTGTGGGTTGAAGGATATACCAGTCTGAGGGAAATGATTGAGCTGGTAAAGAAAGCTGAACTTTCTGAGCGTTGTGCTAAAGCTACTTTACCGCAAGACCAGAAAGAATGTAGTGGTTATGTGGAGAAAATTTCACAAGGAAAAATGAGTGAGACTTACAATGGGCGGGTGATGAAGAGGATGCTGGTCAAAGAAGAGTCATTCACAAAAGGCTTATTTAAAATCAAGGGAAAGCAATTAACATAATATGCTAAAAATACAGACCATTCTGCTAGATTTGATAAGTGTCCAGTAAAGACAGTCAAATGTCTGGAATGTGGAAATGTTAGTCAAAACTGGGCAAAAAAAAAACAAGAAAAAAAAACAAGAAAAGGAATACTGTAGTATGTATGGTGGTGAGTGAAACAGATTCATCCGAGGATGATACTATAGAGGAATGCAGTTTAAAGAGAAATGTATCTAAGAGTGGTGTTAAGCATCAGTAGTACAGGACTAAACAAACCATTGTGTTGGGTGTCTTTTGGTGGGGTTTCCTTATAGGTTGCATTTTTTTAGATGAAAAAGAAGGAAAGTGAAACAACTGAAGACTATGTCTCATCATTAAAGAAACAAGCATCCTCGTACACCTTTGGTAATTTGCACAATAAATTAATTTGTGACCAAATAGAAATGTATGCAAGGAAAAAAGGTACACAAGAAACATTGTGGGTTGAAGAAGATACCAGTCTAAGGGAAATATTTGAGCTGGTAAAGACAGCTGAACTATCTGAGCGTTGTGCTAAAGCTACTTTACCACAAGACCAGAAAGAAAGTAGTGGTTCTGTGGGGAAAATTTCACAAGGAGAAATGAGTGAGACTTACAATGGGCGGGTCATGAAGAGGATGATGGTCAAAGAAGAGTCATTCACAAAAGGCTTATTTCAAATCAAGGGAAAGCAATTAACATAATATGCTAAAAATACAGACCATTCTGCTAGATTTGATAAGTGTCCAGTAAAGACAGTCAAATGTCTGGAATGTGGAAATGTTAGTCAAGACTGGGCAAAAAAAAAAAACCAACAAAAAAAACCAAGAAAAGGAATACTGTAGTATATATTGTGGTGAGTGAAACAGATTCATCTGAGGATGATACTATAGAGGAATGCAGTTTAAAGAGAAATGTATCTAAAAGAATGGTGTTAAACATCAGTAGTACTGGACTAAACAAACCATTGTGTTGGGTGTCTTTTGGGGGGTTTCCTTATAGGTTGCTGTTAATTTTGGTTCACCTTATACAATGAGTTCACGGTCAGTGTGGGAGAAGAACTTTGTACAAGTCATAGGATCACATTGGGACCCAACAATATATTAATCCAGAAAGCTATCCTGGCGATACAATTGACAGCTTGTTTTTATATTTATGAACAGGCATGTTCTTTGAAAATTATATATTGCTGTTGATGGACTATCAGTTTTAAGCTGGAAAAATCTGAGGGCTTTGCATATAACAGCCCAGAATAGCTTTTGGTTGCGTGTGACAGTGAAAATAACAAAGAATGGGATTTAACCCTTTGGGCGCAGCCGGAATTTCCCCGCAGTGCAGGAAAATTACACGAGTGCGCAGATCGGACGGCTCCCGGCCGTCCGACGCACACGCCCACCGTGACGTCGGCCGTCCGACGCATGGAAGGGGTTAAAGGATTTTTCTAATGTTTTTAAAGGTGAAATTGGAAAGCTGAAAGGTTTTACACATCAAATCAGAGTTAGACCTAATGAGGTGCCTGAGATACAGAAAACTCGTAGTATTCCTTGTATTGTTAGGGATGAAGTTACAGAGGAAATTAGGAAATTATAAGAAGCTCGCATTGTTGAAACATCAGAGTGGATTTTCCCCTGTGGTTGTCACCAGGTGAGCCAACTGGAAAATCTGTATGTGTGTTGACCTCGGATGCTTCAATAACAATATTATAGTAAATAAATTTCCCTTGCCAAGAATTGATGAGATGTTTTCGTTTACAGAAGTGCCAAGTGGTTTTCCATCATTGATCTATCTTCCACACACAACAAAATTCCATAACATCCTTCAAGCAGACTTTTAACAACGTTTTGCACACATTTTGCCTGTTTTTAGTTCTGCTATATGACTTTTGGACTGGACTCTTCTGTGGAATCTTCTGTAGCTAATTACTGAGCTAGTTGGTGATATGCCAGGATGATATATTGATCATAGGACGCAACAAAAAAGAATCCAATGGCAGATTGAGAAGCTTTTGGAAGTCCTGAAAATAAGGGTTTAAGTGCAGAAATTACCAATTGCAGATTTGCAGAGAGAAAAGTTACACATTTAGATGATGAGATAGGTAAAAATGGTATTAGACCTAAAGAAAAACTCATTGAGGCTATTGTTAAAGCTCCTTCCACAATCAAACGAAGGTCTTATACCATTTCTGGAGTTGACGGAATTGTATTCAAAGTTTGTGGAGAACTTCTCTGCAGAGACATATGCTATGAGGGCATTATTGAAAGTGAAATCTAAGTTTGAATGGTCTGAAGAATGTCAAAATATTTCATTGAAATTAAGAAACCAATCAATAAAGCACACAATTTACAAGGTTTGATCCTTCTACCATTACTTTTTTAACTATTGACGCAAGTGGCAAAGGGTTAGGTGGTGTATAAATTAATAAGCCTAGTAAAGAGGTGGTAATTGCTGTTGCCTCTTGTTCACTTTCATCAACAGAAGAAAGTGCTCTGTTATAGAGAGAGAGAGACGTTAGTTTGTGTGAGCACTTGAACATTTTGGAAACTTTTTGTGAGGAAGAAAGTTTATTTTAAGGTGTGATCACAAGCCTTTAACACAACTGTTAACCATAGAAGGATTATTTAGGGCTTCTGCAAGAATTGCCAGACTTTCTGTGTGGTTGCAGGATTTTAGATATATGGTCCAGTGTGTTCCTGCGGCAAAGAATGTTGCGGCTGTTTTTTTAAGTAGGCTGGCTTTACCTCTTAAGGAGACTGATATGGACCTATGGATTGAGTATTGCATAGCAGGAGTGTTTTAAATTGGCAATGCTGGAAACACTCTTGATAAGAAAGAGTGGATTGAAGATTATGGAAAGGATGATGTATTGAGGCATTTTGGTAGGAAGAAACTTGATAAAGTAGATCTAAAAGAGAATTAGAGAGCATTTGGAGAAGTAAGAGACAAATTGAGTCCAGAATTCGCCCAACTGGAATCAGAAAGATAATTATTGCTCTTTATCATGAAGGACATTCTGCTATTACTCTCACTGAGCGCAATGTAAAAGACTAATATCGGTGGCCCGAAACTGACCTTGAGTCAGAAAGATTTTTTAGGTCTTGCATAGAGTGTGAGAAAGCAATAAGTCACAAAAAACTTTAAACCCGCCTATGAGCTGTTTAGGTTGTCTGCAACTTATCTTGAGAATATATAGCTCTGGATATTATGGAACCTATATCATGGCATGATCGTAGTAGCAAATGCAGCATTGTGTTGATTGTTAGGTTTTCAAGATAGATTGAATCGTGCATAGTAGATAAAGTTGACACAAAAAATGTTATCAAATTCTTAGATGAAGTATTTTTAGGAGAAGAATCTCCTCCATCTATTATTTTAGATACTGGTGTACAATTCAAATCTGAAGAGATGATACATTTTTCGAATCATGATTAAATTACACAGAAATTTCCTGCACTTTACCACCCTATTGGTTATTGTGGAAAAGGATAATTAAAGGAATAATACAGCTGGCTAATAATAGCAACACAATTTGGAACAAGGAATTAAAGAAAATGCGGTGGCCATATGCTGTAAATCCTCTTGATTCTTTAGAGGAGAGTCCATCTACTTTCATGAGTGGGTGCATTCCATATTTCAAGGTTAGCCCTTGATGGATTAAGAGAGGTAAATTGGTGAGATGGAGCGCTGAAGTGGTGAAAGATCACATTCTTTCTTCTCAGAATGAACATTGTTAAAGTTATAAAAAATACTGTGAAGATGGCAGGATGTCGCATGTGAGTCCTATGTGAGTCGTATTGCTGTGGCAGGACATTGTAATCTTGATATGAAACAAGCTCTTGGATGTAAATTAGTACCAGTTAGTAATTATTTATGTTTAGACACCAGGAGTAGTGTTTTTGAAAATCAAAGGGAATTGCCTGCTCATGACTTCAATGCTTTAACATTTCCGTCTGATTTAGTGACTGGTTTGTTAGCGGAAGGGAATAGAGGGAAAGAAATACGTCTTGAGCAGAAGAAAGTATTAGAACTATTGCAAATGGAAAATTAATAAGGAAACCAAACACTGTAGAAGCATATATGATTGTACGTTTTAAAAAAAAAAAAATTGTATAAAAAGAGGGGATGTATATAATGCATGTTCGTTGCGTTCATATCATTCTTGTTTTAGGAACGTAGAGTGCTGCAATGCTCTTACTTTGTTGTTCGATCGTCCATGTTGATTATATTGGCAGAATTGGAACGTGGGGCGATGGAGCACCTAGCTGTGTCCTGGTGTTCACCCGCTGAGGGCCTATTCAAGGAGGTTGTCACAAATAAACCTATCTACACATCTGTATCATTCGGTGTGAGCAGTTTATTACAATACCTGTTAGTTTGTCTACAAGTGCCCTAACCTCCTGAGCTGACTGATTTTAAGAGCCACTCTTTCCTGGAGTGTACAGCTCTTTAATTATACCAGGGTATGCTTGAGGGCTTATTTTCCATTTCCTACTTTCATAATACAGTAATTAGTGACACCAACTCCCTGGCGACGCTGCGCACTGACTGAGTCTTTCTCTGCCCAAACAAAGCTGTATTTTAAACAATGATAAACATTCGACTCTTCGTTTTATGAGCGTCTTCCGTCCATAGTACTTTCCCTAGTTTTCCTCACGTACCAAGGGACGCGACTCCTTTGATCTCTTCCGGGCATCCATGTTATGCAGTTAGAAGGTTGGTTTGGCATCATTTTGATCTGGTATTTTTTTCTGCAAAAAAATGATAGCGCTTTCTGTTTACAAGTCAGGTAAATATTTATTTTTCTGCCAGCATTCAGTCACTACTCTGCCCCGTTACGGTTCTCAGGGATTTATCACATCACACAGTCCTCTCCAGTCCGGAGAAACACGAAATAGGGCAGCTCCCTTTCCCACGTGAACAAAATGCCCAGCTTTTGGGAGGCATTCATGCCTTAAGCACACGATACTTCTCTGTGGGAACATGGCGACAGCCTGCAGTTTCACAGTAAGATCGTACATGTTCGGGATAACAATAACATTGATTTGGACGCCTGATGTTGAGTTCTTAGGTGCAGCCAATTTAGTTGTGCTGGGTCATGGTGCCACATTACAAAGGTACTTGGCATGGAGCACAACACTTTCGTGGCATAGCCAAGGAAGCGGACTGCCTCCAAAGTCTTTTCAGAGATCTGATTGAACATAATTCATCAAGAAAAAAACTAAAGACCTGAATGTATGTTTCCAAGAAAATATGCTCTTGTGCATAACATAGCTGGAGATGGTTGAAAGTGCTGTAACTCTGATTTTGTGGCTGATGTCCCAAAAAAAGATGGAAAGTCAACATATAAGCAAAGGGTAAATTAAGGTGTCATATTCAATTAAAGCTTTACCTTATTCTGATATCATTGATTACTGACAAAGACGGCTGCTCAGGGGTGCGGACGTAAATACAGGAGCAACTGGTAATGCCTGTCTTGCCCCAGTCTGCACCTCTTTCTTCAACTCTTACCCCTCCACCCCACTACCCGCAATTTTCCCTACTGTGGCATGTGGCAGACAGGCTCTGTGGGCATCCCATGGTGCAGGCTGGTGGGGCTTGAGCAGCCACGGTCCATGCAGGTAACAGTGGTGGGGCCGGGTTGGGGGGGATTTTGAAGGACGAAGCCGAGGGAAAATTAATTATTTATTTAATTTTCCTTCTGCATCGTCCCTCGAAATCCCCCCCAACCCGGCCCCACCGACCACCGTTGTTACCTGCCCGGACCGCGGCTGGGCTTGAGCCATTCCAATTTGCTCATTAATGTAATGGCTGTGCCTGATGCCAGGTATGCGTCCATGGTATGGCTTCTCTACTTCCCGAAAACCCTGTCATTGACGGAACCTTTGGTCTCGGAATCTTGGACCTATATTTTCAGTGGTTAAGCAGGAAACCTGTTGTTATGTACCTTCATGTCTTCTGCCGGTTTTCAGTTCACATGATATTCAGTGTTGTACCACACCCTAAGTAACAGCTACCAAACAACTTTCACTTAACCCAAAGCTCGTCTTTTATATGCTGGTCCTGATAGGCACAGATGTGGCCTCACCCAGTTTGTGCTTTATCTGTTTTGCTGCTGGGAGTGACTGGTGAGGAATGCCTTGATCTCCTCCTTAATACCTATCTATCATGTGGGTGAAATGTGCGAAGAGGGCCACACCATCTGCTCCAATGCCTCAAGGACTCAAAAGGACCTCATTCAAGAGCCCAAAATTGACCTCTAGACGTTTCGCAAAGGCTGAATGAAGGAGTGCACTTCGATCCTGCTTGACAAATAGGTTCAACAGATGTCTCAGTTGTGGGGAATAACATAACATAACAATATAATATAACATGACATAACGTAATATAAAGTAACATGATGTAACGTAACATAACATAGCATAACGTAACGTTATGTAACATAAATAATTGGATACATTAATGAGCAGCTTGGAATGGCTCAATTTTCTATTCATTCAGCAATTTGTTTTCCCAAAAAACTGTGCAGCAATTTTGTGCCCCTGGAAAACAGGGCCAGAATTTAGAGGGGTGTCTAAAGGAAAAGAGTATGATCAGGTACTACTGAATATCGACTCCCAGAAGTGTAGATTTACCATTCCTAACTCTGCATCTGAAGATACATGTACCACATGGATACATATATGTGGAGTTAGGTATAGAAAATCCAGACTTACTTACCTGTTGATATTTCAGTTTTTATACTTTGTATACGATATTCTGTGCCATTGATGTTTTGCTTGCGATATTCAGGGTGTACACCATGTGCTCCGGGGAAGAATGTCCAAAGAGTCCAAGCTGATCAGCAAGAGCTTTTCTGACCCTGGCAGACAACATCTTACACATTATACTAGAACTGAGTACCATGTGGAGAAGGTTGGAGTAGGACCAAGAGGAGAACTAAGTGGACAATGAACAAGGTGATTCAGATGAATTCACAAAAATATGACTACCAGACACCTAGCAACCCAGTGTTCGATGAAGCATCAGATAAACATTTGAAAGATTATATAAGTTACTATGCACAGAGAAAGTTACCTGCCGTTAGTGATCATTTTGATTCTTAAGGGAGGAATGTTCTAGGACAGTGTTAAATTGTTATTGGGCTTTACATTTTATGCATAATAATGACCATTAAAATGACTTGTTCACATTAGATTTTGCACACAGCCTGTAGTAACATGATTACATTTTAAATTAATTTTATATTATGTATAGAAGTGTGTTTATTAATGAGTTTTAGTTATGCCACATTTTATATGTCATCTTAGACAAGATGGATGCCATCTGTGTCACCCACTCCTACCTTCCTCCCTTGCATGCATTTTCTCCTCACAGGCTCTGCACAGCACAGTCAAGTTGATGTGTAATGGTTTATTTCCACTGTTATGATTATGTTGCAATCGAGGAACTTTCTCCTGTTGCCTATGCTTTGAAACATTATCAGGATCCCTTTCATTGCCTTCCATTGTGCATACTAGTTCATTCATTCGCTGTAAGTTCCATTGTTTATATGTTTCATATTTGTTAGAACATCACCAGATGGTATTATCATAGAGGGTGCTGAGTATGTTTTTTTTTTTTTTTTAAAGAAATGTGATAGGGCTTATGTGTTAAGGTAAAGACGTGTAATTTTCCATGTGCTCTGATTTGCTAAAGACATTATTTTTGTGATCACAAAACTTTGATTTCACAATTTGCCTGATTTGTTATGCAAGAAGTGTGTATAAGAACCCCTGTATTTTGGGGGGTGAGCTAGAAGACTTACCTGTTCTACTAGAGATGCTGTCTGGCTTTGTTTAGATTTTGCTGCTCATTTGGGACTTAGAATAATTTTGATTTTGCATATACTGTATAACTTTGCGCTTCAAGACCCTTTTGGCATTTACCCTAGAATGCTTATTTAATTTTTTTAAAACTCTTTAACTTTTAATTGAACTAGAACTCAGTTATTGAGTTGGCCCCATTACTAATTTGACTGTTTTATTCTGCTAATTGATGTTTGGGGGGGGGGGCGGGGGGGTTTGCCTTAACACACATTTTGATCTGTGAGAGAACCGGTTGAGGTAAAACGCTTGGGGTGTCTAAATTTTGGATTATCCAGATTTTGGGGTACAGTTTTGCTCCCAGAACAGTCAGTGTCCCTTTCAAATCAAGAAAGCATGTTTGAGGTAATAAGGAAAGTTAAGGATTAGGCTAATTCAACCTTCCCCTCAACTTTAGATAAGTGAGGCAGGTCAGAGTCTCAAATAGGCACCATAATAGACCCTCAACAGGGTATGGGCACTTTACATGTCCCTGGAACAAGGGAAGAAAGAGAACATTGGCTCGATTAACTTCTTTGTCCGCTAAAGGACCAAACACTCCAACCTCAGTTATTAAGTGTTATAAGGGCTCTATGTGAGTTAATAAAGATCGTGCAGGAAGAGATAAAAACTATAGAAAGGATAATCAATGATAAAAGAGTGACTCATATTCTTTGGTGACTGCAGCCTGTGCAACCTAAACCACATCTCAAGTTTCAACCACTATATCTACAGAAGTGCAGAACATACTCCATACTGACCAGACCATCCAGGTTCCCCCTCAAACTCATTCTATTTCAAGGACCATGGACACTAGGCATGTTTAACCAAACCAACTAGAACCAGACATACTTAGAACTACAGCATCACATATTCTGATCCCGGGGAAAGCAAGAACTGGGAAGGTTATTAAGGAAAGAGGCAATTTTGCACAATAGCGTGATCAGACAAAAGTGGTCCCCGAGAACTATTATTGCACACGAAAACCATGATGGATAAATCATTAGACACTTTGCGGAAAAAATGCCTGTCCTATCTTAGTGGAAAAGTGGGCACTGGACTCTTTCAGACATATAGGCTAAAATTTATTAAAAAAATGACAGCTATCCCAGAATGCTGCCAAGACAAGGGTTGTACTTTATAAAGATTTGATTAAAGCAATCTTCAAATTTTTCTAAAGAGGTCCCTGAACTGCTGTAATGTCACTGTATTTATTTGTGAAACTCCACCCCACCGAAATAGGGTCTTCATCTGCCAACCAAATACCATAGACCTAATACAGCAAATGAACTAAAAAAGTCACTATCCTCATGGTTTAGGAAAACAAAGGACCCCAACAATTACAGAGTGCCTTAATTTAGATTTCATTATTAGTATAGATTCTCCTCTTAGCAGTCCCATACACCCAAAGTCTACACTTTTCTGGTATCTCAAGATTGCAATGTTTTGAATTCTCCTGTATTACACATCAATTATGTTTTTTGTCTCTCTGCAACTATTAATGCATTATTTACCATTGTGTCTTGACATCTGTATGCCAAAGCCAGGCGGACGAAAGCAGTAAAATAAAACAGAAAAGAACTGATGGGAGGAGCATGTTATGTACTCCCACAAAGTTGATAAACCAGTAACTTGTTACGTAAATACAGTTTCAATGAGAAAACACGGGCTTATTCCAGGTACCATAGGCGAAAATCAGCAGGCTTTTCTTAAGATAAATGGAAGTACAATATTTTAGCAGCACTGAAACAACATTGAGATAAGGAAAACAATCATTAAAATATTTTTCTCTAAAAAAATCAATCATTGCCGTAGTTATCCTTGCACTACTTTGAGTGCAGATGTGTTCTTTGTGAAAGAGCAGAACGCCATCAATCACATTGAAGTTAGCCAAAGGCTGAAGTGGGCTGACATATTACCCCATACTGTATGAATTAGTGGGCAAAAGAACTTTGGGCCTGACTCACAAAGGTAAACTTACACTTTGTATACGTTAACACTTTCCGTGAAATTCACAAACTATGGGGGCTATTCTCAAGAACGTGTGTTAACTATGCCAAAATCGCTTAACGCAACTTCTCACATCGCAGTCCATCGCGGGAAAATAACACCGTGGTAACGCAGCATTCACAACCCGGCGGCACCATGCGATAGCCTCACGATAACGCGACAAATGCCCGCGTTAAAATCAACGTGGCGCCGAAAAAATGCAAAACCCCAACGCGAAAAAAGTTGCGACGTCCCAAATCGCGAAACAAAACCAGCGATAACCAGCGACAGGCCTGCGATTCCCACGCGACATGCGGGAAAATGCACCATAAAAGCAGAGAAAAAAAAAGATAAAAAATGTAACTGCGTACCATCATGGACGCACCCCGACCGATTGCACAGGACAACGCGAACCCCACAAGCCCCACAGACAACCAGCCAGGAACCCCGGGGCCGGGGAAGGGCAAGGAGAAGAGGAAGAGGGAGACAGGGTTCAGTCCGCAGGAAAACCAGATCACGGAGGTGACAGAACACAACCAACAACTGTACGTCACCTCCACTGTGTCATCGGCAACACAAATGGAAACATGGCAGTACATCGTGAACAACGTGAATGCAGTCGGAGTGTCGAGGAGGACAATGGAAGAGGACAAGAGGCGTTGGAATGATGTGAAGGGCAAAACCAAGCCGAAACACTATGCCAACATGAAAGCAGCAACGCAGATTGGAGGTGGGGGACCAGTGGCACACCAGGAGCTGGATGACAGTGAGAAAATGGTTGCCACAGTCATCAGTCGGGATACGGTGCCAGGAGTTGGGGATCGGGACACTGCTCAACATGACCTGACACAACATCAACAGGGTGAGTACCGACCAGGGACTGGGGGGATGGGGGGAGATGGGCAGAATGGCACACATGCACAATTAAGTACAGCACACTGCACACCCACAATGACTGGAACATGTCCCTGATCCCCGTGCCACACAGCAGCACACATACAGAAACTCAGGAAATGTGTGTAGCACTGAATTTATTTGCACATGCTGTGCCTGTGGTCATTTTGCACTGTCACATGATTGCCAAGGACTGACACAATGTGACGTCCTCATGTGAAGAAATTGTCAATGATGTTGTTCCTACAGGCTATTCCTGCTGCAGCTGCAGTGGGGTGTGGTCCACCTGCCTCATCTTCCTCATCATCGTCCGGTGCATCTGGCACTCGTAACCATGGGGCATTGGTGCGTACACATATGTTGTGCAACACACAACATGCAACGATCATCTTGCACACGATGTCTGGGCTGTACAGGAGCCTTCCACCTGTGATGTCCAGGCACTTGAAACGTGACTTCAACACGCCAAATGTGCGTTCCACGATGACCCTGGTGCGTGCGTGGGTCGCATTGTACTGCCTCAGGGCCTGTGTGTTCGGGGCTCGGAGGTGTGTCATCATCCAAGGGCAAAGTGCATATCCTTAATCACCTGTGACAGTGCAGAGAGACATGACTCAATAGTTGGTTCTGCATGATATGTTGGCAGGCTCACTAGTTATTTGGCATGTGATATGTGTGTCATAGTGATTCCGGTTTGACATGCACTGCTAGTAGCAAATGAGCACCATCAATGTGTATTACGTAGCCTCACTGCTGCTCCACCCTCCCCCTGAGCCTATTTCCTCATGTGCGCTGTGCGCTTGCATCACCTGCACTCCTACGGCACACCATTGTCATGCCTGTGTGCGCATGTCCACAAGCCTGACAACGACACTGTGATGTTGTGCGTTGACGGTGTGTGGCCACGTGTGTGTAGGCCTATTGTAAGGATAGGGCGGACACCGATGTGGAGTTCATGGCTGGCCGCAGTAGCGATGCGGTGGAGGCAGGACCTTTGGCTTATGCTGCAGTAATAGCGATACACACACAACAGTTGGCATGTATGATCCCGGACCCTGAGCGGGCTTGCGCTCATTCATTAATCCCTTCGTCCGAGCCCGCACTCGGGGGCATGTTACATTGCAACATTGTCCATTGCGGGACGGGTGGCGCCGACACCACAACAAAGACACACGCATTAAGTACTAAATTTGCAACCCCAACACTTAACCACGCCCAGAGCCCCGGGGTGATCATCCACACCCCTACGCTGGACTGCCGTATGCCAGCCCACTCCGGCAACTCCTACAGGGGGGTACGACACAGCTACATGTCCCAGGTCTACCCCACTGCCTGAGGTGACATGGTTGCGTCCGCTGTACACAGCACAATGCAATGTGGTAGGGCCCTGGGCCCTCATGCACACACAATGACCACATGGACACACTTAGATAGTCTGTGGAACTGGCTACGGGCACGTGCGCCCGGCCCCTTTATTGCTAGGGTCACATGTCCAGTGACACCTGTGCTGGATGGGTGTGGGGTGAGTGTAAGCCAGCCCTCAGGGAGTGGTTGGTGCTGGCAACAACTACAACAGTGATCAGACAATCAGAAGTCCAAAGTTCAAACAGCAAGGGTCCACGACTTGAGCTGCACAGAGTTAGTGGCCACGGATGCACTGCGGCCGGCACAGGCACACCGCCACGGGACGGTGACTACCAGTGCACTGAGGTAGGGCCACGAGAGCTGAGCGGGTTCTCGTCGATGTCCAAGGTGAATGTTGCAGAGGGTTTTGGGGGACAGTGGAAGGTGTTCTTCCAGGGCATGATACAGAGGGCAGTACCAAGCAGACACATGCAATATGGAGGAGATGAATGCTACAGACTCATGTTTAACACCAAGTCATTACCAGCCACATGATGATGAAGACAACCGTCAGGCCCTAGACTGAGACGCCACCAAAGTTCAACCAGAGGGTGTCCATGAATTTCGGGGCACAGAGTTAGTGGCACCAGAGCTGAAAGGGGATGCAGTCTGCGATGATGCCTGTGCTATGGTATAAACTCTGCCATAAATAGATCAAGGCTCAGTTCCAAATGTGTAACCTACTTCACCGTAGTGTGGGCCGGAGGCAGCGGTCAGCAGGGGCCCCCAGCCACGTGTCCTTGGCTTGCGATGCACAGAGTCAGTGGCACCAGGGCAGTTGTTGGTGGTGTTCAGTCACCTCCGTAACGAGGATCCTGTTTGTCATCTGGACTGAATCGCGTCTTCCTCTTACTCCTCTCCTAGCGTGCAATGATACAGACTCTGCCATTGTAAAATCAAGACTCAGTTCCAAATGTGTGACCTACTTGACCGCAGCGTAGGCCTGAGTCAGCGGTCAGCACGGGGCAACCGCTGTTCAGGCAGACCCTCCTGGTACTCTCACACACGACGTTGGAATGCCATGCGGCGATGATTTGTGGTTGACGGAGGTAGTGGCACCAGAGCTGAGCGTGTGTGCAGCCTGCGATGATGCCGTGTCCTGCCTGGTACGGATTGTATTGGATTTGTGTGAGGCCTGCTGGACCGCAGTGTAGGCAGTACACAGGTGACCCCGCGGTGCTGGGCCGCAGTGTAGGCCGAAGGCAGTAGTCAGCATTGGCCCACAGACATGTGTCGTTGGAATGCTATGCACAGAGTCGGTGGCACCACATCGTAGGGAGTACGGTGATATAAAATCTGCAATTAACGTATGTACTCTGCCATTGTATAATCAAGACTCAGTTCCAAATGTGTGACCTACTGGACCGCAGTGTAGGCCGGAGGCAGCGGTGGAGTACGTCAATGAGTAAGGAGTAATGGGGGGCCTGTGTCGCGGAGGCCGTGATGGTCTGAGGAGGCTGCCATGGTCGCGGGCCTCGGGCTTGGAGCTTGCACCGGCACGGGGTGGGCCCTCTTTGACACACGCCGGTGTTGGCAGGTGAGCAGTGCGGCCTGGGTGCGCTGGGGCGGGCATGATGCGTTTTGGGACCAGCGGCCTGGGGTGCAGCAGGCGCACAGGATCGCAGGCACCGCCGCTCACGGCGTCGGCCTCGTGGCGGGGTGAGAGGCGCCGCCCTGGCAGACACGTTGGCCATTCCGGAAGAGAACCACGCCCAGAGTAATGGGTTTTTTATTCACACCCCTACGCTGGCCTGGCATACGCCGGGCCAGCCCACTCCGCGCACGCTTACAGTGGGGGACGTAACAAGCTACATTTCCGCATTGTGCCCCGCTGGCTGCGGTTACATGGTTGTGTCCACTGTCCAGTACACTCCAGACACCAGCAGTGTATGTCGACATGGAAGTGTCTGTGGTCTGCATACTGCGGTCTGTCCAGCACATCCACTCCACACTTTGTATTGTGTACATTCTTATTCATGGGTCACTTGCCTCCATCGCCCATGCCAGGTTCCCACCTCTCCCCACATTCTGCTATTGTGTGGCTGAGGTGCCATGCCGTTGAGGGCTTGTGTAGATGGCTAGCCCAGGTTGCCGCAGTAAGTTGTGTTGTCGTGTTTGGAATGTGGGGATGTTGGTTGTCATGTTGTATGTGATTTTGTGACGTGTGCATTCCCAGAGTTGAGAGTTGTCTGATTGTGGTGTTGAGGTGTGTGGTGTGTTCCGTTGATATTTACCGACGAGCAGTGCATTCCCATAGGTGGCATCCTGAAAGCGCTGGTTGATGATGGACTGTCGGAAGATGAAGGAATCATGCACACTGCCTGGGTAGTTGGCGACGACATTGGTGAAGAGTCCCCGGTGGTCCACTATTGCCTGCACATTGATGGAATGCGTGTGCTTCCTGTTGCGGTAATTGTGTGCAGTGGCGGCAGGGGGCACGAGGAGGACATGTGTGCAGTTGATTGCCCCCAAGATGTGCGGAAGCCAGCTATGGCATAGAAGCCTTGCTTGATCTCCAGCTGTTCCTGCGTGTGGGAAGTAAAGTTGCTGGGGTACCAAGCTGATGATGGCATCCAGGACAGGTGTGAGGAACTTTGACAGGGCTAGCTGTGAGACTCCTCCGACTTTGGCAGTTGTTGGTTGGAAGGTCCCAGAGGCCAACAGGTGCAGCACGGCCAGCAGCTTTGTCTGCGGAGGGATGTTGGTTCTCCGCTGTGTTGGTACCATCAGCCTGGGGGCAATGATGGTCAGGATGCGGAGGATGGTTGTCCTTTTGAGCCTGTAGTGGGCAATGACTTCCTCTGGCGTTAAGTCTCTGAGGCTGGTGCGTTTTCGGAAGGTGCAGTGTCTTTGTCTGCGCTGCCTCTGTGGTAGTCCGGGGGTGGGTCCAGGGGGGGTGGGGGTCCTGGGTGTGGTGGCGGTGGGTGTTGTGGCCCTCTTGGGGCTCCGAGCTGCATGATCAGTAGCTCCATGGCATCTGTTGTTCTTCTGGTGTGGCTGTGGGCTGGGCTCCCTTTTATGGTGCAGGTTGGCATCCGACTTAACACCAGGTAGGAGCAGGTGTTAAATCCCTGCTGCTAACGCACCTTATCGCATGTTTTTGATTCTTATCGCCTTCTGGCTGGTCGTTGGGAATGTTGCGAAGTGGTGTTTCCCCGGGTTTTTGCACGGGAACGCCTGCTCTGCATCTCATAGCGTTAGTTGCCGTGTCATCCTTGGCGATGTTTTTTGCGGCTGCTATCGCAGGGATACTGGTGATATCGGCTGTTAGCGCCAGCTTGTGAATGGTGTGATGAATTTATCACCACTTTGGCTGTGATAAAGTGCCGCTAACTCAGCGATAAGTCCTTGAGAATACGCCCCTATGTGCGGAGTTGTACGGCTCTAAAAGTTCCATTTTTTATATGTGGGATTTCTGTATACTTACATGTGTTGAGACATCGCATTCAGGGCCGAGATCTCAGCACCTAAAAAGATAGGATATGCAAAGTCATAAAACTCAGCACGTAGTTTGTGAATTTCACTTAAAGTGTAAACTTACACAAAGTGTACGATTACCTCCGTGAATCAGGCCCTTTGTGAATAAAACATCAGACCAATGGATGAGGAGAGCTGGCTCAAAGTCCCTGTGATTAAGTATATTATATTATAATTTAAGTAAAATCGAAAGTCTTGGCTAATGCTAGACCTCCTAACAAATACTGGCAATGCCAATAGAATACACTTTAAATGAATGTTGTATGGTAATGTAAAGGATGACAAAGAAATAGCATGGGAATAGTTAAGTATATGTGCGGAAGCAAAGAAATGCGGAAAAATATTGGTGTAGGTTAAGGGATCAGGTGGGAGTTGCAGTGTTAAGCCAGACCTAAAAATTCAAGGAGGTTAATGAATGTCCTCCTCCCATCTTTGCTGCTGCCAGAGAAAAACAACATCATTTATCTAGTTATCTAAAACACTTTAGTAGCATTTCAATGCCATCTGTATCCCCGTGAAAGTTTAAGCTTAGGCATCTGGAATAAAAAACAAAATGATCACAATTGGTTTAGGGCAAGCACATTGTTTGTGGAAGCACACAACTTCTGCCCATTCAAAACATACACTCCTGGATCGCAACACGTAAGCGGACCAAATACCCTCTCTATTAATGATCACATAATTGCCTGACAGTAGCCACTGTGTACTTATACGTGAATTAGAGTTTCCATAGGATGAGCGTTTTTGTTTGCTTACAACTTTAGTGTTGTTTGACGATTCTTCACAAAAGTTTCCAATCCGCTGCAGATCTTTCCTGGTTGCTTTCAGTGTGATTCATCAAGCAGGAGCTGAGAAAAACTGAGGCCCCAGCATTTTTTTCCCCACTCAATTTCCACAGGGAAAATTTGAAGATACAGAAAAACTGGCTTTACAGTATTACACCAAATTTGGCAGAAAACTAGGGGGCATATTAGCAAGACCGGCGATAAAATTATCGCCGTTTTAGCGGCAGGAAACTGCTGCTAAAACGGCGAAAATGGGCTTGCTAATATGCGTTATAGAATTCCAATAGAAGCCCAGGTTAGATGTGCAGGACATCTAACCTGGGCTTCTATTGGAATTCTATAACGCATATTAGCAAGCCCATTATCGCCGTTTTAGCGGCAGTTTCCTGCCGCTAAAACGGCGATAATTTTATCGCCGGTCTTGCTAATATGCCCTTAGATCTTTACTCAGAAAGTATGCTTTTTGTGATTTGTTGTAAATCTGTACAGAGATTAAGGTGCAAATAATAGCATTAGTGATATTTAGTGCTGTGGGGCTCCCACAGCAGTCCCAGAGTGAAAATAAAGCATTTTGATTGGCTGCTCCATCAGGATTCCTGCAAAACCAAGCAATGTGATTGGCTGGCCACAACATGAGAAGAAAACTGCTGTCACCATTACAGGGTTCAGGGACTCAGTCCTCAAACCCTGAAAAAAAAACATAGAAAGGGTCAGTGTCTGGATACACTGACCCCTAGACTTTCTAGTGTGGACCACGTGTGGTCCAGTGGGACTAATGTGGAAGCCAGCATGGACCCCTATGCTCCCTCGGGAGTCCTGCAGGCCTATGTGTGGTTGGCCACCCATGGGTACTTGACCACCTGCGGGGGTTGGCTGCCCACGGAGGACTGGGGGCAGGGGCTGGTTGCAGGCCAAACTCACGCCATGCACAGCCAAAGGCCATGTGAAGCGGGGGTTGGCCATCTGCGGGGGGGTTGACAGCAGAGTTTTCATAATAAGATAAAAGTTTGTAATTAAATATGTAGAAAATCACTAAAAAAGCACAAAGGTTAAAGTGGAGTTATACATAAGTATTATTGTAAAAATGTACCTTATGTTGAAAAAAATCATAGGAATCACTGAGAAAAACAAAAGGTTAAAGGTGTATGTGTAATATTATATATGTGTGTGTATGAGTGTGTGTGTGTATATATATATATTTGCTGAAAAAAACAAAGGTTACAATGATGTTATAGTTAGGCTCAGGTTTCACTCATACAAAACCAGTGAAATTCAGCAGTTATAGTTAGCTGAACTAACTATAACTCACGCCCCCGCAATGCACTGCTTATTACCTCACATATTACATCACTCATGACATGGTCAGTGACATCACTGATGACATCTCAAATGACATCACTGATGACATCATCTAGTGACTGTGAGTGTTTTAAAAATGGTTGAGTGTTAAATATATATTCCAAGGTGTATTGGTAAATCAGTAGGTGTATGAGTGCCTGTATGGATGATTCAGTGGGTGCATGACTGATTGTATAAGTGAGTGATTAGGTGTCTCAGTGAATGAATGGGTGAGTGACTGGTTGTGTGAATGTTTGTATCAGTCTGTCGGTTGGTGTCTAAGTGGCTTTTTGGTTGTGTGAGTGGGTATGTGAGTGGCTGCATGGGTGATTGATTGGTTGTCTGAGTACCGGTCTGAGTGTCTGTGTGGGTGGGTGAGGGTGTGTGTGACTGCCTGTATGGATGAGTGAGTGGGTGAGTCAGTGGTATATGGGTGAGTAACTGGGTATGTGAAAAGCAGTATAGGTGAGTGATGGGGTATATGAGTGACTGTATGGGTGAGTGAGTGAATGTTAGAGTGGCTGTATGGGTGAGTGTGTGCTTGTGATAGTGACTGTATAGTCAAGTGGGTACATGTTAGTATATGTATGAGTAAGTAAGTGGGTGTGTGTGTAACTTTATGGGTGAGTAAGTGGCTCAGTGATTGACTGTATGAGTGAGTAAGTAGGTGTGTAAGTAGCTCTATGGGTGACTGACTCAGTGTGTGAGTGGCTGTATGGGTGTATGAGTGGATATGTGAGTGGTTGTATTAGTCAGTGAGTGGATGTATGGGTGAATGAGTGTATTTGTGTGTAGATCTATGAATCAGTAAGTAGGTGTGTAAGAACTGGTATGAGTCTGTGAATGTGTATGTGAATGGTTGTGTGTGAGTGGGAGTGGGTGTATGAAAGATTATATGGGGGTGTGAGTGGGTGCATTAGTAATTTTTATGGATGATGTCATCAGTGATATCATCAGTGATGTCACTGACCATGTCATGAGTGATTTAATATGTGAGGCTATAAGCAGTGCATTGCGGGCGCAAGTTATAGTTAGCTCAGCTAACTATAACTGCTGAATTTCACTGGTTTTATCAGTGAAACCTGAGCCTAACTATAACGTCCCTGTAACCTTTGTTTTTCTCTGTGAATTTCTACGTTTTTTATACCATTTCCTAATTCTAACATCCCTGTAATCTTTGTTTTTTTCAGTGAATTTCTAAAGTTTTTTAAATGCTAATTCCTAACTATGATGTCCCTGTAACCTTTGGTTTTTTCAGTGAATTTTGATGGTTTTTTAAGTGGTATTGGTGTTTGCAGAGTGGTGGAGAAAGGGGGCGGAGCCTCTCATCAGCTTTCAGGAATCCCACTGTGTGGAATTTACTGGAGGTAACAGGAGGAATTATTCGACCCCAAGGACCCTCAGGAGCCAAAGGGACTTCATCACCCAAACAGCAGCATGCCAGGAGGTACGTTTGCAAAGTGGTGGAGAAATTAGGCGAGTCCTCCAAAGACCTCTCAGCAATCCCGCTGTGTGGGACTTGCTGAAGGTAACTGGAGCGCTTGTTGGCCCCCAAGGACCCTCTGGATAGAACTTGCCTTAATCCCCCAACCAGCAGTGCACCAGGAGGAGTGTTTGCAGAGTGGTGGTGAAGGGGGCTTGGCCTCCAGCGACTTGCCAGAGGTTTTGTTTTAGTTTTTTTTCTCCATTTTTTTAAGGGAGAGGGCTCCCTCCCTGAGCCGTTTTTGCCCCGGGGACCCCATCCCCCATGGCCAGGCCTTTTTTAAATGGGTGAGGGGGGCGCGTGGCCCTCCTCCATGGGCCAATTTTGGCCCCAGGGACCTCATCCCCTGAGACCCAGCCTTTTATCTTTTAAAACATTTAAAAAAAAAAAAATTATAGGGAGGATGACCGAGCGGTGCTCCTCCCGTGCCAATTTCAGCCCTGGGGACCCCTTCCCTGGGGCCTGGCCTTTTATTTATTGCATTTTTTTTAAATAATGGAAAGCGGGCCACGCGGCACCCCTACCGGGCTGATTTCATCCCCGGGGATCCCATCCTCCGGGGCCTGACCTTTTTTAGAAAAAAAATATGGAGGAGGCAGTGTGGCTACCCTCCCTGGCTGATTTCGGCACCCGTGACCCTATCCCCTGGGGCCTGCCCCCTTTTTTGTTTTAAAAAAAAAAGAGAGGGCGTCCACGCGGCCACCGTCCCTGGGCCGATTTTGGCTCTGGAGACCCCATCCTCCCGGCCTGGCCTCTCTGTTGGGGACCATGGGGGGAGACAGAAGGCCCCGCAGTCCCTGCCTGATCCCCGCCTCCTGCAGGAGCCGGCATTGCTTTTGGACAGAGGGAGCTTCTAACATGCAGCTCCCTCTGTCCAAAAGCAATTCTGCTCCACTTCATGCAAGTGAGAGCATTTTTTCTGCTCTCGCTTGCACGAAGCAGAGCAGAGTTTGCTGTGTTTTGGCGGGAGTAACGGCATAGCAAACAGCAATGTTCTGGGGGTGGGCACTCTGGGACATTGCAGGAGCCGGCCCTGAAGGGTGGCGGTCCCCTGGGCCAACTAGGGCTCCAGGAGGGGGGCTACACGCACCGCCTCCTTTGTTTGTATTTGCCCTGGGGGGGTAGTGGTCCCTGGGGCTGCAGGGGGGCAGTGCTTCCCATACTCAATCTATAAAAGCCCCGAAGAGGTAGCAATCCCCGGGGCTGCAGGGCGTCCATGCAGGCCCCCCTGCATTAATTTACAATGAAGCCTTGGGGAGGTGGCGGCCTCCAGGGAAGCAGGGGATGCCATATGGGCCTCCCCCACATTAATATTTAAAGAAGGTGGTAGTCCCTGGGGCATAATAAGCCCCAAGAGGGGGGCACATGCGCCCCCTCCTATAATTAAAAGCCCCCGGGACCTGGCCCACCAGGGAGCCGATACTGAACGAAGTTCGGGGGCCTGCACTTTGTTTTTGTTTTCAGTTGTATACGTAGATCCTGCTGAAAGTTTACAAAAATATGCTTTTTTGGGCCCTGCAGGGCCCCAATGAGATTTCCCCAGTGGCCTAGGGGGCCAGGGTGTTTCTACCCAGTCCCCCTTTTCTTTTTTTGTTTTACATTTTTTGTGAGACTCAGTTCAACCGGGTCCCAAGATGGCTGCCAACACTTCCTGGTTGAAGTGTTGGCAGCAAATCAATTTTTAGTAGGGTTTCAGTAGGTTGTTGGCCTCCTAGATATCTATATTTTTTAAACTCAAATATCTCTGGAAACTACTGAACGGATTTTCTTCAAATTACAAAAAGCACGCTTTCTGGTCCAACATCTCGCTTTCTGCCAAATTTGGTGTAATTCCGTTCAGCGATTCAGGCTGTAGTCGTGTTCAAAAATGAAAAATCCCAAATAAACATAACTTGGGGAAAACGTGTTTTGGGCACTCCTTTTTTCTCTGCCCTTTTGACGGATCACCAAGAAACTTCCAACACAGCAGCTGAACCTAAAAGGGGAATTTTTCAAAACTTTCGTGAAGATTCGTCACGCGGTGCCTAAGTTATTGGCAAAACAAAAAAGCTTTTCCTATGGAAACTTATATATATATTCTATGGAAAAAAAAAAAAAAAAAAAAAAAAATATATATATATATATATATATATATATATATATATATATATATATGTTTTCTGGCTTGACTCCACCTTGTCCAAGAAGCTTCAGGCTACTAAGGTTGCATCCTCCTGCTTTGCCACATTGAAATGGCTAAAAAAAATCCTATGGATATTTCCTTTCTCTGCACAAAGAACTGTCATCCAGGCCATGATATTATCAAGGCTGGACTACGGTAATATTCCATACCTGGGGACTGCTAAGTCTGTTATCAGACGTCTGCAGGTATTCCAAAACTCTGCAGCCAGGCTCTTATTTCAGCTTCCCAAACACTCTTCTGCCTCTGATCTTTTCTGCATTCTCCACTGGCTCACAGTGGACAAGCGTATTAACTTCAAGGCTCTTTGCTTCATGCGCAAAATCAACTCCAACACGGGACCGCGGTTCCTGCAAAAACTAATTGTCCCGTACCATCCCCCCACACTCCCTGCGCTCTAGCAACCATTCCCCCTTCACAGTGACCAGAGTCAGACGCTACCAGATGGGTGGCCGCTCATTCTCTTTTTTGGGCCCTAAGTTGTGGAATGCTCTACATGAATCTCTTAGAGGCTGCACCTCCTTATCCACCTTCCGCAAAGAGCAAAAAACCTGGTTATTCTAGCTCCCCCTCGAGGCTCTGGAACATGCTCCTAAGTGCTGGTAAACCATATGGGTAGCTACGCAATATACAAGAACTCAACAATAATAATAATATATATGTGTAAAGGAAACGTCCATGGACACACGGATAATCCGCCTGGCGTTGCCGGTTCCTAAAACAGTCAGCAGCTCCGTCCAAAATCAGTAAGCAATTGTCGTCACCTCAATACGTAGCAAACAGGAAGTGGCACATCAATGCAGGAATTTTAAAAAGCCTTTCTCAAAGTTTAAAAAAGGCTTCTGTGAAGCAGAAACACGTTGGGTTTGACCACAAATAAATGGCTAAAATACCTGCATTGGTGAGGCACCTCCTTTTTGCCACGTATTGAGGTGACAAAATTCCTTACTTAGATATTTATATATATATATATATATATATATATAGATATATATTCAGGCTCCAAGAAATATACGGGGCACTCGCGGGGTTGCTATAAACTGCATTTATTCCTTTTGCAGACGCGTTTCGGCGAAAGACTCGCCTTCCTCAATGCTGGAATGCAGGATTAAAACATGCAGCATTCTGAGTTCATTCAAATATTGGGAACATCGTCCTCATTGGTAGATTGCCGTGCTTAACACAAAGAGAGGACTACTGACAATTTTTCTCCACAACGGCTGCCGTATTTGACAATGGTCGTATCTATTCTACTGCCGATCATCAAGGCTCCAATGCCTCCACATCCATCTCACCTCCATAGGTAAGTGCACAATGTGATCAAAAGTTGCCACTTGTCGTAATGTTCTGTATACAATTGTCTGTTCCTGCCACACGCTGGCTCCATGCTGCATGTTGCATCCCCTCGCTTGCCACTGGATTTTACACCAAGATGTACACTGCAGAAGTCGGTATAATTACCGGATTCCATGAATTTGTATAATTCCGGTCTTTGTTAGACGGCGGGATATACTTTCAGTGGCGGTTCAGGCAGCACACATAAACTCCACTCCAATTCCACCAACGGCCGCCGAACTCTCAGCGGGTGCCTCCATGAGCGTGATGGCAGAATTCACGCTCTTAAATTCAGGCTCCAAGAAATATACGGGGCACTCGCGGGGTTGCTAAAAACTGCATTTATTCCTTTTTGCAGACGCGTTTCGGCAAAAGACTTGCCTTCCTCAATGCTGGAATGCAGGATTAAAACATGCAGCATTCTGAGTTCATTCAAATATTGGGAACATCGTCCTCATTGGCAGATTGCCGTGCTTAACACAAAGAGAGGACTACTGACAATTTTTCTCCAAAATGGCTGCCATATTTGACAATGGTTGTATCTATTATACTGCCGATCATCAAGGTTCCCATGCCTCCACATCTATCTCACCTCCATAGGTAAGTGCGCAATGTGATATTTCTTGGAGCCTGAATTTAAAAGTGTGAATTCTGCCATCAAGCTCATAGAGGCACCCGCTGAGAGTTTGGCGGCCGTTGCTGGAATTGGAGCAGAGTTTATGTGTGCTGCCTGAACCGCCACTGAAAGAATATCCCGCCGTCTAACAAAGACGGAAATTATACAAACTCATGGCATCCGGTAATTATACCGACTCCTGCGGTGTACATCTTGGTGTAAAATCCAGTGGCAAGCGAGGGGATGCAACATGCAGCATTGAGCCAGAGTGTGGCAGGAACAGACAATTGTATACAGAACATTACGACAAGCGGCAACTTTTGATCACTTTGCGCACTTACCTATGGAGGTGAGATGCATGTGGAGGCATTGGAGCATTGATGATCGGCAGTATAATAGATACAACCATTGTCAAATAGCAGCTGTTTTGGAGAAACTGGAATGGCATGGTGAGCAAAAAAACGATGGATTTAGGCCCAGATCTCTGTACTGGGGTGAATGTATGACATTGTTCTGCATTCTGTCCATCAACTGTTGTTTTTGCATTTGTCACCCCGAGTGGGACGGGTATGCTCAGACGTGAGTCCTGTGCTCTCCATGCCACTGGAATCAAGCTATCCTGGCTGATGAGGGCTGAAACCCGAAACCGGTCCTAGGATGCTTGTTTCCAGTCCAGGGAGGACCTGGCTTGGCAGTTCGGGCTGGACTGTTCCCATGGGGCACAGGGTCAAGACTGATTTGCATATGGCTTGGTTCAAACTGGAATGGCATGGTGAGCAAAAAAACGATGGATTTAGGCCCAGATCTCTGTACTGGGGTGAATGTATGACATTGTTCTGCATTCTGTCCATCAACTGTTGTTTTTGCATCAAGCTCATGGAGGCACCCGCTGAGAGTTTGGTGGCCGTTGCTGGAATTGGAGCAGAGTTTATGTGTGCTGCCTGAACCGCCACTGAAAGAATATCCCGCCGTCGAACAAAGACGGAAATTATACAAACTCATGGCATCCGGTAATTATACCAACTCCTGCGGTGTACATCTTGGTGTAAAATCCAGTGGCAAGCGAGGGGATGCAACATGCAGCATTGAGCCAGTGTGTGGCAGGAACAGACAATTGTATACAGAACATTACGACAAGCGGCAACTTTTGATCCCATTGCGCACTTACCTATGGAGGTGAGATGGATGTGGAGGCATTGGAGCCTTGATGATCGGCAGTATAATAGATACGACCATTATCAAATATGGCAACGGTTTTGGAGAAAAATTGTCAGTAGTCCTCTCTTTGTGTTAAGCACGGCAATCTACCAATGAGGATGATGTTCCCAATATTTGAATGAACTCAGAATGCTGCATGTTTTAATCCTGCATTCCAGCATTGGGGAAGGCGAGTCTTTCGCCGAAACGCTTCTGCATGAAGGAATAAATGCAGTTTTTAGCAACCCCGCAAGTGCCTCGTATACTTTTTGGAGCCTGAATTTAAAAGCGTGAATTCTGCCATCACGCTGATGGAGGCACCCGCTGAGAGTTCGGCGGCCGTTGGTGAAATTGGAGCGGAGGTTATGTGTGCTGCCTGAACCACCACTGAAAGAATATCCCGCCGTCTAACAAAGACGGGAATTATACAAATTCATGGAATCCGGTAATTATACCGACTCCTGCGGTGTACATCTTGGTGTAAAATCCAGTGGCAAGCAAGGGGATGCAACATGCAGCATGGAGCCAGAGTGTGGCAGGAACAGACAATTGTATACAGAACATTACGACAAGCGTCAACTTTTGATCACTTTGCGCACTTACCTATGGAGGTGAGATGCATGTGGAGGCATTGGAGCCTTGATGATCGGCAGTATAATAGATACAACCATTGTCAAATATGGCAGTTGTTTTGGAGAACATTTGTCAGTAGTCCTCTCTTTGTGTTAAGCACGGCAATCTACCATTGAGGACAATGTTCCCAATATTTGAATGAACTCAGAATGCTGCATGTTTTAATCCTGCATTCCAGCTTTGAGGAAGGCGAGTCTTTCGCCGAAACGCGTCTGCAAAAGGAATAAATGCAGTTTTTAGCAACCCCGCTAGTGCCCCGTATATTTCTTGGAGCCTGAATTTAAAAGCGTGAATTCTGCCATCACGCTCACGGAGGCACCCGCTGAGAGTTCGGCAGCCATTGGTGGAATTGAGTGGAGTTTATGTGTGCTGCCTGAACCGCCATTGAAAGAATATCCCGCCGTCTAACAAAGACGGGAATTATACAAATTCATGGAATCTGGTAATTATACCGACTCCTGCGGTGTACATCTTGGTGTAAGTTCCACTGGCAAGCGAGGGATGCAACATGCAGCATGGAGCCAGAGCATGGCAGGAACAGACAATTGTAATCAGAACATTACGACAAGCGGCAACTTTTGATCACATTGCGCACTTACCTATGGAGGTGAGATGGATGTGGAGGCATTGGAACCTTGATGATCGGCAGGATAATAGATACGACCATTGTCAAATATGGCAGCCGTTTTGGAGAAAAATTGACAGTAGTCCTTTCTTTGTGTTAAGCACGGCAATCTACCAATGAGGACGATGTTCCCAATATTTGAATGAACTCAGAATGCTGCATGTTTTAATCCTGCATTCCAGCATTGAAGAAGGCGAGTCTTTTGCCGAAACGCGTCTGCAAAAAGGAATAAATGCAGTTTTTGGCAACCCCGCGAGTGCCACGTATATTTCTTGGAGCCTGAATTTAAAAGCGTGAATTCTGCCATCACGCTCATGGAGGCACCCGCTGAGAGTTCGGTGGCCGTTGGTGGAATTGGAGCTGAGTTTATGTGTGCTGCCTGAACCGCCACTGAAAGAATATCCCGACATCTAACAAAGACGGGAATTAGGCAAATTCATGGAATCCGGTAATTATACCGACTCCTGCGGTGTACATCTTGGTGTAAAATCCAGTGGCAAGCGAGGGGATTCAACATGCAGCATGGAGCCAGAGTGTGGCAGGAACAGACCATTGTATACAGAACATTACGACAAGCGGCAACTTTTGATCACATTGCGCACTTACCTATGGAGGTGAGATGGATGTGGAGGCATTGGAGCCTTGATGATCGGCAGTATAATAGATACGACCATTGTCAAAAATGGCAGCCGTTTTGGAGAAAAATTGTCAGTAGTCCTCTCTTTGTGTTAAGCACCGCAATCTACTAATGAGGACGATGTTCCCAATATTTGAATGAACTCAGAATGCTGCATGTTTTAATCCTGCATTCCAGCATTGAGGAAGGCGAGTCTTTTGACGAAACGCGTCTGAAAAAAGGAATAAATGCAGTTTTTAGCAACCCTGAGAGTGCCCCGTATATTTCTTGGAGCCTGAATATAAAAGCGTGAATTCTGCCATCACACTCATGGAGGCACCCGCTGAGAGTTCGGTGGCCGGTTGGTGGAAATGGAGCGGAGTTTATATGTGCTGCCTGAACCGCCACTGAAAGAATATCCTGCCGTCTAACAAAGACGGGAATTATACAAATTCATGGAATCCGGTAATTATACCGACTCCTGCGGTGTACATCTTGGTGTAAAATCCAGTGGTAAGCGAGGGGATGCAATATACAGCATGGAGCCAGAGTGTGGCAGGAACAGACAATTGTACACAGAACATTACGACAAGTGGCAACTTTTGATCACATTGCGCACTTACCTATGGAGATGAGATGGATGTGGAGGCATTGGAGCCTTGATGATCGGCAGTATAATAGATATGACCATTGTCAAAAATGGCAGCCGTTTTGGAGAAAAATTGTCAGTAGTCTCTCTCTTTGTGTTAAGCACAGCAATCTACCAATGAGGACGATGTTCCCAATATTTGAATGAACTCAGAATTCTGCATGTTTTAATCCTGCATTTCAGCATTGAGGAAGGCGAGTCTTTCGCCGAAACGCATCTGCAAAAAGGAATAAATTCAGTTTTTAGCAACCCCGCGAGTGCCCCGTATAATTCTTGGAGCCTGAATTTAAAAGCGTGAATTCTGCCATCACGCTCATGGAGGCACCCGCTGAGAGTTCGGTGGCCGTTGGTGGAATTGGAGCTGAGTTTATGTGTGCTGCCTGAACCGCCACTGAAAGAATATCCCGCCATCTAACAAAGACGGGAATTAGGCAAATTCATGGAATCCGGTAATTATACCGACTCCTGCGGTGTACATCTTGGTGTAAAATCCAGTGGCAAGCGAGGGATTCAACATGCAGCATGGAGCCAGAGTGTGGCAGGAACAGACCATTGTATACAGAACATTACGACAAGCGGCAACTTTTGATCACATTGCGCACTTACCTATGGAGGTGAGATGGATGTGGAGGCATTGGAGCCTTGATGATCGGCAGTATAATAGATACGACCATTGTCAAAAATGGCAGCCGTTTTGGAGAAAAATTGTCAGTAGTCCTCTCTTTGTGTTAAGCACCGCAATCTACTAATGAGGACGATGTTCCCAATATTTGAATGAACTCAGAATGCTGCATGTTTTAATCCTGCATTCCAGCATTGAGGAAGGCGAGTCTTTTGACGAAACGCGTCTGAAAAAGGAATAAATGCAGTTTTTAGCAACCCTGCGAGTGCCCCGTATATTTCTTGGAGCCTGAATATAAAAGCGTGAATTCTGCCATCACACTCATGGAGGCACCCGCTGAGAGTTCGGTGGCCGGTTGGTGGAAATGGAGCGGAGTTTATATGTGCTGCCTGAACCGCCACTGAAAGAATATCCTGCCGTCTAACAAAGACGGGAATTATACAAATTCATGGAATCCGGTAATTATACCGACTCCTGCGGTGTACATCTTGGTGTAAAATCCAGTGGTAAGCGAGGGGATGCAATATACAGCATGGAGCCAGAGTGTGGCAGGAACAGACAATTGTACACAGAACATTACGACAAGTGGCAACTTTTGATCACATTGCGCACTTACCTATGGAGATGAGATGGATGTGGAGGCATTGGAGCCTTGATGATCGGCAGTATAATAGATATGACCATTGTCAAAAATGGCAGCCGTTTTGGAGAAAAATTGTCAGTAGTCCTCTCTTTGTGTTAAGCACAGCAATCTACCAATGAGGACGATGTTCCCAATATTTGAATGAACTCAGAATTCTGCATGTTTTAATCCTGCATTTCAGCATTGAGGAAGGCGAGTCTTTCGCCGAAACGCATCTGCAAAAAGGAATAAATTCAGTTTTTAGCAACCCCGCGAGTGCCCCGTATAAATCTTGGAGCCTGAATTTAAAAGCGTGAATTCTGCCATCACGCTCATGGAGGAACCCGCTGAGAGTTCGGCGGCCGTTGGTGGAATTGGAGCGGAGTTTATGTGTGCTGCCTGAACCGCCACTGAAACAATATCCCGCCGTCTAACAAAGACGGGAATTATACAAATTCAAGGAATCCGGTAATTATACTGACTCCTGCGGTGTACATCTTGGTTTCAAATACAGTGGCAAGCGAGGGGATGCAACATGCAGCATGGAGCCAGAGTGTGGCGGGAACAGACAATTGTATACAGAACATTACGACAAGCGGCAACTTTGATCACATTGCACACTTACCTATGGAGGTGAGATGGATGTGGAGGCATTGGAACCTTGATGATCAGCAGGATAATAGATACGACCATTGTCAAATATGGCAGCCGTTTTTGAGAAAAATTGTCAGTAGTCCTTTCTTTGTGTTAAGCACGGCAATCTACCAATGAGGACGATGTTCCCAATATTTGAATGAACTCAGAATGCTGCATGTTTCAATACTGCATTCCAGCATTGAGGAAGGTGAGTCTTTCGCCGAAACGCGTCTGCAAAAAGGAATACATGCAGTTTTTAGCAACCCCGCGAGTGCCCCGTATATTTCTTGGAGCCAGAATTTAGAAGCGTGTATTCTGCCATCACGCTCATGGAGGCACTCACTGAGAGTTCGGCGGCCGTTGGTGGAATTGGAGCAGAGTTTATGTGTGCTGCCTGAACCGCCACTGAAAGAATATCCCGCCATCTAACAAAGACGGGAATTGTACAAATTCATTGAATCCGGTAATTATACCGACTCCTGCAGTGTACATCTTGGTGTAAAATGAAGTGGCAATCGAGGGGATGCAACATGCAGCATGGAGCCAGGGTGTGGCAGGAACAGACAATTGTATACAGAACATTGCGACAAGCGGCAACTTTTGATCACATTATGCAATTACCTATGGAGGTGAGCTGGATGTGGAGGCATTGGAGCCTTGGTGATCGGCAGTATAATAGATACGACCATTGTCAAAAATGGCAGCTGTTTCGGAGAAAAATTGTCAGTAGTCCTCTCTTTTTGTTAAGCACGGCAATCTACCAATGAGGACGATGTTCCCAATATTTGAATGAACTCAGAATGCTGCATGTTTTAATCCTGCATTCCAGCATTGAGGAAGGTGAGTCTTTCGCCGGAACGCGTCTGCAAAAAGGAATAAATGCAGTTTTTAGCAACCCCGCTAGTGCCCCGTATATTTCTTGGAGCCTGAATTTAAAAGCGTGAATTCTGCCATCACGCTCATGGAGGCACCCGCTGAGAGTTCGGCAGCCATTGGTGGAATTGGAGTGGAGTTTATGTGTGCTGCCTGAACCGCCATTGAAAGAATATCCCGCCGTCTAACAAAGACGGGAATTATACAAATTCATGGAATCTGGTAATTATACCGACTCCTGCGGTGTACATCTTGGTGTAAGTTCCACTGGCAAGCGAGGGGATGCAACATGCAGCATGGAGCCAGAGCATGGCAGGAACAGACAATTGTAATCAGAACATTACGACAAGCGGCAACTTTTGATCACATTGCGCACTTACCTATGGAGGTGAGATGGATGTGGAGGCATTGGAACCTTGATGATCGGCAGGATAATAGATACGACCATTGTCAAATATGGCAGCCGTTTTGGAGAAAAATTGACAGTAGTCCTTTCTTTGTGTTAAGCACGGCAATCTACCAATGAGGACGATGTTCCCAATATTTGAATGAACTCAGAATGCTGCATGTTTTAATCCTGCATTCCAGCATTGAAGAAGGCGAGTCTTTTGCCGAAACGCGTCTGCAAAAAGGAATAAATGCAGTTTTTGGCAACCCCGCGAGTGCCACGTATATTTCTTGGAGCCTGAATTTAAAAGCGTGAATTCTGCCATCACGCTCATGGAGGCACCCGCTGAGAGTTCGGTGGCCGTTGGTGGAATTGGAGCTGAGTTTATGTGTGCTGCCTGAACCGCCACTGAAAGAATATCCCGCCATCTAACAAAGACGGGAATTAGGCAAATTCATGGAATCCGGTAATTATACCGACTCCTGCGGTGTACATCTTGGTGTAAAATCCAGTGGCAAGCGAGGGGATTCAACATGCAGCATGGAGCCAGAGTGTGGCAGGAACAGACCATTGTATACAGAACATTACGACAAGCGGCAACTTTTGATCACATTGCGCACTTACCTATGGAGGTGAGATGGATGTGGAGGCATTGGAGCCTTGATGATCGGCAGTATAATAGATACGACCATTGTCAAAAATGGCAGCCGTTTTGGAGAAAAATTGTCAGTAGTCCTCTCTTTGTGTTAAGCACCGCAATCTACTAATGAGGACGATGTTCCCAATATTTGAATGAACTCAGAATGCTGCATGTTTTAATCCTGCATTCCAGCATTGAGGAAGGCGAGTCTTTTGACGAAACGCGTCTGAAAAAAGGAATAAATGCAGTTTTTAGCAACCCTGAGAGTGCCCCGTATATTTCTTGGAGCCTGAATATAAAGCGTGAATTCTGCCATCACACTCATGGAGGCACCCGCTGAGAGTTCGGTGGCCGGTTGGTGGAAATGGAGCGGAGTTTATATGTGCTGCCTGAACCGCCACTGAAAGAATATCCTGCCGTCTAACAAAGACGGGAATTATACAAATTCATGGAATCCGGTAATTATACCGACTCCTGCGGTGTACATCTTGGTGTAAAATCCAGTGGTAAGCGAGGGGATGCAATATACAGCATGGAGCCAGAGTGTGGCAGGAACAGACAATTGTACACAGAACATTACGACAAGTGGCAACTTTTGATCACATTGCGCACTTACCTATGGAGATGAGATGGATGTAGAGGCATTGGAGCCTTGATGATCGGCAGTATAATAGATATGACCATTGTCAAAAATGGCAGCCGTTTTGGAGAAAAATTGTCAGTAGTCCTCTCTTTGTGTTAAGCACAGCAATCTACCAATGAGGACGATGTTCCCAATATTTGAATGAACTCAGAATTCTGCATGTTTTAATCCTGCATTTCAGCATTGAGGAAGGCGAGTCTTTCGCCGAAACGCATCTGCAAAAAGGAATAAATTCAGTTTTTAGCAACCCCGCGAGTGCCCCGTATAATTCTTGGAGCCTGAATTTAAAAGCGTGAATTCTGCCATCACGCTCATGGAGGCACCCGCTGAGAGTTCGGTGGCCGTTGGTGGAATTGGAGCTGAGTTTATGTGTGCTGCCTGAACCGCCACTGAAAGAATATCCCGCCATCTAACAAAGACGGGAATTAGGCAAATTCATGGAATCCGGTAATTATACCGACTCCTGCGGTGTACATCTTGGTGTAAAATCCAGTGGCAAGCGAGGGGATTCAACATGCAGCATGGAGCCAGAGTGTGGCAGGAACAGACCATTGTATACAGAACATTACGACAAGCGGCAACTTTTGATCACATTGCGCACTTACCTATGGAGGTGAGATGGATGTGGAGGCATTGGAGCCTTGATGATCGGCAGTATAATAGATACGACCATTGTCAAAAATGGCAGCCGTTTTGGAGAAAAATTGTCAGTAGTCCTCTCTTTGTGTTAAGCACCGCAATCTACTAATGAGGACGATGTTCCCAATATTTGAATGAACTCAGAATGCTGCATGTTTTAATCCTGCATTCCAGCATTGAGGAAGGCGAGTCTTTTGACGAAACGCGTCTGAAAAAAGGAATAAATGCAGTTTTTAGCAACCCTGCGAGTGCCCCGTATATTTCTTGGAGCCTGAATATAAAAGCGTGAATTCTGCCATCACACTCATGGAGGCACCCGCTGAGAGTTCGGTGGCCGGTTGGTGGAAATGGAGCGGAGTTTATATGTGCTGCCTGAACCGCCACTGAAAGAATATCCTGCCGTCTAACAAAGACGGGAATTATACAAATTCATGGAATCCGGTAATTATACCGACTCCTGCGGTGTACATCTTGGTGTAAAATCCAGTGGTAAGCGAGGGGATGCAATATACAGCATGGAGCCAGAGTGTGGCAGGAACAGACAATTGTACACAGAACATTACGACAAGTGGCAACTTTTGATCACATTGCGCACTTACCTATGGAGATGAGATGGATGTGGAGGCATTGGAGCCTTGATGATCGGCAGTATAATAGATATGACCATTGTCAAAAATGGCAGCCGTTTTGGAGAAAAATTGTCAGTAGTCCTCTCTTTGTGTTAAGCACAGCAATCTACCAATGAGGACGATGTTCCCAATATTTGAATGAACTCAGAATTCTGCATGTTTTAATCCTGCATTTCAGCATTGAGGAAGGCGAGTCTTTCGCCGAAACGCATCTGCAAAAAGGAATAAATTCAGTTTTTAGCAACCCCGCGAGTGCCCCGTATAAATCTTGGAGCCTGAATTTAAAAGCGTGAATTCTGCCATCACGCTCATGGAGGAACCCGCTGAGAGTTCGGCGGCCGTTGGTGGAATTGGAGCGGAGTTTATGTGCTGCCTGAACCGCCACTGAAACAATATCCCGCCGTCTAACAAAGACGGGAATTATACAAATTCAAGGAATCCGGTAATTATACTGACTCCTGCGGTGTACATCTTGGTTTCAAATACAGTGGCAAGCGAGGGATGCAACATGCAGCATGGAGCCAGAGTGTGGCGGGAACAGACAATTGTATACAGAACATTACGACAAGCGGCAACTTTTGATCACATTGCACACTTACCTATGGAGGTGAGATGGATGTGGAGGCATTGGAACCTTGATGATCAGCAGGATAATAGATACGACCATTGTCAAATATGGCAGCCGTTTTTGAGAAAAATTGTCAGTAGTCCTTTCTTTGTGTTAAGCACGGCAATCTACCAATGAGGACGATGTTCCCAATATTTGAATGAACTCAGAATGCTGCATGTTTCAATACTGCATTCCAGCATTGAGGAAGGTGAGTCTTTCGCCGAAACGCGTCTGCAAAAAGGAATACATGCAGTTTTTAGCAACCCCGCGAGTGCCCCGTATATTTCTTGGAGCCAGAATTTAGAAGCGTGTATTCTGCCATCACGCTCATGGAGGCACTCACTGAGAGTTCGGCGGCCGTTGGTGGAATTGGAGCAGAGTTTATGTGTGCTGCCTGAACCGCCACTGAAAGAATATCCCGCCATCTAACAAAGACGGGAATTATACAAATTCATTGAATCCGGTAATTATACCGACTCCTGCAGTGTACATCTTGGTGTAAAATGAAGTGGCAATCGAGGGGATGCAACATGCAGCATGGAGCCAGGGTGTGGCAGGAACAGACAATTGTATACAGAACATTGCGACAAGCGGCAACTTTTGATCACATTATGCAATTACCTATGGAGGTGAGCTGGATGTGGAGGCATTGGAGCCTTGGTGATCGGCAGTATAATAGATACGACCATTGTCAAAAATGGCAGCTGTTTCGGAGAAAAATTGTCAGTAGTCCTCTCTTTTTGTTAAGCACGGCAATCTACCAATGAGGACGATGTTCCCAATATTTGAATGAACTCAGAATGCTGCATGTTTTAATCCTGCATTCCAGCATTGAGGAAGGTGAGTCTTTCGCCGGAACGCGTCTGCAAAAAGGAATAAATGCAGTTTTTAGCAACCCCGCTAGTGCCCCGTATATTTCTTGGAGCCTGAATTTAAAAGCGTGAATTCTGCCATCACGCTCATGGAGGCACCCGCTGAGAGTTTGACCGCCGTTGGTGTAATTGGAGCGGAGTTTATATGTGCTGCCTGAACCGCCACTGAAAGAATATCCCGCCGTCTAACAAAGATGGCAATTATACAAATTCATGGAATCCAGTAATTATACCGACTCCTGCGGTGTACATATTGGTGTAAAATCCAGTGGCAAGCGAGGAGATGCAACATGCAGCATGGAGCCAGAGTGTGGCAGGAACAGACAATTGTATACAGAACATTACGACAAGCGGCAACTTTTGATCACATTGCGCACTTACCTATGGAGGTGAGATGGATGTGGAGGCATTGGATCCTTGATGATCTGCAGTATAATAGATACAACCATTGTCAAAAATGGCAGCCGTTTTGGAGAAAAATTGTCAGTAGTCCTCTCTTTGTGTTAAGCACGGCAATCTACCAATGAGGACGATGTTCCCAATAATTGAATGAACTCAGAATGCTGCATGTTTTAATCCTGCATTCCAGCATTGAGGAAGGCGAGTCTTTCGCCGAAACGCGTCTGCAAAAAGGAATAAATGCAGTTTTGAGCAACCCCGCGAGTGCCCCGTATATTTCTTGGAGCCTGAATCTAAAAGCGTGAATTCTGCCATCACGCTCATGGAGGCACCCGCTGAGAGTTCGGCGGCCGTTGGTGGAATTGGAGCGGATTTTATGTGTGCTGCCTGAACCGCCATTGAAAGAATATCCCGCCGTCTAACAAAGACGGGAATTTTACAAATTCATGGAATCCAGTAATTATACCGACTCCTGCGGTGTAAATCTTGGTGTAAATTCCAGTGGCAAGCGAGGGGATGCAACATGCAGCATGGAGCCAGAGTGTGGCAGGAACAGACAATTGTATACAGAACATTACGACAAGCGGCAACTTTTGATCACATTGTGCACTTACCTATGGAGGTGAGATGGATGTGGAGGCATTGGAGCCTTGATGATCGGCAGTATAATAGATACGACCATTGTCAAAAATGGCAGCCGTTTTGGAGAAAAATTGTCAGTAGTCCTCTTTTTGTGTTAAGCACGGCAATCTACCAAAGAGGACGATGTTCCCAATATTTGAATGAACTCGGAATGATGCATGTTTTAATCCTGCATTCCAGCATTGAGGAAGGCGAGTCTTTCGCTGAAACGCATCTGCAAAAAGGAATAAATGCAGTTTTTAGAAACCCTGCGAGCGCCCCGTATATTTCTTGGAGTCTGAAATTAAAAGCGTGAATTCTGCCATCACGCTCATGGAGGCACCCGCTGAGAGTTTGGCCGCCGTTGGTGGAATTGGAGCGGAGTTTATATGTGCTTCCTCAACCGCCACTGAAAGAATATCCCGCAGTCTAACAAAGATGGGAATTATACAAATTCATGGAATCCGGTAATTATACCGACTCCTGCGGTGTACATCTTGGTGTAAAATCCAGTGGCAAGCGAGGGGATGCAACATGCAGCATGAAGCCAGAGTGTGGCAGGAACAGACAATTGTATACAGAACATTACGACAAGCTGCAACTTTTGATCACATTGCTCACTTACCTATGGAGGTGAGATGGATGTGGAGGCATTGGAGCCTTGATGATCGGCAGTATAATAGATACGACCATTGTCAAATATGGCAGCCATTTTGGAGAAAAATTGTCAGTAGTCCTCTCTTTGTGTTAAGCACCGCAATCTACTAATGAGGATGATGTTCCCAATATTTGAATGAACTCAGAATGCTGCATGTTTTAATCCTGCATTCCAGCATTGAGGAAGGCGAGTCTTTTGACGAAACGCGTCTGAAAAAAGGAATAAATGCAGTTTTTAGCAACCCTGCGAGTGCCCCGTATATTTCTTGGAGCCTGAATATAAAAGCGTGAATTCTGCCATCACGCTCATGGAGGCACCCGCTGAGAGTTCGGTGGCCGTTGGTGGAAATGGAGCGGAGTTTATATGTGCTTCCTGAACCGCCACTGAAAGAATATCCTGCCGTCTAACAAAGACGGGAATTATACAAATTCATGGAATCCGGTAATTATACCGACTCCTGCGGTGTACATATTGGTGTAAAATCCAGTGGCAAGCGAGGAGATGCAACATGCAGTATGGAGCCAGAGTGTGGCAGGAACAGACAATTGTATACAGAACATTACGACAAGCGGCAACTTTTGATCACATTGCGCACTTACCTATGGAGGTGAGATGGATGTGGAGGCATTGGATCCTTGATGATCTGCAGTATAATAGATACGACCATTGTCAAAAATGGCAGCCATTTTGGAGAAAAATTGTCAGTAGTCCTCTCTTTGTGTTAAGCACGGCAATCTACCAATGAGGACGATGTTCCCAATAATTGAATGAACTCAGAATGCTGCATGTTTTAATCCTGCATTCCAGCATTGAGGAAGGCGAGTCTTTCGCCGAAACGCGTCTGCAAAAAGGAATAAATGCAGTTTTGAGCAACCCCGCGAGTGCCCGGTATATTTCTTGGAGCCTGAATCTAAAAGCGTGAATTCTGCCATCACGCTCATGGAGGCACCCGCTGAGAGTTCGGCGGCCGTTGGTGGAATTGGAGCGGATTTTATGTGTGCTGCCTGAACCGCCATTGAAAGAATATCCCGCCGTCGAACAAAGACGGAAATTATACAAACTCATGGCATCCGGTAATTATACCAACTCCTGCGGTGTACATCTTGGTGTAAAATCCAGTGGCAAGCGAGGGGATGCAACATGCAGCATTGAGCCAGAGTGTGGCAGGAACAGACAATTGTATACAGAACATTACGACAAGCGGCAACTTTTGATCCCATTGCGCACTTACCTATGGAGGTGAGATGGATGTGGAGGCATTGGAGCCTTGATGATCGGCAGTATAATAGATACGACCATTATCAAATATGGCAACGGTTTTGGAGAAAAATTGTCAGTAGTCCTCTCTTTGTGTTAAGCACGGCAATCTACCAATGAGGATGATGTTCCCAATATTTGAATGAACTCAGAATGCTGCATGTTTTAATCCTGCATTCCAGCATTGGGGAAGGCGAGTCTTTCGCCGAAACGCGTCTGCATGAAGGAATAAATGCAGTTTTTAGCAACCCCGCAAGTGCCTCGTATACTTTTTGGAGCCTGAATTTAAAAGCGTGAATTCTGCCATCACGCTGATGGAGGCACCCGCTGAGAGTTCGGCGGCCGTTGGTGAAATTGGAGCGGAGGTTATGTGTGCTGCCTGAACCACCACTGAAAGAATATCCCGCCGTCTAACAAAGACGGGAATTATACAAATTCATGGAATCCGGTAATTATACCGACTCCTGCGGTGTACATCTTGGTGTAAAATCCAGGGGCAAGCAAGGGGATGCAACATGCAGCATGGAGCCAGAGTGTGGCAGGAACAGACAATTGTATACAGAACATTACGACAAGCGTCAACTTTTGATCACTTTGCGCACTTACCTATGGAGGTGAGATGCATGTGGAGGCATTGGAGCCTTGATGATCGGCAGTATAATAGATACAACCATTGTGAAATATGGCAGTTGTTTTGGAGAACATTTGTCAGTAGTCCTCTCTTTGTGTTAAGCACGGCAATCTACCATTGAGGACAATGTTCCCAATATTTGAATGAACTCAGAATGCTGCATGTTTTAATCCTGCATTCCAGCTTTGAGGAAGGCGAGTCTTTCGCCGAAACGCGTCTGCAAAAAGGAATAAATGCAGTTTTTAGCAACCCCGCTAGTGCCCCGTATATTTCTTGGAGCCTGAATTTAAAAGCGTGAATTCTGCCATCACGCTCACGGAGGCACCCGCTGAGAGTTCGGCAGCCATTGGTGGAATTGGAGTGGAGTTTATGTGTGCTGCCTGAACCGCCATTGAAAGAATATCCCGCCGTCTAACAAAGACGGGAATTATACAAATTCATGGAATCTGGTAATTATACCGACTCCTGCGGTGTACATCTTGGTGTAAGTTCCACTGGCAAGCGAGGGGATGCAACATGCAGCATGGAGCCAGAGCGTGGCAGGAACAGACAATTGTAATCAGAACATTACGACAAGCGGCAACTTTTGATCACATTGCGCACTTACCTATGGAGGTGAGATGGATGTGGATGCATTGGAACCTTGATGATCGGCAGGATAATAGATACGACCATTGTCAAATATGGCAGCCGTTTTGGAGAAAAATTGACAGTAGTCCTTTCTTTGTGTTAAGCACGGCAATCTACCAATGAGGACGATGTTCCCAATATTTGAATGAACTCAGAATGCTGCATGTTTTAATCCTGCATTCCAGCATTGAAGAAGGCGAGTCTTTTGCCGAAACGCGTCTGCAAAAAGGAATAAATGCAGTTTTTGGCAACCCCGCGAGTGCCACGTATATTTATTGGAGCCTGAATTTAAAAGCGTGAATTCTGCCATCACGCTCATGGAGGCACCCGCTGAGAGTTCGGTGGCCGTTGGTGGAATTTGAGCTGAGTTTATGTGTGCTGCCTGAACCGCCACTGAAAGAATATCCCGCCATCTAACAAAGACGGGAATTAGGTAAATTCATGGAATCCGGTAATTATACCGACTCCTGCGGTGTACATCTTGGTGTAAAATCCAGTGGCAAGCGAGGGGATTCAACATGCAGCATGGAGCCAGAGTGTGGCAGGAACAGACCATTGTATACAGAACATTACGACAAGCGGCAACTTTTGATCACATTGCGCACTTACCTATGGAGGTGAGATGGATGTGGAGGCATTGGAGCCTTGATGATCGGCAGTATAATAGATACGACCATTGTCAAAAATGGCAGCCGTTTTGGAGAAAAATTGTCAGTAGTCCTCTCTTTGTGTTAAGCACCGCAATCTACTAATGAGGACGATGTTCCCAATATTTGAATGAACTCAGAATGCTGCATGTTTTAATCCTGCATTCCAGCATTGAGGAAGGCGAGTCTTTTGACGAAACGCGTCTGAAAAAGGAATAAATGCAGTTTTTAGCAACCCTGCGAGTGCCCCGTATATTTCTTGGAGCCTGAATATAAAAGCGTGAATTCTGCCATCACACTCATGGAGGCACCCGCTGAGAGTTCGGTGGCCGGTTGGTGGAAATGGAGCGGAGTTTATATGTGCTGCCTGAACCGCCACTGAAAGAATATCCTGCCGTCTAACAAAGACGGGAATTATACAAATTCATGGAATCCGGTAATTATACCGACTCCTGCGGTGTACATCTTGGTGTAAAATCCAGTGGTAAGCGAGGGGATGCAATATACAGCATGGAGCCAGAGTGTGGCAGGAACAGACAATTGTACACAGAACATTACCACAAGTGGCAACTTTTGATCACATTGCGCACTTACCTATGGAGATGAGATGGATGTGGAGGCATTGGAGCCTTGATGATCGGCAGTATAATAGATATGACCATTGTCAAAAATGGCAGCCGTTTTGGAGAAAAATTGTCAGTAGTCCTCTCTTTGTGTTAAGCACAGCAATCTACCAATGAGGACGATGTTCCCAATATTTGAATGAACTCAGAATTCTGCATGTTTTAATCCTGCATTTCAGCATTGAGGAAGGCGAGTCTTTCGCCGAAACGCATCTGCAAAAAGGAATAAATTCAGTTTTTAGCAACCCCGCGAGTGCCCCGTATAAATCTTGGAGCCTGAATTTAAAAGCGTGAATTCTGCCATCACGCTCATGGAGGCACCCGCTGAGAGTTCGGTGGCCGTTGGTGGAATTGGAGCTGAGTTTATGTGTGCTGCCTGAACCGCCACTGAAAGAATATCCCGCCATCTAACAAAGACGGGAATTAGGCAAATTCATGGAATCCGGTAATTATACCGACTCCTGCGGTGTACATCTTGGTGTAAAATCCAGTGGCAAGCGAGGGGATTCAACATGCAGCATGGAGCCAGAGTGTGGCAGGAACAGACCATTGTATACAGAACATTACGACAAGCGGCAACTTTTGATCACATTGCGCACTTACCTATGGAGGTGAGATGGATGTGGAGGCATTGGAGCCTTGATGATCGGCAGTATAATAGATACGACCATTGTCAAAAATGGCAGCCGTTTTGGAGAAAAATTGTCAGTAGTCCTCTCTCTGTGTTAAGCACCGCAATCTACTAATGAGGACGATGTTCCCAATATTTGAATGAACTCAGAATGCTGCATGTTTTAATCCTGCATTCCAGCATTGAGGAAGGCGAGTCTTTTGACGAAACGCGTCTGAAAAAAGGAATAAATGCAGTTTTTAGCAACCTCTGCGAGTGCCCCGTATATTTCTTGGAGCCTGAATATAAAAGCGTGAATTCTGCCATCACACTCATGGAGGCACCCGCTGAGAGTTCGGTGGCCGGTTGGTGGAAATGGAGCGGAGTTTATATGTGCTGCCTGAACCGCCACTGAAAGAATATCCTGCCGTCTAACAAAGACGGGAATTATACAAATTCATGGAATCCGGTAATTATACCGACTCCTGCGGTGTACATCTTGGTGTAAAATCCAGTGGTAAGCGAGGGGATGCAATATACAGCATGGAGCCAGAGTGTGGCAGGAACAGACAATTGTACACAGAACATTACGACAAGTGGCAACTTTTGATCACATTGCGCACTTACCTATGGAGATGAGATGGATGTGGAGGCATTGGAGCCTTGATGATCGGCAATATAATAGATATGACCATTGTCAAAAATGGCAGCCGTTTTGGAGAAAAATTGTCAGTAGTCCTCTCTTTGTGTTAAGCACAGCAATCTACCAATGAGGACGATGTTCCCAATATTTGAATGAACTCAGAATTCTGCATGTTTTAATCCTGCATTTCAGCATTGAGGAAGGCGAGTCTTTCGCCGAAACGCATCTGCAAAAAGGAATAAATTCCGTTTTTAGCAACCCCGCGAGTGCCCCGTATAAATCTTGGAGCCTGAATTTAAAAGCGTGAATTCTGCCATCACGCTCATGGAGGAACCAGCTGAGAGTTCGGCGGCCGTTGGTGGAATTGGAGCGGAGTTTATGTGTGCTGCCTGAACCGCCACTGAAAGAATATCCTGCCGTCTAACAAAGACGGGAATTATACAAATTCAAGGAATCCGGTAATTATACTGACTCCTGCGGTGTACATCTTGGTTTCAAATACAGTGGCAAGCGAGGGGATGCAACATGCAGCATGGAGCCAGAGTGTGGCGGGAACAGACAATTGTATACAGAACATTACGACAAGCGGCAACTTTTGATCACATTGCACACTTACCTATGGAGGTGAGATGGATGTGGAGGCATTGGAACCTTGATGATCAGCAGGATAATAGATACGACCATTGTCAAATATGGCAGCCGTTTTTGAGAAAAATTGTCAGTAGTCCTTTCTTTGTGTTAAGCACGGCAATCTACCAATGAGGACGATGTTCCCAATATTTGAATGAACTCAGAATGCTGCATGTTTTAATACTGCATTCCAGCATTGAGGAAGGTGAGTCTTTCGCCGAAACGCGTCTGCAAAAAGGAATACATGCAGTTTTTAGCAACCCCGCGAGTGCCCCGTATATTTCTTGGAGCCAGAATTTAAAAGCGTGTATTCTGCCATCACGCTCATGGAGGCACTCACTGAGAGTTCGGCGGCCGTTGGTGGAATTGGAGCAGAGTTTATGTGTGCTGCCTGAACCGCCACTGAAAGAATATCCCGCCATCTAACAAAGACGGGAATTATACAAATTAATTGAATCCGGTAATTATACCGACTCCTGCAGTGTACATCTTGGTGTAAAATGAAGTGGCAATCGAGGGGATGCAACATGCAGCATGGAGCCAGGGTGTGGCAGGAACAGACAATTGTATACAGAACATTGCGACAAGCGGCAACTTTTGATCACATTATGCACTTACGTATGGAGGTGAGCTGGATGTGGAGGCATTGGAGCCTTGGTGATCGGCAGTATAATAGATACGACCATTGTCAAAAATGGCAGCTGTTTCGGAGAAAAATTGTCAGTAGTCCTCTCTT
Organism: Calotriton arnoldi; assembly: GCA_963921515.1. Lineage (NCBI taxonomy): Eukaryota > Metazoa > Chordata > Amphibia > Caudata > Salamandridae > Calotriton > Calotriton arnoldi. The sequence goes on along the minus strand of CAWUFW010006753.1, from coordinate 293,018 downwards.
TTTGTTAAGCACGGCAATCTACCAATGAGGACGATGTTCCCAATATTTGAATGAACTCAGAATGCTGCATGTTTTAATCCTGCATTCCAGCATTGAGGAAGGTGAGTCTTTCGCCGGAACGCGTCTGCAAAAAGGAATAAATGCAGTTTTTAGCAACCCCGCTAGTACCCCATATATTTCTTGGAGCCTGAATTTAAAAGCGTGAATTCTGCCATCACGCTCATGGAGGCACCCGCTGAGAGTTTGACCGCCGTTGGTGTAATTGGAGCGGAGTTTATATGTGCTGCCTGAACCGCCACTGAAAGAATATCCCGCCGTCTAACAAAGATGGCAATTATACAAATTCATGGAATCCAGTAATTATACCGACTCCTGCGGTGTACATATTGGTGTAAAATCCAGTGGCAAGCGAGGAGATGCAACATGCAGCATGGAGCCAGAGTGTGGCAGGAACAGACAATTGTATACAGAACATTACGACAAGCGGCAACTTTTGATCACATTGCGCACTTACCTATGGAGGTGAGATGGATGTGGAGGCATTGGATCCTTGATGATCTGCAGTATAATAGATACAACCATTGTCAAAAATGGCAGCCGTTTTGGAGAACAATTGTCAGTAGTCCTCTCTTTGTGTTAAGCACGGCAATCTACCAATGAGGACGATGTTCCCAATAATTGAATGAACTCAGAATGCTGCATGTTTTAATCCTGCATTCCAGCATTGAGGAAGGCGAGTCTTTCGCCGAAACGCGTCTGCAAAAAGGAATAAATGCAGTTTTGAGCAACCCCGCAAGTGCCCCGTATATTTCTTGGAGCCTGAATCTAAAAGCGTGAATTCTGCCATCACGCTCATGGAGGCACCCGCTGAGAGTTCGGTGGCCGTTGGTGGAAATGGAGCGGAGTTTATATGTGCTTCCTGAACCGCCACTGAAAGAATATCCTGCCGTCTAACAAAGACGGGAATTATACAAATTCATGGAATCCGGTAATTATACCGACTCCTGCGGTGTACATATTGGTGTAAAATCCAGTGGCAAGCGAGGAGATGCAACATGCAGTATGGAGCCAGAGTGTGGCAGGAACAGACAATTGTATACAGAACATTACGACAAGCGGCAACTTTTGATCACATTGCGCACTTACCTACGGAGGTGAGATGGATGTGGAGGCATTGGATCCTTGATGATCTGCAGTATAATAGATACGACCATTGTCAAAAATGGCAGCCATTTTGGAGAAAAATTGTCAGTAGTCCTCTCTTTGTGTTAAGCACGGCAATCTACCAATGAGGACAATGTTCCCAATAATTGAATGAACTCAGAATGCTGCATGTTTTAATCCTGCATTCCAGCATTGAGGAAGGCGAGTCTTTCGCCGAAACGCGTCTGCAAAAAGGAATAAATGCAGTTTTGAGCAACCCCGCGAGTGCCCGGTATATTTCTTGGAGCCTGAATCTAAAAGCGTGAATTCTGCCATCACGCTCATGGAGGCACCCACTGAGAGTTCGGCGGCCGTTGGTGGAATTGGAGCGGATTTTATGTGTGCTGCCTGAACCGCCATTGAAAGAATATCCCGCCGTCTAACAAAGACAGGAATTTTACAAATTCATGGAATCCAGTAATTATACCGACTCCTGCGGTGTAAATCTTGGTGTAAATTCCAGTGGCAAGCAAGGGGATGCAATATGCAGCATGGAGCCAGAGTGTGGCAGGAACAGACAATTGTATACAGAACATTACGACAAGCGGCAACTTTTGATCACATTGTGCACTTACCTATGGAGGTGAGATGGATGTGGAGGCATTGGAGCCTTGATGATCGGCAGTATAATAGATACGACCCTTGTCAAAAATGGCAGCCGTTTTGGAGAAAAATTGTCAGTAGTCCTCTTTTTGTGTTAAGCACGGCAATCTACCAAAGAGGACGATGTTCCCAATATTTGAATGAACTCGGAATGATGCATGTTTTAATCCTGCATTCCAGCATTGAGGAAGGCGAGTCTTTCGCTGAAACGCATCTGCAAAAAGGAATAAATGCAGTTTTTAGAAACCCTGCGAGTGCCCCGTATATTTCTTGGAGTCTGAAATTAAAAGCGTGAATTCTGCCATCACGCTCATGGAGGCACCCGCTGAGAGTTTGGCCGCCGTTGGTGGAATTGGAGCGGAGTTTATATGTGCTGCCTCAACCGCCACTGAAAGAATATCCCGCAGTCTAACAAAGATGGGAATTATACAAATTCATGGAATCCGGTAATTATACCGACTCCTGCGGTGTACATCTTGGTGTAAAATCCAGTGGCAAGCGAGGGGATGCAACATGCAGCATGAAGCCAGAGTGTGGCAGGAACAGACAATTGTATACAGAACATTACGACAAGCGGCAACTTTTGATCACATTGCTCACTTACCTATGGAGGTGAGATGGATGTGGAGGCATTGGAGCCTTGATGATCGGCAGTATAATAGATACGACCATTGTCAAATATGGCAGCCATTTTGGAGAAAAATTGTCAGTAGTCCTCTCTTTGCGTTAAGCACCGCAATCTACTAATGAGGACGATGTTCCCAATATTTGAATGAACTCAGAATGCTGCATGTTTTAATCCTGCATTCCAGCATTGAGGAAGGTGAGTCTTTTGACGAAACGCGTCTGAAAAAAGGAATAAATGCAGTTTTTAGCAACCCTGCGAGTGCCCCGTATATTTCTTGGAGCCTGAATATAAAAGTGTGAATTCTGCCATCACGCTCATGGAGGCACCCGCTGAGAGTTCGGTGGCCGTTGGTGGAAATGGAGCGGAGTTTATATGTGCTGCCTGAACCGCCACTGAAAGAATATCCTGCCGTCTAACAAAGACGGGAATTATACAAATTCATGGAATCCGGTAATTATACCGACTCCTGCGGTGTACATCTTGGTGTAAAATCCAGTGGCAAGCGAGGAGATGCCATATACAGCATGGAGCTAGAGTGTGGCAGGAACAGACAATTGTACACAGAACATTACGACAAGTGGCAACTTTTGATCACATTGCGCACTTACCTATGGAGATGAGATGGATGTGGAGGCATTGGAGCCTTGATGATCGGCAGTATAATAGATATGACCATTGTCAAAAATGCCAGCCGTTTTGGAGAAAAATTGTCAGTAGTCCTCTCTTTGTGTTAAGCACGGCAATCTACCAATGAGGACGATGTTCCCAATATTTGAATGAACTCAGAATTGTGCATGTTTTAATCCTGCATTTCAGCATTGAGGAAGGCGAGTCTTTCGCCGAAACGCGTCTGCAAAAAGGAATAAATTCAGTTTTTAGCAACCCCGCAAGTGCCCCGTATAAATCTTTGAGACTGAATTTAAAAGCGTGAATTCTGCCATCACGCTCATGGAGGAACCCGCTGAGAGTTCGGCGGCCGTTGGTGGAATTGGAGCGGAGTTTATGTGTGCTGCCTGAACCGCCACTGAAAGAATATCCCGCCGTCTAACAAAGACGGGAATTATACAAATTCATGTAATCCGGTAATTATACTGACTCCTGCGGTGTACATCTTGGTTTCAAATACAGTGGCAAGCGAGGGGATGCAACATGCAGCATGGAGCCAGAGTGTGGCGGGAACAGACAATTGTATACAGAACATTACGACAAGGGGCAACGTTTGATCACATTGCACACTTACCTATGGAGGTGAGATGGATGTGGAGGCATTGGAACCTTGATGATCAGCAGGATAATAGATACGACCATTGTCAAATATGGCAGCCGTTTTTGAGAAAAATTGTCAGTAGTCCTTTCTTTGTGTTAAGCACGGCAATCTACCAATGAGGACGATGTTCCCAATATTTGAATGAACTCAGAATGCTGCATGTTTTAATACTGCATTCCAGCATTGAGGAAGGTGAGTCTTTCGCCGAAACGCATCTGCAAAAAGGAATACATGCAGTTTTTAGCAACCCCGCGAGTGCCCCGTATATTTCTTGGAGCCAGAATTTAAAAGCGTGTATTCTGCCATCACGCTCATGGAGGCACTCACTGAGAGTTCGGGGGCCGTTGGTGGAATTGGAGTGGAGTTTATGTGTGCTGCCTGAACCGCCACTGAAAGAATATCCCGCCATCTAACAAAGACGGGAATTATACAAATTCATTGAATCCGGTAATTATACCGACTCCTGCGGTGTACATCTTGGTGTAAAATGAAGTGGCAATCGAGGGGATGCAACATGCAGCATGGAGCCAGGGTGTGGCAGGAACAGACAATTGTATACAGAACATTGCGACAAGCGGCAACTTTTGATCACATTGTGCACTTACCTATGGAGGTGAGATGGATGTGGAGGCATTGGAGCCTTGATGATCGGCAGTATAATAGATACGACCCTTGTCAAAAATGGCAGCGGTTTCGGAGAAAAATTGTCAGTAGTCCTCTCTTTTTGTTAAGCACGGCAATCTACCAATGAGGATGATGTTCCCAATATTTGAATGAACTCAGAATGCTGCATGTTTTAATCCTGCATTCCAGCATTGAGGAAGGTGAGTCTTTCGCCGGAACGCGTCTGCAAAAAGGAATAAATGCAGTTTTTAGCAACCCCGCTAGTGCCCCGTATATTTCTTGGAGCCTGAATTTAAAAGCGTGAATTCTGCCATCACGCTCATGGAGGCACCTGCTGAGAGTTTGGCCGCCGTTGGTGGAATTGGAGCGGAGTTTATATGGGCTGCCTGAACCGCCACTGAAAGAATATCCCGCCGTCTAACGAAAATGGCAATTATACAAATTCATGGAATCCAGTAATTATACCGACTCCTGCGGTGTACATCTTGGTGTAAAATCCAGTGGCAAGCGAGGGGATGCAACATGCAGCATGGAGCCATAGTGTGGCAGGAACAGACAATTGTATACAGAACATTACGACAAGCGGCAACATTTGATCACATTGCGCACTTACCTATGGAGGTGAGATGGATGTGGAGGCATTGGAGCCTTGATGATCGGCAGTATAATAGATACGACCATTGTCAAAAATGGCAGCCGTTTTGGAGAAAAATTGTCAGTAGTCCTCTCTTTGTGTTAAGCACGGCAATTTACCAATGAGGACGATGTTCCCAATATTTGAATGAACTCAGAATGCTGCATGTTTTAATCCTGCATTCCAGCATTGAGGATGGTGAGTCTTTCGCCGAATCGCCTCTGCAAAAAGGAATAAATGCAGTTTTTAGCAACCCTGCAAGTGCCCCGTATATTTCTTAGAGCCTGAATTTAAACGCGTAAATTCTGCCATCAGGCTCATGGAGGCACCCGCTGAGAGTTTGGCCGCCGTTGGTGGAATTGGAGCGGAGTTTATATGTGCTGCCTGAACCGCCACTGAAAGAATATCCCGCCATCTAACAAAGATGGGAATTATACAAATTCATGGAATCCGGTAATTATACCGACTTCTCCGGTGTACATCTTGGTGTAAAATCCAGTGGCAAGCGAGGGGATGCAACATGCAGCATCGAGCCAGAGTGTGGCAGGAACAGACAATTGTATACAGAACATTACGACAAGCGGCAACTTTTGATCACATTGCGCACTTACCTATGGAGGTGAGATGGATGTGGAGGCATTGTAGCCTTGATGATCGGCAGTATAATAGATAAGACCATTGTCAAATATGGCAGCCGTTTGGGAGAAAAATTGTCAGTAGTCCTCTCTTTGAGTTAAGCACGGCAATCTACCAATGAGGACGATGTTCCCAATATTTGAATGAACTCAGAATGCTGCATGTTTTAATCCTGCATTCCAGCATTGAGGATGGCGAGTCTTTCGCCGAAACGCGTCTGCAAAAAGGAATAAATGCAGTTTTTAGCAACCCTGCGAGTGCCCCGTATATTTCTTGGAGCCTGAAATTAAAAGCGTAAATTCTACCATCAGGCTCATGGAGGCACCCACTGAGAGTTCGGCGGCCGTTGGTGTAATTGGAGCAGAGTTTATGTGTGCTGCCTGAACCGCCATTGAAAGAATATCCCGCCGTCAAACAAAGACGGGAATTATACAAATTCATGGAATCTAGTAATTATACCGACTCCTGCGGTGTACATCTTGGTGTAAAATCCAGTGGCAAGCGAGGGGATGCAACATGCAGCATGGAGCCAGAGTGTGGCAGGAACAGACAATTGTATACAGAACATTACGACAAGCGGCAACTTTTGATCACATTGCGCACTTACCTAGGGAGATGAGATGGATGTGGAGGCATTGGAGCCTTGATGATCAGCAGTATAATAGATACGACCATTATCAAAAATGGCAGCCGTTTTGGAGAAAAATTGTCAGTAGTCCTCTCTTTGTGTTAAGCACGGCAATCTACCAATGATGACGATGATCCCAATATTTGAATGAACTCAGAATGCTGCATGTTTTAATCCTGCATTCCAGCATTGAGGAAGGCGAGTCTTTCGCCGAAACGCGTCTGCAAAAAGTAATAAATTCAGTTTTTAGCAACCCCGCAAGTGCCCCGTATATTTTTTGGAGCATGAATTTAAAAGCGTGAATTCTGCCATCACGCTCATGGAGGCACCCGCTGAGAGTTCGGCGGCCGTTGGTGGAATTGGAGCGGAGTTTATGTGTGCTGCCTGAACCGCCACTGAAAGAATATCCCGCCGTCTAACAAAGACGGGAATTATACAAATTCATGGAATCCGGTAATTATACCCACTCCTGCGGTGTACATCTTGGTGTAAAATCCAGTGGCAAGCGAGGGGATGCAACATGCAGCATGGAGCCAGAGTGTGGCAGGAACAGACAATTGTATACAGAACATTACGACAAGCGGCAACTTTTGATCACATTGTGCACTTACCTATGGAGGTGAGATGGATGTGGAGGCATTGGAGCCTTGATGATCGGCAATATAATAGATACGACCATTGTCAAAAATGGCAGCCATTTTGGAGAAAAAGTGTCAGTAGTCCTCTCTTTGTTTTAAGCACGGCAATCTACCAATGAGGACGATGTTCCCAATATTTGAATGAACTCAGAATGCTGCATGTTTTAATCCTGATTCCAGCATTGAGGAAGGCGAGACTTTCGCCGAAACGCGTCTGCAAAAAGGAATAAATGCAGTTTTTAGCAACCCCGCAAGTGCCCCGTATATTTCTTGGAGCCTGAATTTAAAAGCGTGAATTCTGCCATCATGCTCATGGAGGCACCCACTGAGAGTTTGGCCGCCGTTGGTGGAATTGGAGCGGAGTTTATATGTGCTGCCTGAACCACCACTGAAAGAATATTCCGCCGTCTAACAAAGATGGGAATTATACAAATTCATGGAATCCGGTAATTATACCGACTCCTGCGGTGTACATCTTGGTGTAAAATCCAGTGGCAAGCGAGGGGATGCAACATGCAGCATGGAGCCAGAGTGTGGCAGGAACAGACAATTGTATACCAAACATTACGACAAGTGGCAACTTTTGATCACATTGCGCACTTACCTATGGAGGTGAGATGGATGTGGAGGCATTGGAGCCTTGATGATCAGCAGTATAATAGATACGACCATTGTCAAAAATGGCAGCCGTTTTGGAGAAAAATTGTCAGTAGTCCTCTCTTTGTGTTAAGCACGGCAATCTACCAATGAGGACGATGTTCCCAATATTTGAATGAACTCAGAATGCTGCATGTTTTAATCCTGCATTCCAGCATTGAGGAAGGCGAGTCTTTCGCCGAAACGCGTCTGCAAAAAGGAATAAATGCAGTTTTTAGCAACCCCGCGAGTGCCCCGTATATTTGTTGGAGCCTGAATTTAAAAGCATGAGTTCTGCCATCACGCTCATGGAGGCACTCACTGACAGTTCGGCGGCCGTTGGTGGAATTGGAGCAGAGTTTATGTGTGCTGCCTGAACTGCCACTGAAAGAATATCACACCGTCTAACAAAGACGGGAATTATACAAATTCATGGAAACCGGTAATTATACCGACTCCTGAGGTGTACATCTTGGTGTAAAATCCAGTGGCAAGCGAGGGGATGCAACATGCAGCATGGAGCCAGAGTGTGGCAAGAACAGACAATTGTATACAGAACATTACGACAAGCGGCAACTTTCGATCACATTGTGCACTTACCTATGGAGGTGAGATGGATGTGGAGGCATTGGAGCCTTGATGATCGGCAGTATAATAGATACGACCATTGTCAAAAATGGCAGCCGTTTTGGAGAAAAATTGTCAGTAGTACTCTCTTTGTGTTAAGCACGGCAATCTACCAATGATGACGATGATCCCAATATTTGAATGAACTCAGAATGCTGCATGTTTTAATCCTGCATTCCAGCATTGAGGAAGGCGAGTCTTTCGCCGAAACGTGTCTGCAAAAAGGAATAAATTCAGTTTTTAGCAACCCCGCAAGTGCCCCGTATATTTCTTGGAGTCTAAATTTAAAAGCGTGAATTCTGCCATCACGCTCATGGAGGCACCCGCTGAGAGTTCGGCGGCCGTTGGTGGAATTGGAGCGGAGTTTATGTGTGCTGCCTGAACCGCCACTGAAAGAATATCCCGCCGTCTAACAAAGACGGGAATTATACAAATTCATGGAATCCGGTAATTATACCCACTCCTGCGGTGTACATCTTGGTGTAAAATCCAGTGGCAAGCGAGGGGATGCAACATGCAGCATGGAGCCAGAGTGTGGCAGGAACAGACAATTGTATACAGAACATTACGACAAGCGGCAACTTTTGATCACATTGTGCACTTACCTATGGAGGTGAGATGGATGTGGAGGCATTGGAGCCTTGATGATCGGCAGTATAATAGATACGACCATTGTCAAAAATGGCAGCCATTTTGGAGAAAAATTGTCAGTAGTCCTCTCTTTGTGTTAAGCACGGCAATCTACCAATGAGGACGATGTTCCCAATATTTGAATGAACTCAGAATGCTGCATGTTTTAATCCTGCATTCCAGCATTGAGGAAGGCGAGTCTTTCGCCGAAACGCGTCTGCAAAAAGGAATAAATGCAGTTTTTAGCAACCCCGCGAGTGCCCCGTATATTTCTTGGAGCCTGAATTTAAAAGCGTGAATTCTGCCATCACGCTCATGGAGGCACCCGCTGAGAGTTCGGCCGCCGTTGGTGGAATTGGAGCGGAGTTTATATGTGCTGCCTGAACCACCACTGAAAGAATATTCCGCCGTCTAACAAAGATGGGAATTATACAAATTCATGGAATCCGGTAATTATACCGACTCCTGCGGTGTACATCTTGGTGTAAAATCCAGTGGCAAGCGAGGGGATGCAACATGCAGCATGGAGCCAGAGTGTGGCAGGAACATACAATTGTATACCAAACATTACGACAAGCGGCAACTTTCGATCACATTGTGCACTTACCTATGGAGGTGAGATGGATGTGGAGGCATTGGAGCCTTGATGATCAGCAGTGTAATAGATACGACCATTGTCAAAAATGGCAGCCGTTTTGGAGAAAAATTGTCAGTAGTCCTCTCTTTGTGTTAAGCACGGCAATCTACCAATGAGGACGATGTTCCCAATATTTGAATGAACTCAGAATGCTGCATGTTTTAATGCTGCATTCCAGCATTGAGGAAGGCGAGTCTTTCGCCGAAACGCGTCTGCAAAAAGGAATAAATGCAGTTTTGAGCAACCCCGCGAGTGCCCCGTATATTTCTTGGAGCTTGAATCTAAAAGCGTGAATTCTGCCATCACGCTCATGGAGGCACCCGCTGAGAGTTTGGCCGCCGTTGGTGGAATTGGAGCGGAGTTTATATGTGCTGCCTGAACCACCACTGAAAGAATATTCCGCCGTCTAACAAAGATGGGAATTATACAAATTCATGGAATCCGGTAATTATACCGACTCCTGCGGTGTACATCTTGGTGTAAAATCCAGTGGCAAGCGAGGGGATGCAACATGCAGCATGGAGCCAGAGTGTGGCAGGAACAGACAATTGTATACCAGAACATTACGACAAGCGGCAACTTTTGATCACATTGTGCACTTACCTATGGAGGTGAGATGGATGTGGAGGCATTGGAGCCTTGATGATCGGCAGTATAATAGATACGACCATTGTCAAAAATGGCAGCCGTTTTGGAGAAAAATTGTCAGTAGTCCTCTCTTTGTGTTAAGCACGGCAATCTACCAATGATGACGATGTTCCCAATATTTGAATGAACTCAGAATGCTGCATGTTTTAATCCTGCATTCCAGCATTGAGGAAGGCGAGTCTTTCGCCGAAACGCGTCTGCAAAAAGGAATAAATGCAGTTTTTAGCAACCCCGCGAGTGCCCCGTATATTTCTTGGAGCCTGAATTTAAAAGCGTGAATTCTGCCATCACGCTCATGGAGGCACCCGCTGAGAGTTCGGCGGCCGTTGGTGGAATTGGAGCGGAGTTTATGTGTGCTGCCTGAACCGCCACTGAAAGAATATCCCGCCGTCTAACAAAGACGGGAATTATACAAATTCATGGAATCCGGTAATTATACCGACTCCTGCGGTGTACATCTTGGTGTAAAATCCAGTGGCAAGCGAGGGGATGCAACATGCAGCATGGAGCCAGAGTGTGGCAGGAACAGACAATTGTATACAGAACATTACGACAAGCGGCAACTTTTGATCACATTGCGCACTTACCTATGGAGGTGAGATGGATGTGGAGGCATTGGAGCCTTGATGATCGGCAGTATAATAGATACGACCATTGTCAAAAATGGCAGCCGTTTTGGAGAAAAATTGTCAGTAGTCCTCTCTTTGTGTTAAGCACGGCAATCTACCAATGAGGACGATGTTCCCAATATTTGAATGAACTCAGAATGCTGCATGTTTTAATCCTGCATTCCAGCATTGAGGAAGGCGAGTCTTTCGCCGAAACGCGTCTGCAAAAAGGAATAAATGCAGTTTTGAGCAACCCCGCGAGTGCCCCGTATATTTCTTGGAGCCTGAATCTAAAAGCGTGAATTCTGCCATCACGCTCATGGAGGCACCCGCTGAGAGTTCGGCGGCCGTTGGTGGAATTGGAGCGGAGTTTATGTGTGCTGCCTGAACCGCCACTGAAAGAATATCCCGCCGTCTAACAAAGACGGGAATTATACAAATTCATGGAATCCGGTAATTATACCGACTCCTGCGGTGTACATCTTGGTGTAAATTCCAGTGGCAAGCGAGGGGATGCAACATGCAGCATGGAGCCAGAGTGTGGCAGGAACAGACAATTGTATACAGAACATTACGACAAGCGGCAACTTTTGATCACATTGCGCACTTACCTATGGAGGTGAGATGGATGTGGAGGCATTGGAGCCTTGATGATCGGCAGTATAATAGATACGACCATTGTCAAAAATGGCAGCCGTTTTGGAGAAAAATTGTCAGTAGTCCTCTCTTTGTGTTAAGCACGGCAATCTACCAATGAGGACGATGTTCCCAATATTTGAATGAACTCAGAATGATGCATGTTTTAATCCTGCATTCCAGCATTGAGGAAGGCGAGTCTTTCGCTGAAACGCATCTGCAAAAAGGAATAAATGCAGTTTTTAGAAACCCTGCGAGCGCCCCGTATATTTCTTGGAGTCTGAAATTAAAAGCGTGAATTCTGCCATCACGCTCATGGAGGCACCCGCTGAGAGTTTGGCCGCCGTTGGTGGAATTGGAGCGGAGTTTATATGTGCTGCCTCAACCGCCACTGAAAGAATATCCCGCCGTCTAACAAAGATGGGAATTATACAAATTCATGGAATCCGGTAATTATACCGACTCCTGCGGTGTACATCTTGGTGTAAAATCCAGTGGCAAGCGAGGGGATGCAACATGCAGCATGGAGCCAGAGTGTGGCAGGAACAGACAATTGTATACAGAACATTACGACAAGCGGCAACTTTTGATCACATTGCGCACTTACCTATGGAGGTGAGATGGATGTGGAGGCATTGGAGCCTTGATGATCGGCAGTATAATAGATACGACCATTGTCAAATATGGCAGCCATTTTGGAGAAAAATTGTCAGTAGTCCTCTCTTTGTGTTAAGCACGGCAATCTACCAATGAGGACGATGTTCCCAATATTTGAATGAACTCAGAATGCTGCATGTTTTAATCCTGCATTCCAGCATTGAGGAAGGCGAGTCTTTTGACGAAACGCGTCTGCAAAAAGGAATAAATGCAGTTTTTAGCAACCCTGCGAGTGCCCCGTATATTTCTTGGAGCCTGAATATAAAAGCGTGAATTCTGCCATCACGCTCATGGAGGCACCCGCTGAGAGTTCGGTGGCCGTTGGTGGAAATGGAGCGGAGTTTATATGTGCTGCCTGAACCGCCACTGAAAGAATATCCTGCCGTCTAACAAAGACGGGAATTATACAAATTCATGGAATCCGGTAATTATACCGACTCCTGCGGTGTACATCTTGGTGTAAAATCCAGTGGCAAGCGAGGGGATGCAACATGCAGCATGGAGCCAGAGTGTGGCAGGAACAGACAATTGTACACAGAACATTACGACAAGCGGCAACTTTTGATCACATTGCGCACTTACCTATGGAGGTGAGATGGATGTGGAGGCATTGGAGCCTTGATGATCGGCAGTATAATAGATACGACCATTGTCAAATATGGCAGCCGTTTTGGAGAAAAATTGTCAGTAGTCCTCTCTTTGTGTTAAGCACGGCAATCTACCAATGAGGACGATGTTCCCAATATTTGAATGAACTCAGAATGCTGCATGTTTTAATCCTGCATTCCAGCATTGAGGAAGGTGAGTCTTTCGCCGAAACGCGTCTGCAAAAAGGAATAAATGCAGTTTTTAGCAACCCCGCTAGTGCCCCGTATATTTCTTGGAGCCTGAATTTAAAAGCGTGAATTCTGCCATCACGCTCATGGAGGCACCCGCTGAGAGTTTGGCCGCCGTTGGTGGAATTGGAGCGGAGTTTATATGTGCTGCCTGAACCGCCACTGAAAGAATATCCCGCCGTCTAACAAAGATGGCAATTATACAAATTCATGGAATCCGGTAATTATACCGACTCCTGCGGTGTACATCTTGGTGTAAAATCCAGTGGCAAGCGAGGGGATGCAACATGCAGCATGGAGCCAGAGTGTGGCAGGAACAGACAATTGTATACAGAACATTACGACAAGCGGCAACTTTTGATCACATTGCGCACTTACCTATGGAGGTGAGATGGATGTGGAGGCATTGGAGCCTTGATGATCTGCAGTATAATAGATACGACCATTGTCAAAAATGGCAGCCGTTTTGGAGAAAAATTGTCAGTAGTCCTCTCTTTGTGTTAAGCACGGCAATCTACCAATGAGGACGATGTTCCCAATATTTGAATGAACTCAGAATGCTGCATGTTTTAATCCTGCATTCCAGCATTGAGGAAGGCGAGTCTTTTGCCGAAACGCGTCTGCAAAAAGGAATAAATGCAGTTTTTAGCAACCCTGCGAGTGCCCCGTATATTTCTTGGAGCCTGAATTTAAAAGCGTGAATTCTGCCATCACGCTCATGGAGGCACCCGCTGAGAGTTCGGCGGCCGTTGGTGGAATTGGAGCGGAGTTTATGTGTGCTGCCTGAACCGCCACTGAAAGAATATCCCGCCGTCTAACAAAGACGGGAATTATACAAATTCATGGAATCCGGTAATTATACCGACTCCTGCGGTGTACATCTTGGTGTAAAATCCAGTGGCAAGCGAGGGGATGCAACATGCAGCATGGAGCCAGAGTGTGGCAGGAACAGACAATTGTATACAGAACATTACGACAAGCGGCAACTTTTGATCACATTGCGCACTTACCTATGGAGGTGAGATGGATGTGGAGGCATTGGAGCCTTGATGATCGGCAGTATAATAGATACGACCATTGTCAAAAATGGCAGCCGTTTTGGAGAAAAATTGTCAGTAGTCCTCTCTTTGTGTTAAGCACGGCAATCTACCAATGAGGACGATGTTCCCAATATTTGAATGAACTCAGAATGCTGCATGTTTTAATCCTGCATTCCAGCATTGAGGAAGGCGAGTCTTTCGCCGAAACGCGTCTGCAAAAAGGAATAAATGCAGTTTTTAGCAACCCCGCGAGTGCCCCGTATATTTCTTGGAGCCTGAATTTAAAAGCGTGAATTCTGCCATCACGCTCATGGAGGCACCCGCTGAGAGTTCGGCGGCCGTTGGTGGAATTGGAGCGGAGTTTATGTGTGCTGCCTGAACCGCCACTGAAAGAATATCCCGCCGTCTAACAAAGACGGGAATTATACAAATTCATGGAATCCAGTAATTATACCGACTCCTGCGGTGTACATCTTGGTGTAAAATCCAGTGGCAAGCGAGGGGATGCAACATGCAGCATGGAGCCAGAGTGTGGCAGGAACAGACAATTGTATACAGAACATTACGACAAGCGGCAACTTTTGATCACATTGCGCACTTACCTATGGAGGTGAGATGGATGTGGAGGCATTGGAGCCTTGATGATCGGCAGTATAATAGATACGACCATTGTCAAAAATGGCAGCCGTTTTGGAGAAAAATTGTCAGTAGTCCTCTCTTTGTGTTAAGCACGGCAATCTACCAATGAGGACGATGTTCCCAATATTTGAATGAACTCAGAATGCTGCATGTTTTAATCCTGCATTCCAGCATTGAGGAAGGCGAGTCTTTCGCCGAAACGCGTCTGCAAAAAGGAATAAATGCAGTTTTTAGCAACCCCGCGAGTGCCCCGTATATTTCTTGGAGCCTGAATTTAAAAGCGTGAATTCTGCCATCACGCTCATGGAGGCACCCGCTGAGAGTTTGGCCGCCGTTGGTGGAATTGGAGCGGAGTTTATATGTGCTGCCTGAACCGCCACTGAAAGAATATCCCGCCGTCTAACAAAGATGGCAATTATACAAATTCATGGAATCCGGTAATTATACCGACTCCTGCGGTGTACATCTTGGTGTAAAATCCAGTGGCAAGCGAGGGGATGCAACATGCAGCATGGAGCCAGAGTGTGGCAGGAACAGACAATTGTATACAGAACATTACGACAAGCGGCAACTTTTGATCACATTGCGCACTTACCTATGGAGGTGAGATGGATGTGGAGGCATTGGAGCCTTGATGATCGGCAGTATAATAGATACGACCATTGTCAAAAATGGCAGCCGTTTTGGAGAAAAATTGTCAGTAGTCCTCTCTTTGTGTTAAGCACGGCAATCTACCAATGAGGACGATGTTCCCAATATTTGAATGAACTCAGAATGCTGCATGTTTTAATCCTGCATTCCAGCATTGAGGAAGGCGAGTCTTTTGCCGAAACGCGTCTGCAAAAAGGAATAAATGCAGTTTTTAGCAACCCTGCGAGTGCCCCGTATATTTCTTGGAGCCTGAATATAAAAGCGTGAATTCTGCCATCACGCTCATGGAGGCACCCGCTGAGAGTTCGGTGGCCGTTGGTGGAAATGGAGCGGAGTTTATATGTGCTGCCTGAACCGCCACTGAAAGAATATCCTGCCGTCTAACAAAGACGGGAATTATACAAATTCATGGAATCCGGTAATTATACCGACTCCTGCGGTGTACATCTTGGTGTAAAATCCAGTGGCAAGCGAGGGGATGCAATATACAGCATGGAGCCAGAGTGTGGCAGGAACAGACAATTGTACACAGAACATTACGACAAGTGGCAACTTTTGATCACATTGCGCACTTACCTATGGAGATGAGATGGATGTGGAGGCATTGGAGCCTTGATGATCAGCAGTATAATAGATACGACCATTGTCAAATATGGCAGCCGTTTTGGAGAAAAATTGTCAGTAGTCCTCTCTTTGTGTTAAGCACGGCAATCTACCAATGAGGACGATGTTCCCAATATTTGAATGAACTCAGAATGCTGCATGTTTTAATCCTGCATTCCAGCATTGAGGAAGGCGAGTCTTTCGCCGGAACGCGTCTGCAAAAAGGAATAAATGCAGTTTTTAGCAACCCCGCGAGTGCCCCGTATATTTCTTGGAGCCTGAATTTAAAAGCGTGAATTCTGCCATCACGCTCATGGAGGCACCCGCTGAGAGTTCGGCGGCCGTTGGTGGAATTGGAGCGGAGTTTATATGTGCTGCCTGAACCGCCACTGAAAGAATATCCCGCCGTCTAACAAAGACGGGAATTATACAAATTCATGGAATCCAGTAATTATACCGACTCCTGCGGTGTACATCTTGGTGTAAAATCCAGTGGCAAGCGAGGGGATGCAACATGCAGCATGGAGCCAGAGTGTGGCAGGAACAGACAATTGTATACAGAACATTACGACAAGCGGCAACTTTTGATCACATTGCGCACTTACCTATGGAGGTGAGATGGATGTGGAGGCATTGGAGCCTTGATGATCTGCAGTATAATAGATACGACCATTGTCAAAAATGGCAGCCGTTTTGGAGAAAAATTGTCAGTAGTCCTCTCTTTGTGTTAAGCACGGCAATCTACCAATGAGGACGATGTTCCCAATATTTGAATGAACTCAGAATGCTGCATGTTTTAATCCTGCATTCCAGCATTGAGGAAGGTGAGTCTTTCGCCGAAACGCGTCTGCAAAAAGGAATAAATGCAGTTTTTAGCAACCCCGCGAGTGCCCCGTATATTTCTTGGAGCCTGAATTTAAAAGCGTGAATTCTGCCATCACGCTCATGGAGGCACCCGCTGAGAGTTCGGCCGCCGTTGGTGGAATTGGAGCGGAGTTTATATGTGCTGCCTGAACCGCCACTGAAAGAATATCCCGCCGTCTAACAAAGATGGCAATTATACAAATTCATGGAATCCAGTAATTATACCGACTCCTGCGGTGTACATCTTGGTGTAAAATCCAGTGGCAAGCGAGGGGATGCAACATGCAGCATGGAGCCAGAGTGTGGCAGGAACAGACAATTGTATACAGAACATTACGACAAGCGGCAACTTTTGATCACATTGCGCACTTACCTATGGAGGTGAGATGGATGTGGAGGCATTGGAGCCTTGATGATCGGCAGTATAATAGATACGACCATTGTCAAAAATGGCAGCCGTTTTGGAGAAAAATTGTCAGTAGTCCTCTCTTTGTGTTAAGCACGGCAATCTACCAATGAGGACGATGTTCCCAATATTTGAATGAACTCAGAATGCTGCATGTTTTAATCCTGCATTCCAGCATTGAGGAAGGTGAGTCTTTCGCCGAAACGCGTCTGCAAAAAGGAATAAATGCAGTTTTTAGCAACCCCGCGAGTGCCCCGTATATTTCTTGGAGCCTGAATTTAAAAGCGTGAATTCTGCCATCACGCTCATGGAGGCACCCGCTGAGAGTTTGGCCGCCGTTGGTGGAATTGGAGCGGAGTTTATATGTGCTGCCTGAACCGCCACTGAAAGAATATCCCGCCGTCTAACAAAGATGGGAATTATACAAATTCATGGAATCCGGTAATTATACCGACTCCTGCGGTGTACATCTTGGTGTAAAATCCAGTGGCAAGCGAGGGGATGCAACATGCAGCATGGAGCCAGAGTGTGGCAGGAACAGACAATTGTATACAGAACATTACGACAAGCGGCAACTTTTGATCACATTGCGCACTTACCTATGGAGGTGAGATGGATGTGGAGGCATTGGAGCCTTGATGATCGGCAGTATAATAGATACGACCATTGTCAAATATGGCAGCCGTTTTGGAGAAAAATTGTCAGTAGTCCTCTCTTTGTGTTAAGCACGGCAATCTACCAATGAGGACGATGTTCCCAATATTTGAATGAACTCAGAATGCTGCATGTTTTAATCCTGCATTCCAGCATTGAGGAAGGCGAGTCTTTCGCCGAAACGCGTCTGCAAAAAGGAATAAATGCAGTTTTTAGCAACCCCGCGAGTGCCCCGTATATTTCTTGGAGCCTGAATTTAAAAGCGTGAATTCTGCCATCACGCTCATGGAGGCACCCGCTGAGAGTTCGGCGGCCGTTGGTGGAATTGGAGCGGAGTTTATGTGTGCTGCCTGAACCGCCACTGAAAGAATATCCCGCCGTCTAACAAAGACGGGAATTATACAAATTCATGGAATCCGGTAATTATACCGACTCCTGCGGTGTACATCTTGGTGTAAAATCCAGTGGCAAGCGAGGGGATGCAACATGCAGCATGGAGCCAGAGTGTGGCAGGAACAGACAATTGTATACAGAACATTACGACAAGCGGCAACTTTTGATCACATTGCGCACTTACCTATGGAGGTGAGATGGATGTGGAGGCATTGGAGCCTTGATGATCTGCAGTATAATAGATACGACCATTGTCAAAAATGGCAGCCGTTTTGGAGAAAAATTGTCAGTAGTCCTCTCTTTGTGTTAAGCACGGCAATCTACCAATGAGGACGATGTTCCCAATATTTGAATGAACTCAGAATGCTGCATGTTTTAATCCTGCATTCCAGCATTGAGGAAGGTGAGTCTTTCGCCGAAACGCGTCTGCAAAAAGGAATAAATGCAGTTTTTAGCAACCCCGCGAGTGCCCCGTATATTTCTTGGAGCCTGAATTTAAAAGCGTGAATTCTGCCATCACGCTCATGGAGGCACCCGCTGAGAGTTTGGCCGCCGTTGGTGGAATTGGAGCGGAGTTTATATGTGCTGCCTGAACCGCCACTGAAAGAATATCCCGCCGTCTAACAAAGATGGGAATTATACAAATTCATGGAATCCAGTAATTATACCGACTCCTGCGGTGTACATCTTGGTGTAAAATCCAGTGGCAAGCGAGGGGATGCAACATGCAGCATGGAGCCAGAGTGTGGCAGGAACAGACAATTGTATACAGAACATTACGACAAGCGGCAACTTTTGATCACATTGCGCACTTACCTATGGAGGTGAGATGGATGTGGAGGCATTGGAGCCTTGATGATCTGCAGTATAATAGATACGACCATTGTCAAAAATGGCAGCCGTTTTGGAGAAAAATTGTCAGTAGTCCTCTCTTTGTGTTAAGCACGGCAATCTACCAATGAGGACGATGTTCCCAATATTTGAATGAACTCAGAATGCTGCATGTTTTAATCCTGCATTCCAGCATTGAGGAAGGCGAGTCTTTCGCCGAAACGCGTCTGCAAAAAGGAATAAATGCAGTTTTTAGCAACCCTGCGAGTGCCCCGTATATTTCTTGGAGCCTGAATATAAAAGCGTGAATTCTGCCATCACGCTCATGGAGGCACCCGCTGAGAGTTCGGTGGCCGTTGGTGGAATTGGAGCGGAGTTTATATGTGCTGCCTGAACCGCCACTGAAAGAATATCCCGCCGTCTAACAAAGATGGGAATTATACAAATTCATGGAATCCGGTAATTATACCGACTCCTGCGGTGTACATCTTGGTGTAAAATCCAGTGGCAAGCGAGGGGATGCAACATGCAGCATGGAGCCAGAGTGTGGCAGGAACAGACAATTGTATACAGAACATTACGACAAGCGGCAACTTTTGATCACATTGCGCACTTACCTATGGAGGTGAGATGGATGTGGAGGCATTGGAGCCTTGATGATCGGCAGTATAATAGATACGACCATTGTCAAATATGGCAGCCGTTTTGGAGAAAAATTGTCAGTAGTCCTCTCTTTGTGTTAAGCACGGCAATCTACCAATGAGGACGATGTTCCCAATATTTGAATGAACTCAGAATGCTGCATGTTTTAATCCTGCATTCCAGCATTGAGGAAGGCGAGTCTTTCGCCGAAACGCGTCTGCAAAAAGGAATAAATGCAGTTTTTAGCAACCCCGCGAGTGCCCCGTATATTTCTTGGAGCCTGAATTTAAAAGCGTGAATTCTGCCATCACGCTCATGGAGGCACCCGCTGAGAGTTTGGCCGCCGTTGGTGGAATTGGAGCGGAGTTTATATGTGCTGCCTGAACCGCCACTGAAAGAATATCCCGCCGTCTAACAAAGATGGGAATTATACAAATTCATGGAATCCGGTAATTATACCGACTCCTGCGGTGTACATCTTGGTGTAAAATCCAGTGGCAAGCGAGGGGATGCAACATGCAGCATGGAGCCAGAGTGTGGCAGGAACAGACAATTGTATACAGAACATTACGACAAGCGGCAACTTTTGATCACATTGCGCACTTACCTATGGAGGTGAGATGGATGTGGAGGCATTGGAGCCTTGATGATCGGCAGTATAATAGATACGACCATTGTCAAAAATGGCAGCCGTTTTGGAGAAAAATTGTCAGTAGTCCTCTCTTTGTGTTAAGCACGGCAATCTACCAATGAGGACGATGTTCCCAATATTTGAATGAACTCAGAATGCTGCATGTTTTAATCCTGCATTCCAGCATTGAGGAAGGTGAGTCTTTCGCCGAAACGCGTCTGCAAAAAGGAATAAATGCAGTTTTTAGCAACCCCGCGAGTGCCCCGTATATTTCTTGGAGCCTGAATTTAAAAGCGTGAATTCTGCCATCACGCTCATGGAGGCACCCGCTGAGAGTTTGGCCGCCGTTGGTGGAATTGGAGCGGAGTTTATGTGTGCTGCCTGAACCGCCACTGAAAGAATATCCCGCCGTCTAACAAAGATGGGAATTATACAAATTCATGGAATCCGGTAATTATACCGACTCCTGCGGTGTACATCTTGGTGTAAAATCCAGTGGCAAGCGAGGGATGCAACATGCAGCATGGAGCCAGAGTGTGGCAGGAACAGACAATTGTATACAGAACATTACGACAAGCGGCAACTTTTGATCACATTGCGCACTTACCTATGGAGGTGAGATGGATGTGGAGGCATTGGAGCCTTGATGATCGGCAGTATAATAGATACGACCATTGTCAAAAATGGCAGCCGTTTTGGAGAAAAATTGTCAGTAGTCCTCTCTTTGTGTTAAGCACGGCAATCTACCAATGAGGACGATGTTCCCAATATTTGAATGAACTCAGAATGCTGCATGTTTTAATCCTGCATTCCAGCATTGAGGAAGGTGAGTCTTTCGCCGAAACGCGTCTGCAAAAAGGAATAAATGCAGTTTTTAGCAACCCTGCGAGTGCCCCGTATATTTCTTGGAGCCTGAATTTAAAAGCGTGAATTCTGCCATCACGCTCATGGAGGCACCCGCTGAGAGTTCGGCGGCCGTTGGTGGAATTGGAGCGGAGTTTATATGTGCTGCCTGAACCGCCACTGAAAGAATATCCCGCCGTCTAACAAAGATGGGAATTATACAAATTCATGGAATCCGGTAATTATACCGACTCCTGCGGTGTACATCTTGGTGTAAAATCCAGTGGCAAGCGAGGGGATGCAACATGCAGCATGGAGCCAGAGTGTGGCAGGAACAGACAATTGTATACAGAACATTACGACAAGCGGCAACTTTTGATCACATTGCGCACTTACCTATGGAGGTGAGATGGATGTGGAGGCATTGGAGCCTTGATGATCGGCAGTATAATAGATACGACCATTGTCAAATATGGCAGCCGTTTTGGAGAAAAATTGTCAGTAGTCCTCTCTTTGTGTTAAGCACGGCAATCTACCAATGAGGACGATGTTCCCAATATTTGAATGAACTCAGAATGCTGCATGTTTTAATCCTGCATTCCAGCATTGAGGAAGGCGAGTCTTTCGCCGAAACGCGTCTGCAAAAAGGAATAAATGCAGTTTTTAGCAACCCCGCGAGTGCCCCGTATATTTCTTGGAGCCTGAATTTAAAAGCGTGAATTCTGCCATCACGCTCATGGAGGCACCCGCTGAGAGTTCGGCGGCCGTTGGTGGAATTGGAGCGGAGTTTATGTGTGCTGCCTGAACCGCCACTGAAAGAATATCCCGCCGTCTAACAAAGACGGGAATTATACAAATTCATGGAATCCGGTAATTATACCGACTCCTGCGGTGTACATCTTGGTGTAAAATCCAGTGGCAAGCGAGGGGATGCAACATGCAGCATGGAGCCAGAGTGTGGCAGGAACAGACAATTGTATACAGAACATTACGACAAGCGGCAACTTTTGATCACATTGCGCACTTACCTATGGAGGTGAGATGGATGTGGAGGCATTGGAGCCTTGATGATCGGCAGTATAATAGATACGACCATTGTCAAATATGGCAGCCGTTTTGGAGAAAAATTGTCAGTAGTCCTCTCTTTGTGTTAAGCACGGCAATCTACCAATGAGGACGATGTTCCCAATATTTGAATGAACTCAGAATGCTGCATGTTTTAATCCTGCATTCCAGCATTGAGGAAGGCGAGTCTTTCGCCGAAACGCGTCTGCAAAAAGGAATAAATGCAGTTTTTAGCAACCCCGCGAGTGCCCCGTATATTTCTTGGAGCCTGAATTTAAAAGCGTGAATTCTGCCATCACGCTCATGGAGGCACCCGCTGAGAGTTCGGCGGCCGTTGGTGGAATTGGAGCGGAGTTTATATGTGCTGCCTGAACCGCCACTGAAAGAATATCCCGCCGTCTAACAAAGATGGGAATTATACAAATTCATGGAATCCGGTAATTATACCGACTCCTGCGGTGTACATCTTGGTGTAAAATCCAGTGGCAAGCGAGGGGATGCAACATGCAGCATGGAGCCAGAGTGTGGCAGGAACAGACAATTGTATACAGAACATTACGACAAGCGGCAACTTTTGATCACATTGCGCACTTACCTATGGAGGTGAGATGGATGTGGAGGCATTGGAGCCTTGATGATCGGCAGTATAATAGATACGACCATTGTCAAAAATGGCAGCCGTTTTGGAGAAAAATTGTCAGTAGTCCTCTCTTTGTGTTAAGCACGGCAATCTACCAATGAGGACGATGTTCCCAATATTTGAATGAACTCAGAATGCTGCATGTTTTAATCCTGCATTCCAGCATTGAGGAAGGTGAGTCTTTCGCCGAAACGCGTCTGCAAAAAGGAATAAATGCAGTTTTTAGCAACCCCGCGAGTGCCCCGTATATTTCTTGGAGCCTGAATTTAAAAGCGTGAATTCTGCCATCACGCTCATGGAGGCACCCGCTGAGAGTTTGGCCGCCGTTGGTGGAATTGGAGCGGAGTTTATATGTGCTGCCTGAACCGCCACTGAAAGAATATCCCGCCGTCTAACAAAGATGGGAATTATACAAATTCATGGAATCCAGTAATTATACCGACTCCTGCGGTGTACATCTTGGTGTAAAATCCAGTGGCAAGCGAGGGGATGCAACATGCAGCATGGAGCCAGAGTGTGGCAGGAACAGACAATTGTATACAGAACATTACGACAAGCGGCAACTTTTGATCACATTGCGCACTTACCTATGGAGGTGAGATGGATGTGGAGGCATTGGAGCCTTGATGATCGGCAGTATAATAGATACGACCATTGTCAAAAATGGCAGCCGTTTTGGAGAAAAATTGTCAGTAGTCCTCTCTTTGTGTTAAGCACGGCAATCTACCAATGAGGACGATGTTCCCAATATTTGAATGAACTCAGAATGCTGCATGTTTTAATCCTGCATTCCAGCATTGAGGAAGGCGAGTCTTTCGCCGAAACGCGTCTGCAAAAAGGAATAAATGCAGTTTTTAGCAACCCTGCGAGTGCCCCGTATATTTCTTGGAGCCTGAATTTAAAAGCGTGAATTCTGCCATCACGCTCATGGAGGCACCCGCTGAGAGTTCGGCCGCCGTTGGTGGAATTGGAGCGGAGTTTATATGTGCTGCCTGAACCGCCACTGAAAGAATATCCCGCCGTCTAACAAAGATGGGAATTATACAAATTCATGGAATCCGGTAATTATACCGACTCCTGCGGTGTACATCTTGGTGTAAAATCCAGTGGCAAGCGAGGGGATGCAACATGCAGCATGGAGCCAGAGTGTGGCAGGAACAGACAATTGTATACAGAACATTACGACAAGCGGCAACTTTTGATCACATTGCGCACTTACCTATGGAGGTGAGATGGATGTGGAGGCATTGGAGCCTTGATGATCGGCAGTATAATAGATACGACCATTGTCAAAAATGGCAGCCGTTTTGGAGAAAAATTGTCAGTAGTCCTCTCTTTGTGTTAAGCACGGCAATCTACCAATGAGGACGATGTTCCCAATATTTGAATGAACTCAGAATGCTGCATGTTTTAATCCTGCATTCCAGCATTGAGGAAGGCGAGTCTTTCGCCGAAACGCGTCTGCAAAAAGGAATAAATGCAGTTTTTAGCAACCCCGCGAGTGCCCCGTATATTTCTTGGAGCCTGAATTTAAAAGCGTGAATTCTGCCATCACGCTCATGGAGGCACCCGCTGAGAGTTCGGCGGCCGTTGGTGGAATTGGAGCGGAGTTTATGTGTGCTGCCTGAACCGCCACTGAAAGAATATCCCGCCGTCTAACAAAGACGGGAATTATACAAATTCATGGAATCCAGTAATTATACCGACTCCTGCGGTGTACATCTTGGTGTAAAATCCAGTGGCAAGCGAGGGGATGCAACATGCAGCATGGAGCCAGAGTGTGGCAGGAACAGACAATTGTATACAGAACATTACGACAAGCGGCAACTTTTGATCACATTGTGCACTTACCTATGGAGGTGAGATGGATGTGGAGGCATTGGAGCCTTGATGATCGGCAGTATAATAGATACGACCATTGTCAAAAATGGCAGCCGTTTTGGAGAAAAATTGTCAGTAGTCCTCTCTTTGTGTTAAGCACGGCAATCTACCAATGAGGACGATGTTCCCAATATTTGAATGAACTCAGAATGCTGCATGTTTTAATCCTGCATTCCAGCATTGAGGAAGGCGAGTCTTTCGCCGAAACGCGTCTGCAAAAAGGAATAAATGCAGTTTTTAGCAACCCCGCGAGTGCCCCGTATATTTCTTGGAGCCTGAATTTAAAAGCGTGAATTCTGCCATCACGCTCATGGAGGCACCCGCTGAGAGTTCGGCGGCCGTTGGTGGAATTGGAGCGGAGTTTATGTGTGCTGCCTGAACCGCCACTGAAAGAATATCCCGCCGTCTAACAAAGACGGGAATTATACAAATTCATGGAATCCGGTAATTATACCGACTCCTGCGGTGTACATCTTGGTGTAAAATCCAGTGGCAAGCGAGGGGATGCAACATGCAGCATGGAGCCAGAGTGTGGCAGGAACAGACAATTGTATACAGAACATTACGACAAGCGGCAACTTTTGATCACATTGTGCACTTACCTATGGAGGTGAGATGGATGTGGAGGCATTGGAGCCTTGATGATCGGCAGTATAATAGATACGACCATTGTCAAAAATGGCAGCCGTTTTGGAGAAAAATTGTCAGTAGTCCTCTCTTTGTGTTAAGCACGGCAATCTACCAATGAGGACGATGTTCCCAATATTTGAATGAACTCAGAATGCTGCATGTTTTAATCCTGCATTCCAGCATTGAGGAAGGCGAGTCTTTCGCCGAAACGCGTCTGCAAAAAGGAATAAATGCAGTTTTTAGCAACCCCGCGAGTGCCCCGTATATTTCTTGGAGCCTGAATTTAAAAGCGTGAATTCTGCCATCACGCTCATGGAGGCACCCGCTGAGAGTTCGGCGGCCGTTGGTGGAATTGGAGCGGAGTTTATATGTGCTGCCTGAACCGCCACTGAAAGAATATCCCGCCGTCTAACAAAGATGGGAATTATACAAATTCATGGAATCCGGTAATTATACCGACTCCTGCGGTGTACATCTTGGTGTAAAATCCAGTGGCAAGCGAGGGGATGCAACATGCAGCATGGAGCCAGAGTGTGGCAGGAACAGACAATTGTATACAGAACATTACGACAAGTGGCAACTTTTGATCACATTGCGCACTTACCTATGGAGGTGAGATGGATGTGGAGGCATTGGAGCCTTGATGATCAGCAGTATAATAGATACGACCATTGTCAAATATGGCAGCCGTTTTGGAGAAAAATTGTCAGTAGTCCTCTCTTTGTGTTAAGCACGGCAATCTACCAATGAGGACGATGTTCCCAATATTTGAATGAACTCAGAATGCTGCATGTTTTAATCCTGCATTCCAGCATTGAGGAAGGCGAGTCTTTCGCCGAAACGCGTCTGCAAAAAGGAATAAATGCAGTTTTTAGCAACCCCGCGTAGTGCCCCGTATATTTCTTGGAGCCTGAATTTAAAAGCGTGAATTCTGCCATCACGCTCATGGAGGCACCCGCTGAGAGTTTGGCCGCCGTTGGTGGAATTGGAGCGGAGTTTATATGTGCTGCCTGAACCGCCACTGAAAGAATATCCCGCCGTCTAACAAAGATGGGAATTATACAAATTCATGGAATCCAGTAATTATACCGACTCCTGCGGTGTACATCTTGGTGTAAAATCCAGTGGCAAGCGAGGGGATGCAACATGCAGCATGGAGCCAGAGTGTGGCAGGAACAGACAATTGTATACAGAACATTACGACAAGCGGCAACTTTTGATCACATTGCGCACTTACCTATGGAGGTGAGATGGATGTGGAGGCATTGGAGCCTTGATGATCGGCAGTATAATAGATACGACCATTGTCAAAAATGGCAGCCGTTTTGGAGAAAAATTGTCAGTAGTCCTCTCTTTGTGTTAAGCACGGCAATCTACCAATGAGGACGATGTTCCCAATAATTGAATGAACTCAGAATGCTGCATGTTTTAATCCTGCATTCCAGCATTGAGGAAGGTGAGTCTTTCGCCGGAACACGTCTGCAAAAAGGAATAAATGCAGTTTTTAGCAACCCCGCGAGTGCCCCGTATATTTCTTGGAGCCTGAATTTAAAAGCGTGAATTCTGCCATCACGCTCATGGAGGCACCCGCTGAGAGTTTGGCCGCCGTTGGTGGAATTGGAGCGGAGTTTATATGGGCTGCCTGAACCGCCACTGAAAGAATATCCCGCCGTCTAACAAAGATGGCAATTATACAAATTCATGGAATCCAGTAATTATACCGACTCCTGCGGTGTACATCTTGGTGTAAAATCCAGTGGCAAGCGAGGGGATGCAACATGCAGCATGGAGCCAGAGTGTGGCAGGAACAGACAATTGTATACAGAACATTACGACAAGCGGCAACATTTGATCACATTGCGCACTTACCTATGGAGGTGAGATGGATGTGGAGGCATTGGAGCCTTGATGATCGGCAGTATAATAGATACGACCATTGTCAAAAATGGCAGCCGTTTTGGAGAAAAATTGTCAGTAGTCCTCTCTTTGTGTTAAGCACGGCAATCTACCAATGAGGACGATGTTCCCAATATTTGAATGAACTCAGAATGCTGCATGTTTTAATCCTGCATTCCAGCATTGAGGAAGGTGAGTCTTTCGCCGAAACGCGTCTGCAAAAAGGAATAAATGCAGTTTTTAGCAACCCTGCGAGTGCCCCGTATATTTCTTAGAGCCTGAATTTAAAAGCGTGAATTCTGCCATCACGCTCATGGAGGCACCCGCTGAGAGTTTGGCCGCCGTTGGTGGAATTGGAGCGGAGTTTATATGTGCTGCCTGAACCGCCACTGAAAGAATATCCCGCCGTCTAACAAAGATGGGAATTATACAAATTCATGGAATCCGGTAATTATACCGACTCCTGCGGTGTACATCTTGGTGTAAAATCCAGTGGCAAGCGAGGGGATGCAACATGCAGCATGGAGCCAGAGTGTGGCAGGAACAGACAATTGTATACAGAACATTACGACAAGCGGCAACTTTTGATCACATTGCGCACTTACCTATGGAGGTGAGATGGATGTGGAGGCATTGGAGCCTTGATGATCGGCAGTATAATAGATACGACCATTGTCAAATATGGCAGCCGTTTTGGAGAAAAATTGTCAGTAGTCCTCTCTTTGTGTTAAGCACGGCAATCTACCAATGAGGACGATGTTCCCAATATTTGAATGAACTCAGAATGCTGCATGTTTTAATCCTGCATTCCAGCATTGAGGAAGGCGAGTCTTTCGCCGAAACGCGTCTGCAAAAAGGAATAAATGCAGTTTTTAGCAACCCCGCGAGTGCCCCGTATATTTCTTGGAGCCTGAATTTAAAAGCGTGAATTCTGCCATCACGCTCATGGAGGCACCCGCTGAGAGTTCGGCGGCCGTTGGTGGAATTGGAGCGGAGTTTATGTGTGCTGCCTGAACCGCCACTGAAAGAATATCCCGCCGTCTAACAAAGACGGGAATTATACAAATTCATGGAATCCGGTAATTATACCGACTCCTGCGGTGTACATTTTGGTGTAAAATCCAGTGGCAAGCGAGGGGATGCAACATGCAGCATGGAGCCAGAGTGTGGCAGGAACAGACAATTGTATACAGAACATTACGACAAGCGGCAACTTTTGATCACATTGCGCACTTACCTATGGAGGTGAGATGGATGTGGAGGCATTGGAGCCTTGATGATCGGCAGTATAATAGATACGACCATTGTCAAAAATGGCAGCCGTTTTGGAGAAAAATTGTCAGTAGTCCTCTCTTTGTGTTAAGCACGGCAATCTACCAATGAGGACGATGTTCCCAATATTTGAATGAACTCAGAATGCTGCATGTTTTAATCCTGCATTCCAGCATTGAGGAAGGTGAGTCTTTCGCCGGAACGCGTCTGCAAAAAGGAATAAATGCAGTTTTTAGCAACCCCGCGAGTGCCCCGTATATTTCTTGGAGCCTGAATTTAAAAGCGTGAATTCTGCCATCACGCTCATGGAGGCACCCGCTGAGAGTTTGGCCGCCGTTGGTGGAATTGGAGCGGAGTTTATATGTGCTGCCTGAACCGCCACTGAAAGAATATCCCGCCGTCTAACAAAGATGGCAATTATACAAATTCATGGAATCCAGTAATTATACCGACTCCTGCGGTGTACATCTTGGTGTAAAATCCAGTGGCAAGCGAGGGGATGCAACATGCAGCATGGAGCCAGAGTGTGGCAGGAACAGACAATTGTATACAGAACATTACGACAAGCGGCAACTTTTGATCACATTGCGCACTTACCTATGGAGGTGAGATGGATGTGGAGGCATTGGAGCCTTGATGATCTGCAGTATAATAGATACGACCATTGTCAAAAATGGCAGCCGTTTTGGAGAAAAATTGTCAGTAGTCCTCTCTTTGTGTTAAGCACGGCAATCTACCAATGAGGACGATGTTCCCAATAATTGAATGAACTCAGAATGCTGCATGTTTTAATCCTGCATTCCAGCATTGAGGAAGGTGAGTCTTTCGCCGAAACGCGTCTGCAAAAAGGAATAAATGCAGTTTTTAGCAACCCTGCGAGTGCCCCGTATATTTCTTGGAGCCTGAATTTAAAAGCGTGAATTCTGCCATCACGCTCATGGAGGCACCCGCTGAGAGTTCGGCCGCCGTTGGTGGAATTGGAGCGGAGTTTATATGTGCTGCCTGAACCGCCACTGAAAGAATATCCCGCCGTCTAACAAAGATGGGAATTATACAAATTCATGGAATCCAGTAATTATACCGACTCCTGCGGTGTACATCTTGGTGTAAAATCCAGTGGCAAGCGAGGGGATGCAACATGCAGCATGGAGCCAGAGTGTGGCAGGAACAGACAATTGTATACAGAACATTACGACAAGCGGCAACTTTTGATCACATTGCGCACTTACCTATGGAGGTGAGATGGATGTGGAGGCATTGGAGCCTTGATGATCGGCAGTATAATAGATACGACCATTGTCAAAAATGGCAGCCGTTTTGGAGAAAAATTGTCAGTAGTCCTCTCTTTGTGTTAAGCACGGCAATCTACCAATGAGGACGATGTTCCCAATATTTGAATGAACTCAGAATGCTGCATGTTTTAATCCTGCATTCCAGCATTGAGGAAGGCGAGTCTTTCGCCGAAACGCATCTGCAAAAAGGAATAAATGCAGTTTTTAGCAACCCTGCGAGTGCCCCGTATATTTCTTGGAGCCTGAATTTAAAAGCGTGAATTCTGCCATCACGCTCATGGAGGCACCCGCTGAGAGTTTGGCCGCCGTTGGTGGAATTGGAGCGGAGTTTATATGTGCTGCCTGAACCGCCACTGAAAGAATATCCCGCCGTCTAACAAAGATGGGAATTATACAAATTCATGGAATCCGGTAATTATACCGACTCCTGCGGTGTACATCTTGGTGTAAAATCCAGTGGCAAGCGAGGGGATGCAACATGCAGCATGGAGCCAGAGTGTGGCAGGAACAGACAATTGTATACAGAACATTACGACAAGCGGCAACTTTTGATCACATTGCGCACTTACCTATGGAGGTGAGATGGATGTGGAGGCATTGGAGCCTTGATGATCGGCAGTATAATAGATACGACCATTGTCAAATATGGCAGCCGTTTTGGAGAAAAATTGTCAGTAGTCCTCTCTTTGCGTTAAGCACGGCAATCTACCAATGAGGACGATGTTCCCAATATTTGAATGAACTCAGAATGCTGCATGTTTTAATCCTGCATTCCAGCATTGAGGAAGGCGAGTCTTTCGACGAAACGCGTCTGAAAAAAGGAATAAATGCAGTTTTTAGCAACCCCTGCGAGTGCCCCGTATATTTCTTGGAGCCTGAATATAAAAGCGTGAATTCTGCCATCACGCTCATGGAGGCACCCGCTGAGAGTTCGGTGGCCGTTGGTGGAAATGGAGCGGAGTTTATATGTGCTGCCTGAACCGCCACTGAAAGAATATCCTGCCGTCTAACAAAGAAGGGAATTATACAAATTCATGGAATCCGGTAATTATACCGAATCCTGCGGTGTACATCTTGGTGTAAAATCCAGTGGCAAGCGAGGGGATGCAATATACAGCATGGAGCCAGAGTGTGGCAGGAACAGACAATTGTACACAGAACATTACGACAAGTGGCAACTTTTGATCACATTGCGCACTTACCTATGCAGATGAGATGGATGTGGAGGCATTGGAACCTTGATGATCAGCAGGATAATAGATACGACCATTGTCAAATATGGCAGCCGTTTTTGAGAAAAATTGTCAGTAGTCCTTTCTTTGTGTTAAGCACGGCAATCTACCAATGAGGACGATGTTCCCAATATTTGAATGAACTCGGAATGCTGCATGTTTTAATCCTGCATTCCAGCATTGAGGAAGGTGAGTCTTTCGCCGGAACGCGTCTGCAAAAAGGAATAAATGCAGTTTTTAGCAACCCCGCTAGTGCCCCGTATATTTCTTGGAGCCTGAATTTAAAAGCGTGAATTCTGCCATCACGCTCATGGAGGCACCCGCTGAGAGTTTGGCCGCCGTTGGTGGAATTGGAGCGGAGTTTATATGTGCTGCCTCAACCGCCACTGAAAGAATATCCCGCCGTCTAACAAAGGTGGCAATTATACAAATTCATGGAACCCAGTAATTATACCGACTCCTGCGGTGTACATATTGGTGTAAAATCCAGTGGCAAGCGAGGGGATGCAACATGCAGCATGGAGCCAGAGTGTGGCAGGAACAGACAATTGTATACAGAACATTACGACAAGCGGCAACTTTTGATCACATTGCGCACTTACCTATGGAGGTGAGATGGATGTGGAGGCATTGGAGCCTTGATGATCTGCAGTATAATAGATACGACCATTGTCAAAAATGGCAGCCGTTTTGGAGAAAAATTGTCAGTAGTCCTCTCTTTGTGTTAAGCACGGCAATCTACCAATGAGGACGATGTTCCCAATAATTGAATGAACTCAGAATGCTGCATGTTTTAATCCTGCATTCCAGCATTGAGGAAGGCGAGTCTTTTGACGAAACGCGTCTGAAAAAAGGAATAAATGCAGTTTTTAGCAACCCTGCGAGTGCCCCGTATATTTCTTGGAGCCTGAATATAAAAGCGTGAATTCTGCCATCACGCTCATGGAGGCACCAGCTGAGAGTTCGGCGGCCGTTGGTGGAATTGGAGCGGATTTTATGTGTGCTGCCTGAACCGCCATTGAAAGAATATCCCGCCGTCTAACAAAGACGGGAATTTTACAAATTCATGGAATCCAGTAATTATACCGACTCCTGCGGTGTAAATCTTGGTGTAAATTCCAGTGGCAAGCGAGGGGATGCAACATGCAGCATGGAGCCAGAGTGTGGCAGGAACAGACAATTGTATACAGAACATTACGACAAGCGGCAACTTTTGATCACATTGTGCACTTACCTATGGAGGTGAGATGGATGTGGAGGCATTGGAGCCTTGATGATCGGCAGTATAATAGATACGACCATTGTCAAAAATGGCAGCCGTTTTGGAGAAAAATTGTCAGTAGTCCTCTTTTTGCGTTAAGCACGGCAATCTACCAAAGAGGACGATGTTCCCAATATTTGAATGAACTCGGAATGATGCATGTTTTAATCCTGCATTCCAGCATTGAGGAAGGCAAGTCTTTCGCCGAAACGCGTCTGCAAAAAGGAATAAATGCAGTTTTGAGCAACCCCGCGAGTGCCCCGTATATTTCTTGGAGCCTGAATCTAAAAGCGTGAATTCTGCCATCACGCTCATGGAGGCACCCGCTGAGAGTTCGGCGGCCGTTGGTGGAATTGGAGCGGATTTTATGTGTGCTGCCTGAACCGCCACTGAAAGAATATCCCGCCGTCTAACAAAGACGGGAATTATACAAATTCATGGAATCCAGTAATTATACCGACTCCTGCGGTGTACATCTTGGTGTAAATTCCAGTGGCAAGCGAGGGGATGCAACATGCAGCATGGAGCCAGAGTGTGGCAGGAACAGACAATTGTATACAGAACATTACGACAAGCGGCAACTTTTGATCACATTGTGCACTTACCTATGGAGGTGAGATGGATGTGGAGGCATTGGAGCCTTGATGATCGGCAGTATAATAGATACGACCATTGTCAAAAATGGCAGCCGTTTTGGAGAAAAATTGTCAGTAGTCCTCTTTTTGTGTTAAGCACGGCAATCTACCAAAGAGGACGATGTTCCCAATATTTGAATGAACTCGGAATGATGCATGTTTTAATCCTGCATTCCAGCATTGAGGAAGGCGAGTCTTTCGCCGAAACGCGTCTGCAAAAAGGAATAAATGCAGTTTTGAGCAACCCCGCGAGTGCCCCGTATATTTCTTGGAGCCTGAATTTAAAAGCGTGAATTCTGCCATCACGCTCATGGAGGCACCCGCTGAGAGTTCGGCGGCCGTTGGTGGAATTGGAGCGGAGTTTATATGTGCTGCCTGAACCGCCACTGAAAGAATATCCCGCCGTCTAACAAAGAAGGGAATTATACAAATTCATGGAATCCGGTAATTATACCGACTCCTGCGGTGTACATCTTGGTGTAAAATCCAGTGGCAAGCGAGGGGATGCAACATGCAGCATGGAGCCAGAGTGTGGCAGGAACAGACAATTGTATACAGAACATTACGACAAGCGGCAACTTTTGATCACATTGCGCACTTACCTATGCAGGTGAGATGGATGTGGAGGCATTGGAGCCTTGATGATCAGCAGTATAATAGATACGACCATTGTCAAATATGGCAGCCGTTTTGGAGAAAAATTGTCAGTAGTCCTCTCTTTGTGTTAAGCACGGCAATCTACCAATGAGGACGATGTTCCCAATATTTGAATGAACTCAGAATGCTGCATGTTTTAATCCTGCATTCCAGCATTGAGGAAGGTGAGTCTTTCGCCGGAACGCGTCTGCAAAAAGGAATAAATGCAGTTTTTAGCAACCCAGCGTAGTGCCCCGTATATTTCTTGGAGCCTGAATTTAAAAGCGTGAATTCTGCCATCACGCTCATGGAGGCACCCGCTGAGAGTTTGACCGCCGTTGGTGGAATTGGAGCGGAGTTTATATGTGCTGCCTGAACCGCCACTGAAAGAATATCCCGCCGTCTAACAAAGGTGGCAATTATACAAATTCATGGAACCCAGTAATTATACCGACTCCTGCGGTGTACATATTGGTGTAAAATCCAGTGGCAAGCGAGGGGATGCAACATGCAGCATGGAGCCAGAGTGTGGCAGGAACAGACAATTGTATACAGAACATTACGACAAGCGGCAACTTTTGATCACATTGCGCACTTACCTATGGAGGTGAGATGGATGTGGAGGCATTGGAGCCTTGATGATCTGCAGTATAATAGATACGACCATTGTCAAAAATGGCAGCCGTTTTGGAGAAAAATTGTCAGTAGTCTTCTCTTTGTGTTAAGCACGGCAATCTACCAATGAGGACGATGTTCCCAATAATTGAATGAACTCAGAATGCTGCATATTTTAATCCTGCATTCCAGCATTGAGGAAGGTGAGTCTTTCGCCGGAACACGTCTGCAAAAAGGAATAAATGCAGTTTTTAGCAACCCCGCGAGTGCCCCGTATATTTCTTGGAGCCTGAATTTAAAAGCGTGAATTCTGCCATCAGGCTCATGGAGGCACCCGCTGAGAGTTTTGCCGCCGTTGGTGGAATTGGAGCGGAGTTTATATGGGCTGCCTGAACCGCCACTGAAAGAATATCCCGCCGTCTAACAAAGATGGCAATTATACAAATTCATGGAATCCAGTAATTATACCGACTCCTGCGGTGTACATCTTGGTGTAAAATCCAGTGGCAAGCGAGGGGATGCAACATGCAGCATGGAGCCAGAGTGTGGCAGGAACAGACAATTGTATACAGAACATTACGACAAGCGGCAACATTTGATCACATTGCGCACTTACCTATGGAGGTGAGATGGATGTGGAGGCATTGGAGCCTTGATGATCGGCAGTATAATAGATACGACCATTGTCAAAAATGGCAGCCGTTTTGGAGAAAAATTGTCAGTAGTCCTCTCTTTGTGTTAAGCACGGCAATCTACCAATGAGGACGATGTTCCCAATATTTGAATGAACTCAGAATGCTGCATGTTTTAATCCTGCATTCCAGCATTGAGGAAGGTGAGTCTTTCGCCGAATCGCGTCTGCAAAAAGGAATAAATGCAGTTTTTAGCAACCCTGCGAGTGCCCCGTATATTTCTTAGAGCCTGAATTTAAAAGCGTGAATTCTGCCATCAGGCTCATGGAGGCACCCGCTGAGAGTTTGGCCGCCGTTGGTGGAATTGGAGCGGAGTTTATATGTGCTGCCTGAACCGCCACTGAAAGAATATCCCGCCGTCTAACAAAGATGGGAATTATACAAATTCATGGAATCCGGTAATTATACCGACTCCTGCGGTGTACATCTTGGTGTAAAATCCAGTGGCAAGCGAGGGGATGCAACATGCAGCATGGAGCCAGAGTGTGGCAGGAACAGACAATTGTATACAGAACATTACGACAAGCGGCAACTTTTGATCACATTGCGCACTTACCTATGGAGGTGAGATGGATGTGGAGGCATTGGAGCCTTGATGATCGGCAGTATAATAGATACGACCATTGTCAAATATGGCAGCCGTTTTGGAGAAAAATTGTCAGTAGTCCTCTCTTTGTGTTAAGCACGGCAATCTACCAATGAGGACGATGTTCCCAATATTTGAATGAACTCAGAATGCTGCATGTTTTAATCCTGCATTCCAGCATTGAGGATGGCGAGTCTTTCGCCGAAACGCGTCTGCAAAAAGGAATAAATGCAGTTTTTAGCAACCCCGCGAGTGCCCCGTATATTTCTTGGAGCCTGAATTTAAAAGCGTGAATTCTGCCATCACGCTCATGGAGGCACCCGCTGAGAGTTCGGCGGCCGTTGGTGGAATTGGAGCGGAGTTTATGTGTGCTGCCTGAACCGCCACTGAAAGAATATCCCGCCGTCTAACAAAGACGGGAATTATACAAATTCATGGAATCCGGTAATTATACCGACTCCTGCGGTGTACATCTTGGTGTAAAATCCAGTGGCAAGCGAGGGGATGCAACATGCAGCATGGAGCCAGAGTGTGGCAGGAACAGACAATTGTATACAGAACATTACGACAAGCGGCAACTTTTGATCACATTGCGCACTTACCTATGGAGGTGAGATGGATGTGGAGGCATTGGAGCCTTGATGATCGGCAGTATAATAGATACGACCATTGTCAAATATGGCAGCCGTTTTGGAGAAAAATTGTCAGTAGTCCTCTCTTTGTGTTAAGCACGGCAATCTACCAATGAGGACGATGTTCCCAATATTTGAATGAACTCAGAATGCTGCATGTTTTAATCCTGCATTCCAGCATTGAGGAA
Organism: Calotriton arnoldi; assembly: GCA_963921515.1. NCBI lineage: Eukaryota > Metazoa > Chordata > Amphibia > Caudata > Salamandridae > Calotriton > Calotriton arnoldi. The sequence goes on along the minus strand of CAWUFW010006753.1, from coordinate 256,892 downwards.
GGTGAGTCTTTCGCCGAAACGCGTCTGCAAAAAGGAATAAATGCAGTTTTTAGCAACCCCGCTAGTGCCCCGTATATTTCTTGGAGCCTGAATTTAAAAGCGTGAATTCTGCCATCACGCTCATGGAGGCACCCGCTGAGAGTTTGACCGCCGTTGGTGGAATTGGAGCGGAGTTTATATGTGCTGCCTGAACCGCCACTGAAAGAATATCCCGCCGTCTAACAAAGGTGGCAATTATACAAATTCATGGAACCCAGTAATTATACCGACTCCTGCGGTGTACATATTGGTGTAAAATCCAGTGGCAAGCGAGGGGATGCAACATGCAGCATGGAGCCAGAGTGTGGCAGGAACAGACAATTGTATACAGAACATTACGACAAGCGGCAACTTTTGATCACATTGCGCACTTACCTATGGAGGTGAGCTGGATGTGGAGGCATTGGAGCCTTGATGATCTGCAGTATAATAGATACGACCATTGTCAAAAATGGCAGCCGTTTTGGAGAAAAATTGTCAGTAGTCCTCTCTTTGTGTTAAGCACGGCAATCTACCAATGAGGACGATGTTCCCAATAATTGAATGAACTCAGAATGCTGCATGTTTTAATCCTGCATTCCAGCATTGAGGAAGGTGAGTCTTTCGCCGGAACACGTCTGCAAAAAGGAATAAATGCAGTTTTTAGCAACCCCGCGAGTGCCCCGTATATTTCTTGGAGCCTGAATTTAAAAGCGTGAATTCTGCCATCAGGCTCATGGAGGCACCCGCTGAGAGTTTTGCCGCCGTTGGTGGAATTGGAGCGGAGTTTATATGGGCTGCCTGAACCGCCACTGAAAGAATATCCCGCCGTCTAACAAAGATGGCAATTATACAAATTCATGGAATCCAGTAATTATACCGACTCCTGCGGTGTACATCTTGGTGTAAAATCCAGTGGCAAGCGAGGGGATGCAACATGCAGCATGGAGCCAGGGTGTGGCAGGAACAGACAATTGTATACAGAACATTACGACAAGCGGCAACATTTGATCACATTGCGCACTTACCTATGGAGGTGAGATGGATGTGGAGGCATTGGAGCCTTGATGATCGGCAGTATAATAGATACGACCATTGTCAAAAATGGCAGCCGTTTTGGAGAAAAATTGTCAGTAGTTCTCTCTTTGTGTTAAGCACGGCAATCTCCCAATGAGGACGATGTTCCCAATATTTGAATGAACTCAGAATGCTGCATGTTTTAATCCTGCATTCCAGCATTGAGGAAGGCGAGTCTTTCGCTGAAACGCGTCTGCAAAAAGGAATAAATGCAGTTTTTAGCAACCCTGCGAGTGCCCCGTATATTTCTTGGAGCCTGAATTTAAAAGCGTGAATTCTGCCATCACGCTCATGGAGGCACCCGCTGAGAGTTTGGCCGCCGTTGGTGGAATTGGAGCGGAGTTTATATGTGCTGCCTGAACCGCCACTGAAAGAATATCCCGCCGTCTAACAAAGATGGGAATTATACAAATTCATGGAATCCGGTAATTATACCGACTCCTGCGGTGTACATCTTGGTGTAAAATCCAGTGGCAAGCGAGGGGATGCAACATGCAGCATGGAGCCAGAGTGTGGCAGGAACAGACAATTGTATACAGAACATTACGACAAGCGGCAACTTTTGATCACATTGCGCACTTACCTATGGAGGTGAGATGGATGTGGAGGCATTGGAGCCTTGATGATCGGCAGTATAATAGATACGACCATTGTCAAATATGGCAGCCGTTTTGGAGAAAAATTGTCAGTAGTCCTCTCTTTGTGTTAAGCACGGCAATCTACCAATGAGGACGATGTTCCCAATATTTGAATGAACTCAGAATGCTGCATGTTTTAATCCTGCATTCCAGCATTGAGGAAGGCGAGTCTTTTGCCGAAACGCGTCTGCAAAAAGGAATAAATGCAGTTTTTAGCAACCCTGCGAGTGCCCCGTATATTTCTTGGAGCCTGAATTTAAAAGCGTGAATTCTGCCATCACGCTCATGGAGGCACCCGCTGAGAGTTCGGCGGCCGTTGGTGGAATTGGAGCGGAGTTTATATGTGCTGCCTGAACCGCCACTGAAAGAATATCCCGCCGTCTAACAAAGATGGGAATTATACAAATTCATGGAATCCGGTAATTATACCGAATCCTGCGGTGTACATCTTGGTGTAAAATCCAGTGGCAAGCGAGGGGATGCAACATGCAGCATGGAGCCAGAGTGTGGCAGGAACAGACAATTGTATACAGAACATTACGACAAGCGGCAACTTTTGATCACATTGCGCACTTACCTATGGAGGTGAGATGGATGTGGAGGCATTGGAGCCTTGATGATCAGCAGTATAATAGATACGACCATTGTCAAATATGGCAGCCGTTTTGGAGAAAAATTGTCAGTAGTCCTCTCTTTGTGTTAAGCACGGCAATCTACCAATGAGGACGATGTTCCCAATATTTGAATGAACTCAGAATGCTGCATGTTTTAATCCTGCATTCCAGCATTGAGGAAGGTGAGTCTTTCGCCGGAACGCGTCTGCAAAAAGGAATAAATGCAGTTTTTAGCAACCCCGCTAGTGCCCCGTATATTTCTTGGAGCCTGAATTTAAAAGCGTGAATTCTGCCATCACGCTCATGGAGGCACCCGCTGAGAGTTTGACCGCCGTTGGTGGAATTGGAGCGGAGTTTATATGTGCTGCCTGAACCGCCACTGAAAGAATATCCCGCCGTCTAACAAAGGTGGCAATTATACAAATTCATGGAACCCAGTAATTATACCGACTCCTGCGGTGTACATATTGGTGTAAAATCCAGTGGCAAGCGAGGGGATGCAACATGCAGCATGGAGCCAGAGTGTGGCAGGAACAGACAATTGTATACAGAACATTACGACAAGCGGCAACTTTTGATCACATTGCGCACTTACCTATGGAGGTGAGATGGATGTGGAGGCATTGGAGCCTTGATGATCTGCAGTATAATAGATACGACCATTGTCAAAAATGGCAGCCGTTTTGGAGAAAAATTGTCAGTAGTCCTCTCTTTGTGTTAAGCACGGCAATCTACCAATGAGGACGATGTTCCCAATAATTGAATGAACTCAGAATGCTGCATGTTTTAATCCTGCATTCCAGCATTGAGGAAGGTGAGTCTTTTGCCGAAACGCGTCTGCAAAAAGGAATAAATGCAGTTTTTAGCAACCCTGCGAGTGCCCCGTATATTTCTTGGAGCCTGAATATAAAAGCGTGAATTCTGCCATCACGCTCATGGAGGCACCAGCTGAGAGTTCGGCGGCCGTTGGTGGAATTGGAGCGGAGTTTATGTGTGCTGCCTGAACCGCCACTGAAAGAATATCCCGCCGTCTAACAAAGATGGGAATTATACAAATTCATGGAATCCAGTAATTATACCGACTCCTGCGGTGTACATCTTGGTGTAAAATCCAGTGGCAAGCGAGGGGATGCAACATGCAGCATGGAGCCAGAGTGTGGCAGGAACAGACAATTGTATACAGAACATTACGACAAGCGGCAACTTTTGATCACATTGCGCACTTACCTATGGAGGTGAGATGGATGTGGAGGCATTGGAGCCTTGATGATCGGCAGTATAATAGATACGACCATTGTCAAAAATGGCAGCCGTTTTGGAGAAAAATTGTCAGTAGTCCTCTCTTTGTGTTAAGCACGGCAATCTACCAATGAGGACGATGTTCCCAATATTTGAATGAACTCAGAATGCTGCATGTTTTAATCCTGCATTCCAGCATTGAGGAAGGCGAGTCTTTCGCCGAAACGCGTCTGCAAAAAGGAATAAATGCAGTTTTTAGCAACCCCGCGAGTGCCCCGTATATTTCTTGGAGCCTGAATTTAAAAGCGTGAATTCTGCCATCACGCTCATGGAGGCACCCGCTGAGAGTTCGGCGGCCGTTGGTGGAATTGGAGCGGAGTTTATGTGTGCTGCCTGAACCGCCACTGAAAGAATATCCCGCCGTCTAACAAAGACGGGAATTATACAAATTCATGGAATCCAGTAATTATACCGACTCCTGCGGTGTACATCTTGGTGTAAAATCCAGTGGCAAGCGAGGGGATGCAACATGCAGCATGGAGCCAGAGTGTGGCAGGAACAGACAATTGTATACAGAACATTACGACAAGCGGCAACTTTTGATCACATTGCGCACTTACCTATGGAGGTGAGATGGATGTGGAGGCATTGGAGCCTTGATGATCGGCAGTATAATAGATACGACCATTGTCAAAAATGGCAGCCGTTTTGGAGAAAAATTGTCAGTAGTCCTCTCTTTGTGTTAAGCACGGCAATCTACCAATGAGGACGATGTTCCCAATATTTGAATGAACTCAGAATGCTGCATGTTTTAATCCTGCATTCCAGCATTGAGGAAGGCGAGTCTTTCGCCGAAACGCGTCTGCAAAAAGGAATAAATGCAGTTTTGAGCAACCCCGCGAGTGCCCCGTATATTTCTTGGAGCCTGAATCTAAAAGCGTGAATTCTGCCATCACGCTCATGGAGGCACCCGCTGAGAGTTCGGCGGCCGTTGGTGGAATTGGAGCGGAGTTTATATGTGCTGCCTGAACCGCCACTGAAAGAATATCCCGCCGTCTAACAAAGACGGGAATTATACAAATTCATGGAATCCAGTAATTATACCGACTCCTGCGGTGTACATCTTGGTGTAAATTCCAGTGGCAAGCGAGGGGATGCAACATGCAGCATGGAGCCAGAGTGTGGCAGGAACAGACAATTGTATACAGAACATTACGACAAGCGGCAACTTTTGATCACATTGCGCACTTACCTATGGAGGTGAGATGGATGTGGAGGCATTGGAGCCTTGATGATCGGCAGTATAATAGATACGACCATTGTCAAAAATGGCAGCCGTTTTGGAGAAAAATTGTCAGTAGTCCTCTCTTTGTGTTAAGCACGGCAATCTACCAATGAGGACGATGTTCCCAATATTTGAATGAACTCGGAATGATGCATGTTTTAATCCTGCATTCCAGCATTGAGGAAGGCGAGTCTTTCGCTGAAACGCATCTGCAAAAAGGAATAAATGCAGTTTTTAGCAACCCTGCGAGTGCCCCGTATATTTCTTGGAGCCTGAATTTAAAAGCGTGAATTCTGCCATCACGCTCATGGAGGCACCCGCTGAGAGTTTGGCCGCCGTTGGTGGAATTGGAGCGGAGTTTATATGTGCTGCCTGAACCGCCACTGAAAGAATATCCCGCCGTCTAACAAAGGTGGCAATTATACAAATTCATGGAATCCAGTAATTATACCGACTCCTGCGGTGTACATATTGGTGTAAAATCCAGTGGCAAGCGAGGGGATGCAACATGCAGCATGGAGCCAGAGTGTGGCAGGAACAGACAATTGTATACAGAACATTACGACAAGCGGCAACTTTTGATCACATTGCGCACTTACCTATGGAGGTGAGATGGATGTGGAGGCATTGGAGCCTTGATGATCTGCAGTATAATAGATACGACCATTGTCAAAAATGGCAGCCGTTTTGGAGAAAAATTGTCAGTAGTCCTCTCTTTGTGTTAAGCACGGCAATCTACCAATGAGGACGATGTTCCCAATAATTGAATGAACTCAGAATGCTGCATGTTTTAATCCTGCATTCCAGCATTGAGGAAGGCGAGTCTTTCGCCGAAACGCGTCTGCAAAAAGGAATAAATGCAGTTTTTAGCAACCCTGCGAGTGCCCCGTATATTTCTTGGAGCCTGAATATAAAAGCGTGAATTCTGCCATCACGCTCATGGAGGCACCCGCTGAGAGTTCGGCGGCCGTTGGTGGAATTGGAGCGGAGTTTATATGTGCTGCCTGAACCGCCACTGAAAGAATATCCCGCCGTCTAACAAAGATGGGAATTATACAAATTCATGGAATCCGGTAATTATACCGACTCCTGCGGTGTACATCTTGGTGTAAAATCCAGTGGCAAGCGAGGGGATGCAACATGCAGCATGGAGCCAGAGTGTGGCAGGAACAGACAATTGTATACAGAACATTACGACAAGCGGCAACTTTTGATCACATTGCGCACTTACCTATGGAGGTGAGATGGATGTGGAGGCATTGGAGCCTTGATGATCAGCAGTATAATAGATACGACCATTGTCAAAAATGGCAGCCGTTTTGGAGAAAAATTGTCAGTAGTCCTCTCTTTGTGTTAAGCACGGCAATCTACCAATGAGGACGATGTTCCCAATATTTGAATGAACTCGGAATGCTGCATGTTTTAATCCTGCATTCCAGCATTGAGGAAGGTGAGTCTTTCGCCGAAACGCGTCTGCAAAAAGGAATAAATGCAGTTTTTAGCAACCCCGCGAGTGCCCCGTATATTTCTTGGAGCCTGAATTTAAAAGCGTGAATTCTGCCATCACGCTCATGGAGGCACCCGCTGAGAGTTTGGCCGCCGTTGGTGGAATTGGAGCGGAGTTTATATGTGCTGCCTGAACCGCCACTGAAAGAATATCCCGCCGTCTAACAAAGGTGGCAATTATACAAATTCATGGAATCCAGTAATTATACCGACTCCTGCGGTGTACATCTTGGTGTAAAATCCAGTGGCAAGCGAGGGGATGCAACATGCAGCATGGAGCCAGAGTGTGGCAGGAACAGACAATTGTATACAGAACATTACGACAAGCGGCAACTTTTGATCACATTGCGCACTTACCTATGGAGGTGAGATGGATGTGGAGGCATTGGAGCCTTGATGATCTGCAGTATAATAGATACGACCATTGTCAAAAATGGCAGCCGTTTTGGAGAAAAATTGTCAGTAGTCCTCTCTTTGTGTTAAGCACGGCAATCTACCAATGAGGACGATGTTCCCAATATTTGAATGAACTCAGAATGCTGCATGTTTTAATCCTGCATTCCAGCATTGAGGAAGGCGAGTCTTTCGCCGAAACGCGTCTGCAAAAAGGAATAAATGCAGTTTTTAGCAACCCTGCGAGTGCCCCGTATATTTCTTGGAGCCTGAATATAAAAGCGTGAATTCTGCCATCACGCTCATGGAGGCACCCGCTGAGAGTTCGGCGGCCGTTGGTGGAATTGGAGCGGAGTTTATATGTGCTGCCTGAACCGCCACTGAAAGAATATCCCGCCGTCTAACAAAGAAGGGAATTATACAAATTCATGGAATCCGGTAATTATACCGAATCCTGCGGTGTACATCTTGGTGTAAAATCCAGTGGCAAGCGAGGGGATGCAACATACAGCATGGAGCCAGAGTGTGGCAGGAACAGACAATTGTATACAGAACATTACGACAAGTGGCAACTTTTGATCACATTGCGCACTTACCTATGCAGATGAGATGGATGTGGAGGCATTGGAACCTTGATGATCAGCAGGATAATAGATACGACCATTGTCAAATATGGCAGCCGTTTTGGAGAAAAATTGTCAGTAGTCCTTTCTTTGTGTTAAGCACGGCAATCTACCAATGAGGACGATGTTCCCAATATTTGAATGAACTCGGAATGCTGCATGTTTTAATCCTGCATTCCAGCATTGAGGAAGGTGAGTCTTTCGCCGGAACGCGTCTGCAAAAAGGAATAAATGCAGTTTTTAGCAACCCCGCTAGTGCCCCGTATATTTCTTGGAGCCTGAATTTAAAAGCGTGAATTCTGCCATCACGCTCATGGAGGCACCCGCTGAGAGTTTGACCGCCGTTGGTGGAATTGGAGCGGAGTTTATATGTGCTGCCTGAACCGCCACTGAAAGAATATCCCGCCGTCTAACAAAGGTGGCAATTATACAAATTCATGGAACCCAGTAATTATACCGACTCCTGCGGTGTACATATTGGTGTAAAATCCAGTGGCAAGCGAGGGGATGCAACATGCAGCATGGAGCCAGAGTGTGGCAGGAACAGACAATTGTATACAGAACATTACGACAAGCGGCAACTTTTGATCACATTGCGCACTTACCTATGGAGGTGAGATGGATGTGGAGGCATTGGAGCCTTGATGATCTGCAGTATAATAGATACGACCATTGTCAAAAATGGCAGCCGTTTTGGAGAAACATTGTCAGTAGTCCTCTCTTTGTGTTAAGCACGGCAATCTACCAATGAGGACGATGTTCCCAATAATTGAATGAACTCAGAATGCTGCATGTTTTAATCCTGCATTCCAGCATTGAGGAAGGTGAGTCTTTCGCCGCAACACGTCTGCAAAAAGGAATAAATGCAGTTTTTAGCAACCCCGCGAGTGCCCCGTATATTTCTTGGAGCCTGAATTTAAAAGCGTGAATTCTGCCATCAGGCTCATGGAGGCACCCGCTGAGAGTTTTGCCGCCGTTGGTGGAATTGGAGCGGAGTTTATATGGGCTGCCTGAACCGCCACTGAAAGAATATCCCGCCGTCTAACAAAGATGGCAATTATACAAATTCATGGAATCCAGTAATTATACCGACTCCTGCGGTGTACATCTTGGTGTAAAATCCAGTGGCAAGCGAGGGGATGCAACATGCAGCATGGAGCCAGGGTGTGGCAGGAACAGACAATTGTATACAGAACATTACGACAAGCGGCAACATTTGATCACATTGCGCACTTACCTATGGAGGTGAGATGGATGTGGAGGCATTGGAGCCTTGATGATCACCAGTATAATAGATACGACCATTGTCAAAAATGGCAGCCGTTTTGGAGAAAAATTGTCAGTAGTTCTCTCTTTGTGTTAAGCACGGCAATCTCCCAATGAGGACGATGTTCCCAATATTTGAATGAACTCAGAATGCTGCATGTTTTAATCCTGCATTCCAGCATTGAGGAAGGTGAGTCTTTCGCTGAATCGCCTCTGCAAAAAGGAATAAATGCAGTTTTTAGCAACCCTGCGAGTGCCCCGTATATTTCTTAGAGCCTGAATTTAAAAGCGTAAATTCTGCCATCAGGCTCATGGAGGCACCCGCTGAGAGTTTGGCCGCCGTTGGTGGAATTGGAGCGGAGTTTATATGTGCTGCCTGAACCGCCACTGAAAGAATATCCCGCCGTCTAACAAAGATGGGAATTATACAAATTCATGGAATCCGGTAATTATACCGACTTCTGCGGTGTACATCTTGGTGTAAAATCCAGTGGCAAGCGAGGGGATGCAACATGCAGCATGGAGCCAGAGTGTGGCAGGAACAGACAATTGTATACAGAACATTACGACAAGCGGCAACTTTTGATCACATTGCGCACTTACCTATGGAGGTGAGATGGATGTGGAGGCATTGTAGCCTTGATGATCGGCAGTATAATAGATAAGACCATTGTCAAATATGGCAGCCGTTTGGGAGAAAAATTGTCAGTAGTCCTCTCTTTGAGTTAAGCACGGCAATCTACCAATGAGGACGATGTTCCCAATATTTGAATGAACTCAGAATGCTGCATGTTTTAATCCTGCATTCCAGCATTGAGGAAGGCGAGTCTTTCGCCGAAACGCGTCTGCAAAAAGGAATAAATGCAGTTTTTAGCAACCCTGCGAGTGCCCCGTATATTTCTTGGAGCCTGAATTTAAAAGCGTGAATTCTGCCATCACGCTCATGGAGGCACCCGCTGAGAGTTCGGCGGCCGTTGGTGGAATTGGAGCAGAGTTTATGTGTGCTGCCTGAACCGCCACTGAAAGAATATCCCGCCGTCTAACAAAGATGGGAATTTATACAAATTCATGGAATCCGGTAATTATACCGACTCCTGCGGTGTACATTTTGGTGTAAAATCCAGTGGCAAGTGACGGGATGCAACATGCAGCATGGAGCCAGAGTGTGGCAGGAACAGACAATTGTATACAGAACATTACGACAAGCGGCAACTTTTGATCACATTGCGCACTTACCTATGGAGGTGAGATGGATGTGGAGGCATTGGAGCCTTGATGATCTGCAGTATAATAGATACGACCATTGTCAAATATGGCAGCCGTTTTGGAGAAAAATTGTCATAGTCCTCTCTTTGTGTTAAGCACGGCAATCTACCAATGAGGACGATGTTCCCAATATTTGAATGAACTCGGAATGCTGCATGTTTTAATCCTGCATTCCAGCATTGAGGAAGGTGAGTCTTTCGCCGGAACGCATCTGCAAAAAGGAATAAATGCAGTTTTTAGCAACCCCGCTAGTGCCCCGTATATTTCTTGGAGCCTGAATTTAAAAGCGTGAATTCTGCCATCACGCTCATGGAGGCACCCGCTGAGAGTTTGACCGCCGTTGGTGGAATTGGAGCTGAGTTTATATGTGCTGCCTGAACCGCCACTGAAAGAATATCCCGCCGTCTAACAAAGGTGGCAATTATACAAATTCATGGAACCCAGTAATTATACCGACTCCTGCGGTGTACATATTGGTGTAAAATCCAGTGGCAAGCGAGGGGATGCAACATGCAGCATGGAGCCAGAGTGTGGCAGGAACAGACAATTGTATACAGAACATTACGACAAGCGGCAACTTTTGATCACATTGCGCACTTACCTATGGAGGTGAGATGGATGTGGAGGCATTGGAGCCTTGATGATCTGCAGTATAATAGATACGACCATTGTCAAAAATGGCAGCCGTTTTGGAGAAAAATTGTCAGTAGTCCTCTCTTTGTGTTAAGCACGGCAATCTACCAATGAGGACGATGTTCCCAATAATTGAATGAACTCAGAATGCTGCATGTTTTAATCCGGCATTCCAGCATTGAGGAAGGTGAGTCTTTCGCTGGAACACGTCTGCAAAAAGGAATAAATGCAGTTTTTAGCAACCCTGCGAGTGCCCCGTATATTTCTTGGAGCCTGAATTTAAAAGCGTGAATTCTGCCATCAGGCTCATGGAGGCACCCGCTGAGAGTTTTGCCGCCGTTGGTGGAATTGGAGCGGAGTTTATATGGGCTGCCTGAACCGCCACTGAAAGAATATCCCGCCGTCTAACAAAGATGGCAATTATACAAATTCATGGAATCCAGTAATTATACCGACTCCTGCGGTGTACATCTTGGTGTAAAATCCAGTGGCAAGCGAGGGGATGCAACATGCAGCATGGAGCCAGGGTGTGGCAGGAACAGACAATTGTATACAGAACATTACGACAAGCGGCAACATTTGATCACATTGCGCACTTACCTATGGAGGTGAGATGGATGTGGAGGCATTGGAGCCTTGATGATCGGCAGTATAATAGATACGACCATTGTCAAATATGGCAGCCGTTTTGGAGAAAAATTGTCAGTAGTCCTCTCTTTGAGTTAAGCACGGCAATCTACCAATGAGGACGATGTTCCCAATATTTGAATGAACTCAGAATGCTGCATGTTTTAATCCTGCATTCCAGCATTGAGGAAGGCGAGTCTTTCGCCGAAACGCGTCTGCAGAAAGGAATAAATGCAGTTTTTAGCAACCCCGCGAGTGCCCCGTATATTTCTTGGAGCCTGAATTTAAAAGCGTGAATTCTGCCATCACGCTCATGGAGGCACCCGCTGAGAGTTCGGCGGCCGTTGGTGGAATTGGAGCGGAGTTTATGTGTGCTGCCTGAACCGCCACTGAAAGAATATCCCGCCGTCTAACAAAGACGGGAATTATACAAATTCATGGAATCCGGTAATTATACCGACTCCTGCGGTGTACATTTTGGTGTAAAATCCAGTGGCAAGCGATGGGATGCAACATGCAGCATGGAGCCAGAGTGTGGCAGGAACAGACAATTGTATACAGAACATTACGACAAGCGGCAACTTTTGATCACATTGCGCACTTACCTATGGAGGTGAGATGGATGTGGAGGCATTGGAGCCTTGATGATCGGCAGTATAATAGATACGACCATTGTCAAATATGGCAGCCGTTTTGGAGAAAAATTGTCAGTAGTCCTCTCTTTGTGTTAAGCACGGCAATCTACCAATGAGGACGATGTTCCCAATATTTGAATGAACTCGGAATGCTGCATGTTTTAATCCTGCATTCCAGCATTGAGGAAGGCGAGTCTTTCGCTGAAACGCATCTGCAAAAAGGAATAAATGCAGTTTTTAGAAACCCTGCGAGCGCCCCGTATATTTCTTGGAGTCTGAAATTAAAAGCGTGAATTCTGCCATCACGCTCATGGAGGCACCCGCTGAGAGTTTGGCCGCCGTTGGTGGAATTGGAGCGGAGTTTATATGTGCTGCCTCAACCGCCACTGAAAGAATATCCCGCCGTCTAACAAAGGTGGCAATTATACAAATTCATGGAATCCAGTAATTATACCGACTCCTGCGGTGTACATCTTGGTGTAAAATCCAGTGGCAAGCGAGGGGATGCAACATGCAGCATGGAGCCAGAGTGTGGCAGGAACAGACAATTGTATACAGAACATTACGACAAGCGGCAACTTTTGATCACATTGCGCACTTACCTATGGAGGTGAGATGGATGTGGAGGCATTGGAGCCTTGATGATCTGCAGTATAATAGATACGACCATTGTCAAAAATGGCAGCCGTTTTGGAGAAAAATTGTCAGTAGTCCTCTCTTTGTGTTAAGCACGGCAATCTACCAATGAGGACGATGTTCCCAATATTTGAATGAACTCAGAATGCTGCATGTTTTAATCCTGCATTCCAGCATTGAGGAAGGCGAGTCTTTCGACGAAACGCGTCTGAAAAAAGGAATAAATGCAGTTTTTAGCAACCCTGCGAGTGCCCCGTATATTTCTTGGAGCCTGAATATAAAAGCGTGAATTCTGCCATCACGCTCATGGAGGCACCCGCTGAGAGTTCGGTGGCCGTTGGTGGAAATGGAGCGGAGTTTATATGTGCTGTCTGAACCGCCACTGAAAGAATATCCTGCCGTCTAACAAAGAAGGGAATTATACAAATTCATGGAATCCGGTAATTATACCGAATCCTGCGGTGTACATCTTGGTGTAAAATCCAGTGGCAAGCGAGGGGATGCAATATACAGCATGGAGCCAGAGTGTGGCAGGAACAGACAATTGTACACAGAACATTACGACAAGTGGCAACTTTTGATCACATTGCGCACTTACCTATGCAGATGAGATGGATGTGGAGGCATTGGAACCTTGATGATCAGCAGGATAATAGATACGACCATTGTCAAATATGGCAGCCGTTTTTGAGAAAAATTGTCAGTAGTCCTTTCTTTGTGTTAAGCACGGCAATCTACCAATGAGGACGATGTTCCCAATATTTGAATGAACTCGGAATGCTGCATGTTTTAATCCTGCATTCCAGCATTGAGGAAGGTGAGTCTTTCGCCGGAACGCGTCTGCAAAAAGGAATAAATGCAGTTTTTAGCAACCCAGCTAGTGCCCCGTATATTTCTTGGAGCCTGAATTTAAAAGCGTGAATTCTGCCATCACGCTCATGGAGGCACCCGCTGAGAGTTTGACCGCCGTTGGTGGAATTGGAGCGGAGTTTATATGTGCTGCCTGAACCGCCACTGAAAGAATATCCCGCCGTCTAACAAAGGTGGCAATTATACAAATTCATGGAACCCAGTAATTATACTGACTCCTGCGGTGTACATATTGGTGTAAAATCCAGTGGCAAGCGAGGGGATGCAACATGCAGCATGGAGCCAGAGTGTGGCAGGAACAGACAATTGTATACAGAACATTACGACAAGCGGCAACTTTTGATCACATTGCGCACTTACCTATGGAGGTGAGATGGATGTGGAGGCATTGGAGCCTTGATGATCTGCAGTATAATAGATACGACCATTGTCAAAAATGGCAGCCGTTTTGGAGAAAAATTGTCAGTAGTCCTCTCTTTGTGTTAAGCACGGCAATCTACCAATGAGGACGATGTTCCCAATAATTGAATGAACTCAGAATGCTGCATGTTTTAATCCTGCATTCCAGCATTGAGGAAGGCGAGTCTTTTGACGAAACGCGTCTGAAAAAAGGAATAAATGCAGTTTTTAGCAACCCTGCGAGTGCCCCGTATATTTCTTGGAGCCTGAATATAAAAGCGTGAATTCTGCCATCACGCTCATGGAGGCACCCGCTGAGAGTTCGGTGGCCGTTGGTGGAAATGGAGCGGAGTTTATATGTGCTGCCTGAACCGCCACTGAAAGAATATCCTGCCGTCTAACAAAGAAGGGAATTATACAAATTCATGGAATCCGGTAATTATACCGAATCCTGCGGTGTACATCTTGGTGTAAAATCCAGTGGCAAGCGAGGGGATGCAACATGCAGCATGGAGCCAGAGTGTGGCAGGAACAGACAATTGTATACAGAACATTACGACAAGCGGCAACTTTTGATCACATTGCGCACTTACCTATGCAGATGAGATGGATGTGGAGGCATTGGAACCTTGATGATCAGCAGGATAATAGATACGACCATTGTCAAATATGGCAGCCGTTTTGGAGAAAAATTGTCAGTAGTCCTTTCTTTGTGTTAAGCACGGCAATCTACCAATGAGGACGATGTTCCCAATATTTGAATGAACTCGGAATGCTGCATGTTTTAATCCTGCATTCCAGCATTGAGGAAGGTGAGTCTTTCGCCGGAACGCGTCTGCAAAAAGGAATAAATGCAGTTTTTAGCAACCCCGCTAGTGCCCCGTATATTTCTTGGAGCCTGAATTTAAAAGCGTGAATTCTGCCATCACGCTCATGGAGGCACCCGCTGAGAGTTTGACCGCCGTTGGTGGAATTGGAGCGGAGTTTATATGTGCTGCCTGAACCGCCACTGAAAGAATATCCCGCCGTCTAACAAAGGTGGCAATTATACAAATTCATGGAACCCAGTAATTATACCGACTCCTGCGGTGTACATATTGGTGTAAAATCCAGTGGCAAGCGAGGGGATGCAACATGCAGCATGGAGCCAGAGTGTGGCAGGAACAGACAATTGTATACAGAACATTACGACAAGCGGCAACTTTTGATCACATTGCGCACTTACCTATGGAGGTGAGATGGATGTGGAGGCATTGGAGCCTTGATGATCTGCAGTATAATAGATACGACCATTGTCAAAAATGGCAGCCGTTTTGGAGAAAAATTGTCAGTAGTCCTCTCTTTGTGTTAAGCACGGCAATCTACCAATGAGGACGATGTTCCCAATAATTGAATGAACTCAGAATGCTGCATGTTTTAATCCTGCATTCCAGCATTGAGGAAGGTGAGTCTTTCGCCGCAACACGTCTGCAAAAAGGAATAAATGCAGTTTTTAGCAACCCCGCGAGTGCCCCGTATATTTCTTGGAGCCTGAATTTAAAAGCGTGAATTCTGCCATCAGGCTCATGGAGGCACCCGCTGAGAGTTTGGCCGCCGTTGGTGGAATTGGAGCGGAGTTTATATGGGCTGCCTGAACCGCCACTGAAAGAATATCCCGCCGTCTAACAAAGATGGCAATTATACAAATTCATGGAATCCAGTAATTATACCGACTCCTGCGGTGTACATCTTGGTGTAAAATCCAGTGGCAAGCGAGGGGATGCAACATGCAGCATGGAGCCAGAGTGTGGCAGGAACAGACAATTGTATACAGAACATTACGACAAGCGGCAACATTTGATCACATTGCGCACTTACCTATGGAGGTGAGATGGATGTGGAGGCATTGGAGCCTTGATGATCAGCTAGTATAATAGATACGACCATTGTCAAAAATGGCAGCCGTTTTGGAGAAAAATTGTCAGTAGTCCTCTCTTTGTGTTAAGCACGGCAATCTCCCAATGAGGACGATGTTCCCAATATTTGAATGAACTCAGAATGCTGCATGTTTTAATCCTGCATTCCAGCATTGAGGAAGGTGAGTCTTTCGCCGAATCGCGTCTGCAAAAAGGAATAAATGCAGTTTTTAGCAACCCTGCGAGTGCCCCGTATATTTCTTGGAGCCTGAATTTAAAAGCGTAAATTCTGCCATCAGGCTCATGGAGGCACCCGCTGAGAGTTTGGCCGCCGTTGGTGGAATTGGAGCGGAGTTTATATGTGCTGCCTGAACCGCCACTGAAAGAATATCCCGCCGTCTAACAAAGATGGGAATTATACAAATTCATGGAATCCGGTAATTATACAGATTTCTCCGGTGTACATCTTGGTGTAAAATCCAGTGGCAAGCGAGGGGATGCAACATGCAGCATGGAGCCAGAGTGTGGCAGGAACAGACAATTGTATACAGAACATTACGACAAGCGGCAACTTTTGATCACATTGCGCACTTACCTATGGAGGTGAGATGGATGTGGAGGCATTGTAGCCTTGATGATCGGCAGTATAATAGATAAGACCATTGTCAAATATGGCAGCCGTTTGGGAGAAAAATTGTCAGTAGTCCTCTCTTTGAGTTAAGCACAGCAATATACCAATGAGGACGATGTTCCCAATATTTGAATGAACTCAGAATGCTGCATGTTTTAATCCTGCATTCCAGCATTGAGGATGGCGAGTCTTTCGCCGAAACGCGCCTGCAAAAAGGAATAAATGCAGTTTTTAGCAACCCCGCGAGTGCCCCGTATATTTCTTGGAGCCTTAATTTAAAAGCGTGAATTCTGCCATCACGCTTATGGAGGCACCCGCTGAGAGTTCGGCGGCCGTTGGTGTAATTGGAGCAGAGTTTATGTGTGCTGCCTGAACCGCCACTGAAAGAATATCCCGCCGTCTAACAAAGACGGGAATTTTACAAATTCATGGAATCCGGTAATTATACCGACTCCTGCGGTGTACATTTTGGTGTAAAATCCAGTGGCAAGTGACGGGATGCAACATGCAGCATGGAGCCAGAGTGTGGCAGGAACAGACAATTGTATACAGAACATTACGACAAGCGGCAACTTTTGATCACATTGCGCACTTACCTATGGAGGTGAGATGGATGTGGAGGCATTGGAGCCTTGATGATCTGCAGTATAATAGATACGACCATTGTCAAATATGGCAGCCGTTTTGGAGAAAAATTGTCATAGTCCTCTCTTTGTGTTAAGCACGGCAATCTACCAATGAGGACGATGTTCCCAATATTTGAATGAACTCAGAATGCTGCATGTTTTAATCCTGCATTCCAGCATTGAGGAAGGTGAGTCTTTCGCCGAAACGCGTCTGCAAAAAGGAATAAATGCAGTTTTTAGCAACCCCGCTAGTGCCCCGTATATTTCTTGGAGCCTGAATTTAAAAGCGTGAATTCTGCCATCACGCTCATGGAGGCACCCGCTGAGAGTTTGACCGCCGTTGGTGGAATTGGAGCTGAGTTTATATGTGCTGCCTGAACCGCCACTGAAAGAATATCCCGCCATCTAACAAAGGTGGCAATTATACAAATTCATGGAACCCAGTAATTATACCGACTCCTGCGGTGTACATATTGGTGTAAAATCCAGTGGCAAGCGAGGGGATGCAACATGCAGAATGGAGCCAGAGTGTGGCAGGAACAGACAATTGTATACAGAACATTACGACAAGCGGCAACTTTTGATCACATTGCGCACTTACCTATGGAGGTGAGATGGATGTGGAGGCATTGGAGCCTTGATGATCTGCAGTATAATAGATACGACCATTGTCAAAAATGGCAGCCGTTTTGGAGAAAAATTGTCAGTAGTCCTCTCTTTGTGTTAAGCACGGCAATCTACCAATGAGGACGATGTTCCCAATAATTGAATGAACTCAGAATGCTGCATGTTTTAATCCTGCATTCCAGCATTGAGGAAGGTGAGTCTTTCGCTGGAACACGTCTGCAAAAAGGAATAAATGCAGTTTTTAGCAAACCCTGCGAGTGCCCCGTATATTTCTTGGAGCCTGAATTTAAAAGCGTGAATTCTGCCATCAGGCTCATGGAGGCACCCGCTGAGAGTTTTGCCGCCGTTGGTGGAATTGGAGCGGAGTTTATATGGGCTGCCTGAACCGCCACTGAAAGAATATCCCGCCGTCTAACAAAGATGGCAATTATACAAATTCATGGAATCCAGTAATTATACCGACTCCTGCGGTGTACATCTTGGTGTAAAATCCAGTGGCAAGCGAGGGGATGCAACATGCAGCATGGAGCCAGGGTGTGGCGGGAACAGACAATTGTATACAGAACATTACGACAAGCGGCAACATTTGATCACATTGCGCACTTACCTATGGAGGTGAGATGGATGTGGAGGCATTGGAGCCTTGATGATCGGCAGTATAATAGATACGACCATTGTCAAATATGGCAGCCGTTTTGGAGAAAAATTGTCATAGTCCTCTCTTTGAGTTAAGCACGACAATCTACCAATGTTCCCAATATTTGAATGAACTCAGAATGCTGCATGTTTTAATCCTGCATTCCAGCATTGAGGATGGCGAGTCTTTCGCCGAAACGCGTCTGCAGAAAGGAATAAATGCAGTTTTTAGCAACCCCGCGAGTGCCCCGTATATTTCTTGGAGCCTTAATTTAAAAGCGTGAATTCTGCCATCACGCTTATGGAGGCACCCGCTGAGAGTTCGGCGGCCGTTGGTGTAATTGGAGCAGAGTTTATGTGTGCTGCCTGAACCGCCACTGAAAGAATATCCCGCCGTCTAACAAAGACGGGAATTATACAAATTCATGGAATCCGGTAATTATACCGACTCCTGCGGTGTACATTTTGGTGTAAAATCCAGTGGCAAGTGATGGGATGCAACATGCAGCATGGAGCCAGAGTGTGGCAGGAACAGACAATTGTATACAGTACATTACGACAAGCGGCAACTTTTGATCACATTGCGCACTTACCTATGGAGGTGAGATGGATGTGGAGGTATTGGAGCCTTGATGATCGGCAGTATAATAGATACGACCATTGTCAAATATGGCAGCCGTTTTGGAGAAAAATTGTCATAGTCCTCTCTTTGTGTTAAGCACAGCAATCTACCAATGAGGACGATGTTCCCAATATTTGAATGAACTCAGAATGCTGCATGTTTTAATCCTGCATTCCAGCATTGAGGAAGGCGAGTGTTTTGGCGAAACGCGTCTGCAAAAAGGAATAGATGCAGTTTTTAGCAACCCCGCGAGTGCCCCGTATATTTCTTGGAGCCTTAATTTAAAAGCGTGAATTCTGCGATCACGCTTATGGAGGCACCCGCTGAGAGTTCGGCGGCCGTTGGTGGAATTGGAGCGGAGTTTATGTTTGCTGCCTGAACCGCCACTGAAAGAATATCCCGCCGTCTAACAAAGATGGGAATTATACAAATTCATGGAATCCGGTAATTATACCGACTCCTGCGGTGTACATCTTGGTGTAAAATCCAGTGGCAAGCAAGGGGATGCAACATGCAGCATGGAGCCAGAGTGTGGCAGGAACAGACAATTGTATACAGAACATTACGACAAGCGGCAACTTTTGATCACATTGCGCACTTACCTATGGAGGTGAGATGGATGTGGAGGCATTGGAGCCTTGATGATCTGCAGTATAATAGATACGACCATTGTCAAATATGGCAGCCGTTTAGGAGAAAAATTGTCAGTAGTCCTCTCTTTGTGTTAAGCACGGCAATCTACCAATGAGGACGATGTTCCCAATATTTGAATGAACTCAGAATGCTGCATGTTTTAATCCTGCATTCCAGCATTGAGGAAGGCGAGTCTTTTGCCGAAACGCGTCTGCAAAAAGGAATAAATGCAGTTTTTAGCAACCCTGCGAGTGCCCCGTATATTTCTTGGAGCTTGAATATAAAACCGTGAATTCTACCATCACGCTCATGGATGCACCCGCTGAGAGTTCGGTGGCCGTTGGTGGAATTGGAGCGGAGTTTATATGTGCTGCGGAACCGCCACTGAAAGAATATCCCGCCGTCTAACAAAGAAGGGAATTATACAAATTCATGGAATCCGGTAATTATACCGACTCCTGCGGTGTACATCTTGGTGTAAAATCCAGTGGCAAGCGAGGGGATGCAACATGCAGCATGGAGCAAGAGTGTGGCAGGAACAGACAACTGTATACAGAACATTACGACAAGCGGCAACTTTTGATCACATTGCGCATTTACCTATGGAGGTGAGATGATGTGGAGGCATTAGAGCCTTGATGATCGGCAGTATAATAGATACGACCATTGTCAAAAATGGCAGCCGTTTTGGAGAAAAATTGGCATAGTCCTCTCTTTGTGTTAAGCACGGCAATCTACCAATGAGGACGATGTTCCCAATATTTGAATGAACTCAGAATGCTGCATGTTTTAATCCTGCATTCCAGCATTGAGGAAGGCGAGTGTTTTGGCGAAACGCGTCTGCAAAAAGGAATAGATGCAGTTTTTAGCAACCCCGCGAGTGCCCCGTATATTTCTTGGAGCCTTAATATAAAAGCGTGAATTCTGCCATCACGCTTATGGAGGCACCCGCTGAGAGTTCGGTGGCCGTTGGTGGAATTGGAGCGGAGTTTATGTTTGCTGCCTGAACCGCCACTGAAAGAATATCCCGCCGTCTAACAAAGATGGGAATTATACAAATTCATGGAATCCGGTAATTATACCGACTCCTGCGGTGTACATCTTGGTGTAAAATCCAGTGGCAAGCGAGGGGATGCAACATGGAGCCAGAGTGTGGCAGGAACAGACAATTGTATACAGAACATTACGACAAGCGGCAACTTTTGATCACATTGCGCACTTACCTATGGAGGTGAGATGGATGTGGAGGCATTGTAGCCTTGATGATCGGCAGTATAATAGATAAGACCATTGTCAAATATGGCAGCCGTTAGGGAGAAAAATTGTCAGTAGTCCTCTCTTTGAGTTAAGCACGGCAATCTACCAATGAGGACGATGTTCCCAATATTTGAATGAACTCAGAATGCTGCATGTTTTAATCCTGCATTCCAGCATTGAGGATGGCAAGTCTTTCGCCGAAACGCGTCTGCAAAAAGGAATAAATGCAGTTTTTAGCAACCCCGCGAGTGTCCCGTATATTTCTTGGAGCCTTAATTTAAAAGCGTGAATTCTGCCATCACGCTTATGGAGGCACCCGCTGAGAGTTCGGCGGCCATTGGTGTAATTGGAGCAGAGTTTATGTGTGCTGCCTGAACCGCCACTGAAAGAATATCCCGCCGTCTAACAAAGACGGGAATTATACAAATTCATGGAATCCGGTAATTATACCGACGCCTGCGGTGTACATTTTGGTGTAAAATCCAGTGGCAAGTGACGGGATGCAACATGCAGCATGGAGCCAGAGTGTGGCAGGAACAGACAATTGTATACAGAACATTACGACAAGCGGCAACTTTTGATCACATTGCGCATTTACCTATGGAGGTGAGATGGATGTGGAGGCATTGGATCCTTGATGATCGGCAGTATAATAGATACGACCATTGTCAAATATGGCAGCCGTTTTGGAGAAAAATTGTCATAGTCCTCTCTTTGTGTTAAGCTCGGCAATCTACCAATGAGGACGATGTTCCCAATATTTGAATGAACTCAGAATGCTGCATGTTTTAATCCTGCATTCCAGCATTGAGGAAGGTGAGTGTTTTGGCAAAACGCGTCTGCAAAAAGGAATAGATGCAGTTTTTAGCAACCCTGCGAGTGCCCCGTATATTTCTTGGAGCCTTAATTTAAAAGCGTGAATTCTGCCATCACGCTTATGGAGGCACCCGCTGAGAGTTCGGCGGCCGTTGGTGGAATTGGAGCGGAGTTTATGTTTGCTGCCTGAACTGCCACTAAAAGAATATCCCGCCGTCTAACAAAGATGGGAATTATACAAATTCATGGAATCCGGTAATTATACCGACTCCTGCGGTGTACATCTTGGTGTAAAATCCAGTGGCAAGCGAGGGGATGCAACATGCAGCATGGAGCCAGAGTGTGGCAGGAACAGACAATTGTATACAGAACATTACGACAAGCGGCAACTTTTGATCACATTGCGCACTTACCTATGGAGGTGAGATGGATGTGGAGGCATTGGAGCCTTGATGATCTGCAGTATAATAGATACGACCATTGTCAAATATGGCAGCCGTTTAGGAGAAACATTGTCAGTAGTCCTCTCTTTGTGTTAAGCACGGCAATCTACCATTGAGGACGATGTTCCCAATATTTGAATGAACTCAGAATGCTGCATGTTTTAATCCTGCATTCCAGCATTGAGGAAGGCGAGTCTTTTGCCGAAACGCGTCTGCAAAAAGGAATAAATGCAGTTTTTAGCAACCCTGCGAGTGCCGCGTATATTTCTTGGAGCTTGAATATAAAACCGTGAATTCTGCCATCACGCTTATGGAGGCACCCGCTGAGAGTTCGGCGGCCGTTGGTGGAATTGGAGCGGAGTTTATGTTTGCTGCCTGAACCGCCACTGAAAGAATATCCCGCCGTCTAACAAAGATGGGAATTATACAAATTCATGGAATCCGGTAATTATACCGACTCCTGCGGTGTACATCTTGGTGTAAAATCCAGTGGCAAGCGAGGGGATGCAACATGCAGCATGGAGCCAGAGTGTGGCAGGAACAGACAATTGTATACAGAACATTACGACAAGCGGCAACTTTTGATCACATTGCGCACTTACCTATGGAGGTGAGATGGATGTGGAGGCATTAGAGCCTTGATGATCGGCAGTATAATAGATACGACCATTGTCAAATATAGCAGCCGTTTTGGAGAAAAATTGTCATAGTCCTCTCTTTGTGTTAAGCACGGCAATCTACCAATGAGGACGATGTTCCCAATATTTGAATGAACTCAGAATGCTGCATGTTATAATCCTGCATTCCAGCATTGAGGAAGGCGAGTGTTTTGGCGAAACGCGTCTGCAAAAAGGAATAGATGCAGTTTTTAGCAACCCCGCGAGTGCCCCGTATATTTCTTGGAGCCTTAATTTAAAAGCGTGAATTCTGCCATCACGCTTATGGAGGCACCCGCTGAGAGTTCGGTGGCCGTTGGTGGAATTGGAGCGGAGTTTATGTTTGCTGCCTGAACTGCCACTCAAAGAATATCCCGCCGTCTAACAAAGATGGGAATTATACAAATTCATGGAATCCGGTAATTATACCGACTCCTGTGGTGTACATCTTGGTGTAAAATCCAGTGGCTTAGCGAGGGGATGCAACATGCAGCATGGAGCCAGAGTGTGGCAGGAACAGACAATTGTATACAGAACATTACGACAAGCGGCAACTTTTGATCACATTGCGCACTTACCTATGGAGGTGAGATGGATGTGGAGGCATTGGAGCCTTGATGATCTGCAGTATAATAGATATGACCATTGTCAAATATGGCAGCCGTTTAGGAGAAAAATTGTCAGTAGTCCTCTCTTTGTGTTAAGCACGGCAATCTACCAATGAGGACGATGTTCCCAATATTTGAATGAACTCAGAATGCTGCATGTTTTAATCCTGCATTCCAGCATTGAGGAAGGCGAGTCTTTTGCCGAAACGCATCTACAAAAAGGAATAAATGCAGTTTTTAGCAACCCTGCGAGTGCCCCGTATATTTCTTGGAGCCTGAATATAAAAGCGTGAATTCTGCCATCACGCTCATGGAGGCACCCGCTAAGAGTTGGGTGGCCGTTGGTGGAATTGGAGCGGAGTTTATATGTGCTGCCTGAACCGCCACTGAAAGAATATCCCGCCGTCTAACAAAGACGGGAATTATACAAATTCATGAAATCCAGTAATTATACCGACTCCTGCGGTGTACATCTTGGTGTAAAATCCAGTGGCAAGCGAGGGGATGCAACATGCAGCATGGAGCCAGAGTGTGGCAGGAACAGACAATTGTATACAGAACATTACGACAAGCGGCAACTTTTGATCACATTGCGCACTTACCTATGGAGGTGAGATGGATGTGGAGGCATTGGAGCCTTGATGATCGGCAGTATAATAGATAAGACCATTGTCAAATATGGCAGCCGTTTTGGAGAAAAATTGTCAGTAGTCCTCTCTTTGTGTTAAGCACGGCAATCTACCAATGAGGACGATGTTCCCAATATTTGAAGGAACTCAGAATGCTGCATGTTTTAATCCTGCATTCCAGCATTGAGGAAGGCGAGTCTTTCGCTGAAACGCGTCTGCAAAAAGGAATAAATGCAGTTTTTAGCAACCCCGCGAGTGCCCTGTATATTTCTTGGAGCCCTAATTTAAAACAGTGAATTCTGCCATCACGCTCATGGAGGCACCCACTGAGAGTTCGGCGGCCGTTGGTGGAATTGGAGCGGAGTTTATGTGTGCTGCCTGAACCGCCACTGAAAGAATATCCCGCCGTCTAACAAAGACGGGAATTATACAAATTCATGGAAACCGGTAATTATACCGACTCCTGCGGTGTATATCTTGGTGTAAAATCCAGTGGCAAGCAAGGGGATGCAACATGCAGCATGGAGCCAGAATAAATGCCGTTTTTAGCAACCCCGCAAGTGCCCCGTATATTTCTTGGAGCCTGAATTTAAAAGCGTGAATTCTGCCAACACGCTCATGGAGGCACCCGCTGAGAGTTCGGCGGCCATTGGTGGAATTGGAGCGGAAAATATATATATATATATAGCCCCAAGCAAAAGAGAATAAAGGTTCTTATACCGTATGTTGGAGATTGCTGTGTCGTCATTCCGGTGCAGGAGCAGGAGTGCTGGATTTGTTTGTTGAGATATATATATATATATGTATATATATGCATATGCATATATATATATATATATATGTCGAAGGTTTCACCTCAAAGATCCCAGGAATCACAAAGCTCATGAAAACCGGAACAGATGAAAACAGACCCAGCTGTAAGTGCAAGTGAGTATTTATTTTTAAAAGCTCAGCATGCCTGCCATGACGCGTTTCAGCCTACCAGAGGCCTTGTTCACATAGCGCCTTGTGAGTAGTATGCCAACATTTAAAGTGCAAAGTGCATATATATATATATGCAAAAAACAGTCCAGCCAGGGCACTAGCCCATCACCAGCTCTATAACCATTGTTGCTTTGTTGAAAATAGAGTATTAGTCTTAATTTTTTGACTTCATGAATTGTTGTTTTTGCACATGCAAGATTTATAATAACAATGTTTCTTTATCTACGTTTTGTCATTTTATAATGAATCGATAAAGTTTTTAAGTCTGTTTTCTACTTTGCACAGTGTGTTTATGTCTATTGTATAACACAGGAAATGTTTAAAAGGTCACTGCCACTTCCAGGTCTTTGTATGACTTTTTGACAAAGACCGTGCTGTCGAAACGCGTCAAGTCAATAAATACTTTACTCCTATATCGAAACCCTGAGTGCGACCTTTTCTTACGCTCTGGCAGCGCAAGATTATTGCAGATATATATATATATATATATATATATATATATATATATTGTTATCAAATCTGTCCACAGAACGAAGCTGCACTCTTCGCAAGGTTCAATTTCAGGTAAAGACAAAACTCTCTTCATTTAGAATCCATGCCTATATTGTCTTACGCATTTCGGACTCACATGAGTCCTTGATCACAGGCTGCATATTAGAGGTGCAACAACATCACAGGCTGCATATTAGAGGTGCAACAACATCAAACACCAGTTTGAAATATAAATTGCGTATTTACATTTATGTTCCATAACTGACTCTGCCCAGTCAAAGTCAAACGGACCTGCATTCTTTTCAGCAGTGGTGCAAAGTTCACGGCAAACTTAAAAAAAAAAAATATATATATATAGACCGAGAAGAGAGACAAAGGGATAATCAGGCATAGTATAGATATAAGTAAAAAGAAAGAAAAAGATGAAAAAAATAAAAAGATAGAAAGATAATACTGCACAATTTATTTTACAATGAAATGTAATGTAGTAAAAGTGATTTTGAAATGGTCAATAACTGTGCATGTAAGTAAAAATTGTGAAAAAAAAGAGAAAAAATTGTAATAAGGCACCGATACTAGTTTTGCATTGTATAACGGTCAACAATATTTCTTCTATGTTTATCATCCCGTGTAACTAACCGACCTTGATAAAAGCATTAACAAAATGGTGCTCAGCATGAAATGCGTTAGAACAGGAACATCCACGTGGAATAAAGAGTGATTTTTGACAAGCCTGCTGTTTCGGGGTCCAGTGTGAATTAAACTGGAAATTGGAATTTATACATTATATATATATATATATATATATATATATATATATATATATATATATATATATATATATATATATATATATATATATATATATATATATATATATATATATATAACCTACTGGCGGTATATTTAGGACCAAATTCCCCTAGGAAAATCATTTTATGTTTTGCTAATAACTTTGGCACCGTTTGATTAATCTTCACAAAATTGTCAAAACTAGTTTGCCAGTCACTTCAGCTGCTGTCTGGAAAGTTTCGGGGTGAGTCGTCAGGCGGTGACTGAGAAAAAGGGGGTCCCAAAACATTTTCCCCATGCAATTTCCCATAGCAATTTTAGACACAACTACAGCCCGAACTGCTGAACCAAATTGCACCAAATTTAGCAAAAAGCTAGATCTTGGTACAGAAAGAGTGCTTTGCGTGATTTGGTGTAAATCTGTTCAGTAGTTTTGGAGTTATTAACTGAATAAAATGTTTGTATATCTAGAGACGTGGATCCACCACGAATTCATTGCGGTGGATCCGCAGATCCACGCGCCAACAGCAATGCATGATTGGCTGGCGGCAACCTGAGAGAAAAGTTGAGGCCTCCATTTTGTGAATTGGGACATGGTTCCCTTGGGGAAATAAATTAGAAATAGGATATAAGGGGTCAGAATAGAGGTACTCTGACACCATGGGACTGATAGAAGGGGGTGTGTGAGAGCCTTCCAGGGGAAGAAATTGTGGGAAAATGTTTTTTTGTGCACATGAAGATCCACTGATTTTCCGCGATGCTCAGCGCAGGTCCCGCTGTGAATCCGTTGCAGATCTGCTGATCCGGACCCCAATTAAAAAACCAAATACACTCACTCACACACTCTCTCATATACCCACACACTGACTTACACATTCATAAACCCACTCACACATTCATAAACCCACTCACACATCCATACAGTCACTCACATATTCATTCTCGACCCACACAGGCACTCACACAGGTACTCACACAGCCATGAACACACCCATACAGCCACTTACACATCCACTCACAGACCCACACAGTCACTTACACATCCACTAAAAACCCATACAGCAAAACCACTGACATACCCATTCACACACAGATACACCACTCACCTACCACTCAGAGACCCACACAGCCACTTACACACCTACTCTTACACCGACCCTCCACACACGCGCATGCCTACTTACACACCCACACAACCACTCACACATCCACACAGCCATTTACTCACCCATGCAGAAACCCAGAAAATCACTCACACACCCATACAGACACTCACATACCCAGTCACAAATCCATACAGCCACTCACACACCCTCTGATGCACCCATACAGTCAGTAATACATCCACTCAGAGACCCATACAACCACTCACACACCCACACTGGCACCCATATACCCAGCCAGAGACCCAGAAAACCACCCACACACCCATTTACACACTCATACAGCCACTCACACACTCAGTCACACACCCATACAGTCACTGATAAATCTACACAGAGACCCAGAGAACCACTCACACATGCACACACAGCCCCACACAGGCCCTCACACACTCACTCTCGCATTCATACACCCACTTACACACCCACTCAACCACTCAAACACACAATAACAAACCCAGAGAACCCCTCATATATCCACTAATAGACCAACACAGGTACTCACACACCCACTCAGACACTCACACACCCATGTACACACTCATACCACTAGTGACACACCCACTCACAGACCCACACAGCCACTAACACACCCAGGGGCCTGTGGTTTGGCTGTCTATGGGTGGTTGGCCACAGTGCCTGGACACAGGCCAGGTCGTGTGGCCAGCCCTCCACTGAGCATGGCAAAAGGCTGTGCATAGCATGGGGTTGGTTGCATGAAGGGGGTTTGCTGTAGGACCTGACCACAGGCAAGGCCTTGTGGTCAACTTACCATAGCGCATGGCCAAAGGCTGTGCACAGCGTGGGGTTGGCTACATGCGGGGGGTTGGATACAGGGAATGGCCCCAGCCCTTCAGCCATGCTTGGCAGCGGTTGGATGAATGTATTGTAATTAAGAAATTACTGAAAAAATCAAAGCTTAAGGTGAAGTTATAGTTAGGAAATAGTATTAAAAACTGTAGAAATTCACTGAAAAAACGAAGGTTACAGGGATGTTATAGTTAGAAAATAGAGTTTAAAAAACCTTAGAAATTCACTAAAAATCAAAGGTTATAGGGACGTTATAGATAGGTTCAGATTTTATGCACATAAAACCATAGAAATTGAGCAGTGATAATTATAGTTATCTCAAGAAACTATAACTCCTGCCCTAAGGTAACTATAACTTGTGGCTTCACCATGCACTGCTAATTACCCCACATATTACATTAGTCCTAACATCTTCTATGACATCATTGATAATATCACTGCAATATTTGCAATATAATTATTGATGAGAAATCTGTGCATGGCGGGGCGCGGGTTATAGTTGCATTATGCATTATGACCTTCTGTATTCTCCACCTTCCCCTTATCTACTTTAGTGTTCGCTTTAACATAGCATACCTCCTTGTATATTCTTTAATATTACCTCTGTTTCTGCAGCTGACCTTTTCCTGTCTTTAGCTTTCTTACCCCTCCCCCCTTTTTGGTACTGTGACAGTAACCTTTCCCTTACCCCCTTTTGTAAGATGAATAGGAAGGAACGCAGGCTCAAAACATGTAGGTTGACAGGAGACCTTATTGAGCAAATGGTCTATAGTACAGAAACCTAGATGGTTATGGACCTCCAAAGGAGGTTGTATGCAGCTCACCACAAGTCTAACTCTCAGAATGCCAACTCTGTGGACCCCCATCATGCAAGGATTCATGATGTTATGAAAGAGCAGCATGGCAGGATATCAATATCATATGCCCTTTCCATTCCTCTCCCCTCCTTTCATCATTGTTTTTCTAATCCTTTCCTAGCCATTTCACTCATGTATTACCTTCTCATAATATTGAATTGTTGACTTCTTGATTTTTAAAACATCAAGTAAACCGTTCAAAGTGATAGTTTGGATTGCTATAACTTCACATTAATTTTGTTACGTATTGCTTTTTAACTTGTGCAAAATACTGCAGCTGGTAATGCTATTCTAAATATATCCATTGTGTTTTTGTCTAAATCCTCAAGTATTCCAGGCTGCTGCTGAGAAGTGCACAGACCATCAAGTGAGGGAGGGGAGTAAGAGACATCTGGGAGGAGTAGTGAATAACTTTCATTTCTCAATGATAACTGCTACCTTTGTTAAGGTATTCCTTCCTTGTTTCCGAGCCCAGATACTAATCCTTTTATAAATATCCAGATGGCTGTGTTTGTTGCAGCCTATCTAGCATTGAAAGTAATTGGTAGAAGAAGAGGAGCATTTATTAGTGCCCACTCATACCAACCACCTCCTCCGTCTGTTCTGTCCAGCCCACAAATTAGAAATCTATCTCGGCATGTGCCCCATTTCTACCACAGTTTCTGCCCAAGAGTCTAGCTTTCAAGGCTTCCATTACTGATCTATTTTCTACCTTCCATCCACCATACAACTAAGCCTGCTACATGTCTGATCACCTGTGTGTAAAGCCAAACTTAAACCTAGAACAAGCCAAGACGTTTAATTAGAACTTACCTTACCCAACACTTACTTGCTCTATAGTGCAGGAACCAAATATCTGTCATGCATTTAATGAATTTGGGGTGGGGGTGTAGTGTGGGAGTGGGATAAGATCAGGGCCATTGGACTCTATTATTCAGTAGAAAAGGTAATGTCTACTACCTCCCCTGATATGCCCAATTCCTTAAGGGACTTTCTTAATACTGGTGGTATGTGCCCTACAACTTACAAGGAAGATGTCACAAGAAAAACAAGGTTCTCCTTATTCTTAATTCTCAAAGGACTCTCATTTACAGCATAGGCAACAAAACTAAAAGAAAACACAGAGCCAGTGGAAAATCCAAGACAAATACCATCATGATAAAACAACTAGCAACATAGAGATTTGTTTTACTAAAGTGTGCATAATAAAGCCCTCAAGTCTCAAGACGCAAGAGAAGGATAATCCATGGGTCATATGTTGTAGTAGAAAACACACTACCTATCCTGACACAACCATTGTTGTAATTCATTCTCTGCACTATGATGTCCCTTTCTGGTCTGTGTAGGTGGGTTGGCATGGGCAAATTTGCAGAGTTTGGTAACCTCTTCTTGTAACAGTTGGTGTAACTTTAATCACATCTGCCCCGCCAAGTATGAAATCTGTTGATGGTGGAAATTAACAGCACATCAGATTGGGGGAAGAGGGTTAGAGATTTCATGATGGGTAGGGGGAATTAGGGAAAGGTGAGAAATCAACAAACACGACATTCATCAAGTCCATGAGCACGTCACATCTGTTGTAGAAGGAAGATGACAGTTCAGTTACCAAATTCAAACAGTCTTTCAGCCCCCCAGACTCCCAAGTTAGTTAAATGTTACTAAGGCTTGAAAAATGCAAAATAGGGAGGACCCACCCAGTTCAAAAATAGTTATAAGAAAAGAGAAAATATACTGTATAGAATGGGACAGCTCATCTGCATTCTTCTGGTCTTGGGTGCAGGGCTGAACCACAGAGCAGGAGCGCCATAGAGCTTTCTTGCAGGAGAGAAGGTCTGTGGCATGCAAAAAGAAAATGACAATATTGGAGAGTCAGGGTAAGCATGGGCATGAGAAACCACATGGTGGAGCATAGGCTAGTGCAGTAGTGTGACATTAACTAAGAACAAATCTTGTACCAATCCCAGATAACTACACAACTAGCTGCATATACCCGGCTGACCATCCAAACAGTAAAAGCATTCAGCTGTGCCCATCATATGACATGACCAGACCACACCATTTAATTCACGTTTGCCACTTGAGCCACTACTCTGAATTTTCCTAATCAATGCACCTCTTTCCAGTCCACAGGGTTAGCTTCTTTTACTGCTCTTGTTTCCCAAAGAAGCAGATAAGAATTGGTACTTCTTCTGGCTGTTGTGAACGGTACTTTAGGATTTCATCCAAGAAGAGATCAACCTGTTGAACAAGAAAATGAAAAGAAATTGAGAATCAGTTTAGTTTAGGTAAACTGAGTTGTCTCTGAAGAATCTAGAGATGATAGACTAAAGAAAAGACAATCAAGTAAAGTAGCTAGCCCAATGACACATGTAAGGCAAGCATTTGCCCAGAATGATCACCCAGATATTACATATCAAATTTAGCTTACCAGACCGGCCTAGCCATCACATGAATCATCATAATTTTGTATTTATTGGTGCACGTTACCTGTTAAAGTGTGGAGTCGATTTACCTATGTGTCAATCTTTCCCATGGAAGCGATGCACAAACAGTGCAGCCTTTTAAACCTTCGCTGGCAGCCCAGCATGGGAATGAATCAAAGGATAGGGATGTGAGACATATTCTTGTTATTTTTATGAAATGGAGGTTTCCACTGCAGACTGATACCATTACTAGTTTCGAAGTCTATGGTTGAAGCAAAGGTGAAACTAGTCTGTCTCGCCTCTCACCGCTCAGTCATCCCGAGCAAAACAATTGCTAAAACCTTCTTGATTGATTATCTGTACTACGTACACTGGTCAATTTAAGTTTATTTACAATTGTCGACATAAGCCGCTCACCAAATATATATATATATATATATATATATATATATATATATATATATATATATATATATATATATATATATATATATATATATATATATATATATATATATATATATATTATCTACTGGCGGTCGCCAGTAGATAGTTATAGTTACAACCTATTATCCATAGGAAATCCGCGACATTCTATTTGAAATAACTCTCTTGCCGGTTGACGTATCTTCGCAAAATTTTCAAACTTTATGGCCCGCTCCGGTCCGCTCCTACCCTGAAAGTCTCGGGGATTCGTCAGCTGGGGCCGAGAAAAAGGGGGTCCCAAAACGCGTTTTCCCATGCAATTTTCCATAGGAAACTTTAGACACGGCTACAGCCCGAACTGCTGAACGGAATTACACCAAATTTGGCAAAGAGGTAGTTCTTGGTTCAGAAAGAACCCTTTTTGTTAAATGGTGTAAATCCGTTCAGTAGTTGCTGAGAAAATCAAAAGAAAAAGGTAGTGATATCTAGGGCCGCGGATCCTCCCGAGCACGAGCTTTATGTTAATTGGCTGTCAACACTCCAAACCAGGAAATGTTGGCAGCCATTTTGTCCTCGGTAGAACCGAGGACAGAAACAAGTGCGCAAAGCGCACAAAGGGGGCAGGGCAGAAACCCCTGACCCCTAGGTCTGCTCAGGGGTCCCACAAGGACCCCCTGGGCAAAATTTTTTTATTTTTTTTTAAAAATCGGCAGGATGCGCTCAGGGAGCGCGAACCCTGCCGAAAAATCAAGCGCGGTCTCCGCGCTCGATGTTAATTGGCGCCCGGGTGGGCCAAGTCCCGGGGGCATGCTGGGGGGTTAATTTATGTGTGGGGGCCTCTAAGGGCCCTCAAGCCCCGGGGACCACCACCCCCGGGGCTTTATGTAGAATGGTGCGGGAGGGCTCTGAGCCCTCCCGCAGCCCCGGGACCACCACCTCCCGGGGCTTCTTTTTTAATTAAAAACCTGTGTGGGGGCTCCAGCCCCCACACGCCCGGGACCACCACCTCCCGGGGCACTAAGAAAATTAAAATGGGGGTCCGTTTT
Source organism: Calotriton arnoldi (assembly GCA_963921515.1). Taxonomy (NCBI): domain Eukaryota; kingdom Metazoa; phylum Chordata; class Amphibia; order Caudata; family Salamandridae; genus Calotriton; species Calotriton arnoldi. Next base: position 224,095 of record CAWUFW010006753.1, on the reverse strand, counting down.
GGACCCCCAGAGCCCCGGGACCACCACCTCCCGGGGCTTTCAAATGTAGGGAGGGGGCCGTGCGGCCTCCTCCTGGAGCCTGTGGTGGCCCTGGGGACCGCCACCCCAGGGCCGGCTCCTGCAGTGTCCCGGGTGCCTACCCCGGGACACTGCTGTTTGTAATGACAGGACGGAGCCTCGCGGCTCCGTCCTGTCATTGCAAACTTGCTTTGGATATTGGAAGAGAGAGCAGGAAACCTGCTCTCTCTTCCAATATCCAAAGCCGATTGCTTTTCACATGGGGAGCAGCATGTTAGCTGCTCCCCATGTGTAAGCAATGCCGGCTCCCGTAGGACACGGGAGCCGGCGGGACTGTGGGGGTTTGGGGACCCCCACAGTCCCCAACGAGAGGCCAGGCCCCGGGGGATGGGGTCCCCGGGGCCATAAGAGGCCACGGAGGGGGCCACGCAGCCCCCTCCCCAAAGTAACACAAATTAAAAAAAAAAAGTGCAAGGCCGGCCCCGGGGGATGGGGTCCCGGGGCCTTAAATGGCCTGAGGAGGGGGCCACGCAGCCCCCTCCAAATAAAAAAAAGAGGCCATGCCCCGGGGGATGGGGTCCCCAGGGCCAATACAGGCCCATACAGGCCCAGGGAAGGGGGCCCCCTTACTAAAAAGTAATTTTAACCGTACTTACCAGTAACTTGAATTTCCTTCCATAGGCTAACATTGACTGGTTTCACTTGGAAATTCTTCTAAGTGTGGAGTTTTGGAACTTTAAAATATTCCTCTAAAATCAGCCGAAATACGAATTCCGATTTACTCACCTGTTATCAGGAGAGACCTCAGTGCTGCATCTTTCAGCCCAGTACTGATCCTCAAAAGTAATTTTAACCGTACTTACCGGTAACTTGAATTTCCTTCATAGGCTAACATTGATTGGTTTCACTTGGAAATTCTTCTAAGTGTGGAGTTTTGGAACTTTAAAATATTCCTCTAAAATCAGCCGAAATACGAATTCCGATTTACTCACCTGTTATCAGGAGAGACCTCAGTGCTGCATCTTTCAGCCCAGTACTGATCCTGAAAAGTAATTTTAACCGTACTTACCGGTAACTTGAATTTCCTTCATAGGCTAACATTGACTGGTTTCACTTGGAAATTCTTCTAAGTGTGGAGTTTTGGAACTTTAAAATATTCCTCTAAAATCAGCCGAAATACGAATTCTGATTTACTCACCTGTTATCAGGAGAGACCTCAGTGCTGCATCTTTCAGCCCAGTACTGATCCTCAAAAGTAATTTTAACCGTACTTACCGGTAACTTGAATTTCCTTCATAGGCTAACATTGACTGGTTTCACTTGGAAATTCTTCTAAGTGTGGAGTTTTGGAACTTTAAAATATTCCTCTAAAATCAGCCGAAATACGAATTCCGATTTACTCACCTGTTATCAGGAGAGACCTCAGTGCTGCATCTTTCAGCCCAGTACTGATCCTCAAAAGTAATTTTAACCGTACTTACCGGTAACTTGAATTTCCTTCATAGGCTAACATTGACTGGTTTCACTTGGAAATTCTTCTAAGTGTGGAGTTTTGGAACTTTAAAATATTCCTCTAAAATCAGCCGAAATACGAATTCCGATTTACTCACCTGTTATCAGGAGAGACCTCAGTGCTGCATCTTTCAGCCCAGTACTGATCCTGAAAAGTAATTTTAACCGTACTTACCAGTAACTTGAATTTCCTTCCATAGGAATCCATTGTCTGGTTTTCAGCAGAAAAGTTTCAGTGTCGATTTTCACAAACTACAAATATTCCTAAAAATCGCCTGTTTGACTTAAACGCATTCTTTCAACTGTTTACAGGAGATGCACCAGTGCTGGATCCAGGATCCAACACTGAGTAAGATAAAGTAACGATAACAGTTTTTAACTTCTAAGTGAATTTCCTTCCATAGGATAACATTGGTGATTCTATGAGAAAAAGTTTCTAAGTGTGAACTTTTAAAGTACAATAATATTCCTTAAAAATCACGACTGTAACCAAAACGCTTTTACTCAACTGTTTACAGGAGATGTCCCAGGACTGAATCTAGGATCCAGTAATGTGGTTAGAAAAGTAATCCATAAAGTAACTAATTGCATTTAACTAGAAATTCACATTGAGCTGAATGTTGCATTGTGTTTGAAAATGTGTTGCCCATTGCAACAACTGTAACTACTGTACTTAAAAGTCTATTGCCTATGTGCAAAGTAATTAAACTAAAGTAATTCATTCTGAGAAAGTATTTTTTGTAATGTAATGTATAATGTAATTACAATGTAATTTAAAAAATAAAATATGTAAAAAAAATTGTTTCTAAAAATTTGGAAATCAGTATGAAAAAAATGTATATAACAATTAATACATTTAAAAATTGTCATTTACAAAACCTTTGAAATTCACTGAAAAAACTGTAGGTTTCAGACATGTTATAGTTACAAATTAGCATTTAAAAAACCTTTGAAATTCACTGAAAAAACCATAGGTTTCAGGGACGTTATAGTTACAAATTAGCATTTAAAAACCTTTGAAATTTACTGAAAAACCATAGGTTTTAGGGACAGTTATAGTTAGTTGGACATTGCACTCGTACAAAACCCGTGAAATTCCCCGTTATAGTTAGTCCAGCTAACTATAACTCGCGCCCGCAATGCACTGCTGATGACGTCACATATTACATCACTCATGACATGGTCAGTGACATCACTGATGACATCACTGGTGACATCTCAAATGACATCACTGATGACATCATCCACGTGATAATCTGATGCACCTCCTCACACCCTAATATAACCTTTGATACACCCACTCTAAATTACAGACTGCCATTCGCAAAACCATAGACACTCCAACACCAATAACTACATACCCACTCACTGATTCTTAGGTCTACGCACACATCCACTCACTCACCCGTACAGTCACTCATACTTACGGTCACTCAGTACAGGACTATCATATGCACTCATACTCCTATATAGACACTCAAACACCGCCACTCATCCATAGAGGTACTCACACACCTAGTCAGTCATGCAAATAATTAAACACACTACCATTTACTCACCTATACAGTTATACACACACCAGCTCACTTACTCATACAAATAGTAGCACATTCTTACGCTCTTATACAATCACTGATACAAGCACACACTCATCCATACAGCCACTATCACAATCACTCACTCTCGCTTATAGCTATTTATATACTCCAACACACATATATACTGCCTTTCACATATGTAGTTACTCACACATGTACCACTGGGACATACATTCACTCACTAACACACTCTACACACACTTACCCACCCATACAGTCTATCACAGTTGCACTCTTGAAACCATCCACCCAGTGAATCACCCACTCACACATCTATGCACAGAGTTGCACACACCCTCCCACACAAACACTCAGGCACCCATACAGATACTCAGACAAGCATTCAATAACTCATATAGACACTCATGTAGCTATTCACAAACACATGCAGCCACTTACACAGCAACAGACAGACGGATACAGACATTCACCCAGTTTAGTCACTAACCCATGCATTCAGTAAGATACGTTAAATCACTCACTTATAGAGTCAGTCACGCACCTACTAAATCATCCATACAGACACTTACACACCCACTCATTCTTCAATACGTCTTTTCCTATATATATAAAAATATATAAACTTTACAGAAACACACAGTCACTGGATGATGTCATCAGTGATGTCATCAGTGATGTCATTTGAGATGTCATCAGTGATGTCATCAGTGATGTCACTGACCATGTCATGAGTGATGTAATATGTGACGTCATCAGCAGTGCATTGCAGGGGCGCGAGTTATAGTTAGCTGGACTAACTATAACGGGGAATTTCACGGGTTTTGTACGAGTGCAATGTCCAACTAACTATAACTGTCCCTAAAACCTATGGTTTTTTCAGTGAATTTCAAAGGTTTTTTAAATGCTAATTTGTAACTATAACGTCCCTGAAACCTATGGTTTTTTCAGTGAATTTCAAAGGTTTTTTAAATGCTAATTTGTAACTATAACATGTCTGAAACCTACAGTTTTTCAGTGAATATATATATATATATATAATTTTTTAAAGCAGTTATATCTGTTCTATTGCTGTTTTATATATTTAGTCAATAAAGTAGAATTTGTCCTCAAACTAAGGGGAGAGTAATTCAAAAGATGATCACTCATCATACTTTTAATGTCAGATCAACTGCCCTCATCCACATTTGTGTCTTTTGGAACATTATAATTCTTTGGTGTGAAGTGTTTGTTCATTTTATTTATCATCAATCTCTCCATGTTTTGAGGAGAGAGACGGATCTTTCTGAATGTGACAACTACCCCAGCTGCAGTGAACACATGCCCTGAAGAAACAATAGCTAAATTACTTGCTAGTTCCTTCATTGCCAGCCTGCTGAGTTCTGAACATTGTTCCTTCATCCCATGTCAATAGGTCATTAGGTCTTTATTCAGGTACACCTCTATTGGGTTATCCAGTTAGTCTTGGACCATCTTCTCAATTGTCATTGGTGCTGCCACTTGCTAAACCTGGGTTGCCTGTGCACTTTACTTAAGTCCTGCCATACAAAACCAACCCATTGCAGAGGCTGGCAGTGAAGCTGAAGATGTTGTTGCTGTGGTTTTAGTAGACAGTGATGGTGTTGGTTGCTGCTGCAAGGACAGAGCAAACAGCACAACCCTTTCTGGATGTTGAAGGCTGTAGTTTTGCCTTGGTCTTGAATTTACAGTCATTCTTCTTCTAGAGCACCCACTTTCCTGATGATCCACATCTCGAAAATTGAGACATTCAGTTCTGATAAGTGAGTGAAAGTGGCCAGCGGATGCAGTATTGTGGAACAGATGTACTCTTGTGGAGGACACAATCTATTTTCTCAGACTTTGATTGGTTCTCAAGCAAATAATTAAACCATTGACCAAAGCACCTGCTTCTTCATTAACATTGCTAAATGTTTTTTCACCATTTCCAAATGTTTTGCAAATGTGCCAGCAGCAGGTGCAACAACGGGATCACTTGGTTCATTGTATTGTCCTCCTTATTGGCTTTCCAGGTCATAATCCAGGTCATAATCTAAAAAAGGAGTTGTATTTGGATCAGGGACTCCACTAGCCCCCGTTTGTCTACCTGCATCGTTATGGCTATGGTAGCTATATCCCCTCTCCTTTGAATTACATAATTATTAATAGACCTGCACTGTTCAAACAGGAACTGCAGCATGTAGTATGTTGAGTTCAAAGGTGCTGACATCATCTCTATGAGGGCCTTTACAGGTAGTTTATTTTCACGCTGAATGATCCTCAACTGCTTCTGGGCTTTGAACGAATAGCTAAAATTCTTTGACAGGTGGTGAGTATGTTGCTGAATACTTCTGTTTTTGAGGAAGTCCTGCTCAATTAGGTATATGCAATGCACTTAACACAGGACTCTGAAGTATCCTTCATCAACCATGGCTTTGACAATATTACTGCCATTGTCAGTGGCAACAGATTCCAGGGCTGAGACCTCTGAGCTGAAGCCATTCGTAATATTAAATTTGTTCAAGATATCGGCAGCTGTAAGCAATTTTTCTATGGCGAACAAAGCAACTGTTGCATGCCACTGAATGCTCCAAAAAGCATCATCAACGGCAAGACTAACAGCTAGCTGTTGCTTCACTCCCTTGAAGAAGATCCAGTGTGCAGTGATGCACATGCAATCTGTTACTTGACAGCTGGTCCACATGTCCGTTGTGAGGTGGATGGACTGAACAGCCTGCTCCTTCATATCATTTCCAACCAAGTGCAGCATTTGATGGTGCAGCACTGGCAAAACAACAGTAGAAAAATAGGTCCAGCTTGGAACCTTCCATTTTGGGAAGAGCGTCTCCAAAAATTCAAGAAACCCCTCAGATACCATAAAAGTAAAAGGGAGGAGGTCAAGCACTAACATTGTTGCCAGCTTCCCAAATGGACTTTCTCATGGAATCGGTGGTACATAGCTTTGATAGTTCATTGTTGTGACTGTTTTCTTTGTCATACTTCTACTAGTGCTTGGTTGCTTCTGGGTGATGCTCTGTCCCTTGTGTGATTCTGAGGTTTCAGCTGGTGATGACTGCATGCGATGTGCGACTGTTGTAGGGCTGCTTTGGAAAAGGCTAACTTCCTGTTCTTTCTCACCACCACCTCTATCTTTCAGTTGACCTTCTTCTCTCTCACAATGCTATTTTCTTGAGACGCTCTTCCCACACAATTGTGTGTTGATTTTTCATCTGCAACAGAAATCACAAAAGAAGGTCAAGGAGTACTTGCTCCCAAAGATACACAATACCACTTTAGGTACGACTAAGTGGCAACGTGGTCCTAACTTGGATAATGTGGCTCTGTCTCTACTTCTACGGAAGAAATTTTCTTTTAGGATGGAAACCCTTACACGCCGTTTGCTGGCATGCTGTATCATAGGGTTCTTCCTCACACCATAAATGAAGTCTATGGTGTGGGGTACTACTCCTCCACAGGAAAGGAGCTCTTTGGATGATACTACCTATGTAGGCAATCAGTGTTGGTGATGTTGCCGAGGATAGGGAAGTGCAACCCAACCCCTTGCTCACAGTTAGGTTCAAGATTTTCCCCATCTATTTTTTTAACTCTTGGAGACATATAAAGTTATTTCAAGTTCCACCAAGAGATAGTTTTAATTTGCACTTTAATTTGCATTTGAAAATTTCAACAGTGTGGATGCAGCAGATATTGCAGACAAAAAGATAGTGTTGCTTTCCTCCAAAATCCAAATCTGAAATAAATGACCAAGGGCAGAACAAAGCAAACTGATAAGCCTTCCAAACAAGAAGAGGAAGTTGCTACTGTATGCACAATAGCCTTCCAGTCTCTATAGCACTTTCCTCCTTTAAAAAAAAAAAAAGCAACAAATTACCCTAATGATCCGTTTTGGTAAAAATTCAACTTTAAAATATATTTTTGAGTTGACTTTCCAGTCGCATTTCCCCTCGCTCACATTTGAAATTGTAGTTTCGCACTCAAACTTTACCTAAGTGGTCCACTTGGGTAAAACAGCAACCTAAAGCGTTTATTAACCATCTGCATTAAAGAACTGCAGTCCCATCGGGGAGATTAATTGAGCTATTGCCCACAGTCACATAATGCTGAGCTGAGCTGCTGCCGGGGATCGGACCGTGAGCCTGGCACTCTGGAGTCAGCCACTCTGGCCGCTGCGCCCCACCTCTCCTCACAAGTTTGTATTGGGAAAATGCTTCTTGCATTTGTGCTGATCACATTGTTTCTGTGCATCTTGCACTACAATTTCCCCAGGAATGGGATTTTCATTATGCCACATGGCATAATGGCATTATCTCTCTAATTATGAGCAAATTTAATTATGCAAAATTACTAATAATAATACAAATTACGCATTTTACTCAAGCTTACTTAGAATAATCTATAGGGTTACTGTTGCCTGGTTAATATTTCTGATATGGCATCATACATGCTTTCGAGAAACTAGTACAGTGGTAAAGCTTGAGTTAGCATAAAAATAAGATAAATAGATAGATAAACTGATAAAATTAAGTTCAGTTTGCACCACCCACTTTTATAACATGTCAGAGATCTAATTGAGTGATTTGAGATCAGACATATGAAAACTGTGGAAATAAATCTCACCCTCCTTTGAGGTAGCTAAGTATTTTTTGCTGCTCTAACAGCAAAGTGTGGGAACTCTATCAGAACAGACCGCAGCCAGGTTGAACTTTAACCAGTGATTTGGTTTGTATTCAATTCTGTGCAAGAACACAATATATGAAGCAATGATTCTGTTTTCTAGCCACACAAATGACAGTCCCACTTGTCAATTAACAAGGGATGCCACAACTTCCTAAATTCAACAAGGGGGATTTGGTAAAACCTCAAGTGAGTAACTTTACACCTTGACTGAGAGGTAGTAGATATGCATAAACAGCCTTGAGAATCACCTGGTGAGTAAGAATCATAACCAGAGTGTTCAATATATGCAAACATTTCCCTGAATTGAGAGTATGTGATTCCACTTTTCAGTTCTTGGGAGTAGATCATTGTATGAGGTCTCTAGGTAACTGAGGCATGTGCAAATTCTATTCTACTTTTGTGATCTAATGCTGCACAACTCTTTAATGGCTTGCAGATGTGCAATATGGGCCCTAAAACATGCCTTTAAAAATTGGACTTCCCAGGGCAGGCTTCCAATCTGTATTCTAATAATGATAACAACTCAGCTTGAATTACAGAAAGACTGGTGTAGCAGTGAGACCGTTTATTTAACATAAAGTCCCTTCAATGTGAAAATCAAAGTGGAAGTTTTGCTTTTTAAGATTGAAAGAAGACATTTGTGACTGCTGTGTTCATTGAAATATAATGACACGTGGAAGCATGTTGTTTAGCTACCACATCCAAGTTTTGCGGTGACTATGACTGAAGATAAAGATCTTGGTTTTTGCCATATTTACAATTAATCTGTTTGCTTATTACACACTTCTACTGCCTATAGAAAACTATGTAATCCTACAATTGTGCAATCTATAATTACTCAGTCATCTGCATACTGCAGAACAGAGTTATGGTTTGTGCTGACCTTCAAAGGAAAATGTCTAAATTTATCAAATTGTCTTCCTAGGCCTGCATACAAAGACTAAGGGATTCATTTAGAGTTTGATGGATTGGGAGGTTTGGGTTTTTCAGCCCATCCAAATTAGTGATTCGCTCATCCTGTTTAGATGTGGTGGAACTGCAAGGATTCTAAATGAAGAGGCACAGCTATCTCTGCGATCAAAAACACTTAACCTGGCGGCTCATCCACCACTGGGCCACCAGTTCACAGTAATGGTTTCCCACCCTATTTAGGGTATGGGGACCATCACTCATTTTCCCTGCAAGGTGTGCTACACATAGCATGGTGGATCCAAGGAGGAAAATCTCACAATGGCCTGACATGCAGGGAGAAAACTCCCTGTGTGTCAGGGTCATTGCATTTGTGATTTGATAAAACAAGCTTTCACTTTGAGAGTTTATTTAACTAAAATAAAGAAAAAGTGATGAGTCGAGTCAACAAAATGTTGCACCAACATGGCAGACTTCTCTTCCTTCAGGGCATCTACTGCACCAGTAGATACCCTGAGGTATTGATGCAGCGTAATAGCTGATCATTCTTTACACAACATAAAAACCAATATTGACAATTAAACTCTAATGTGCACTTTGCACACATCTAGAAAAATAACACTGAAACTGAGAATAGCTGAAGTACCAGCACTGTAAAAGTGTGCTTGGATTTATAGAAAAGAAGAACTTTGAGAATAATGAATTTAACATGTTTATTAACTGATTACCTTATTACTTTAACAAAGTCGTTATGAAAGATTATTGATGGAAAAGCGTTCTATGATGCAAAATAATACAAATTATTAGTATGAAGCTATGTAACAAATGAGTCTTACACGCGATTGTGCAAATAATAATAATGAAACTTAGCATCTCTATTGCCTTCATTGTAATGCACCATAGCAAACGAAAAACTAGTGCAAATCAAAGTTGTTACATTGTATATGATTGAAACTTTCAGCATAAATGCTTGATATTATGAAATTTCCTAAACCAATTTTATTATATTGATGATTTTTAAGAATAGTTTGCATGTATGTACTGTTAAAATTGTGGTAGTAGGCCATATATAGAGTTGGACATTTCTATGCAATAATCACTGACAACGTTACAATTATTTCTCTATATGATATGCTTGATTTATTTCATTATTTTATAAATTAATTATGAGTTTATTTTACTAAATAAGAAATGCTGACTTTAGACTGCATTATATTGCCTCTTTCCTTAGGGTGCATTATTTCATAGCCTGGTAATGGACTTTTGCTATGTTTCCTCAAATGTTGCTCTTTCTGTCCTTTTTATACAACATTCCTAAATCAATAGACACTTTTTCGGTACTTCGTTGTGAGTGAATTGATGGAAACTTGACCCTTCGACCTAATACATATAGAGCAACAAAGTAAATAGGCGCTTTGTCAACTAACCTGTGAGGACGGAATGGACATTCGTTTCTCATGAGCAGCATAAGAAAATATGTTGAAGTATCAATTCTGTACCTGGTTAGCGTAAGAATGGTCACATGATGATCAGACCATCGTATGGTGACATTTGATGCCACAAATGAACTATTTGAGATATAAAAAGTGATTTTCCAAGGAGGAGGGATGGAATCTCTCTCTCAATTTCCTACCTACCCACCATAGTGTCGGACTTTCCATGCCCCTTGCCTTTTTTCTTTTGCTAATGAACTTGCCTGCTGGATGATTTGGAGCACTCTGGTGAAAGACCAGGGTTGAACTTTCCTGATTATAGCTTCATTCCCCTTGCACATGCTTATGAACTTTTCCTTAGTGGACTCTAATCTGATCCCTTTTCCCATGCTAAGAGAACTCTTTCAAATCGTCCTCTCACCTTTGCTGGTGGTAGGAAACTGTAATCTGAACCGTCCTCTTTATGAATTCTTTTATTCAGCAATAGATTTACTTTGACTAAATGTGTGTTTTTATACTGCGTGCTGTAAGACTCATGACTGAACTGCTTAAAATGTAATTTATATGCATTGATTTTGGATCTTTAATACAATAACAAAATTATCTAAACTTTGTCTGAGTCTTTTATTATATGTGTCTTATTGTTTTTCATAGAAACTGTGCTTACAACATTCTGATTTCTAATCCACGATAGAATCATAGACCATTTTCAGAAGACTAAGTTATTTTGCTCTTGTTCTGTGTAGCCAGAGCAGAGCTTCTGGTTGCATGACTCTTGTTAGATTGAACTTCTTTAGGAGGTTTGGTCTTCCAATTGAAGTACTCTGTCTATAGCATAGTTCTGAGAGTAGTGTATTTAAATTTGATCACTAATTTGTGAGTTGGCTACTAATTATTGGTTCTCACCACGTGGCCAACAGTTCGACATCCTGATTTCTCACCCCTCACTGCGACAAAGCAAGGTCCATCGGAAATTTACAAAAATGTCACCACAAAATAATATAGAAAACACACTAAATATTAAGATGAAAAATGCATTAAGTTAAACGTTAGAAAATGTGCTTTTAATTAACATGCAAGCAAGAAAAATTTTGTTTATTTTCTGCAGAAAGCTTTTATTTCTATCGTTCTCCGCTTACTAGGCGCACTATTCTTTGTTCTACTCTATTGCTTTAAGAAAATAAATGCTTTTTCATAAAATAGTGATTTAACTGCTATTATGTACTTTTATGGTTCTTTGAACCGAAATAAAGTTGAAATGATGATGATGCTTTAACATCATAATCGAACTCTAGGGCTTGACTTGTTGTGAAATGTGCTGTTTCCTGAAAAAATGTATTCCTTCTTTCCTCACACAATATGACTTCATTGTATTTTGATTGCTTTCTTTGCCACATATACATAATGAACAAGTGTATTAATGAAAAGATAATGCTTGCTGCCACCTACATTTTGTGATCTAACTAGGACATACTAGAATTTGAATGTTTCATTTCATAGAGTAGTTCATTGTTATACGATGGGACACCAGACAGCTAACAGAGTAGGCTTGCAAAAGGTTCTCATGAGAACCTTCATAGATGTAACTTTCTGTAATACATTGTAGCCATCTCTAACTGACTTCATGCTGACATGAACGTTTACCGTGGGAATCGAGGACGAAGACGACAGACCATTGGAAGATCTCTCACCATTGGACGCCGATGACATATTCATCTGTTTTTGCAACATGTTTAGCTACTTTCTATATAGTACTTGTTCCTAACTAGAGAGATACACTACTCATCTCGAGACATTCAATTCATTCCTACCCTGCCATGCCCCTTAACACTTTGCTCTGCTAGCTTGATTTGCCATAAGCTACTGCTTATGGTGATTTTTTCTGTTTTCCTTATGCTTTGAGGGTAACTTTTCTGTTTTTATGCTGATCATAGCTACGGCTGTGATTCTCTCCTTCTCACCTGCATTGACGATTGCTATTGCAATTGTCCGGAGAACTCGGCTGGGTCTCGAGACCTTCCCTTTATGGGGAGATCAATCTATCATTAGTTATCTGACTTTTCTCCAAAATCTACTTGCTCTTTTCCAGAAGGAACTCTTTATGGGTTCTTGTTAGGATCGGATAGGTTCTTTAGTTTATAACAGGAATTTACTCCGAATGGAACACTCTGTTTATATTTCTTTATGCTTATTCTAACCAATCTTATTTCTTATTATTTCTGTAATCGATTTGCTACTAATTTGAATAAAATGAACAAAAATACTGACTGATCTACTAAAAGAGAAAATAAACTTTTAAAACTTCACCAAACTTCTCTGTATTGACTGAACGTCAAATGCAATTATTAATGTCGTTGTGTAAAGCTCTATTCTAAAACAGTGGCAATAGTAAATCGACCTAGGAAAGTGCAGAACTTCCAGGCTCTCTAAGTAAGTTTTAACGTGACATAATTTGTGGAATTTAAAAAAAGATTTCCATGCTCGCAGGACTCAGGCCAGTGTTTAAATGTACAGGTCCTACCCTCTGCAGATTGGTTTCTTTAGGATTTAAATTTGTTTCAGGCTTGGACTGTGATCCAATGCCTATGGTTAGGTTCACACTACAGAAATATCACATGCATATATAGAAAGCGAAAATCCCAATCACCGCACACAATATTCAAAGGTGCCATTGAGTTTCCCAAATAGAGTGCCGAAAATGTGGACTGGATTGGTGACAAGTCCAGGGTTAAACGTTCAAACAACCTCAACAACCTGTATTCATAGATGCATGAAATGTCTGATAAACCTCACTGTGAGACATGACATCTCTTGTTACTCATACACTTTTTATTACAGCCAATAATAGCTACAGCAGCATATAAGATTTATGGAATTGTGTTTTGAAATTACCAGAGTCTGAAGCAGAAGGGACAAAATGAAAACAGCAAACATAAACACCAATATCTAATTCACCACGCATTGCAAAGTAGTGCAAGACAGAAAGCACAATAATGGGTTGAGATTCATGATGGCATTATGAAAATGTCATGTGCAAGACACACCTGTGCAGGTGCAAAACCATCTAATTCAGCCAGTTGCTTTTCTTATAATGTGCGTTTCTGGGTTTTTTCATCACCAGACGAAAATTAAGTTGATACTGGATGACATTTCCCCGGAAGGGGTCTACTCTTGCACTTATAAAATCATTGTATTATTTTATGTATCCCTTCTAAATGGAACATATTCCTCTGTCCTATGCCTTTGCAATGAGGCTTAATTGCTTGGCTCAAATTAGCCCAAACTGTAATGCCATGAACTTGATTCGAATAGAAACGCATAGTTGTGACTTCAGAAATACAATCTCATTATCTAATAAGGTGTGCCACTTTCGTGCTCCCTGTAGCCCCCGCTACTGAATAAGAGAATAGAGGGCCAGATGTACGACGAGAAGTAGCAGGCGTAAACAGGTTTACGACCCGCTTGCGCATGCTAATTCTGATAGGGCCATGTACATACACTCTTTTGCGAGTCGCAAATAATTTGCGTCTCGCAAAATAGTGTTTTGCGACTCGCTATTAGTAAGGGGCGTTCCCTTCCTAATAGCGAGTCACAAGCCATGTACCAATGTTTTGTAATTGCGGTCGCAAAACACTTGCAAATTACCACCCACTTCAAGAGGGTGGTAATGCATTTGCAAATGGGACGGGGTCCTCGGGGGACCCCTTCCCCTTTGTGACTGGCTCTGAAATATTTTTTAAGGGCAGGCAGTGGTCCAAGGGACCACTACCTGCCCTTAAAAAATTAAACGAAAACGGGCTGCATTTTAAACAAAAAAACTGCTTTATTGACAAGCAGTCCCAGACATGGAGGTCTGCTGAGCCCAGCAGGCCACCATCCCTAGGAGGGCCGACCATTCCCAATAAGGTCGCAAATTGCGAGTGGCTCATTAATATTCATGAGCCTCGCATTTTGCGACCCCATTGGGAATTGCAATCAGTGTCTCTGACACTGTAGTACATTGTAAATTGCGCCTCGCAATTTGCGACTCGCAATCAAACGCAAATTGCGAGGCGCAATTTACAATGGTCGTACATCTGGCCCTAGGACTTTGTAGCATAATCAATTAGGTTATGCCATAAGGGCATAACCTAAATGACCATGAAATATGTGTAATTCAACTTCAAACAGGGTGTGAAAAGAAGCGACATGATGTGTTAGGTGAGGTACAGTCACAGTCTGTACTTGGCATGAACCTCATTGTACTGAAATGGCACTAGACACCCCGAAACTGTGAAATTCATTTGACTTGCACTCTCACGTCACTCACAGACTAAACGTCAAACACTTAAATAAATGTGACGGCCATCTTAAAAGTATAGAAAACATTTTTCTACATTTTTAACATAGCCAGCAGGGCATTACCAAAACCAATTGCGTCGCTCACTCACCATTGACAGAGCAGAAACTGATGGGATTTTCCAATGCTTGTTTTTACATGAAAGTGACTTCTGCATCGAGAAGTGTGCTTTGTCCCACTCCAGGATCCTTGGAAATCGTTATGGGTTTGTAAAGAGGTTTCAATGTATAGAAAGAATGCCCCATCGCTATTTGTGAAACGTATATATTTGTCTGTGACTCAGACCGAGAGAAAAAACAGTTTTTCCAAATTGTATAACTGTTATTAAACTGGGCCTCTTATCCTGTTGCAGCACACCATAGCTTGAGGACACATTGTTTATTTCTCTTTTTTTCAAGTAAGGAATAATAAACCAAATAACACAACGACATTTTCATTACTAATAGATAAATGTCCCAGACTCCCGAGCGTCAGTGCGACCCAGAAAGCCATGCGGTGGAAAACCAGCGAGTATCTCTGGAGGGCAGGTTAAGCTGAAGCCCCCCCGCAGCAGACAGCAGACAGGATTACAGCACCTGAGATAATGCAAAGAGGATAGCAGAAACACAGGGGAGGTTGCAGCTTTTAGATCACTATCTATTGATTAACTCGCCAAAGCTCTATGAATTCCAGGTATGGCCTACATCATGTCCAAAGCTTCGGTGGTAAACAGTGACCCTCCTATCAGGCTAAGCACAAAAACAAAGTCCCATCCCACTCAGAGGCTTAACGAAAAGCGTGAGTGTGGTGGGGAGCGAAAGATGAATGTTCTGGCGAGGTATGTATGATCTGCTGGGTAGTGTAAATCCTAATTGGTCGAAATTAGGTGCATTTACTTTTAAATAACTAACATACTAGGTTATGATTAAGAGAGCTATGACCAATGCCAATAAACAGAGCACAGCGCAGGCTCTAGCTGGAAAGAATCTTACAGCCAAACCCAAAAACTTGGAGTCTGAGGCATTACAACCATCCCGGCTCATACTTACCTACAGTAGCCAACACAAGATTATTCGCAGGATTGTGAATAAGAATTGGGCCCTTGTGCAAAATGATCCTATCCTAGGGACCAAATTGACTAGCTCACCGCATATAGCTTTCAGGAGAGCACGCTCTATGAGCAATTTGCTTGTGAAATGTAGCCCTGAGGTGAAAATCAATACTACCTGGCTCAATAGTAGTAAGGGTTTTATCAAATGTGCAGTTTGCAAAGCTTGTAAGCAGGGCATTAACAAAACTGAATACACCACACCGTTCAGCAACAAACCTACTCAGATCAAGAAAAAGTTGACGTGCAAGACAGAATTTGCCGTATATGTGCTGGAGTGTCCATGTGGCCTGCGGTATGTTGGGAGTACAAAACTGCAGGCCCACAAACGGATACTCCAGCACATAAGGGCAATCAACAATGGTGATATGTCCTATCCTGTGGCACGCCACTTTGAAGAATTCCATGCCAAAAGTTCCCAAGATCTTAGATATTTCATTATAAATACGGTCCTCCCACTCAGAAGGGGTGGAGACCGGGAGGGTCTTTTGCGCAAACTTGAGACTAGGTACATATTGGAATTAGATTGCAAGACACCATTTGGGTTGAATAGCAGTGAAGATTTTTATACACACTTGTAGGTACAATTTATACGAACATCTTAGGGGTTTTTACCTCAGTACCATTTTCTATGATATCATATTTAGCCGCTGCCTCGCTTTTATCTTTTAGTCATTTTATGGTTTTTATCTTTGCACATTTTTGCACATGCGAACACTTTACTTGATGACATAGAATTTCAATTTGTTGGCCCACTTGGGCTTTATTGATCCTGTATGATTTGCTTTTTAATATAATGTTGATCCAATGTTGCCAGTCCCCATTGCAAAATACCATTTGTTATAAATCATAGTAGGCATTTATCTTACTGGCATTGTATGTATTTATTTGCAATCGGTGGCATTAAGGTGTATTTATTAATTAATTTTTTAATATGTAATTTTGAATATGTAAACATCCCTTTTATGAGTCAATTTTATTAACATTATATGTATTTATGTATTTATTTATTTATTTACATATTTATTGAATTGCTCATATTGCACATGTCTGGCTTTTATTACATTGATCATCAACTGTATCATGCCAAGCTTATCTTACGAAAAGGAAGAAAGTTATTTCAACTCTTCTATGTCTGTTGTAAAATGTAGTTCACCTTTTGAGCACTGTCACTTTAAAAACACAACTATGCTCCCCATTCGTGTCATGTGATCAAGGCCCCACGAGGGTTGAAACGCGTAATGGCGGTGGTGCAGGGGTTTGAATAAACTACGTTGCACTGCATCTGGGTTCGCTTCGTCTTTGCTGACTTATCTAGCGTGGAAAAGACGTTTCCTGTTTCATATATATATATATATATATATTCACTGAAAAAACCATAGGTTTCAGGGGCGTTATAGTTAGTTGGACATTTCACTCGTACAAAACCATAGAAATTCCCCCGTTATAGTTAGACCTCGTCGGCGTGCTGACGTCAGTTCCACCCATTTTTTCCGTGCCACCGAGGCAAACAGGGGACCGAGACATTTTCACATGTATACATGGTATAATAAATATATATATATTCACTGAAAAAACATAGGTTTCAGGCACGTTATAGTTAGAAATTAGCATTTAAAAAACCTTAGAAATTCACTGAAAAAACCATAGGTTTCAGGGGCGTTATAGTTAGTTGGACATTTCACTCGTACAAAACCATAGAAATTCCCCCGTTATAGTTAGTTCAGCTAACTATAACTCCGTGCGCCCACAATGCACTGCTGATGACGTCACATATTACATCACTCATGACATGGTCAGTGACATCACTCATGACATTACTGATGACATCTCAAATGACATCACTGATGACATCACTGATGACATCATCCTTGTGATAGAGTGGCAGACCTCCTCTCACCCTAATATAACCTTTGATACACACACTCAAAAATACAAACTAACATTTTCAAAACAATGGACATACCAATACCAGTTACAACACACCTATTCAGTAATTCCAAGATCTACACACACATCCACTCATTCACCAACAGTCCCTATACAGTCACTCATACATGTACTCACTCATCATATGTACTCATACACCTATACATCCTGTTACACACCGCCACTCATCCATAGAGTTACTCACACACATAGTCACACATGCAAACAAAGTATCAAACATCCATTTACTTGCATATACAGTTATACACACACTACCACACTTACTTCTACAGAAACTTACACATACTTACTCTCTTAAACAATCACTTATAGAAACACCTACTTATTTGTACAGGAACTCTTCCAATCTCTCACTCTCACATATACTCACTTATATACACCAATACTCACATATACTAGTTTAAAGCATATGTAGTTACTCATAAAGACGCTATTGAGACAGTCATTCACTCACTAACACACCCATACACATACTCATCCACCTATACAGTCCTGCACACATGCTGTCTTCAACACATACAAACAGTGAGTCACTCATTCATGCATCTATGCACTAAGTAATACCCCCACCGAACCATACAGACACTCAGACACTCATACTGATACTCAAAAAACCAACTAATAACCCATATAGACACTCATGTAGCTACTCACCAACCCATGCAGCCACTTATACACAAAGTGAGAGACTGATACAGATATTTTCATATTTAAACATTACTCACTAACCCATGTATTCACTAAGATACACTTAGTCAGTTATACAATCAGTTTTACAAAAAAATCATCCATTTAGACACTTATATACCCATTTATTCTTCCATCGACCTTGAGATATACATATATAAAACATATTTAATTTTCAGAAAAACACACATTCACTGGATGATGTCATCAGTGATGTCATCAGTGATGTCATTTGAGATGTCATCAGTGATGTCATGAGTGATGTCACTGACCATGTCATGAGTGATGTAATATGTGACGTCATCAGCAGTGCATTGCGGGCGCGTGAGTTATAGTTAGCTGAACTAACTATAACGGGGGAATTTCTATGGTTTTGTACGAGTGAAATGTCCAACTAACTATAACGCCCCTGAAACCTATGGTTTTTCAGTGAATTTCTAAGGTTTTTTAAATGCTAATTTCTAACTATAACGTGCCTGAAACCTATGGTTTTTCAGTGAATATATATATATATTTATTATACCATGTATACATGTGAAAATGTCTCGGTCCCCTGTTTGCCTCGGTGGCACGGAAAAAATGGGTGGAACTGACGTCAGCACGCCGACGAGGTCCTCTTATGGCTCCGATGACGTCATACGGTGTCGCGAGCGGAGCCGTGCTCGTTGACGTGGGAGAGCTAGGAAAGAATTTCCGTGGAATGCTGGTGCAGGGGATATTCACCTAAGTGTTCAGGCTAGTCCTTTGGGAGCAACTGTTTATGTTGCCACTCCAGAAACCGAAACCAGTGATCCGAGGGCAGAGGCCCTGCAGATGGCACACGAGGTGGGGTGCCCAGTCGTGTGCACCGGCGGGGCAGCGAAGTGACAAGCACCACAACCCACAAAAAAGGTAACTGAGGGCACTGAATAACACAGGATCTTCTCTTTGTATCTGGCAGGAACAACGAAGTTAAAATGCCCTAGTACCAAAATGTAGAATTAGTGCTACAACGGTCTTCAAGAGGACCTGCGATGCCGCTTCTGCCTCCCGTACCCTGGAGGCGGCACATGGGTCACGCGGTACGGTCATACTGCGGTGGGACGCACACTCGTTGACCTCTCATGGCACTGCTCCACACTTCAGGAGGACGCTTTCCATTAGCTATGTTTTCTGATGACATGTCGCGCCAGCCCCGTCCAACAACAGAACTCCTTTAGATCCAAACAGACTCTTCCACTCTCTCACCGGAAGTGAAACCAGGCCACGCGGACACTTTCACAATACAACAGCCGGGAATGCACTTTTCGGTAAAAAAACCACATTCCTTCCTCCTAATTAATCAAATAAACGTCTCACTGAAGAACAGGGGCCAGCTTCGATCGGTAAACAGCCGTTACAACGACTTTTTTACTTTGCGATACCATTACAACGCATGCATTACCACGCATGCGTTGTACATCACGAAGTCATTACTACGCATTTTTAGAACGCATGGTCATTTACCACGCATGCCTTTACAACGAATTTTGTTGTAAAGGTATGTATGGTAAATGACCATGCGTTCTAAAACATGTAGACGATCCATGTCGTTGTAAGGAAACAGAGGCTGTTCCGTTTCCTCACAACGACGTGCACCGCCCCTCAGAGATGATGTGAAGCAGGAACCACGAGGAGAGAGGAACCATGAGGAGTGAGAGGTAAGGGGATTGGGCATGGGGTGGGGGTTTCTTTTCTAGGGTTTAGGGTAGTGCAGTGGTGTTTGGGTGGTGTAGGGGGTCGTGCTGGGGGTAGTGTTTTAGGGTTTAGGGTAGTGCAGTGGTGTTTGGGTAGTGTAGGGGGTCGTGCTGGGGGTAGTGTTTTAGGGTTTAGGGTAGTGCAGTAGTGTAGGGGGTCGTGCTGGGGGTAGTGTTTTAGGGTTTAGGGTAGTGCAGTGGTGTATGAGTAGTGTAGGGGTCGTGCTGGTGGTAGTGTTTTAGGGTTTAGGGTAGTGCAGTGGTGTTTGAGTAGTGTAGGGGGTCATGCTGGTGGTAGTGTTTTATGGTTTAGGGTAGTGCAGTGGTGTTTGGGTAGTGTAGGGGGTCGTGCTGGGGGTAGATTTAGGGTTTAGGGTAGTGCAGTGGTGTTTGGGTAGTGTAGGGAGTCGTGCTGGGGGTAGTGTTTTAGGGTTTAGGGTAGTGCAGTGGTGTTTGTGTAGTGTAGGGGGTTGTGCTGGGGGTAGTGTTTTAGGGTTTATGTTAGTGCAGTGGTGTTTGGGTAGTGTAGGGGCTAGTGCTGGGGTAGTGTTTTAGGGTTTAGGGCAGTGCAGTGGTGTTTGTGTAGTGAAGGGGTCATGCTGTGGGTAGTGTTTTAGGGTTTAGGGTAGTGCAGTCGTGTTTGTGTAGTGTAGGGTGTCATGTTTTAGGGTATAGGGTAGTGCAGTGGTGTTTGGGTAGTGTAGGGGGTCATGCTGGGGTTAGTGTTTTAGGGTTTAGGGTAGTGCAGTGGTGTTTGGGTAGTGTAGGGGGTCGTGCTGGGGGTAGTGTTTTAGGGTTTAGGGTAGTGCAGTGGTGTTTGTGTAGTGTGGGAGGTCATGCTGGGGGTATATTTAGGGTTTAGTGTAGTGCAGTGGTGTTTGGGTAGTGTAGGGAGTCGTGCTGGGGGTAGTGTTTTAGGGTTTAGGGTAGTGCAGTGGTGTTTGGGTAGTGTAGGGAGTCGTGCTGGTGGTAGTGTTTTAGGGTTTAGGGTAGTGCAGTTATGTTTGGGTAGTGTAGGGTGTCGTGCTGGGGGTAGTGTTTTAGGGTTTAGGGTAGTGCAGTGGTGTTTGGGTAGTGGAGGGGTAGTGTTTTAGGGTTTAGGGTAGTGCGCCCAACCAGCCACAATATCCGTGGACAAAGGGGATCCTGACTCTTTGGAACAGCTCCGTCAATTGAATAATTTGGGTCAAGGGCCCTACCACGTCCAAGACCTATCAATTCCTTTCTTGGGATCCCTCATATACTTGGAGAAAAAGGTACATAGTTTCTCATCAATTTCAGGCGTGTGTGCCACCTTCCCCTTCAGTGAGGGCCTGGGGCATTCTCCCCTCATCCTATTCCTGACCTCCCTTTCAAGGGGTTGATGGATTTTCCCCACCACATACTCTGCCACTTTGGCGTCAGGTGTCCACTCTGCCGACCTAGGATGGTAAATTTGGGTAGGCTCGAACATGTCCGAGTGGACCCCGTCCCCAACCGGGGACTGAGAGGAGTGGGACTCTGGACGCCAGGGACGCCCGAGTCCTTATCCTCATCGGAGGAGAAATCGTCCTCCGATACACCCTCTCCCTCTAAGGGAAACCCGCCGTCGGGGTCTACAATAGTGGTGACAGTGTCGCAATTTTCTCCGGGCCCCTCCTCCTCCCGGCAGGGTGCATGTTTTAGCGTTTGCGCACTCTTGAGGAAGGTCTCCGTAAGTTTATCAAATCCTTCCAAGTGCCCCGCGTTATGCTTAACGGCCCTTTTATTCCCCATCTGGGAGCTACTTGGACCCGCCACCACCAGATCTGGGTCACTGAACACCCCAGGGATGCTTTTCGCCAGCTTATCAACCTGATCCCTAAGAGGAGCCAGCGCCCTAGAAATAGCCAGAGAGAGGGCTTGGTCCACTGCTGGAGGGAGAAGTTGGGGGCCATTCCTCCTCCACTTCCTGGTAGGAGGAGTAAAAATGGTCTTCTGGAGAAGACATGATAGCAGAGGGTGTGAGCACAGAACAAATGCCCTTAAAATCCTTAAGACAGCCCCCTCGCCGGTGCTCCAACAGCTGGGCTTTCCCGAAGCTGTTATAAGAATAGACTGAGGCGCAATACCAATTACCACCACCAGGTGGCGCTGGTCACTAACGTGGCCGTGTGGGGAAATCACCGCGTAGCGGTGTCAAAATTAGGCGAGGGTTGGTCGGGAATCAGCGGACACTAAAGGAGTGACCGGATTCCCAAACGCGCGTAAAGACCAGCGGGAGCGCTCGACGGAGCTGCCTCGCTCGGACCAGACGCGCCTGACAGGATCTCACCGCGCGCAGAGCACACAGTGGGAGAAACTGCGAGGGGAGAACGCGCTCGGGCAAGAGCCTGCTGCGCAGGGAATATGAAACAATACCAAGGCAATAATGCTAATAACGTGCACAAGAAACCGCTATACAAACAGCAACAACGTCAGATTAAGCCAAGAATGTAAGGAATGCACTTAACTGACGAGCAGTGAAGAAAGAGGAAGCGGAAGGGACGTCACGATATTATATACGATGGACTGTGATATGATTGGACTATAGTTGCCTTGGAGACTACCCCCTAATGGTTCATGGGTTGTGTAGTCTTTTGTTTAATGATTGTTGTGTTACGTTTTCTTTGAACTGCTATGCAAATAAAGTGAGGAAAGATATGCATAATCCTCGCCTCCGTCCTGCCATAGAATTCATTAAACTTTATTTGATCTGATTTAGAAACATAGATCATAAAAGTGTACATAAAAACAGTAAATCCTCTTTCCTAATACAATACAGTGAGAATTAATTAAAACCAGTAGGTAAAAACGGGTGTTACAAAGCCCGGTTCAGAGCAACTTCAGGTTAACAGAATCGTAAAGTTCAATGTTTCGCAAGATCAATCTCATGTACTTCGTGCAAAATACGCAATAAGGGGTCCAAGTAAGATGTAACGCTCCAATACCTGACCAGTTTGCACTATATAAAACTGCAGAAAAACTAAAAATAAAAAGTGTTTTGCACACTTCTGTCATTGGGCTATATGTGGGCTACATCTGGGTGATATTTGTGCTACATTTGGGCTCTTTTTTCTCTGGTGGCCATCTTGGGAGACTTATTTGTTATGAAGTTTCCTAATTTCGTCATTTACTGCAGTCTCCTCAGTAGGAAATGCTTTCAGTTTTTACTTTGATTCCATCAAGAAGGCATTCAGATGTGTCACACATTTGCCATAAATTCAGAATGTTAGCACTCTAGTTGTTCATTAGATCACTGTAGTAAAGCTACTGCTCACCAGGGAGTTAACTGGAAGTCTACTGCTGGTATTGAAAGTGATTGTTTCAGTCTGCATGTCAGAATTTTCTAATGAAATAGAAGAGGATTTGAGATCTCACTTAAAACATGCCCTAAATTTTCTTTCTGCAGCACTAACCATAATTTCTATGGCAAAATGAACCCCCTCATTTTGTTCCTTTTTAAATTAAATGTTTTAAGTGTTACCAGTTTATTCCAATCAAGATGGCTTCAGGTGTGCCATACTTTTGTCATAAGTAAGACTGTTAGCGCTCTAGTTGTTCTTTAGAACACTCTGGGAAGCTGCAGTAGAACACAAAGGCATCAACTGACAGGCTGCTCCTGTTGAAATATAACAGGAAGATATTTGAGATCTCACTTAAAACATGTCCTAATTTTTCTTTCTACAGCACTAACCATAATTTCTATGACAAAATGAACCCCCTCATTTTGTTCCTTTTTAAATTAAATGTTTTAAGAGTTACCAGTTTATTCCAATCAAGATGGCTTCAGGTGTGCCATAATTTTGTCATAAGTAAGACTGTTAGCGCTCTAGTTGTTCTTTAGAACACTCTGGGAAGCTGCAGTAGAACACAAAGGCATCAACTGACAGGCTGCTCCTGTTGAAATATAACAGGAAGATATTTGAGATCACACTTGAAACATGTCCTAATTTTTCTTTCTACAGCACTAACCATAATTTCTATGACAAAATGAACCCCATCATTTTGTTCCTTTTTAAATTAAATGTTTTAAGTGTTACCAGTTTATTCCAATCAAGATGGCTTCAGGTGTGCCATACTTTTGTCATAAGTAAGGCTGTTAGCTCTCTAGTTGTTCTTTAGAACACTCTGGGAAGCTGCAGTAGAACACAAAGGCATCAACTGACAGGCTGCTCCTGTTGAAATATAACAGGAAGATATTTGAGATCTCACTTAAAACATGTCCTAATTTTTCTTTCTACAGCACTAACCATAATTTCTATGACAAAATGAACCCCCTCATTTTGTTCCTTTTTAAATTAAATGTTTTAAGAGTTACCAGTTTATTCCAATCAAGATGGCTTCAGGTGTGCCATAATTTTGTCATAAGTAAGACTGTTAGCGCTCTAGTTGTTCTTTAGAACACTCTGGGAAGCTGCAGTAGAACACAAAGGCATCAACTGACAGGCTGCTCCTGTTGAAATATAACAGGAAGATATTTGAGATCACACTTGAAACATGTCCTAATTTTTCTTTCTACAGCACTAACCATAATTTCTATGACAAAATGAACCCCATCATTTTGTTCCTTTTTAAATTAAATGTTTTAAGTGTTACCAGTTTATTCCAATCAAGATGGCTTCAGGTGTGCCATACTTTTGTCATAAGTAAGGCTGTTAGCACTCTAGTTGTTCTTTAGAACACTCTGGGAAGCTGCAGTAGAACACAAAGGAATCAACTGACAGTCTCTGCCCTTGTTGGATGTACATGTTTTACTGAGAATGTCAGACTTCATTCTCACATGACTGAGAAAGATAATGTGAATTTACAGAAAATATGCTCTCATTTTAGCTTCTGGAGCACCTTCCAAAACTGTATGGGACAAGCATGTGAAAATAGTTTTCTCTCAAACATGATTCATGATATCCCAGCAGAAGGTTTTTCACAGGGTAAAATCACCTTAGAACACACCACAATTCCTGAAATTAGTATGGTACCATCAACAAATGAATTCTAATGTAACTAAAGTCTGTTATCACCCTTTATAGTTCTCCTTTTGGTAACCCTCAAAATCTTCGATTCACTACAATGCATTTCAATGGGGTACTATCATTTATATTGGTCCCAAGATGGCTGCCAGCAATTCCAGGATGAAGTGCTGACAGCCAATCAGATCTCACGATGACATGTGTGGTTAGGCTCCGCCCAGATATATATGTGTTTTCTTTTTCAAATTTCTCAGGAACTACTGAACGGATTTACACCATTTAACCAAAAGGCACGACTCTGAACCAAGGGCTACCTTTTTGCCAAATTTGGTGTAATTCCGTTCAGAAGTTCTCGGCCCCCACTTGACGAATCACCACGAGACTTTCAGGATAGGAGCGGACCGGAGCGCCCCACAAGTTTTGAAATTTTCGCGAAGATTCATCAACCGGCGCCAAAGTTATTGGAAATAGAATGTTGTGAATTTCCTATGGAAAATAGGTCCTAACTATAACTACCTACTGGCGACCAGCCAGTAGGTAATATATATATATATATATATATATATATATATATATATATTGCCCACGTTGCTTGCTGCAGTCCGTCGCTCGCCTGAACAGAGGCGCGTCGTCGCTACGGACCCACCAAGCCCAGTCCGATTAAATTCCAACTATCCTTACTGCATAAGGAAATGACGACGCCGTGTTCTTGCCAAAATATATCCTTTATTGTCGGCTAAATTGGGCCTGCGTTTCGCCTGTCCGCAGGCTTGCTCACCAACAAAATACATAAAGTTTCAACCATTTTTAAATACGGTGATTGTGCGACATGTCACGTGACAAACTACAAACAAAGTGCATTAGGAAACAGACTCGTAGTTTGTTTAAACTTTTCAAATATTAACAATAAACACCAAATTTCCGTTACTGTCAAACTTCAGTTTTTAGAGCTTTCAAATTTGCGATTTTTAGCAAAACTATAAAATTACATTCAATGGAGCAAATGTTTTATAAAGAATTTTTTATAAAAAAATTAAAACCACAATATTGTACCAAAAGACTCGGGGCAATCACATTTGCCCTCCATCACTATTTGAGTAATAATTTATTGCTCTTTCAATCTCATAAAGCCCAAGTGGGCAGATTCATATCCACTTAAAATACATTCAGCTCGAATTTACTGTACAATTCATCCCTAGTGGGCTAAATGGTCCTGCATGCCAGGATAACCCTGCAGTGTCTTAGAACCACCTAAACTCTATACGAGTCTGACCTCCAAAGTGCAAAGTGTACTATTACAAAATGTTAAAAAACCATGGTTAAAAACAGAAATTTCAGGAGAGTACAATAGAGAAGCGCTACTGATCAAAATTACATATTTACAAATGGGTGTGCAAATCTTCTTCCATATTTAGACCTGATGGAGTTCTTGTATCTAATTCAAGTATATAACATGATTCAAGTCTTCTCAGTTTTTCTCTCGGTCGCCTCCTCTACTATTTGCTGGTATAGAGTCTATCACAAAATACGTTAATCCCTGTGTATTCTTATTGTGATACAATTCGAAGTGACGGGCCACTGGGTATGTTTTATCGCCATTTTTATGGCTCTGAGATGTTGTAACCCCCTTTTGTGGACAGGAAGAATAGTGCTGCCCACGTACTTCATGCCACAAGGGCATCGAAGTACGTATACGGCAAAGTCCGTTTTGCAGTTGTAGTGGCCCTTTATTTGCTTTTTTCTCTTAGATAACCCCGGTTGGTATGTGGAGATATTCTTACCATGCATAAAGGGTTTACACTTTATACACTTTGTAAAGCCTTCTCTTCTTTTTAACCAGGACGAGTTGGTGGCTATTGGCTTTTTAAAAGGCATCATATTGCTAACTAGTGTTTGTTTTAATGATTTGGCTCATCTAAACGTAATACTTGGACGTTTAGGAACTAGTTTGCCTAAAATAGGGTCGTTACAAATGAGGTGCCAATGCTTCAATAAAATATTTCTTACGCTGGTGTGTTGTCTATTATAGGAGGTAATCATTCTACATTGATTCATGTTGGACTTCTCTTTCTTAAACTTAGTGGTACTTGTATTAAAAAGAACCTCTTCTCTTGTTTTACCTTTCACTTTCCGAACAGCTGACTGGATACACTGGTCTGTATAACCCCTAGAACTGAAACGTCTCTTCAGACAATCCAATTCTGCGTCTAGGGTTTCTGGTTCGCTGCAATTCCTCAACGTTCTTAGGCACTCCCCATAGGGGATGCTCTTAATTAAATTATTGGGGTGAAAACTTGTTGCGTGAAGCAACGTATTGCCAGCTGTTGGTTTGCGATACAGCTTCGTATGTAGCTTACCATTTTTCACATAGACCATTAAATCTAAAAAGTTGACTGATATGTTGTTGATTGTACTCATGAACCTCAAATTAAGATTGTTATTCTGCAGCTTTTTAATAAAATCTTTAGCTGATTGTTCTGTACCTTTCCACACAATAAATAAATCATCAATATATCGACTCCAGTGTAGAATGTTAGAGTGACATTCTTCTTGATACTGGACCTGGACCACCTGCTCCTCCCACCAGCCCATATGCAAATTCGCATAGCTGGGGGCGAAGCAGGTGCCCATCGCTTGTCCCACAGATTTGATGGAACAGTTCTCCATTAAACAAGAAGAAGTTATTTTTTAGACAGGTTTCAACCATCACCAACAGCATTTGTGTGTGTGCCCACAATTTTAAAGGTCTATTGCCTAGATAGAATTTCATGACATTCAGTCCGTCTTCATGTCGAATACTGGTATACAGTGTTGTAACATCTATTGTAACCAGTAATAAATCATCCTCCCACGAATATCGTATATACGCTTTAGAAAATTTCCTGTATCACGTATATACGATGGGAGGGGTTCTCACTAACGGAGCTAGAAAGGAATCTACAAATTTTGGAAGTGTTTTCTAATGCACTTCCTATTGCAGAAATGATGGAGCGCCTGGGGGTTGACCATGTCTTTGTGAATTTTAGGAATTAAATAAAACACTGGAGTAACTGGCTTATTGATTCTTAAAAACATGAATTCCTCTTGCGATATTATACCATGCGTATACCAATCATGTAATTGCAGATTAAACTGATCGTGACTATTAGTCATAATCTTTTCATCAATCTTAACATAATTGAGGCGATTATTCAGTTGTTTGTATGCCTCATTTAAATACAGTTGTTTACCCCAGAGGACAACATTTCCTCCTTTATCTGCATTACGCACTATACAGTTAGCATTAGAAGACAACTTAACAACTAGCGCATTATACTCCTTTTGTTGCTGCGTGAATATTTTATTCTTGACACTCGTGCATTTTTCAAGGTTTTTAAGATCATTTATAACTAGTTCATTGAAAACATCAACAGAGTCCCTCGGTGTCATTGGAGTGAATCTTGAGTTCAATCTGAACCTTGTTTGATCACTTGCCGTGATATCCTCTCCTGCCAATTCCATGGCTTGCTCCCTAGAGCTTGTATTTTGCGCACTGTCCACATTTGTAGGGACATCACTACCCTGCTCGAGACACCTGAGATCTAGCAGCAAATTCATGTCATTCACCCGCAATCCTTCATTAGAGTTTTCACCAGAAGCCGGGTTACTGGCTGGAATTGATGATTCGTGGCTTTGATTCTGATTTGATACAAAGAATTTTTGAGTTTAAGTGCTCTAGTAAATTTGAAGAGTATCCACTCGGGTCTTAACATAATCAAAATCTGCTATCGGGCAGTATGATAGACCTAATTGCAAGATATTTTTTCTCTTTCTGATAGTGGAATGTCCGTCAGGTTTACAATGCTAGCTTCACTTTCCCCATTCAGTTCTTTTTTCGTTTTGTTCTTTGACTTGTTGCCGTAATTTGCATTGCTTTGCTCCCTTACGCCTCTGTTTCCTCTGCCTCTTCCTCTTAGTGGTCCTGGATTTGCTGCTGTTGGTCTTGGGCGAAGGTTGAACCTCCGCTCTTCTTGTAAAAAACCAAACTCGTCAATAACTGATGGAAACATTGCTGCATTGGGCATACTTGAACTTTCATCGCCCTCCACTTCCACATCTGAGCTTTGAATACTACTGAGTTCCGACTGTATCTCTGCTGCTGGTTTATTTCCTACATTCATCCTTTGTCGGCGCAGATTTTCAAATTTTTTAGCAAAGGTATAAATTTGACCTCGCTCAAAATCGTTTTTATCACGTAGGAATTTTTGTGCCTTTCTTTCTTTGGAGGATGTTGAAGGAAGACCAATAGGTCAAGGATATTAGTCAAAGACAAATAGGTCCAGGAGAGTCATCGAGAACTGGTATGTTTAGAGCCCGTATTACATAATGGGTGCACTGTACTGTCCATGTCTGCACCATGGCACACCTTTAAACAGGAACAGTGAGCCCTCTTACATGTATTGCACTGTCCCCGTGGACAAAGCGTTAGTGAAATATGGAGTGGCTGTTTGAACCAGACGCTCCATCTTTCTCTGTGAACGCAGCACCTACCTGCACTTTAAAGAGAGGACTGGGATCCCCATGCAGGCAGGTGCACTGACTGACTGTACCCACCTACATGCGGATGTCATGAGGGTCTATATGGCTCCCTTACCCTCCTTGAAGGGGTCTCACTCAGGGGCTCACTGGCTGTTCACCACCTTTTTGTGGCGCACACTTAGTACACCTCCTGATGGCCTCTGTGTCCATGTTCATAATAGGGTGCAAGTGCAGAGGCAAAGTTTTCCCTCATTATTATGGGCCATGACCTCATGCTAATGAGGAAACACCCTCTGAAGATAGCACAAGCGTTCTATGTGCACTGGTGCACTGCTGCGCCTTCTTCTGTAATACTGCTGTGCCCCTGGGGGTGCAGAAAAGTGGTGCACACCCCTGTTGTGCCTCCTGGGTACTGTTTGTATTCCAGCCGCTGGTTGGTAATACATTTCTTGGAAGTTTGCTGATTAGGATAAAAAAAAGTGTGGGTGTCAGGGTGTTGGACTGATAGGGCTTAGCAGGAAGAACAGTGTGGTAATTTAAGGAAAGGTGGAGGGAATAGAAAGTTTATGTATTCTTTTGCCTGGTAGGGTAGGTTTGTATTGGGAGGGGAAACAAAATTTACAACGCAGTCAGTACATCGCACTACCTTTACATAGCAGTCATTACATCGCAACATCCTTTACATCGCATGTCATTACAATGCAGCCATTACATAGCATGTCACTACAACGCATGTCATTACAATGCATATCACTACAACGCAGGCATTACATCGCAAGTCATTACAATGCATACCATTACAACGCATAGTACCCTTACACTATCCAACACTTACCCTACTGTTGCACTCACTGGAGTTAGAATAGTAATTTTTACCCCTATACTATCCAACACTCACCCTACTGTTGCACTCACTGGAGTTAGAATAGTAATTATTACCCCTATACTATCCAACACTTACCTTAAATGCGATGTAATGGTATGCATTGTAATGGTATGCGTTGTAAAGGTATGATGCGATGTAATGGAATGCGTTGTAAAGGTAGTTTCTGAAAATGCAATGTAATAGCATGCGATGTAAAAGAATGCATTGTAAAGGATGTTGCGATGTAAAAACTGCGTTGTAAAGGCATGCATTGTAAATGTATGCGTTGTAACGTCATACATTCATTGGGAGAGGACTGCTTCTATTGATCCCTGTGTGCTCAAACCTTGCAGAGTCAATCATCAGTTAATTTACAGTTACATTAACTCAAAAAGAAATGGTCTTTATCAAATAACCCATAAGTTTTCACAATACATACATAACACTCAAATGTAATTGGCTATTTCTGGCTCTGGTGGACACCACAAAAGGCCAAACATATGTCTGCAGGCTGGTGAAAGGATCTGTGAATCCTATGAAAGGATCAGCAAATCCTACAATTGTTAAAAAAGAGCCTACTGCAGGGTTTGCCCACCTGTGGCGGCTTGAGCTCAGGGCCAGGCTGAAGGCAAGTCCCCCTTCATCCATGCACAGCAGGCAGATTGGCCACACTGCCTACTGGTAATAGGACAGATTGCTGCAGCCAACCCATGATGCACACTACGGAAGGCTATGCACAGCAGTCATTGGCCACTCCATGGATGTTGGGCGCAAAGCCTGGCTGTAAACCAGGCATTGTGGCTAACCCCTGCTATACACAGCTGAAGGGCATGCACAACAGCGACTGGCTGAGGGTTTGCCAGGCCTTTGTGCAGCTGGGCCTGGCCACAACAGCAGTGGAGGGCATAGCCAGGCCAAAAGCCAGGCTTTGCAGCCAGCCCTGCTGTCTACGCTAGAAGGCTATGTGCAGCAGGGGTTAACCACCCACAGCTCTTTGGATATATGGCCTCACTGTCGGCCAGGCCCTGCTGTCAATGCCCATTGTGCTTGGCCCAAGGCCGTGAGTAGCTGGAGTTGGTCCCACATGTTGAGTTGGGTAAAAGTCCTGACCGCAACCAACCCCCACTGGACATGGTAGAAGCCATGCACAGCAGAGGTTGGCCGCAGATGGCACACTGAGGGCAGATAAGCAAAAACTTTTTGAAACAAGATGAGTACAAGCTCCGGAACCAATTACGCCTCTGCAATGGTCCATAACAGTTTGTGGATCCTCCAAGAACTCTGGAAAATAGGCCTGGGTGGGATTGGCATGTCATGGTTTCACTGGTGTCCGGAACCCCAAATCATGCTGGGCTTAAAAAGTGTTCAGTAAATTAAATGTAACTATACAATTGTGACTAATTTGACATGAATAAGGTTACAACGGTGACGAGGCCCCACGCTGCTCAAACCCTTTTAAGGTCAGTAACCTTCTCCCGACATCAAAATCACAAATTCAAAAGAAGGCGAGCAGTAACTAATAAAATAGATTACATTGTTATGTTTCATATAGGTACCCTAATATAGGCCCGGGTCATACCCATACACCTTTACCTACATTATCTCCCTTACACTACACAGTAACGAGCCTTTAGGATTGAACCTTTACCTAGTTCTAGTCCTGGGCGCAGAAGGAAGGTTTTCCCTGAACAATAGCGTCCTATAAACTCCATCAATGGACTCATACAGTATGAATGAATATTCATGAGGGTTCTTGGAAACCAGGCAGGGCTACACCACCTGCATAATATCCTACGTACAAGGTTCATCCCATACGTCATCCTCAAATCCAACAATGGCTAATACAAGAAAAAAATGGGACAAAGAAACCCTAGATACTTTTTGTATAAATACAGCACATCTTGTTAGGGTTAGGGAGAGGAGACCGAGACTTCCAGGCCGACACACTGACCAGAGACGCTGAGGCTCCTGCATGCAGACGCTCTAGCTGACAGTGGTCTAACACATCCCTCGCGGGGTGTCCAACTCGAGACCAGGACGGAGTCCCACACTCTCTCACTTCAGGTAAGGGGGCTAGACTAAATCCTAGAGGATTCTTGGCTTCACACCTACTCACATACTAGGTACACTTAGGTACATCTAGATAGGCATCGTAGAGAGTACTGCGCATTTTATCAAGCATTTTATATTCATGTATGTATTCATGATTATTGCAAGATGGTAGAACTGTACTATCCTTCTATTTTCACTGTACTGCTAATCATATATATCTGCTACTGTCTAACTGGTTGTTGCAGCACATCTATTTTACATTAGAAGAACAACTGTGCAATAAATTCTTATTGTAACACGCCCGACTGTTTCTTCTGTGTAACTCTCTGAGACCGAATAAGTGAGCATGAGTGACTGAGCAAAAAGTAGTATATTGTTTCCACAATCCTGGGGGATCAGGGTTGTCATGTTCTGAGGTTGCCAGAAACTATTCTCTCCCCGATAAGAGGAGACTCTAGAAGCACTGTGAGCTAGCTAGAACAAAAAGGCTAACATTCTCGGTGGGGGTGTTCAGAGCCAGTCTGCCACCAGTCCTACAGTTTATGTTATCCGAACGCGCAGATCCTGTATGGGTAATATAGGAACTACACGACAACATAAAGAGTCACCACCCAGTCTCCAAGCAAAATTTGCTTTCTCAAAAAAAGTCTTAAATACTGTATTCTCAATGTCTCTTTAATTCACACATTAGTATAAAATAAAATAAAACAAAGCGATAACTACAAATATTATTTGGTGTATAAAGAGACCGACTTAAATTACAACTGGGTATCTATGTATCTTTTGCCCTGCAGCCAACAACTAGGATGCACAGCCTTCCTCTTTGTACAGCGGTGCTTGGGCGTTCTGGTTTGCACAATCAAGACCATATGGGAAGATTTTTGATTTTATAGCAGTCGGATGTAGTAAATAATCCCAAATTCATTAAAATTCACTGAAAGAAACCGTTAACCTTAAATTGTGGTTAACTTTCGTGGAAAAAAAAATCACTGATAAAGTACAATTCAGATGCTGGATCAGAAATTTTTTTTATCTGGTGCTGTTTCATGTCCTTTGTGGCACGGTAACGGAGCACTTTATAGACACCTTTTCCCGCCATTCTATCAAAAGAGACTCCTGGAGGTGATAACGTGTGACAAAAATGTTTGTGCTTATGTGTTAAAAGGCATTTTGTTGTGAGGTTGATGAGATCTGTTGTTTTTTGTGCTGTTGTGCATTATTGTAATGTGGGGTTGCTGTGTTGTTGTGTGATGAAGTGTTTTAACTGACATTTTGTTGTTGTCTGCTATGCTTCAATTGTTTTGTGTATGTTATTATGTTACATTCTGTTGTTTACTTTAGGTATGTCTACAAAAGTTGCTTCATTTCCAGCTAAAAACAGCAAATGCATCCAAAGTTCTCATGACAAGCAACCATTTTCCAATGCTTAAGGCGATACGTAACTCTTCTGCAGCTCTTCAGCTATTTGATAAACCTCACATACTTATATTTACTTCTCAAAACCAAATACAGAATTCAAAAGAGGTTCTATGCTTCTGCATTCAGTAATCACCCTCATTATGATGAACTTCAATATGATGATGAACCAAGAGATCTGTTCTTACCACGGTCCTTACATAGTTTTGCAATTAGGCTTTAAAACCATTATTATTTTTTATTTATTTGTTGCTTTTAGAACCAAAACTATATATGTTTTAGAAGCATTTGACATGATTAAGCATTAGAAATAGCTGCTATAATATCTTAACAAAAACCTAAATATATTTAGGGTTATATAATTTGCCTCACTTTTCTCAGTGAAGAATTCCACATACCAAAGCAAATTTTCCATGGAAAATTCTAAGTGACTCCCAGGAGGTCAAATGTTTAATCATCCTTAATATTAAAGTTTGGAGAGGTCCTGGCCCTGAATGGAGCCTCTATTGTGTTTATTGACAAAGGGAAGTCAATGCCTATATTTTCCCAGCCCTTGCATGTTTGTAAGATACTTTTAAGTTGATATATCAGATTATGGAAGTACAGTGGCTTTTTTTTTTTTTTTACCAAGACTGATGCTTAAGAGAGTTTCTCAGTTTCTTTGTTTGCAACTTAATGGGCTAACACAAAATCTATTACTCTTTACCAGTTGGTATTCATGATGGGATCAGGAGCAGATATTATACTCACTTTTATCTCCTAATGAAATGGGAATGTAATTGCCACTTGAATCTCTAAATGGAGGATTGGGTCTGGAGTCTGGGACTTTCCTTTCTTTTTTGCTCTAAATGCTGCTATTCTTTGTTTAGAGTACTGGCGCTCATTCCTAGCTATCACATTAAATTACTAAAAGCAGTTCAACATTATCAAGCCTTCAAGTAGGGCTCTACGAGTCCCTGCAAAATGGCCAATTTAGCTATGGTTGGTTAGTAAAATACAACAATTATCATGGCTCAATGGGCCCCTCAGGTCTCTGCGCCCAGTTGCACTGCACCTGCGGCACCAATGGTGGGTACACCCTTGAGTCCCTGTGCAAAATTGGCTGCCCAGGGTTGTCACCAAACACATCTCCTGCTGTAAGATAAATCTCCTGCTGTAAGATAAAACCTCTTGCATGTCCAGCTGATGCCAATTCCTATCAAACCAAAAGGTTAAGCGAGGCACAGAGAAATTAAATGACTTCAGCACTGACGAAAGATGAAATAAGCCTTGGGGCATATGCTCAAGAACGTGTAATAACTACCGCAAGTGTAGCTTAATGCAACCACACACATCGCAGTCCATCGCGGGAAAACAACTCCGTGTCAACGTGGTATTCACAACACAGCGGTACCATGCGATAGCCACAGGGCAACGTGTCAAATGAACGCGTTAAAAACAACGCGACGCCGCAAAAACGCAAAACCCCAACGCGAAAATAGTAGCGATGACGCCTATCGCGATACAAAAATCTACGAAAACCAGCCACAGGCCTGCAATTCCCACGCGTAATGCGGGAAAATGCACCATAAAAGTAGAAAAAAACATGCAAACAAAATCCAAACAACAGCGAAGCACAATGGAGGCAGCCGGAGCAAGTACAGAGGACAACCAGAACCCCACAAGCCCCACGGAGGACCAGCCTGGGACCTCGGGGTCCGGGAAGGGCAAGGACAAGAAGAAGAGGAAGACGAGTTTAGTCCGCAGGAAAACAGGATCCTGATAACGGAGGTGATAGAACACCATCAATCACTGTTCGTCACCTCCACTGTGTCACTGGCAACTAAAATGGAATGTGGCAGACCATCGTGGACAAGGTGAATGCAGTCGGAGTGCTGAAGAGGACAATGGACAAGGTCAAGAGGCGCTGGAATGATGTGAAGCGCAAAACCAAGCTGAAACTCGCAAACAACCGGAAGGCAGCAATGCAGACTGGAGGTGGGAGTCCAGCGCCACAGGAGGAGCTGGACGAGATGAAGGAAATGGTCTCTACAGTCATCAGTGGGGAGACGGTGGCAGGAGTCGGGGGACCGGACACTGCTCAACATGACCGGACACAACAGCAACAGGGTGAGTAACCACCAGGTATTGGGGCGGACGGGGGGAGATGGGCACAATGGCACACATGCACAATTAAGCATAGCACATCTGTGGACAAAACATGCCCCAGACCCACAACTCCCACCAAGAGACCAATGCACACAGGCATGCAACAGCTCAGCACTGCATAAGCACAGAACCCAGAGGCACACTGCATGGAAGGGAGAAGGGCAGCTAAATCAGAGCTGCAGGGGCGACACCCCCAATATGCAGCACACACACATAACATGCAGAGCACATCAACATTGACAACGAGGTGGTACAAACCACAACACGTCCACAACAGAACAGAAGACACAACAGGTGCCGCATGTGCGTAGTAACTGGCCAATCACATATGGCACTGCAGGGAAATGTGAGTTGACAATGTACAAGTACAAACTCACATCCGTGATGTAGTCGGAATGTCCACTGTCCCCCATCAAATAGGCAGCTCCCCCCAAACAGTCACAATGTACACTGTCATGCAGTCTGAATTCAGACATGTACAATGCGTCAACATACATGTGTACACGATGTTAAACTGCATCGCCCCTTCACATTGCAGGGGGAAATCCAACACCTCCTGCAGAGCAGTCCGAACCTCTCTTCTCTGATGAGGAAGAGGACCACCACACCTTCGACTCAGACACCCTCCAACAGCTCGTGGAGAGCCTCCGCAGCCCACTTCCAGGATCAGGGCAGCCCAGCTGCCACGAGGAGCCCACCACCCTGCACAGTACACACAGCAGGCAGCACCCACCACCACGGCTGCCTCCCAGGACCCCCACGACGAACACATGGCCTTCCAATGCTGTGTGTTGGGGTGCCAGGAGAAGCTGGCTGAACAGGTGCAGGTGGGGTTCGACCGCATGGCAGCCAAACTAGATGCCATACGTGGGTGTCTAAGTCCCATCAGGGACCACTCACAGTCCCTAACAGACACCCACAGTCCGCTCCATGCTCTCCAACGGACCATGGTTGACATTGCCAGAGTCCTGACTCTGCGACAAGAACGACTGTCTAGCCAGAGTGTCTCCAGCGATCTCGCCTGTGAGTTGGGACACATGCGGAGGATCATGGAGAACATGGAGCGGACGCAGGCGGAAAGAACGGCTGCCACGGCTGCACACCAGCGAGAGGTAGCTGGGTCCCTCAATGCCCTAAAGACCCTCCTCATGGCATTGCTGCCACAAGGCCTGACGCTGATGCATGCTGCTGCTACCACCCCATCCACATCTCCGGCCCCTGATGTGTCTGTGCCACACAGTGCTGGAGACAGTACACCACCATCCACATGTGAGGCACATGAAACAGCAGAGGACGAAGATGCGAATGATTCAGCCCTCGAGGTAAGGAGGACGCAGTAGCATTCATCTCCGCCATGTGGCCTGTTTCTGCTTGGTTCTGCCCTCTCCATCATCACCTTCCACTGTCCCCCGATGCACTCTGCGACACTCACCTTGGACCTCGACATGGACTGCCATATTGTGTTTGGTCACCAATGACACAGCTCACAGACTGCGGACTGAACTCCTCCTCTCCTGATGTACCTGTCATTCCCTGTAGGACTCTGGCTGGCCCTCCACGGGCCGACAATGTGAAGTGGGGTTGGCATGGCCTGCTCCAGCTGCAACACTCCCTTGAATGTGTAATAAACATTCATATCCACACAGATGTGTCATGTCTATGATCTTTCAAGTGTGGAAGTATGGATGAATGTAGGGTCAGTGATTCCCCCTTACGTTCATGTTGCCCATGTTGTGGGACTATTGTCACAGGGTGACAAATTGCCGATTCCGGTCCGTGTGGCGCCAACACTACAACGGAGACACATCCATTGGTCACTTCCTTGTCCAGCCCAGGACGGAACAACGCCCAGAGCCCCGGGGCCATTGTTCACACCCTTACGCTGGACTGGCATACACCAGGACAGCCCACTCCGATTACGCACACAGGGGGGGACGACAACGCTACATGTCCCAGGTCTTCACTTTGGGGTCCTGCAGCTCACAGGTCTAGTTGTCAGCATGCCACGGCCACTCCCTCACGGCTGGTGTACACCCACACCACACCCATCCAGCACTGGCGTCACAGGACTTGTGACCCTGGCAATGAAAAGGGCCTGGCGCACGTGCTGGATGCCATTTCCACTCTCTCTGACTGGGTGGCTCCGTGTAGTTCGCATGTGTGCATGAGGGCCTAGAGCCCTGCCACCTCACATTGCCCAGTGCTGGGGGTGACATGATGGCGTCCGCACAATGGGACTCAATCATTAAGGGTCCATGGCTAGCGGTGCACAGACTTGGTGGCACGGGATACACTGCGGCAGGCACAGGCACCCCGCCACAGGACGGTGTCTTGCAGTGCAGTGAGATAGGGGCACCTAAAGTGCTGAGTGGGTGTGCAGCCTGCGATGATGCCGTGTGCACTGATGTGGTCTCTGCCATTGCGAAATCAAGACCCAGAGTCAGGTGTGTGACCTGGTGGCCCGCGGTGCGGAGCTGCATGATGTGGAGTGTGCCATTGTCGCGGGCACCGGGCTTGGAGATCCCTCCAGAACGTGGTGGGCCCTCTTGGGGACACGCCGGTGGCGGAAGCTGAGCAGTGAGGCCTGGTTGCACAGGGGAGGGCAATAACTGCTGGGCGGCGGGAGGGGCTGGGGTGCAACAGCCTGTGTGCGCAGGGGTGGGCAAGCGATGATGGCGTGTGCAACT
The DNA here is from genome assembly GCA_963921515.1 of Calotriton arnoldi. NCBI lineage: Eukaryota > Metazoa > Chordata > Amphibia > Caudata > Salamandridae > Calotriton > Calotriton arnoldi. The sequence continues at coordinate 185,541 of CAWUFW010006753.1, read as the reverse complement.
GTATGGACTCTGCCATTCATGTCTCTGGAAACTGTTTCAGATGACGGACCTGGGGGACTGCTGTGAATACCGGCACGTGGTTGGAGATACACCGGTGGTAGCAGGTGAGCAGTGAGACCTAGGTCTGCAGTGTCGGCACTCTCTCCCTCTCTCTTTCTCTCTCCCTCTCTCCCTCTCTCTTTCTCTCTCCCTCTCTCTTCCTCTCTTTCGCTCTCTCTCTCTCTGTACTTTGATGGGCGCATGGACACACCTTCTGATCCAGATTTCTGTTTTGCAGGCTGTGACTTACAGAATGTCCTGAGACGACCCGCCATGCCTCTTCAGAATTGTTTCTTTTGGTTTGTTCTGTAATAAACGTATTGTTTGGATATTTTGATATGTGTGTATGATTTCCTTTTTCTGGCCACACATGTATGTTGGGTGTTGTGATTGTGCGACTTCAGGTGATTTGTTTGGTTCATGATTTCGTGGAGTTGATGTGCAATATCTTTGTCCATGGGGGGGGTGGGTGGTGCCCGGGGTAGGGCCCGGGGGGGGCAGGGTCCTGGGGCTGGTGGCGGTGGGTGTTGTTGACCTATTGGGGCTCAGGCCTGCATGATGGGTTACTCCAGGGCATCTGTTGTTCTTATGTGTGGCCATGGGCTGTGCTCCCTTGTCTGGTGCCGGTTGTCGTCCGACTTTACACCAAGTAGGAGCAGGTGTTAGTTTCCTGCTGCTAACGTGCCTAAGCGCATGTTTTGTGATCTTATCGCCGATCTGGCTGGTCGTTGAGAATGTTGTGGAGTGGTATTGTCGCGGCTTTTAGCACAGGAACGCCTACTCTGCATATCATTAGCGTTAGTTGCCGGGCTCCTCTGTGGCGATATTTTTTGCGACTGGTATCGCAGGTAAACTGGTGTTATGGGCTGTTAGCACCAGCTTGGGAATGGGGTGATAAATTTATCGCGGATTAGGCTGCGATAAAGTGCCGTTAACTCGGCGATAGCTCCTTGAGAATATGCCCCCTTGTATTTCCAAAACTCTTCCCTAATCTAGGAAATACATTTTTTGTAGATTATGGAGGTCATTCTCTGAATGATAAGATGGACACATGTAGATAGTTCATAGCAGGTTTTGGAATGCAAGTATACCAGCTCCCCATGTTTTCTCTCATTGAATGGTGATACCAGGAGAAGAGGCCTCAGTGGAATCCAACTTGAACAAAACATTTCCTATCTATTTCATGCTGCTTTCCTGACCATTGTCATATAGAAGGGAGTAGCTCTTGATCTACATGAATGCCATCCCTATACTAAAAATGGACCAAAAGCATCTGCCTGGCTTACAAAACTGTGCAACAGTAGTAGCTATTTAATCTGCTTATCAAGCAGTCTCTTGCAGTTGATTCCATAAGACAAGATATACATTAGTACTAGGTAAATGTATTACCATCAAGCCAGCCTACCTTATCCTAGTGTTTCCTGAATTTGCCTACATGCTGTCTTCCCTTGCATTCAGCCCACTCATTCACTCTTATCATTGTTATGCTAATATATCTCCTTTCTTAATTTTCTGTAGTAACGCCTTTCCCTAGTGGTCCTGTGACTACCTGTTTCTACACCTACTTATTCTTCCACTCCCTCTTAGTCAACTTCTATGATGGCCCATTCCAATCTTTCCTGGCTCTCCAAACTATTGTTGAAATCAAGACCGAACTCCTTTACAATCATTTATCCAGCTATGCTTTTATAAATGTCAAACATACGATTTTGAGAAAATTCCATAAAACCAGTATCACTGTGCCTAGCAGTGGAACCTCAAAACAGATCTGCTACTTTTCATGCTTAGCACACCATTTGTAAAGAAACACTTCATAAGCACTTTGAATGTCTGTGCTCTTACTAAAACACCTTGTGGTCAAAACCTAACAGTCTCCCTCTATGAATTTCCACAGCAACCTTTCTATTTCCATTTTAATAATAGCAGGATTATGATTCAAACAAAGAATAAATCCCTGACTTTGTTTTATTACCCCTATAATTTCTTCAATCCTTCTTCTGAAGCTTTATCTCATTCCAACAAACTTGTTGCAACTTCTACTTATCCATAAAATACCACAGCTGGTTCACTAACTCCTTAGTTGTCAGTCCCTAACCTTTACCCTTCTTCTTCTCTCAATCTTTGTATGTCCATCACCCCCACATATGTTATCCAGAGTAAATCGTGGGTGATAGACTCTGCTTTCTTTATATCATCACACACCTCTTCTTCACATCATTGTCAGTCATCAATTTATCACATTCCTCCTTCTTCTCCCGGCCTGCCTCAACCTAAAACTATCTCCTGATTGTTACCTAGATGACCCAGACCCAGTCCCTCATATTCAAATTCATCCTTCACTTATTCTCTCCTCTAACACTTTTCACTCCACTTATTTTGGGAGGCCCCCTTGTGCTGCTCCCTCAAAACCCTCTTCCCACTCTCTTCATTTTCAGGTTACTTGCAACCTGCACATGTCTTTATATGTACAGTTTCCCTGAAGCCCTTATTCTACTGAACAGATCTAATCTTAATTTTGCTGAGAGGACTGACTGTTACACCTCTACCCTCATCAAGGAAGCAATTAGAAACATCCTAGCCAACTCTGCATGGCTTTGCTGGACCCCGTGACCTAATGCAGGGATTAAGTAATCTCACTTTGAGACAATATCAATTCTACACTCAATATTCATCATGACCTCTTTGGAGCATCCTGCTGAGAAAATTAACTCCCAAGCGCAGTTGGTAATTAAATTCCAAGTATGAATGGTAAATTCAAATGGTGTCCTCATGTAGATTGCCCTCTTAACTGTCGGCCTGTGAAGGATAATCTTTATTGGGCTAATTTGCATAGGAACAATGGTGGTCCTCACCCCTAAGAGTGATAAACTTTGCAATCCAAATGAAAGTTGTGGATGCCAAATAGTGTTCCCAAACTTGAGTGAGACCAAGCCCTAGTCAATCTCCCTATCCCCGCTATAATTAATCACAGACCTTTCAATACCTGTCCATTAACCACAAAGGTGGAACATGTCAACACAATTCAGGAACCTATTGAATCACTGGTCACTCCATTTACCAAAATCACCTACTCCTTTTTGTGCTTTCTGCCGCATTACCTCCGTATGGCAGTTATGCATTGTTGTGAAATTTCTGATACTATTGTGAACCATGACCTGGATAGCATAGTCCTCATAGAAACCAAGGTTAAGGAATGCTCTATTACTTACCGGTAATCTTCATTACTCCGGGTCCCGTTGCCCTCGTGCCATTCATTGTCAATGTGGAGATAACCATCTCCCGACAGAAAAAAAGACAAGAGGAATGCTGTGACCCTAATACTGCCCCTCCCACCGGGAGTATATAAGCAGTACTTACCCAGCATCCCGCCTGTATAACCAAGCCCACACAGGAAGGCCGGCCGTCCGGGAGGGAGGGGCGCATGAATGGGACGAGGACAACGGGACCCGGAGTAATGAAGATTACCGGTGGGCACAGAGCATACCCCCAGGTCCCTTATGTCCTCGTCCCATTCATTGACAATGTGGAGAATACCAAAGCAGAAAAACTGGCCTTCCGAACCCACCAGCGCACCCAGGAAACCACACCAAACGCAGCAACCCAAGGGACCACAGAAAGCGGGAACCGCAGGAAGCAACCGGCCAGCACCCCAAAACAGGACCGCAGGGACACAAACAAGGACCGGAAACAACCCAGAAAAAAACAGAAGGCCAGAATCACACAAGGAGGCCGCCAACCAGAAAAAAACCAGAGACAGAGCAACCAGGCCAAAAAACCAAAAGTACATGGACAAGGAAACCCACGAGACACAGACGACCCGCCCAGAACCACCAGGAAGACACCCAGAACCCGGCAGCCGCACAGACAAGGAGCAAACCCCGGAGAAGGCCAAAGAAAGAAGCCAAAGCCGGGCAACAGGGCGCAGACACAAGCACCCAGACCAACAAGGCAGGAGGGAAGCACACACCAGAGAACGGCCCACCACACCAAACCAAAGGAACCGACCCCCAGAGAGACCAGAGGACGAAACCAACCAAACCCCGCAGAGGAGGCCCAGGCCCCAGAAAAGACAGAACAGCACCACCAGGGCCACCAACGACCACACACAGCAGAGGGAGGAGCCACAGCGAGAGCCCAGGAGTCGACCAGGAACCAGACACCAACCAAACAGAAAGAACACGGAAGGAGCCAAGGGCCAGAAACCCCAAGAGGCCAAGAGCCCCCACAGGGAGGGAGGCCGCAAAAACAAACCAGGACTGGACACAAAACGCCAACGCACAAGGGCAGAGCAGGCCAACCCAAAGACCCCAGGCCAGAGACGCCCCCAGAACGACCCAGCAGACAGCCGACCAAACAACCGAGGGCAGCAAAGACCGGGAACCAACAACCCAGAACCGAACCGGGACCGCAGGGGCGGGGACAGAGCCAACAACCCCAAAAACTCCAAGCCCAAAGGGAAGGAACAACACGGCAGGGCGCAAGCCCAGGGCAACCGGGAACCCCCGACAGACCTAAAACCAGGAACCAACCAGGCACCAACCCGCCGAACCCCAGAGGGCAGACAGGAACAGGAGCCAACAAGGCGGAGGACCAGAGAGGAACCAAAGACGGGGCAGAAGCCAAAGGACACCCAACACCCAGGCCCCACACACCCGAAGGGCAAGAGCAGCGGAAAGGCCCCAGGGCGCACCGCACCCCAGCCAAAACCGGAAGGGAACAAGAGAACGGCCAGAACCAAGGCAACAAAGGAAAGGAACCAGGAAGCCAGGACCGAAGCCAAGCAACTCGTCCAAGCAGGAGGACCCCCAGGCCCAACCAGCCCCGGGAGGGGCCCACGCAGCGCCAAAGCCAAGGACCGGGAGGCCAGCCAAGACACCCAGGACACACCACCGCCGGACCCCACAGGGGGCCGGAAGAAAAAACAAGCAGAGGAAAGCGCCAAAGCAGAAACCCGAGGCAACAGAGAAGCCAGAGGCCCAGGAGCAGGAGACCCCGGAACAACCGACAGCCAGGAGGCCGGACCCCAGAGAGGCAAAACGAGAACCCCAGAACCGCACCCCCACCCAGAAAGGGGGGGGGCAGCACCCCACACAGACACACACCGGGACCACAGCCCGGGGAAGCAAGGGAAGACAGGAGCGAGCTAGGACACCGGAACCAGGAAGAACCGGGAACGCCCAGCAAAACACACCCCAGAGCCAACAGAGAGGCGACAGCCCAGCCAGCAAACCCAAGGAGGCACAGCCAGAGGCCACGCCGAACCACCAGGCAGCCGGCAGACCAGGAGCAACAGGAGGCAACCCCGGACACGGCAACCCAGAAGCACCGAACACCAGGACCCAACAAAGGCCCGAACAAGGCAGCCACAGCCCAGGGAAAAGAGGGAAACCAACGAAGAAGGATCCCTGGGATAACGGGGGAAACCCGAAGCCCAACAGCACCCAACGGAAACCCAGGACCGGGCAGAAACACGGAAACCTAACCAGAGGCGAACAAAGCCCCGGAAGAGAACTGCCGGCAGGCGCAGGCCCAGAAGGACACTGCAGGAAATGGCCCGAAACCAACAGAGCGCCACGCCAGGACCCCCCGAGAGAGCACACGCTAGAACGCAGGACCGAAGAAGGTCACCACAGGAGCCGGAAAGCCCCAGCAGACCCGCAGGGAACAACAGCCCCCGGAGCCCAGATGGACCCCCACCCGGGAGAACCGCAGGACAGAAGAGCAGCAGCAGCGAAACACAACCAGGCCCAAACAGCAGCGGCACAACCCCAGGGGCCCAACAGGCGAACCGCCACAGGGCACACAACCAGGGAGGGCAAGGAAAGGAAGAGCAGGAGCCCAACCACACCAACCAAGCCCCAGAGACCAGATACAAGCAGGAGGCGCCAGGGAGGGGAAATTCCTAGGCCAGAAAAAAACAAGGCACAGGGCCCCGCAGGCCCGCCAGACACCCAACCAGACCGAGCGGACCCAGGAGGGGCGGCCAGGACCCACCGAAGCAAGCCCAAAGGCAAGCACCGGAAACAGAGCAGGGGCGCAGCAGAAGCAGGGAAACACCAGGACAACCCCAAGGAAACCCCAGAAGCGCAAGGGGGACAACAGAGCCAGGCAGAGGAAGCAGCCTGAGACAGCCCCCAGCCAGCCAGCCCCCCCAAGAAGCAACTCAAACACACCGAAGGCCCCGGGACAAACACCGGCAGGCCCAGGCCGGAGCAAAAAAAGAGGGAGAACAGCCGCCAACAAGAGGCAGCACGCCAGCCAACTCCAGAAACACAGAGATTCCAGCCCACCGAACAGAACGGCGGCAGGCCAAGAGCGCAAAGCGGACCCGAAGGCAGCGGGGGCCGAGCACAACAGAAAGCCCCAGGCACAAAATCTGGAAGCCCCGAGAGGAACCAGGCGCTGCCCACGGAAACCAGACGGGAGCCCCAGAGCAAGGAACCGACCAGACACGCAAAAGCCAGGGAACCAGGCGAACACCCAGCACAGCGAAGCGGAGCACATGCCATCACCGCCCGCAGCGGAAGGCAAGGCCGCACGAGAAAGGGCGGGCAGCACCCAACGCCAGGCCACAGCACCAGCAACACCCCAAGGAGCAGGGCCGAACAGAGACACCAGAAAAGCGTGGCCGACCCCCCCCCCCGGAGAGGTCACAACACGAGCAGCAGGAATACCAAGCAGGCCACATAGGAGCACGAACACAGCCCCACCAGCAGCCCGAGGCAGGAGCATCCGTGGAGCCCGGAAGCGGGGAGGAAGACCAGAAGCAGAGAGCAACAGGCGGCCACCGGGAAGCGAGTGGCAACCCGGACCCGCAGAGCAGGCAGCAGGGGGCAGAGCACAGGAGGAGCACCGACAACCCAGGAACCCCCAGGAGCCAGCACAGAGGACGCCAGCGAAAGGAACTAGCCCCCACAGCCAGGACCGGACCCCATGCAGCCAGGGGCACGGCACCAAAGCGGAATACAGCGCCCCAGAGCAACAGCGCCAGCAGTAGAACGCAGCACCCCCCAACACAGCGCACAGCACCCGGAGCACCACAGCGGCGCCGGGCAACAACTCCAAGGGAGGGTGGGCAAGGCAAAGGCAAAACCCAACTGTGACCACCCGCATCGACAGACAGCTCGAAGCAAAGGAGCAAAACAGGAAAGGCACAGGAAACAGCCAAAACCACGAGACGGAACAACCCAACGAGGAGACGCGCCTCCACTTCCCCTGCAGGAAATAACACAGGTCAGGCCGGACAGCGGAGCCCATCCCCTACCTCATCGGAAAAGAGGCAGCAATAGATAACAACAGGCCGGGAAAAGAAGCCGCCAAGCGGAACGCACCCAGAGCGGAGGCCACCAACCAACGAGGCCCCCACCGTCAACGTCAGAGGGAAAACCGGCAAGTCCCAGGACCGAGGCCGCAACACACAGCAGCAGCAAAAGCCCTGCCCAAAACCACTCCAGCAGCGCCAAATCACCGCCGTGCCATGCACAGGGGGCGGCGTACGATGTGGGCACCAGACGCAGAGAGACGGAACAAGGAAAACAGAGAAGTGTTCCAATCTGTTTTCTAATTGTTGTTCACAAAGAGAATTGCCACACATCCCAACAGAGTCAGCCATGTGCGGGTTCAGAACCCTGGGACCCAGAACCAAAGTCATCAGCGAAGCCTCCATACCACATTGACATTACATATGGAGGCAGAGACCAGGCACAGACGCAAAGCAGGAAAATAATGAAATCCGGCAAGCAGCACTCACCCGGAGTGGGGGCCAACCCCAGGACAAGGCCCCCACCCCAATCGCCATCACAGCAGGAGACTGGCAGGAGCACATCCAGCACGGCACGTCTTACCCGGCCAGGCACGGGAAGACGAGCACGCGACCGAGAAGAAACCGGGAGACCAAGCCCCAGCCGCAAAGGGCCGGAAGGTCAGGCAGGACACCGGCTCCAACAACGACCGAATCCCAGCAAGCCCGGCAGGCCAGGAGACAGCCCAGGGAACCTCGCGCCCGCACAGCCCGGCAGCCGGGCGGGGGGAGAATAGAAGCACTGCCACTCCAGTCCAGCAGGAGCAGCACCAGCACACCACGTTCATTCTGTCGACAGACAGAAAAAAAGAACAGGCGGGATGCTGGGTAAGTACTGCTTATGCACTCCCGGTGGGAGGGGCAGTATTAGGGTCACAGCATTCCTCTTGTCTTTTTTTTTGTTGGGAGATGGTTATCTCCACATTGTCAATGAATGGGACGAGGACATAAGGGACCTGGGGGTAATCTCACACAATGTTTTGAACTCCTTTACCCTCTGCACTATTCTATTCTCTAATGTGGGCGTGAGGACAACAGGGTGGTGATGTACCAGTTATTCATAAAAATATGATCCACTGACGAAAACAACATCAAAACAACTGATCAATGCCACTCCATTCAATGCATTTCACCTAAAGCCTTTGTCCATAAAAAATCAACAGTCAGATTAAACATCTTCTGTCATTCTTTAGGTGAGAACTGCACATTTATTGAGGAATGCATGCAGTGTATTACAACGAGCTGATACTTTCTGAGACCAGCATCTTTCTTAGTGATTTCAACCTCCATTGAGGTAATGTCAATGACTCAATTTGTTCTCTGTATTTCTCCATAACAATGCTTTCTGCCAACACTGCCAAACCCTACTCACTACAAATACTCTATATTTTACTTGATTACTGCTAAGTATCTCCTATTGACCTCCAAAGACCCCAGCCTAGTTGATTGGTTGGAAGACTTTCGGAGTCCTTGCACACCAGCCTTTTTCTGCTGTAAAACCTTTGGTTAAAAAAAAAGAGGCTGCGCTGTTTTGGAATACCAAGAACATTGACATCAACACTCTTGCAAGTAGTGCTTGAATGAGTGTAAGAAACTGTGGGGGGGCATATTTATGAGCCCCTTGCACCACCGGAGCGTCACTTTTGGTGACACTCCAGCAGCTCAGAATACAAAACCATATCTATGAGGCCACGCAAAGCCACAATGCATAGCTTTGAATGGCCTCATACATATGGATTAAGGCAAGGCAGCACAAATCACTGTATTGCCTTACTCTTTGCTTGGGAGGCGTTGCATGGGTGTTGTGGTGGGTGTTCCCACACAACACCCATGGATTTTGATGCTTTCCTTGATTTACAAGACTATACAAACCTGGGGAAGTGTCAAATCTTTACGCCTCCCGAGATGAGGCGTTACAACGAGTAATATTTTTATTTCTCCTTGTGTTTTCCTCTTTCTATGAAGAAAGAGGAAAACGCCTCTTAGGATTCTTTCTGTGCAGGAAAGTGCCCCTTCCTGCATAAAAACAATCCTGCTGACAACATAGGCATCCTTGCACCATGGTTCATTGCTGCCTGTGTTGGCGCGAGCCTGCCGAAATGGCGCCAGCGCAGGGGGAAGTGACAGGAATGCCCTATGCCAAATCCCCAAAAATGAGGGCCTGAGTTATTTGTTGAGAGAGATGAAACCGTACTCAAGCAGGAACTACAGTCCTTGTCAGAGTGAAGTCACAAACAAACCCCAAATTACCTTGTGCTTAACCCTCTGGTAGCTTGGCACAAAGCAGTAGGCTTAACTTAGAGGCAATGTGTCAAGTATTTATGCAGCACTTCAGACTAATAAAGTGAAAACACAGCACAAGAATAATCCCAAACTAATATAGAAATATAGAGTAAATCTTATTAAATAAATCAAGATCAGAACAACAAAAATCCAATCTGTAGAACCGGAGATATGCAATTTTAAAGATTTCAGTCAATTTAGCGCCAAAAAGCACAAAGCACCATCCATGGCTGTTTGGTTGCTGCAGACTCAGACAGAGTCCCAAGTTCAGGCCGACTGCGATAGAGCATGGGCCCGTTAAAGGGACCCACTTAGGCCCGCTGAAAACTGTACCTTAATCCCGGTTGCGAAGAGATGTGGAGTATCATGTTGAGGCTGCGTCTCCCAGCAGAAGCGATGCGAGATAGGGGCAAGCAGATGCATTGCCCAGCAGCGGTTATGGGAAGCTATGAGGTGCGAGGTGATGTCCTTGCATGGAGATGTGTCATGCAGCATCGGCTGCGATGTGAAGTTCTGGTATCAGGGAAGTCCACACAACAGAGGCAATGCTTCAGTGCCAAGGACAATGCTTTGAGCAGCCAAGGTGATGCACCAGTTCTGCAAGAGATGCAGTGCAGAAGAGATGCATCAGTTGTGCTGGATCGAAGATGGGCTGGCAGAGCACCTTCAAACCCACTTCCAAGGGCCCAGGACTGAGGTGGCACCACTTGGGAGGGCCGGACTCACAGATGACAGAGTGGCAGTCCTTTCATCAGCAGAGCAGTCCTTCTTCCTGGCAGAGTCCACAAGTTCAGAGGTGTAGTGAAGAGTTGGGTCTAAGGGTCCAATATTTATTCCTGATGCCCACTTTGATGTAGTGAAAGCTTCTTAGGGTTTCCACTTCCCCTTCCTCCCAGCCCTGGACTCGACTTGTCTAGTGTCACAAAAGACCAGTGTTAAACCCTTTGTGAGAGGACTCAGGCAGAGTCTTTGTGATGTGCAAGTGGGGTAGGTGACAGCTCCTGCCCCTCGTTAACACGGAAGAGGACCATCCTGCCAACACCTATCTTCCCTTTGTCTCACTACTTGGAAGAAATACACAAGCAACTGACAGCTTCACCTAGTCATGTGAACCAGGACCAGGCTGCAGACACCAAATGGTGACAACAAGAAAATACCAACTTTCTAAAAGTAAAAGACACACAATAGATGGACGGAATGCAGAACAAATCAAAACATTCACCCCCAGTCAAGAGATCTGGGTTAAATCCATCATTCTTTTGCTCACCATGCCACCCCAGTTTAAACCTGCCATATGCAAATCAGTCTTGACCCTGTGCCTCATGGGAACAGTCCAGCCCGAACTGCCAAGCCAGGTCCTCCCTGACCGGAAACAAGCATCCTAGGACCGGTTTCGGTGTTTCACCCTCATCAGCCAGGATAGCTTGATTCCAGTTGCACAGTGAGCCCGGGACCCACGTCTGGGCATACCCGGCGCACTTAGGGTGAGAAAGCAAAAGACACACAATAGATGGACGGAATGCAGAACAAATCAAAACATTCACCCTCAGTCAAGAGATCTGGGTTAAATCCATCATTCTTTTGCTCACCATGCCACCCCAGTTTAAACCTTGCCATATGCAAATCAGTCTTGACCCTGTGTCTTATGGGAGCAGTCCAGCCCGAACTGCTAAGCCAGGTCCTCCCTGGACCGGAATCAAGCATCCTAGGACCGGTTTCGGGGTTTCACCCCTCATCAGCTAGGATAGCTTGATTCCAGTGGCACAGTGAGCCCGGGACCCACGTCTGGGCATAGCCGGCACACTTAGGGCGAGAAAGCAAAAGACACACAATAGATGGACGGAATGCAGAACAAATCAAAACATTCACCCCCAGTCAAGAGATCTGGGTTAAATCAATCATTCTTTTGCTTACTATGCCACTCCCAGTTTAAACCTGGCCATATGCAAATCAGTCTTGACCCTGTGCCTCATGGGAACAGTCCAGCCCGAACTGCTAAGCCAGGTCCTCCCTGGACCGGAATCAAGCATCCTAGGACCGGCTTTGGGGTTTCACCCTCATCAGCCAGGATAGCTTGATTCCAGTGGCACAGTGAGCCCGGGACCCACGTCTGGGCATACCCGGCGCACTTAGGGCGAGAAAGCAAAAGACACACAGTAGATAGACGGAATGCAGAACAAATCAAAACATTCACCCCCAGTCAAGAGATCTGGGTTAAATCCATCATTCTTTTGCTCACCATGCCACCCCAGTTTAAACCTTGCCATATGCAAATCAGTCTTGACCCTGTGTCTTATGGGAGCAGTCCAGCCCGAACTGCTAAGCCAGGTCCTCTTGGACCGGAATCAAGCATCCTAGGACCGGCTTCGGGTTTCACCCTCATCAGCTAGGATAGCTTGATTCCAGTGGCACAGTGAGCCCGGACCCACGTCTGGGCATAGCCGGCACACTTAGGGCGAGAAAGCAAAAGACACACAATAGATGGACGGAATGCAGAACAAATCAAAACATTCACCCCCAGTCAAGAGATCTGGGTTAAATCAATCATTCTTTTGCTTACCATGCCACCCCAGTTTAAACCTGGCCATATGCAAATCAGTCTTGACCCTGTGCCTCATGGGAACAGTCCAGCCCGAACTGCTAAGCCAGGTCCTCCCTGGACCGGAATCAAGCATCCTAGGACCGGTTTTGGGGTTTCACCCTCATCAGCCAGGATAGCTTGATTCCAGTGGCACAGTGAGCCCGGGACCCACGTCTGGGCATACCCGGCGCACTTAGGCGAGAAAGCAAAAGACACACAGTAGATAGACGGAATGCAGAACAAATCAAAACATTCACCCCCAGTCAAGAGATCTGGGTTAAATCCATCATTCTTTTGCTCACCATGCCACCCCAGTTTAAACCTGGCCATATGCAAATGCAGTCTTGACCCTGTGCCTCATGGGAACAGTCCAGCCCGAACTGCTAAGCCAGGTCCTCCTGGACCGGGAATCAAGCATCCTAGGACCGGCTTTCAGGGTTTCACCCCTCATCAGCCAGGATAGCTTGATTCCAGTGGCAGAGTGAGCCCGGGACCCACGTCTGGGCACACCCGGCGCACTTAGGGGAAGAAAGCAAAAGACACACAGTAGATGGATGCAATGCAGAACAAATCAAAACATTCACCCCCAGTCAAGAGATCTGGGTTAAATCCATCATTCTTTTGCTCACCATGCCACCTCAGTATAAAGCTGGCCATATGCAAATCATTCTTGACCCTGTGCCTCATGGGAACAGTCCGGCCCGAACTGCTAAGCCAGGTCCTCCCTGGACCGGAATCAAGCATCCTAGGACCGGTTTCGGGGTTTCACCCCTCATCAGCCAAGATAGCTTGATTCCAGTGGCACAGTGAGCCCGGGACCCACGTCTGGGCATACCCGGCGCACTTAGGGCGAGAAAGCAAAAGACACAAAATAGATGGACGGAATCCAGAACAAATCAAAACATTCACCCCCAGTCAAGAGATCTGGGTTAAATCCATCATTCTTTTGCTCACCATGCCACCCCAGTTTAACCCTGGCCATATGCAAATCAGTCTTGACCTTGTGCCTCATGGGAACAGCCCAGCCCGAACTGCTAAGCCAGGTCCTCTCTGATCTGAATCAAGCATCCTAGGACCACTTCGGGTTTCTACCCCTCATCAGCCAGGATAGCTTGATTCCAGTGGCACAGTGAGCCCAGGACCCACGTCTGGGCATACCCGGCGCACTTAGGGCGAGAAAGCAAAAGACACACAATAGATGGACGGAATGCAGAACAAATCAAAACATTCACCCCCAGTCAAGAGATCTGGGTTAAATCCATCATTCTTTGCTCACCGTGCCACCCCAGTTTAAACCTGGCCATATGCAAATCAGTCTTGACCCTGTGCCTCATGGGAACAGTCCAGCCCGAACTACTAAGCCAGGATACTCCTGGACCGGAATCAGCATCCTAGGCCTGTTTCAGGGTTTCACCCCTCATCAGCCAGGATTGCTTGATTCCAGTGGCACAGTGAGCCCGGACCTACGTCTGGGCATACCCGCGCACTTAGGGCGAGAAAGCAAAAGACACACAATAGATGGACGGAATGCAGAACAAATCAAAACATTCACCCCCAGTCAAGAGATCTGGGTTAAATCCATCAATCTTTTGCTCACCATGCCACCCCAGTTTAAACCTGGCCATATGCAAATCATTCTTGACCCTGTGCCTCATGGGAACAGTCCAGCCCGAACTGCTAAGCCAGGTCCTCCCTGGACCGGAATCAAGCATCCTAGGACCGGTTTCAGGGTTTCACCCCTCATCAGCCAGGATAGCTTGATTCCAGTGGCACAGTGAGCCCGGGACCCACGTTTGGGCATACCCGGCGCACTTAGGGCGAGAAAGCAAAAGACACACAATAGATGGACGGAATGCAGAACAAATCAAACATTCACCCCCAGTCAGAGATCTGGGTTAAATCCATCATTCTTTGCTCACCATGCCACCCCAGTTTAAACCTGGCCATATGCAAATCAGTCTTGACCCTGTGCCTCATGGGAACAGTCCAGCCCAAACTGGTAAGCCAGGTCCTCCCTTCACCAGAATCAAGCATCCTATGACCGGTTTCGGGGTTTCACCCCTCATCAGCCAGGATAGCTTGATTCCAGTGGCACAGTGAGCCCGGGACCCACGTCTGGGCATACCCGGCGCACTTAGGGCGAGAAAGCAAAAGACACACAATAGATGGACGGAATGCAGAACAAATCAAAACATTCACCCCTAGTCAAGAGATCTGGGTTAAATCCATCATTCTTTTGCTCACCATGCCACCCCAGTTTAACCCTGGCCATATGCAAATCAGTCTTGACCCTGTGCCTCATGGGAACAGCCCAGCCCGAACTGCTAAGCCAGGTCCTCCCTGGATCGAAATCAAGCATCCTAGTACCGGTTCCGGGGTTTCACCCCTCATCAGCCAGGAAAGCTTGATTCCAGTGGCACAGTGAGCCCGGGACCCACGTCTGGGCATACCCGGCGCACTTAGGGCGAGAAAGCAAAAGACACACAATAGATGGACGGAATGCAGAACAAATCAAAACATTCACCCCCAGTCAAGAGATCTGGGTTAAATCCATCATTCTTTTGCTCACCATGCCACCCCAGTTTAAACCTGGCCATATGCAAATCATTCTTGACCCTGTGCCTCATGGGAACAGTCCGGCCCGAACTGCTAAGCCAGGTCCTCCCTGGACCGGCATCAAGCATCCTAGGACCGGTTTTGGGGTTTCACCCCTCATCAGCCAGGATAGCTTGATTCCAGTGGCACAGTGAGCCCGTGACACACATCTGGGCATACCCGACGCACTTAGGGTGAGAAAGCAAAAGACACACAATAGATGGACGGAATGCAGAACAAATCAAAACATTCACCCCCAGTCAAGAGATCTGGGTTAAATCCATCATTCTTTTGCTCACCATGCCACCCCAGTTTAAACCTGGCCATATGCAAATCAGTCTTGACCCTGTGCCTCATGGGAACAGTCCAGCCCGAACTGCTAAGCCAGGTCCACCCTGGACCGGAATCAAGCATCCTAGGACCGGTTTTGGGGTTTCACCCCTCATCAGCCAAGATAGCTTGATTCCGGTGGCACAGTGAGCCCGGGACCCACGTCTGGGCATACCCGGCGCACTTAGGGCTAGAAAGCAAAAGACACAAAATAGATGGACGGAATCCAGAACAAATCAAAACATTCACCCCCAGTCAAGAGATCTGGGTTAAATCCATCATTCTTTTGCTCACCATGCCACCCCAGTTTAAACCTGGCCATATGCAAATCAGTCTTGACCCTGTGCCTCATGGGAACAGTCCAGCCCGAACTACTAAGCCAGGATACTCCCTGGACCGGAATCAAGCATCCTAGGCCTGTTTCAGGGTTTCACCCCTCATCAGCCAGGATTGCTTGATTCCAGTGGCACAGTGAGCCCGGGACCCAAGTCTGGGCATACCCGGCGCACTTAGGGCGAGAAAGCAAAAGACACACAATAGATGGACGGAATGCAGAACAAATCAAAACATTCACCCCCAGTCAAGAGATCTGGGTTAAATCCATCATTCTTTTGCTCACCATGCCACCCCAGTTTAAACCTGGCCATATGCAAATCATTCTTGACCCTGTGCCTCATGGGAACAGTCCAGCCCGAACTGCTAAGCCAGGTCCTCCCTGCACCGGAATTAAGCATCCTAGGAACGGTTTCTGGGTTTCACCCCTCATCAGCCAGGTTAGCTTGATTCCAGTGGCACAGTGAGCCCGGGACCCATGTCTGGGCATACCCGGCGCACTTAGGGCGAGAAAACAAAAGACACACAATAGATGGACGGAATGCAGAACAAATCAAAACATTCACCCCCAGTCAGGAGATCTGGGTTAAATACATCATTCTTTTGCTCACCATGCCACCCCAGTTTAAACCTGGCCATATGCAAATCAGTCTTGACCCTGTGCCTCATGGGAACAGCCCAGCCCGAACTGCTAAGCCAGGTCCTCCCTGGATCGCAATCAAGCATCCTAGTACTGGTTCCGGGGTTTCACCCCTCATCAGCCAGGATAGCTTGATTCCAGTGGCACAGTGAGCCCGGGACCCACGTCTGGGCATACCCGGCGCACTTAGGGCGAGAAAGCAAAAGACACACAATAGATGGACGGAATGCAGAACAAATCAAAACATTCACCCCCAGTCAAGAGATCTGGGCTAAATCCATCATTCTTTTGCTCACCATGCCACCCCAGTTTAAACCTGGCCATATGCAAATCAGTCTTGACCCTGTGCCTCATGGGAACAGTCCAGCCCGAACTGCTAAGCCAGGTCCTCCCTGGACCGGAATCAAGCATCTTAGGACCAGTTTCGGGGTTTCACCCCTCATCAGCCAGGATAGCTTGATTCCAGTGGCACAGTGAGCCCGGGACCCATGTCTGGGCATACCCGGCGCACTTAGGGTGAGAAAGCAAAAGACACACAATAGATGGACGGAATGCAGAACAAATCAAAACATTCACCCCTAGTAAAGAGATCTGGGTTAAATCCATCATTCTTTTGCTCACCATGCCACCCCAGTTTAAACCTGGCCATACGCAAATCAGTCTTGACCCTGTGCCTCATGGGAACAGTCCGGCCCGAACTGCTAAGCCAGGTCCTCCCTGGACCGGAATCAAGCATCCTAGGACCGGTTTTGGGGTTTCACCCCTCATCAGCCAGGATAGCTTTATTCCAGTGGCAAAGTGAGCCCGGGACACACGTTTGGGCATACCCGGCGCACTTAGGGCGAGAACGCAAAAGACACACAATAGATGGATGGAATGCAGAACAAATCAAAACATTCACCTCCAGTCAAGAGATCCGGGGGTTAATCCATCATTCTTTTGCTCACCATGCCACCCCAGTTTAAACCTGGCCATATGCAAATCAGTTTTGACCCTGTGCCTCATGGGAACAGTCCAGCCTGAACTGCAAAGCCAGGTCCTCCCTGGAACGGAATCAAGCATCCTAGGACTGGTTTCGGGGTTTCACCCCTCATCAGCCAGGATAGCTTGATTCCAGTGGCACAGTGAGCCCGGGACCCACGTCTGGCCATACCCGGCGCACTTAGGGCGAGAAAGCAAAAGACACACAATTGATGGACGGAATGCAGAACAAATCAAAACATTCACCTAAACTGTGGTGGCATGGTGAGCAAAAGAATGATGGATTTAACCCAGATCTCTTGACTGGGGGTGAATGTTTTGATTTGTTCTGCATTCCGTGCATCAATTGTGTGTCTTTTGCTTTCTCGCCCTAAGTGCGCCGGGTATGCCCAGACGTGGGTCCCGGGCTCACTGTGCCACTGGAATCAAGCTATCCTGGCTGATGAGGGGTGAAACCCCGAAACCGGTCCTAGGATGCTTGTTTCCAGTCCAGGGAGGTCCTGGCTTGGCAGTTCGGGCTAGACTGTTCCCATAAGGCACAGGGTCAAGACTGATTTGCATATGGCCAGGTCTAAACTGGGGTGGCATGGTGAGCAAAAGAATGATGGATTTAACCCAGATCTCTTGACTGGGGGTGAATGTTTTGATTTGTTCTGCATTCCGTCCATCAATTGTGTGTCTTTAACTTTCTAAAAGTGGCATTTTTAGAATTGTGATTACAAATCTGACTTTACCATTAAAGAGGTCTTTTAATTGCAATTCTTTACACAGCAAACTCTGTCAGGGTCTGACTCCATCGCGCCTGCCATACGTTCTGTTAGGGAGAGAAATACTGCCAGAACTACAAGTCCCAGAAGGCTTTTAGAGGGAGGGGCTGATACATTAGGCGACCTTGCATGTCAGACAGCGTGCGTAATTCTGGCTGTGGAAGACCGTGTTCACTACGCTGCTGCATGGTTCGGATTCTCCATTCTGGAACACAGAGAGGTTATAGCGGATTGGAGTGAGCATACGGCTGCCTGCTGGTTCGCGCTGGGAGAGACGTTGTGGTTTACGTGCCGGCTCGCGGTTGGTAATCGAACCGGAGTCTGCAGATTCTCGGAGGCTGTCACTGAGGGAAGCGCTCTCGTTGTAGGCGTTTCTGATTTTCGGAGCCGTTCCGTCTACGGCATTGAGGAGGATCCAGTGGCTGCTGGTGTCCAGGTGCTGCTTGGGCTCAAGTGGCCTGTTGTATGGAGCGACTTTGTGCAAGAAAAGACACACCGGTGAGAAGCGGCCCGTGAAGGTACTTTCCTCTGTTTGCGGGCGCTTGCAAGCCTATGCTATGTGTCTTGCCATACGGGGTTTGAATCTTAAGACACCTGTGTGTTTTCCTTTTGGTTTAGTTTAACCAAGGAGTCTATTGGTTTTTCTAATGACTTTAGTTTAAGAGTCTGGACTTCTTCGTTGACTCTTTGATGGCTGCATTTCTATTTGCTCTCTGCCTAAAGATTTCCTGGAGCTTTGCTATTATACTTACCTCAACGGAGCAAGGATTTTGGAGATTGCACTTCTGCTCCTCAGAACTAAATACTAGTGAAGTGACACTTCCCCTATTTTCTTTACTCATGATTTTTTGTGTGGAATTTTTGATGGGAATGCGACAGAAAGGGTATGTATGTGTAAGGAAGGTTTCTTACTAACAAAGGTGTTGGGGTGAATGCGGTGTTAACCAGTGTGCTTTTTGTTATAGGTATATTCTCCTCCGGTTTGTGAGCTGTATCACTACTGGGTAGAGAGAAAGAGAGAGGAACACCGCGGCAGGCGGATTTTGTTTTTGGCAGGTACTAATCACATTAGTGAGACCATATGAGAGTAGTTAGAGAGAGGTAGACCTGTACTAATCTCTGTGTTTTCTGTTTGCAGGCATCCCATTCCCCCGCTGTTCCTACCCTATTCCTTTCCCTCACTTGATCGCCTCAATACTCTGTGTGTTGTGGGTCAGAGTTGGGGATGTCAAGAGGTGGACCCCTTTGAGCATCGCCCGGGTTCCGAGGAGTTCCTGTGGATGTTACAAACTCGACCTGTATACCTGCTCCCAATTGAAAGTTACAGCTTATTAAATATAATAGGGTAACTTCAATGTTATCCTATGTGAAAGGTAGGCGATGCAGCAGTGAAAAACGAATGTATGAGCCTGTGGGGTGACTTCAATGTCAAATTGGATCTGGCACCGGATCGCTCGGGCACATTATGCCACCCCCATCCTGGCGCTGCCGCACAACTACATACCCTTATGACTGATAAATTCCTTGTTGACGCCTGGCAGCACAGTCGTGGGCGCAGTATGTTTCATGTCTGGCACATGGTCCCCACTAGACTACTGGCTGATTTACTGGGACGCGCTCACATGGACAACTGAGGTCTCTCATCTACCCAGAACCCTATCAGATCACGCTGCTTTCCTTATAAAATTCCCCTTTCCATTGAATATGTCACATGCATTCACATGGTGGCTTTCGTCTAGTGCCTTTTGCGACTCTGTCTTTCATGGTAAAATACACGCGGCCATACTTGAATTCTTTGAACAAAGCAAAGGTTCCGTCTCTTTCCCCTCGGTACTGTGGGAGGCTTTCAAATCTGTGCTCCGAGGGGTGTGCATCGCAAAACAGGCAGGCGTCCTCAAAGCCATTAGAACGTGTCTGGCGACATTGAAGGATCAAATCCGAGGGCTAGAACTGGAATACTGTGTGTCTAAATCTCCATCCACCATGGCGCAGTTCTGGGAAATACTCAACGAATACAATGATGAGGCATCGCAGGAGTTGAGCTTTCTCAACCGTGACACGGTGGTGCGTTACTACGGTGGGGGAGACCGTCCTGAGAGAACCCTTGCATGCATGTTCTGGGGGCCTCAGGCCTCTGAGTATGTAATCGAACTTCTGGATGAGTGGCCGGAATGACATACTACACCTAAAGCTCTACTTTGCACTATGACCTCTTATTATGTAGATCACTACAGCACTACTGTTATTCCATGCACGATGGAGGTCAAAGACTATTTAGATACGTAACAACTGCTTTGGCTTGACCGCTCACACCACGCATTTCTTAACTCTCCCTTAATTGAAGAGGAGTTTCCTCGGGTCATACAGGGCCTATCTAGTGACAAGGCGCTGGACCTGGATGGTCTGACCGCCTACTTTTATAAAGAAGTTGCTCCTCTGTTGATCCCGCACCTACAGGCTATGTTTGACGTTTCCTTGTCTGTCAGTGAGCTCTCTCCATCGCTCCGTGAGGCTGCCATTGTCACCATTCTTAAGCTAGATAAATCATCTTACCCCTGCAAATCTTATCGGACTTCATCTATGATAAATGTAGATAGCAAGATCTTTGCCAAATTGCTCACCAATCGTCTCCTCGCACTTTTGCCCGACATGGTGCACCTAGACCCATTAGGCTTTGTCTCCGAACGATCCACTGCGCACAACTTGCACATCTCTTTCTCAGTGCTCCACAGCATCGAAACCAACCTCTCTGCGCTCGGTACTTTACTTGACGCCACGAAGGCATTTGACTCGCTAGAGTGGCCATATCTATTTTTTCTTCTCCCCCGCCTTGGTCAGATCCCCAAATTCATTCAGCTTATTCAGTTGTTATACACATCCCCAACAGCTAGAATTCGCCTTAATGGCATGTTATCCGACTCATTCCCTGTAACAAAGGGCACTCGACAAGGCTGCCCTTTATCTTCCATTTTGTTTGCAGTAGCCATGGAGCCACTGGCGGCCAGACTGTGACAACATCATATACACCGTGGCTTGAATTTTACGGTGCGTAACCTACTAATTCCCATGTACACGCAGGATATTGCTTTATATATAAATACCCACAAACCAATCTTGATCCCATTATACGGGAAATTAAACGCTTTGCCGGTCATTCTGGTATACATATCAACTGGGCCAATCTATATTGTTTCCATTAACCGATGCAACTCTGCCTATGACATCAGAATTTCCATTGAATTGGGCACGGGAGCAAGCATGCTATCTGGGAGTCTGGCTGAGAAGGGATGCCGAGGAAGTATGGAGGGTTAATTATGGAAAGACTATGGCCTGGCTTGAAGAGAATCGTGACGTGGAACAGGCTTCACCTTTTTCTACCAGGACGTTTGGCGATTGCCAAGATGGTAATATTACCCACGTAATTGTACCTATTCAGTCATTTGCCCATACCCCTCACTGCTTTTTTCAAGTGCCTGTGATCTAACTTTATATCCCTCGCCTGGGCAGGCAAGCAACCCCGGATAGCCTGGGAAATCCTTACGCTTTCATTCTGTCACTGGGGCCTAGGTGCACCCGACCTGCATCTATATGCGCTCTGCGCTCAAGTCCAATATCTATACTATCGGCTGTACCCAACAAGCTCCCAGCCCCACGCAGTGGTCGAAACAGATGCCGCCTCCCCCTGGCCGTTAACTACTGCACTATACCAGTGCTACAAAGTTCCACACAAAGTGGTTGACACGGTGGAGTGCTTGCGATGGGCATGGGATGGCATGCACCGCCATGCCAAACTGGCTGTTCTATATGCTCCATCCATTCCACTCGTTTGAAACCCAGTACTGCCCTCATTGCAAGCTACATGCACCAGAGTGCATGCGCATCAGAGGCGCTTGTTCACCTTTGCAAATCTATACCCGGAAGACTGTTTTGTTCCGCCCTTCGCTCCCATTGATGCCTCCGGACTCACTGTACTAGATGCTATCCTATACCATCAGCTGCATGCGGCATGCCGGAAACTCCACGCCACATTTCCTGAGCCACCGCCACAGTTGCATGCTCTTGAACATATGCTGACTACACCCTCTCCTCGTAAATGAATCACTAGATTATATAATATTATGCAAGACACTGCTCTCATTCGCACTCCACGTGCTTGCATACTCTGGGAACGAGACACAGAGATCCCCATAACAGAGGCATAGTGGAAATACTGCTGCACACAAATGGCTGCTCTCTTTCCGAATTATAGACTGCAGCTTACCCATTTTAAATTTCTACATCAATTATACCGTACAACAGTACAACTGCCACACTGGGGGGGATATTCTCAAGAACGTGTGATAATTACCGCAAATTTAGCTTAACGCAACTTTGCACAATGCAGTCTATCGCGGGAAAATAACACTGTGTTAACGCAGTATTCTGAACCCGGTGGCACCATGCGATAGTCTCACAATAACGCGACAAGTGCCCGCGTTAAAATTAACGCGACACCAAAAAAATGCGAAACACGAACGCCCAAAAAGTTGCGATGACCCAAATCGCGAAACAAAAATCAGCGCTAACCAGTGCCAGGCCTGCGATTCCCACGCGACATGCGGGAAAATGCACTATAAAAGCAGAGAAAAAAAAAGACAAACAAATGTAACTGCGTAGCACCATGGACGCACCCGGACCCAGTGCAGAGGACAACGCGAACCCCACAAGCCCCACAGACGACCAGCCAGGAACCCCGGGGCTGGGGAAGGGCAAGGAGAAGAGGAAGACGGGGTTCAGTCCGCAGGAAAACCGGATCAACGTCACGGAGGTGACAGAACACTACCAACAACTGTTCGTCACCTCCACTGTGTCATCGGCAACACAAACGGAAATATGGCAGCACATCGTGAACAACGTGAATGCAGTCGGAGTGTCGAGGAGGACAATGGAAAAGGTCAAGAGGCGCCGGAATGATGTGAAGGGCAAAACCAAGAAGAAACTCGATGCCAACATGAAAGCAGCAACGCAGATTGGAGGTGGGGACCAGCGGCACACCAGGAGCTGGATGACATGGGGAAAATGGTGGCCACAGTCATCAGTCGGGATACGGTGCCAGGAGTCGGGGATCGGGACACTGCTCAACATGACCTGACACAACATCAACAGGGTGAGTACCGACCAGGGACTGGGGGGACGGGGGAAGTTGGGCACAATGGCACACATGCACAATTAAGTAGAGCACACTGCACACACACAATGACTCTGGATCATGTCCCTGATCCCCGTGCCACACTTCAGCACACATACAGAAACTCAGGGAATGTGTGTTGAAATGAATTTATTTGCACATGCTGTGCCTGTGGTCATTTTGTACTGTCTCATGATTGCTAAGGACTGTCACAATGTGACGTCCTGATGTGAAGAAATTGTCAATGATGTTGTTCCTACGGGCTATTCCTGCTGCAGCTGCAGTGGGGTGTGGTCCACCTGCCTCATCTTCCTCATCATCTTCCGGTGCATCTGGCACTTGTAACCATGGGGCATTGGTGCGTACACATATGTTGTGCAACACACAACATGCAACGATCATCTTGCACACAATGCCTGGGCTGTACAGGAGCCCCCCACCTGTGATGTCCTGGCACCTGAAACGTGACTTCAACACGCCAAATGTGCGTTCCACGATGCCCCTGGTGCGTATGCGGGCCGCATTGTACTGCCTCTGGGCCTGTGTGTTCAGGGCTCGGAGGGGTGTCATCATCCAAGGGCAGAGTGCATATCCTTGATCACCTGTGACAGTGCAGAGAGACATGAGTCAATAGTTGGTTCTGCACGATGTGTTGGCAGGCTCACTAGTTGATTGGCGTGTGATATGTGTGTCATAGTGATTCCTGTGTGACATGTACTGCTTGTAGCAAATGAGCGCCATCAATGTGTAATACGTAGCCTCACTGCTGCTCCTCCCTTGCCTAATTGCCTGTGTGCGCTGCGCGCTTGCACCACTTGCACCAATTGCACTCCTACGGCACACCATTGTCATGCCTGTCTGCGCATGTCCACAAGCCTGACAACGACACTGTGATGTTGTGCGTTGAAGGTGGGCGGCCACGTGTGTGTAGGCCTATGGTAAGGATAGGGCGGACACAGATGTAGAGTTCATGGCTGGCTGAACTCACGATGTGGTCGCGGCAAGACCTTTGGCATATGCTGCTGCAATAGCGATACACACACAACAGTTGGCATGTATGATCCCGGACCCCAAGCGGGCTTGCGCTCATTCATTTATCCCTTCGGCCGAGCCCGCACTCCGGGGGCATGTTACATTGCAACTTTGTCCATTGCGGGACGGGTGGCGCCGACACTACAACAGAGACACACGCATTAGGTACTTCATTGGCAAGCCCAACACTTAACCATGCCCAGAGTCATGGGGTGATCATCCACACCCCTATGCTGGACTGTTGCACGCCAGCCCACTCCGCTCACGCTTACAGGGGGGGACATAACAAGCTACATTTCCGCATTCTTCCCCACTGGCTGCTGTAACATGGTTGCGTCCACTGTCCAGTACACTGCAGACACCAGCAGTGTATGTCAACATGGAAATGTCTGTGGTCTGCATACTCAAGTCTGTCCAGCACATCCACGCCACACTTGGCGTTGTGTACATTCACATTCATGGGTCACTTGCCTCCTTCGCACATGCCTGGTTCCCACATCTCCCCACATTCTGCTATTGTGTGGCTGAGGTGCCATGCGGTTGATGGCTTGTGTACATGGCTAGCCCAGGTTGCCACAGTAAGTTGTGTTGTCGTGTCTGGCATGTGGGGATGTTGGTTGTCATGTTGTATGTGATTTTGTGACGTGTGCATTCCCAGAGTTGTGAGTTGTATGTTGGTGGAGTTGAGGTGTGGGTGGTGTGTTCAGTTGTTACTTACAGACGAGCAGTACATTTCCATAGGTGCCATCCTGAAAGCACTGGTTGATGAGGGACTGTCGGAAGATGAAGGATTCATGCACACTGCCTGGGTAGTTGGCGACGACATTGGTGAGGAGTCCCCGGTGGTCCACTATTGCCTGCACATTGATGGAATGTGTGTGTTTCCTGTTGCGGTAATTGTGTGCAGTGGCAGCAGGGGGCACGAGGAGTACATGTGTGCAGTCGATTGCCCCCAACATGTGCGGGAAGCCAGCTATGGCGTAGAAGCCTTGCTTGATCTCCAGCTGTTCCTGCGCAGTGTGTGGGAAGTAAAGTTGCTGGGGTACCAAGCTGATGATGGCATCCAAGACAGGTGTGAGGAACTTTGACAGGGCTGGTTGTGAGACTCCTCCGACTATGGCAGTTGTTGGTTGGAAGGTCCCAGAGGCCAACAGGTGCAGCACGGCCAGCAGCTTTGTCTGCGGAGGGATGTTGGTTCTCCGCTGTGTTGGTTCCGTCAGCCTGTGGGCAATGAGGGACAGGATGCGGAGGATGGTTGTCCTTTTGAGCCTGTAGTGGGCAATGACTTCCTCTGGCGTTAAGTCTCGGAGGCTGGTGCGTTTTCGGAAGGTCCGGTGTCTTTGTCTGCGCTGCCTCTGTGGTAGTCCGGGGGGTGTCCTGGGGGTGGTGGGGGTCCTGGCGGTGGTGGCGGTGGGTGTTGTGGCCCTCTTGGGGCTCCGAGCTGCATGATCAGTAGCTCCATGGCATCTGTTGTTCTGCTGGTGTGGCTGTGGTCTGGGCTCCCTTTTATGGTGCAGGTTGTCGTCCGACTTAGCACCAGGTAGGAGCAGGTGTTAATTCCATGCTGCTAATGTGCCTTATCGCACGTTTTTGAATCTTATCGCCGATCTGGCTGGTAGTTGAGAATGTTGCGGAGTGGTGTTTTCGTGGGTTTTTGCAAGGGAACGCCTACTCTGCATATCATTAGCGCTAGTTGCCGGTGTCATCCGTGGTGGTTTTTTGCGGCTGCTATCGCGGGTAAACTGGTGATGACGGCTGTTAGCGCCTGCTTGTGAATGGTGCGATGGGTTTATCGCCACTTTGGCTGCGATAAAGTGCTGCTAACTCGGCGATGTGTCCTTGAGAATATGCCCCATGGTGCATACTGTAGGAGATGCATGATTACACAAGCCACTTTATACATCTATTGTGGGCCTGGCCCCTGATTGGGAACTATTGGCAGACTGTATTCCATACCCTGGAACAGATTTTGGGACACACAGTATCACGCACACCGTTAACATGTCTCTTGGGCTATGTGCAGGACCTGTCGCCAGAAACTCGCTGCTTGGCGGCCATACTTCTACTGCTAGCGAAACGCTGTGTCGCTATCCACTGGGGGCAGAAACCAGCATCTAAAATTGACTCCTGGATACGAGATGCGATGTACTGTTAGGAACTGGCCTCTTACTGGGAGAAGATGCCCCCATCGTCCCTGCCCAATGATATTTGGGAATCATTCTTATCATATATTCGTGCACAGGAACCTACTCCTGGACAACCAAACACAATAAGCTCCCCCACAGGCATCCAGACCTCTAGCCGCACCAGTACTCCTTCTATGACTACGATCGTGTTGGACATTGCTGTGTTTTTGTATTCAAACTTAAGTGACTGCAAATGGTTCTATTTTCCACATTGTGACTCAGCCCGTCCAAGGGCGAATGTTGGCTATTGCTCATTTCTCCTTGACCTAGAGTATAACCGTGCGAGCTGATTTTGCTCTATAGGTAACATGGGATGCCCAACTGTGATTGTTTCTTTCTCTATGCTCTGCTTTTTTCCCCGTCCCCTGTTTCTTTTATCTTCTCCCTTCTTTTCTCACTTTTTCCCTTGCCTTTCCTATGCTGTATTTTAGTTTTTTATTCTTTCTCTCCTCTTTCCTGATTGGAGAATGTACGAGCATATATGATATTATTATTTGCTGAACGTCCGATCTCTATTCTTGTTGGGGTTTTTGGTTTAAATGCTGTTAAAGACAAAAAAAAAACCAACTTTCATTTCCCCAATATCTTATCTTACAGTCGACTGCAAGCTAAATCTCAAAACTCAGACAGCTTGGTCTGTTTTTATTAAAACCCCAAAGTCAGAGTTAAACAAAACCAAGCCAAGGTAAAACTCTTGAATCTTCACTGATCTAGTGACTTGAAAAAGCTGAGCAAATATCTGCTTTCTTACTGGACCACTTTGGTGCACTTTTTACCTATCCGAGGTGTGTTCCGGACTGCCAGAAAATTGTCCAAGATTGACCTATTTTGAAGAAACTCTCAACTGATATTAACAACATTAACATATTCCATCATGTTTCTCAACTGTATTTCCTAGTAGATAATTATGTAGCCTCTCAACTTCCTCTTCACATGTAGTCAAACAATAGTTGATGTCAATTCACCAAAAAGCCAGGGGCACCGGAAGTGACATGTACTGCCTTTGACAACCCAAACATTATCACAGGTGGGGGATCATATGATGTAATATCTTCTCCAGAAGTTTTGTCATATAACCTTTGACCTTGATTTCATCTCAGGAATTATATCACTAAACTTTACAATAGTAGAAAGGTCACACAGGAACCTGGGAATTTCAGCAGCAGCAGAGGAAGCGAACGAAACTATTGCACAATACAAATACTATGGTTTGCGCTACTTACTCTAAGAATTTCAAATGTCCCAGTTCTGGTGGAGCAAAAGGAAGTAAACAAGACTCATCAGAGCCCATTTTATTAATCTGTGCGAGGCACTGCCTTTGTGATCTGTGAGTCCTGGGGTCACAAGGGCATTACTAAGGGATTGCAGAAAGCAAGCCAGCGGTTGCAGCTGCTAATGATCGAGAATCATAAATGATGCCCATGCAAACAATGTACTCAGGGGCATATTAGCAAGACCCGCCGTTTTAGCGGCAGGAAACTGCCGCTAAAACGGCGATAATGGGCTTGCTAATATGCGTTATAGAATTCCAATAGAAGCCCAGGTTAGATGTGCAGGACATCTAACCTGGGCTTCTATTGGAATTCTATAATGCATATTAGCAAGCCGTTTTAGCGGCAGTTTCCTGCCGCTAAAACGGCGATAATTCTATCGCCAGTCTTGCTAATATGCCCCCAGATTTCTAATTTGGGTTCAGACAAGGCTCTAGCACAAAGACTGCTCTTCTACAAGATGTTAATAATGCACTCTTCTTTCCTTGCTCAAGCAAGTCTTGCCTACTTGTTGTTTTATACCTTTCAGCTGCTGTCTTTTTGATTAGCATCCTGAAAGACCAAATGAGATTTGAAGGGGCAGCTCTAAAATTGTTCACCTCCTATTTGTCAAACCGATCCCAAGGGGTTAAAATAGGTTTTTCTGTATCTGGAAACGTCAGCCTGCAACAATGGGTTCCTCAGTACTCCAACCTTTCACCTATGCTGTTTAATCTGCATTTGGAGCCACCGAGGGCTGTCCTCTGAAGTTATGGCATACAATATCACCTAAATGCAGGTGACACCAGGTCTATTTTAAGATTTTGTCACCAAATTATAGGGCATATTAGCAAGACCCACGTTAAAATTATCGCCGTTTTAGCGGCAGGAAACTGCCGCTAAAACGGCGATAATGGGCTTGCTAATATGCGTTATGGAATTCCAATAGAAGCCCAGGTTAGATGTCCTGCACATCTAACCTGGGCTTCTATTGAATTCTATAACGCATATTAGCAAGCCCATTATCGCCGTTTTAGCGGCAGTTTCCTGCCGCTAAAACGGCGATAATTTTAACGTGGGTCTTGCTAATATGCCCCCATATTTCTTTGCTCTACACGAACCTTAGAAATGTCAAAATATATGTCTAATCATCATTTAAAACTCATCCCCCCCTCCAAAACTGAATTATTGTTTATCTCACAGAAAAAAACGTATTTTCCCATCCAATCATTGCTTGTCTCGTACTCTTCTGGATTGTACACTAGCTCTTGTGTATCGCTCCAAATCCCTGGGGTTCATCCTCTTTGCCTACAATGCCAAATCGCTGCTGTGATCAAGAGTATACTAACTCAAACTTATTAATGCAGACTACTTTAGGGCATCATGCTGTTTATTCCTGATCAAGGTTTAAATAAATTAGTTCAGGTGCTTATTCTTTCCAGAACAAATTAAGGGAATTCACTTCTCGCCTTCCAAAAGTTCATCTATGAACCCTTAGAGCTGTGCTACATGTAACTTCTTGTTTTGTTTCTGGGTCCAAGAAATCTGAACCAATTTATCCTGTCTTAACTCAACAATGGCTCCCCACTGAAATAAGAGCACAATGTAAGACAGCTTCCATCACTCACAAAGCCCTGCACACTTCTTTGAATTCCTTTCCATCTAAAAAACTGAAAATGTCTAGTGGTCAATGGGGGTGATAATTACAGAATCTCTTCACTTTACACCCCCTACATCCAACCAGAATGGCATACCATTTGTTTTTTGTACTGAGAATGAATACAAGCTGCTGCTGATTCAAAAATGCATTTTCCCAATGCAAAACATTTTGCTGAATAAGTACTTTAGTCTGGAGGAAGGGAAACATGGCTTGGTATTGTAGTGATGTTACAGGTACCTAACATCTATACACAGCATATACTGTAGAGGTCACAGCACAATATTGAGATTGAACTAGCCTAAGAACTGTAGTCAAATATCTCACACATACACACATAGGCTCAAACACAAGGACCGTAAATTGAACATACTGGATTGTGCATTTACTAATCTAACTCCACGCATGCCTTGAAACTGGGGTAGGTTATACAGCAGACAGTAAAAAATATAACTGCACTTGTAGTTGTTTGATGCACTTGCTCAAAACTATGTAAACTCACTACAGGGACCGGACCCCATTTCATGATAGTCCTCACAGAGATGGTTTTGTCTTAGTGCGTGTCATGGTTTTGCCAACACTGTGAGGTCGGGTCCGGTCCTCAAAGTGTATGTTAAACATGCCCACACAAATATGCATCCTCACACACCCACACACACCCAAACGCACACATGAACACACAAAGGAACGCAGAGGTCACAGCAAGGTAATGACATTAAAACCTTAAGTGCTGAGGCTCACCTCTCCCACGCAATCAATTTTTGATGATTGAAGTAGTTCCTGCTTCAGCCTTCAGAAATTATTTCCACAAGAGAGATCCAAACGAAATTAGCATACTTTTTTCCACATGTTGAGGATTCTGAAGGTATCCAGGGTATGTGGTTTTCACTGGAGGGTACCAAAAAAATAGCCAAAATGTAGCATAGTTTTGTTTTTGGGGAAAAACAGGAAAAAGTGCTGAGCAAGAAAATTTATATTTTCTATAAATGGCATCAACAAAAGGTTTGATGTGCTGTAACCACCTCCTTCCCAGTACCTAGTCTTCTGGCCTATAATTCCATGCAGTATGTGGAGGAAAGTTGGTATAAACCCCATGGGTGAACTCAGAAATCTGTACAATTCTGAAAAGTAGACAGAATTCTGACTACAACAAGGATTTATGTGTGTAGATTGCTCAAAGAAACTCATCAATGAAAAACAAAAACCAATGCAAGTAAGTAGGAAAAACAGAAATAGGTGGCAATGTTTTCATCTGTGATTTTTTCCCTGATGGCCAATTTACAAAAGTATTATACCATTACATTCGTCGGACACTTCCAATTATAGAGATATATAGTGTTTGTTGGTTGTCCAAAACATGTAACACTTAGTCCAACCAAGCTGAAGCTTATAATGATTTCTTCACTGTGTACCAACAATGCACAATTTATAAGGTAAAATCTAACTAAAGAAAAAAATGGGTTTGAAGAAATGCTTATAACTTTTGTAAATGAGCCCAAGAATCTAAGTTTTAGAATAGTGGTTATTTGACTCTGAATTTGAGGTTGCCCATAGTAACTTTCTGCCATACTGACCTACATTTGGAAGCCATCTGTCAGGTTTGTCAGACTGAAACGCTACTGACCTTCTGAGTCATCCAGCGGGGATGATGGAGAGCCACCAGGTCCTCAATTCCCCTCTACGCTGTCACACAAGGAGTTCTTTTATAAATCACTACCCTGATATGAAGTGCACCGGGGAAAAGGGGAATGGGAGAAATCAATAAAGGCTGCAAGGATTCGGAGAAGCGCTGGTTAGGAAACCCTCTGGAATAGTTCAGACCACCAGGATTTAGGGGGACCATCGGCCTCAGTGGAAATACCATTCCCTTGCAATCATTACACTATGAACGGAATATCCGGCTTCCCCCAATGACCTGAAGGATGTTGTCCACCAGTAAGCGAGAAGCAAAAGATAACAGGTAATGTACAATAGGGAAGCCAAAGTCCAGTAACCAGTGCTCTCCTTCAAGGGATACCACTGAGAACAAAAAAAAGATATACGTCCCAAGGTATGAAACGTAAGTCAAAAGAAACGGAAAAACCAGGAGCGCCAGTAACGCTCCTACCACTTATCTGTGCTCCAGCTGATGAGAGCTTCCTGTTCCTTCAGAGGACCTAAAGAATAATCGCTGGAGAGAGGACGGGAACCTCGTCACCACACTGCCCCTGTCATCCTCTGTAGGCAGGACAACCGGTACTGGCTGAAATGCGGGAGCCAGCAGTAGAGAACGTTGCGCTTGCAGTAAAAAATGCGGCTCCAAACAGCTGAGCCGGGACGGAGGAAACACGGCACAGTCAGCCGCGGCTGGAAAGAAGCTCTGAAGGAAACAGCACAAGACACCTGCTCCGAGGCGAGCGTAAATGTCCACCAGAAAATCCATAGTTGCTGCAAGAGCGGCTGACAGCAGTGTTCCTGGAAATGGGAGGCAAGCCCAGGAAGTCAGATTGACAAGCACCGGGTCGAAGGACAGGAGGGGCTTATATCCTGCCCTCCATTAGCTGCTGATCACCGGAGCCTCTTTCTGTAACAATCCCTGAGGTTGCTGGGAAACGTAGTTCACCAGACACACACGTCTCCCAGTCATTCTGCAGTACCGTAAGGGGGTAAGTATTTGTTTATGTGTACTCCTTATATGCATGACCTTCCCACCTGCCACCACCATGACACCAACAATCTTTCAGTATTCAATGGATAATAGCAAATGTTCTACTATTCGGTGTTACCACACTTATCCCAATTAAAATGGCACCCGCATCTGTGTGGGTGGATTTGTGTGGAGACAGTAAAGGTCCTCCCTGCAGTCCCCCCCACAACATTAAAAAAAATGGTGGTACCCCTGCCCATTCTAGGGACACCACCAGCAACAAAATAAATAATTCAAAAATGCCCCAGGGTATTATGGGGCATTCCATGTCAGTGCAGTGAATAATAAATGAGCGGCTTCATTTATTAGTCCAATTTTATTAATTACATTTTGGGTGTCCTGTTGCCCATCTGGGTCACCCATATCTTTAATTGTCTGTCTGGGTTGCTTGGGTAGCGCCAGGGCCCCCAAGGCACCAGCCAGTTCCCCTTGTGGGAGGCAGACACTTCAATTGTTGGTGGGTGCCCCGGTTCCCACTCAGGGCACCCACAGTCCTTGGTATGTTGGGGCTGCGGTTGGAGCCCCAAAGCCCCCACAGCTCCAGCTAGCTCCCCGGCCAGCACTATACTGGGTGCTGGTGGGAGCCGGCTCACTAACTTTGCTCCCACCAGCACAGGGGCAGCATTTTTCACTGCTCCTGTTGGGTGAGAGCAAAGTTATGTTTTCTGCCCAGAAGAGTGAGGGCAGGGTATGCCAGCACTCTCCCGGGTAGAAAACAGCAGTGTCCCGGGAATAGGGTCTCCAGTACACTGATAAGATCAGGCCTTGGGTGATAGGGTTCCAGTGGCCGAGCATCAGCTCGGGAGGGGGGCCTCATGCATACCCCTCCCCCTTCTTAAACTTTTTAGCCCCGGGCCTGTTTAAGGCTTGGGGAGGGAGGCTACATGCCCCCTCCACTTAAATATACTATATTGGCTCGGGAGAGTGGGATCCCCAGGGCATGTGAAAGGCTTGTGGCGGTGAGGGTGCGTGCTTTCTGGACCAAGCTCTTGCTTTCTGCCAAATTCTGTGTAATTCTGCTCAGTCGATTGCACTGCAGCCAAATCTAATTTTCCGGTGGCTATATATATATATATATATATATATATATATATATATATATATATATATATATATATATATATATATATATCACTGAAAAAACCATAGGTTTTAGGGACAGTTATAGTTAGTTGAACATTTCACTCGTACAAAACCATAGAAATTCCCCCGTTATAGTTAGTTCAGCTAACTATAACTCGCGCCCCGCAATGCACTGCTGATGACGTCACATATTACATCACTCATGACATGGTCAGTGACATCACTGATGACATCACTGATGACATCTCAAATGACATCACTGATGACATCATACAGTGACTGTGTGTTTCTGTAAAGTTTAAATATGTTTAATATATATAGGGAAAGGCGTATTGAAGAATGAGTGGGTGTATAAGTGTCTGAATGGATGATTTAGTAGGTGCGTGACTAACTCTATAAGTGAGTGATTAAACGTATCTTACTGAATGCATGGGTTAGTGACTAAACTGGGTGAATGTCTGTATCCGTCTGTCTGTTGCTGTGTAAGTGGCTGCATGGGTTTGTGAATAGCTACATGAGTGTCTATATGAGTTATTGATTGGTTGTCTGAGTATCTGTATGGGTGCCTGAGTGTTTGTGTGGGTGGGGTGTGTGCGACTCTGTGCATAGATGTGTGAGTGGGTGATTCACTGGGTGGATGGTTTCAAGAGTGCATCTGTGATAGACTGTATGGGTGGGTAAGTGTGTGTAAGAGTGTGTTAGTGAGTGAATGTATGTCCCAGTGGTACATGTGTGAGTAACTACATATGTGAAAGGCAGTATATATGTGTGTTGGAGTATATAAATAGCTATAAGCGAGATGTGTGATTGTGAGAGTGACTGTATGGATGAGTGTGTGCTTGTATCAGTGATTGTATAAGAGCGTAAGAATGTGCTAGTATTTGTATGAGTAAGTGAGCTGGTGTGTGTATAACTGTATAGATGAGTAAATGGGTGTGTGCTTAATTTTTGCATGACTGACTAGGTGTGTGAGTACCTCTATGGATGAGTGGCAGTGTGTGAGTGTTTATATAGGTGTATGAGTGCATATAATAGTCCTGTACTGAGTGACTATAAGTATGAGTGACTGTACGGGTGAGTGAGTAGATGTGTGTGTGTAGACCTAAGAATCAGTGAGTGTGTATATAGTAATTGGTGTTGGAGTGTCTATGGTTTTGACAATGGCAGCCTGTAATTTACAGTGGGTGTATCAAAAGTTATATTAGGGTGTGAGAAGATGCATCAAATTATCACATGGATGATGTCATCAGTGATGTCATTTGAGATGTCATCAGTGATGTCATCAGTGATGTCACTGACCATGTCATGAGTGATGTAATATGTGACGTCATCAGAAGTGCATTGCGGGGCGCGAGTTATAGTTACCTGAACTAACTATAACGGGGGAATTTCACGGGTTTTGTACGAGTGCAATGTCCAACTAACTATAACTGTCCCTAAAACCTATGGTTTTTTCAGTGAATTTGTAAGGTTTTTTAAATGCTAATTTCTAACTATAACGTGCCTGAAACCTATGGTTTTTTCAGTGAATTTCAAAGGTTTTTTAAATGCTAATTCCTAACTATAACATGTCTGAAACCTATGGTTTTTGCAGTGAATTTCAAAGGTTTTGTAAATGACAATTTTTAAATGTATTAATTGTTATATTTATTTTTTTGATACTGATTTACTACATTTTTTTAAACTATTTATTTTTAGATATTTTATTTTTAAATTACATTGTAATTACATTATACATTACATTACAAAATATACTTTCTCAGAATGATTTACTTTAGTTTAAATACTTTGCAAATAGGCAATAGACTTTTAAGTAAAGTAGTTACAGTTGTTGCAATGGGCAACACAATTTCAAACACAATGCAACGTTGAGCTCAATGTGAATTTCAAGTTAAATGCAATTAGTTACTTTATGGATTACTTTTCTAACCACAGGACTGGATCCTAGATTCAGTCCTGGGACATCTCCCTGTAAACAGTTGAGTAAAAGCGTTTTGGTTACAGTAGCGATTTTTAAGGAATATTATTGTATTTTAAAAGTTGACACTTAGAAACTTTTTCACATAGAATTACCAATGTTATCCTATGGGAGGAAATTCACTTAGCAGGTAAGTAGTGTTATCGATACTTTTTCTTACTCAGTGGTGGATCTTGGATCCAGCACTGGTGCATCTCCTGTAAACAGTTGAAAGAATGCGTTTAAGTCAGACAGGCGATTTTTAAGGAATATTTGTAGTTTGTGAAAATCGACACTTTGAAACTTTTCTGCTGAAAACCAGACAATGGATTCCTATGGAAGGAAATACAAGTTACTGGTAAATACGGATAGAATTACTTTTCAGGGTCAGTGCTTGGCTAAAAGATGCAGCACTGGGTTCTCTCCTGATAACAGGTGAGTAAATCGGAATTCGTAGTTCGGCTGATTTTAGAGGAATATTATAAAGTTCCAAAACTCCACACTTAGAAGAATTTCCAAGTGAAACCAGTCAATGTTAGCGTATGGAAGGAAATTCAAGTTACTGGTAAGTACGGTTAAAATTACTTTTCAGTATCAGTACTGGGCTCAAAGATGCAGCACTGAGGTCTCTCCTGATAACAGGTGAGTAAATCGGAATTCGTAGTTCTGCTGATTTTAGAGGAATATTTGTATGTTTCAAAAATCGAAACTTTTTCTGCAAAAAGCAGGCAATGTTATCCTATGGAAGGAAATTCAATTTACTGGTAAGTACGGTTAGAATTACTTTTCAAGGTCAGTGCTGGGCTAAAAGATGCAGCACTAGGTTCTCTCCTGATAACAGGTGAGTAAATCGGAATTCGTAGTTCGGCTGATTTTAGAGGAATATTATAATGTTCCAAAACTCCACACTTAGAAGAATTTCCAAGTGAAACCAGTCAATGTTAGCCTATGGAAGGAAATTCAAGTTACTGGTAAGTACGGTTAAAATTACTTTTCAGGATCAGTACTGGGCTGAAAGATGCAGCACTGAGGTCTCTCCTGATAACAGGTGAGTAAATCGGAATTCGTATTTTGGCTGATTTTAGAGGAATATTATAAAGTTCCAAAACTCCACACTTAGAAGAATTTCCAAGTGAAACCAATCAATGTTAGCCTATGGAAGAAAATTCAAGTTACTGGTAAGTACGGTTAAAATTACTTTTCAGGATCAATACTGGGCTGAAAGATGCAGCACTGAGGTCTCTCCTGATAACAGGTGAGTAAATCGGAATTCGTAGTTCGGCTGATTTTAGAGGAATATTTGCACAATGGTGAAGGAAGGGGGTGGGGCCTGAGGTGACATGTCTGCAAACACGCCCTGTGGCGCGTTTTAAGTTGGAAAATTAATTCCTCCTCAATCCCGAGGGTCCCTAGGGGCCAACTAGCCCACCAGATACCTCCAGTATGCGCCAGAGAGCTGCATTGCAGAGAGGTGTTCAGAGGCCACACCCCTTTTTACAACAGTCTGCAACCCAGCTCCGTGGCGCTTACTGGAGGTACCTGGTGGGCTAGTTGGCCCCCAGGGACCCTCCGGATTGAAGGGGATTTAATTCCCCATCTTAAAACGTGCCACGGGGCCTGTTTGCACACATGTCACCTCAGGCCCCTCCCCCTCCCTTCACCACTGTGCAAACGTGCCCCGTGGCGCGTTTTAAGTTGGGGGATTAACTCCCCTTGAATCCTGAGGGTCCCTGGGGTGCAACTAGCCCACCAGCTACCTCCATTAAGCGCCACAGAGCTGCGTTGCAGAGAGGTGTAAAAAGGGCGTGGCCTCAGAACACCTCTCTGCAACGCAGCCCCCTGGCGCATACTGGAGGATCCTGGTGGGCTAGTTGGCCCCCAGGGACCCCCAGTATTCAAGGAGAATTCGTTCCCCCTCTGCAAACGCGCCAGGGTCGCGTTTGCAGAGTGCTGAGAAGGAGGGGGCGTGGCCTCCGGCGCGTTGCCGGATCTTTTTGGGGGGATTTGTTTTTTAAAAGGGGGCTGTGTGGCCCCCCTTCTTTGTAATTATTTTGGGCCCTGGGGACCCCATCCCCCAGGGCCTGACCCCCTTTTATTTATTTTTTACAAAAAGGTACGGGAAGGGGACCGTGTGGGCCCCCCTCCCGTGGCCAATTTTGACCCGGGGACCCCATCCCCGGGGTCATTGCCACCTTATTTTTTTTTAAATTTTCATGGAGGGGGGCTGCGTGGCCCCCCTCCTCAGGCCTCCTTTTGCCCCGGGGACCCCATCCCCCGGGGCAGGCCTTTATTTTTTATTATTTTTTAGGGGGAGGGGGGCCGTGTGGCCCCCCTCCCTGGCCACTACTTGCCCCGGGGACCCCATCCCCCGGGGCTGGCCCTCTCCGTTGGGGATTGTGGGGGGGTCCCCAATCCCCCCATGCTCCCGCCGGCTCCCCGCGTCCCTCGGGAGCCGGCATTGCTTTTCCACATGGGGAGCTGCTAAGATGCAGCTCCCCGTGTGGAAAAGCAATCATCTTTGGTTTTTGAAAGAGAGAGCAGGTTTCCTGCTCTCTCTTCCAAAAACCAAAGCAGTTTGCTATGGCAGGACGGGAGCCACGAGGCTCCCGTCCTGCCATAGCAAACTACAGTGTCCCGGGGGTAGGCACCCCGGGACACTGCAGGAGCCGGCCCTGGGGGGTGGCGGTCCCCAGGGCCATCACAGGCTCCAGGAGGGGAGCCACGTGGCCCCCCTCCCTTGAATTGCACAGCCCCGGGGAGGTGGTGGTCCCCGGGGCTTCGGGGGTCCAAAACGGACCCCCATTTTAAATTTGTTAGTGCCCCGGGGAGGTGGCGGTCCCCGGGGCGTGTGGGGTGACTGGAGCCCCCCCACACAGGTCATAAAAATAAAAAAAAGAAGCCCCGGGGGTGGCGGTCCCCGGGTCTGCGGGAGGGCCGAGAGCCCTTCCGCACCATTTATTTTTACAGCCCCGTGGGGGTGGCGGTCCCCGGGGCATATTATAAATAACCCCCCTGCATGCCCCCGGGACTTGGCCCACCCGGGGGCCAATTAACAACGAAACGCGGGAGACCGCGCTTTGTTTTGTTTTTTTTCCGGCAGGATCCGCGCACCCTAAGCGCATCCCGCCGATTTTTTTAAAAACAAATGCTTTTTTCTGCCCAGGGGGTCCTTGTGGGACCCCCTGAGCAGACCTAGGGGGTCAGGGTGTTTCTACCCTGCCCCCTTTTTGCGCTTTGCGCACTTGTTTCTGTCCCTCGGTTCTACCGAGGGACAAAATGGCTGCCAACACTTCCTGATTTGGAGTGTTGACAGCCAATTAGCATGCAGCTCGTGATCGGGAGGGTACGCGGACCCTACTCGGCCATAGATATATATGTGACTTTACTTTTGATTTTCTCAGGAACCACTGAACGGATTTACACCCTTTAAGCAAAAGGCACGACACTGAACCAAGGGCTACCTCTTTGCCAAATTTGGTGTAATTCCGTTCAGCAGTTCGGGCTGTAGCTGCGACTAAAGGTTCCTATGGAAAAATGAATGGGGAAAACGTGTTTTGGGACCCCCCTTTTTTCTCGGCCCCCGCTTGACAAATCACCCCGAGACTTTCAGGATAGGAGCGGACCGGAGCGCCCCAACAAGTTGGAAGCTTTCGCAAAGATTCGTCAACCGGCGCCAACGTTATTGCAAATAGAATGTTGCGGATTTCCTATGGAAAATAGGTCCTAACTATAACTATCTACTGGCGTCCGCCAGTAGATAATATATATATATATATATATATATATATATATATATATATATATATATATATATATATATATATATATAGCTGAGCTAACTATAATTCGCGCCCCCACAATGCACTGTTTATGACCTCACATATTACATCACTCATGACAAGGTCGGTGAGATCACTCATGACATCTCAAATGACATCACTGATGACATCACTCATGACATCATCCAGTGACTATGGCTGTTTTTAAAAAGTTTATGAATGATAAATATATATACCAAGATGTATTGGTGAATCAGTGAGTGTATGAGTGCCTCTATGAATGATTTAGTGGTTGGGTGTCTGACTGTGTAAGTTAGTGATTAGGTGTCTCAATGCATATATTGGTGAGTGACTGGTTGTGTGAATATCTGTGTCAGTATGTTAGTTGCTGTGTGAGTGGGTACATGAGTTGCTGTATGGGTGAGTGATTGGTTGTCTGAGTACCTGTATAAGTGTCTGTGTGGGTGGGTGAAGGAGTGAGTGACTGCCCATATGGATGAGTGAGTGGGTGAGTCAGTGTCTGTAAGGGTAAGTGATTGCATCTGTCTGGGTTGTATGGGTGAGTGATTGTGCGTATGGTTGTGTCAGTGACTAAGTGCATGTGTCAGTGGTATACGGGTGAGTAACTGCATGTGTGCAAGGCAGTATATGTGAGTGCTGGAGTATATGAGTGACTGTATGTGTGAGTGAGTGAATGTGAGAGTGGCTGTATGGATGAGTGTGTGCTTGTGTCAGTGACTGTATGTGTGAGTGAGTATGTGTTAGTATCTGTATGAAGGGCCGAGTGGGTGTGTGTATAACTGTATAGGTGAGTAAGTGGCTGTGTGATTGATTCTATGGGTGAGTAAATAGCTCTATGTGTGAATGACAGTGTGCGAGTGGCTGTATGGGTGTATGAGTGGCTATATTAGTGGCTGTATTAGTGAGTGAGTTGGATTATGAGTGGCTGTATGGGTGACTGAGTGGATTTGTGTGTAGACCTATGAATCAGTGAGTGGGTGTGTAAGTGCTGGTATGGGTGTGTCAATGGTTTTAAGAATTGTAGTATGGAAGTTGGCGTGGGTAATTGAAAGGTTATATTGGGGTGTGAGTGGGAGCATCAGAGATTCTGTGGATGATGTCATCAGTGATGTCACTGACCAAGTCATGAGTGATGTAATATGTGAGGTCATAAGCAGTGCATTGCCGGGGCGTGAGTTATAGTTGGCTAAGCTAACTTTAAATGGTGAATTTCTCTGGTTTTGTATGAGTGAAATGTCAGTTGACAGTAGGTAGTTACAGTTAGGCTTAAAGTTTCCATTGGAAAAGTCTTTTTTGTTTTGTCAATAACATTTGCCCCGCTTGACGAATCTTAACAAACTTTTCGAAAAACATGTCCTTTTTGGTTCAGCTGCTGTGTTGAAAGTTTTGGAGTGATCCGTCAAGCGGGGGCCAAGAAAAAGTGGGGTCCCAAAACCCATTTTCCCCATGTTAGGTCTATGGGGATTTTTCATTTTTTGAACATGACTTCAGCCCGAACTGCTGAACGGAATTATACCAAATTTGGCAGAAACCTAAATGTTGGTCCAGAAAGTGTGCTTTTTGAGATTTGGTGTAAATCAGTTCAGTAGTTTTGGAGATAATTAAGTTTACAAAAATATAGATATCTGGTAGACCAAAAACCTACTAAAATACTACTGAAATTTGATTGGCTGCTAACACTTCAACCAGGAAGTGTTGGCAGCCATGTTCGGACCAATATACGTGACAGCACCCCATTGAAATGCATTGTAGTGAATGGGAGGTTTTGAGGGTCACAAAAGGGAGAACGTATAACCTGTGACAACAGATTTTAGTTACACAATATATCATTTGTTGATGGTACCATACTAATTTTAAGAATAGTGGTGTGTTCTAAAGAGATTTTACATTTCGAAAAAGTCTTCTCCTGGGATTTCATGAATCATCCTTGAGAGAAAACTTTTTTTCATGATTTTTCCATAAAGGTTATAGAAGGTGCTCCAGAAGCTAAAATGCAGAGCATGTTTTCTGTAAATTCACACTATCTTTCTCAGCCATATGAACATGAAGTCTGACATTCTCAGTAAAGCATGTACTTCCAACAGACAGGAACAGCCTATCAGTTGATTCCCTTGTGCTCTACTGCAGCCTCCCAGCGGGTTCTAAAGATCAACTAGAGTGCTAGCAATGTTACTTATGACAAAAGTATGACACACCTGCAGCCATGTTGATTGAATTAAACTGGTAGAACATAAAACATTTAAATTAGTAAGGAACAAAATGTGGGGGTTCAGTTTGTCATAGAAATTATAGTTAGTGCTGTAGAAAGAAAAATTAGGACACATTTTAAGTGAGTTTTCAAATATCTTCCTCTTCTATTTCATTAAAACATTCTAACATGCAGACTGAAACATGCACTTTCAACATCAGTAACAGACTGCCTGATAACTCCCTGCTGATCAGCAGCTTTACTACGGTGTTCTAATAAGCAACTCGAGTGCTAACATTCTGAATTTATGCCAAAAGTGTGGCACATCTGAAAGCCATCTTGATAGAATGGAGGTAGAAAACTGAAAGCATTTTCTTCTGAGGATACTGTAGTAAATGAGGAAATTTAGGAGCTACATAACAAATAAGTCTCCCAAAATGGCCATCAGAGAAAAAAGAGCCCAAAAATAGCACAAATATCACCCAAATGTAGCCCAAGGCTAGCCCAATGTCAGAAGTGTGCAAAACACTTATTGTTTTTGGATTTTTACAGTTTTATATGGCGAGGACTTGACCCAGAGGTATTTGAGTGCATTATATGAGTATCATTACTCAAGGGCAAATTAATTTGGTTTTTAGGCATAGAGCGATTGAGTGATTGAGTAATTTTCCAGAATCACAGGAAGTCGAGCTGATGCTGAAGCTCAAGCCTGGTTTCCCAGTTGCAAAGTCTGCAGCTCTGGCCATAATGCCACATCCTCTTCCTTCAATGTAACAAATATTCAAGTGATCAACTAGATAAAAAACAACATAAAGATAGCAAATTATTTAAAAGTTCTTTGTCGCTATTTGAGAACTCAGAAAATATGTCCTAATTTTAGTTGTTTAGAGCACTAACCATAATTTCTCTGGGTATAAGACCCTCTCATGGACGACAGTTCAGAGGCAATAATTTGACCACGCTGGGCAGACGGGAGGAGCAGTGGCAGCATAACAGACCATGGAGGGTAGAGTAAAGGAGTGCAAGGGCAGGAAACCAACATACAGTACAGGCAAAAGAGGCTGTGGCAACATGAAAGACCATTGAGGGCAGAAGCAAGAGGCAGTGGCAGTATAACCATACATGCCAACAGATCCTATTCAGGCAAGAAACTCCCAATGCTTTTAAGCCCAAAAAGGCTTTATTTAATCTGTCTCCTGCCTGAAAGCTCTTCTTTTTCAATGTAAATCAATGGGAAAAATCAATTCCCCAGGTTTTCTTTTTCAAAATCTCCCTCTTACCAAGTTCAAAATGTTGGCAAATAAGGTACATTGCATTAGGGAGGGCAGGAGAAATGAGGTAGGGACTTGGACTCGAATAAGAGGGTACAGGAGGAAGATGGGCAGGGGCCCAAACTGACTTTACAGAGCGGGCATCAAGGGTTGTAGCCGCACAATACACCACACAAGCAAGCAGAATGGCAGTGCAGCACAACAGACCATGGAAAGCAAAAGGGAGGGGACAGAGACATGCACATTGACAACAGAGAGCAGAGGGGAAAGAGGCAAGGGCAGCAAGCTGAGCATACCAGACAAGCAGGAGGGACAGTTGCAGCATAACGGACCATGAAGGGCAGGAGGGAGGGGCAGGGGCACGACAAAGGACCAGACAAGGCAGGAGGGAGGGAATAGGGGTCTGCATATGGAAGACGCAGGCCGGAGGAGAAGGGGGCAGGGCAGGAGCAGCAAGCTGACCATGATGGCAGGAGGGATGGGCACTGAAAGCACAACACACTATGGACGGCAACAGTGAGACTATAATGGCATACACAAAGACATTGGAAGGAAGGTAGGAGGGGGTCAGGGTCAGCAAGCTGACAACACAGGGAAGGTGGGAGGGGATGTGGCAGCACAGAAGACCATGCATGGCAAGCAGGAGAGTTAGTGGCAGCACAGTGGCCATGGTTGGCAAGAGGGAAGGGACAGGGGCATACACAAAGGACCATGGAGGGCAGAAGGGAGGGGTAGGGGCTGGACACAGACAAAAGAGGGCAGGGGTAGGGGCTTCACAACAGACCATGCAGGGCAGGCAGGAGAAGCAGGTGCAGCAAAACAGAGCATGTAGGGCAGCAGGGCGTGGCAGCAAGATGCACCATGGAGTACATGAGAGAGGGGATGGGGCATGGAACTTGGACAGGCAGGATTGAG
Organism: Calotriton arnoldi; assembly: GCA_963921515.1. NCBI lineage: Eukaryota > Metazoa > Chordata > Amphibia > Caudata > Salamandridae > Calotriton > Calotriton arnoldi. Next base: position 142,500 of record CAWUFW010006753.1, on the reverse strand, counting down.
GTGGCAGGGACAGGTGGCAGCTACCTAACCATGCTAGGCAGGGGTGAGGAGCAGTGGCAGCTCAACAGAACACTCAGAGTAAATAGGAGTGTGGCAGGTCAATGGAATATGGTGGGCAGAAAGGAGGGAGCAGGGGCATGTACACAGACATCAGAGGGCAAGTAGGAGGAGAGAAGGGGCAGCAAGCTAAGCACTGAGGATAAGCAGGATGGCAATGATGGGGCATAGAATTGGGAAGCGGAGGGCAGGAGGAGTGGGCAGGGACATCAAGCCAAATGGAGGGCAGTGGCAGCACATCAGACCATGCAGGGCAGGAGGGAGGGGGCTCATGCATGGACTCAGACAATAGAGGGTAGGGAGGAGGTGGATGGGGCAGCAAGCTAACTATTTAGGGCAGGCAGGAAGGGCAGGGGTAGAACAAATGCCACAAACAGCTGTAATGAGGGAGCAGGGCCATGGACTTGGACAATGGAGGGCAAGGAGGAGGGGGGCAGGAGCAGCATGCTTGGGTGGGGACAGAAAAATGCCAGGGCAGGCCCTGTGTTCAACACTCCCAGTGGACACTGTGATGAGCATCTTACTTAACGTTAAAAAAAACTTGGAAATACACTGAAAAAACAAAGGTTACAGGGACATTATAGTTAGAAAATAGAATTTAAAAAAACCTTAGAAATTCACTGAAAAAACCAAAGGTTAGGGGAACGTTATAGTTAGGCTCAGATTTAACTTGCACAAAACTAGTGAAATTCAGCAGTTATAGTTACCTGAGCTAACTATAATTTATGCCCCCACAATGCACTGCTTATGACCTCCCATATTACATTACTCATGACATGGTTAGTGACATTACTCAAGACATTACTGATGACATCTCAAATGACATCATTGATGACATCATCCAGTGATTGTTAGTGTTTTCTAAAAGTTTATGAGCTTTAAACATTTATACTAAGGAACTATAAAAATACCACATATGCCTAGATATACAAATTTGGTTTCCTATAATATTTTGAAAACTTCGGAACGGATTTACACCAACTAAGAAAAAGTGTGATCTTCAGAACAGAATCTACCTTTCTGCCAAATTTTGTGTAATTCTGTCCTGCGGTTTGGACTACAGGAGTGTCTAAGGACTCTAAGTAATTAACATGGGAAACACACTTTTTTTCTATGCCCCCGAAAATTTCCATGCACAACTAGAATCACTGGCACACTTTTTTGGGAAAATTTTGTTAAGATTCATCAACTGACGCAAAAGATAAAGGCAAGTCAAAAAAGCTAAAAATTCCCTTTCCATCCAATAACCCATACCCATGCTAACCCCTAAAAGTTCCCTTGCCAATCAAAAATCCATACCCATACCCACTCTAAACCCTAAAAATTCCCTTGCCACCCTAAACCCTACCAAATCCCTTGCCACCCAAAGACCCATACCCACCCTAAACCCATACCCACCCTAAACCCCCAAAAATCCCTTGCCTCTCAAAAACCCATACCCACCCTAAACCCTATAATTTACCTTGCAACCCAAAAACCCATACCCACCCTAAACCCCCAAAAATCCCTTACCACCCAAAAACCCATAACACCCTAAACCCTATAATTTACCTTGCAACCCAAAAAACTATACCCACCCTAAACCCCCAAACCACCCTTACCGTCCAAAAAACCATACCCACACTAAAGACTAAAAATTCAATTGCCACCCAAAAACCATACCTACCTAAACCCTAAAAAATACCTTGCTAACCAAAAACCCATACCTGTCTTAAACCCTAAAAATTCCTTTGCCACCCTATCAGCAAACAAATCCCTTACCACCCAAAAACCCATACCCACACTAACCTTTTTTTTAAAATCTCTTGCCACCCAAACACCCATACCCACCCTAAACCCTAAAAATCCCTTACCACTCAAATCCCATACCCACCCTAAACTCTAAAAATTAACTTGCCACCCAAAAACTCATACCCACCCTAAGCCCTAATAATACCCTTATCACTCAAAAACTCATACCCACCCTAAACCATAACAGTTCCCTTGCCCCCTAAAACGCACACCCACCCTAAACCTCAAAAATTCCCTTGCCACCCAAAAATCCATACACAGCCTTAACCCTAAAAAATCCCTTGCCACTGAAAAACCCACAACCACCCTACAGGCTGAAAATTCTCTTGCCACCCAAAAACCCATACCCACCCTAAACCCTTCAAACTCGCGTAAATGCGAGACCTATTGCATTGGAAATGCTTGTTAGATTAGTGAGCAAATTAATTAAATAAACAAGCGCGGCAGCTAAAGTGAAAGCAGACGTGTTGCAAATAAAAAAAAAAATAGTGCTTACCGACTTATGAAGGAGACCGTGTAACCACAAGTAAAAGATCCAGTCCTCATGGGAGGTTAAAAATGGCGACCGTGCGGTAACAAGGAGGGTCTAACAAGCCTCATTATCAATCAGAAGCCAGCATTTACCAATGACATTCACACCAGCCAATCAAAAATATGGGTGGAGAGAAAGCGAGGCTTCCACAGCATACTCGACTACTGCATGCCTCGCAGAGCGAGCAGCGCATGCGTGCTGCCACTAGGCTCGACCTAAAAATCCCTTGCCACTGAAAAATCCCTACCCACCCTTAACCCTAAAAATTGCCTTGCACCGAAAAACCCATACCCACCCTAAACCCTAAAAAATCCCTTACCACTGAAAAACCCATACCCACCCTAAACCCTAAAGAAATTGGCCTTGCCACCGAAAAACTCATACCCACCCTAAACCCTAAAAAATCCCTTACCACCTAAAAACCCATTTCCACCCTAAACCCTAAACAATCCCTTGCCACCCATAAATCCATACCTACACTAAACCCTAAAAATTCCCTTGCCACCCAAAAACCCATACCCACCCTAAACCCCAAAAAATCATTTGCCACTCAAAAACCAACACCCACCCTAAACCCTAAAAAATACCTTACCACCCTAAAAGCCATACCCACCCTAAACCCTATAATTTACCTTGCATCCCAAAAACCCATACCCACCCTAAACCCCCAAAAAATCCCTTTCCATCCAAAACCCATACCCACCCTAAACCCTAAAAATTAACATGCCACCCAAAACCCATACCCACCTTAAACCCTAAAAAATCCCTTATCACCCATAAACCAAAACCCACCCTAAAACTTAAAAAATACCTTACTACCCAAAAACCCATAGCCACTCTAAACCCTAAAAATTCCCTTGATGCTCAGAAACCCATACCCACCCTAAACCCTGAAAAATACCTTACCACCCTAAAGCCCATAGCAACCCTAAACCCTACAAATTCCCTTGCCACCCAACAACCAATGCCCACCCTGTCATGTCTTTTAGGCTAGTCCTGTCATGTACGCCCCCTTTTTACATACACTGTCCCATCCACATGACAATAACGGTTCTGAACAGGTGACCTTTTATCGAGTAGCTTGCTCCTGTCTCTTCGACACCAGGCTCTTAGTATTCTATCATAATCCCTGTACCTGACATACATAAACATGTCCTCAGGCATGGCATAATTATTCTGTATAAGGGTCACCACTTTTTTCATCCTTGGCCAACAGCCCGCTGTGCATGATCGCATTTGTTTGGAAAAGCATTTATGATTGTTTTCAAAACATTTATGATTGTTTTCAAAACATATTAATTCTAGAAGAAACCCTGGAGTGACCACTCTAGTATATAAGACCCTTATTCCCCCCTACAAATCAGAGGAGAATTCCTTCCAAGCTGACACGTGGTCATGCATGCTGAATCTTCGACATGCAGCGGTCTGACATCCCTTGCGGGGTGTCATCCTCAAAACAGAGTGAGGGGGATGGCTCTTCCCTAGGGATTTCTTGGCTACATACACATATACATGCTACACCTACATATCTAGGCTAGGTACATTTAGGCAAATTATTTTGCGCATTTTAGGAATATGCAAGTGCTACTGTTTTTATCTGAACTACTTACGTTCATCTTATTAGCATTATGGTAGGAATATATCTACTATTTACTAAATTGGTACTTGCAATCTCTTTCGTATGCTTCTGTCTCCTGATTGTCACAGCAAATATGTTCTACACAAGACTGACGCTGGACCAGTAAATGCTTATTGAAACGTCCTAATCGCCATCCTGTGTATTTTCTGAGAATAAGTGAGCACGTGTGACTGAGCGAAAAGTACTGTACTGTTTTCCACAATCCCTGAGGATTCAGGGTTGTCATGTTCAGTGGTTGCCACAAACTATCTACACCACTGATACAGGGGCGTGGTAGTGGTACTGTAGAGCTAGCTGGTCTAACGGCTGACATATCCTGTGGGGGTGTCCGGAAGCGGTTGTGACACCAAGCCCTTTAGGTTATCCAATACGCGCAGGTTCTGGGGATTCCTAGGAACTACACAACATTGTGCCCAATGTTGGTTTGGTTCTTGTATTAACAGTGAAAATCTAAGTAGTTCAGTCGTGCTTTCTCAGAAAGCCCTACTCACACCGTTTCAGAGACGTCTGACGTGGGAAGGGAAATCCGCATCAGCTGAGCAGATATACTCTGTGTATTGGCTGAAGGTTTAACAAGCTTGTAATGAAGAAGGTTCTCACATTGTGGAAAACCCCTAAAAATTTCTAAAAACATCTTTTCTTCTCCTTTGAAAATGACTTAGTCCACTAGTAGTGGTTCAGGCACGGGGAAGAAGAATTTGCTAATGCTCTCAAAATTACAGAGAACTGTAGAAATGCAGTAACTATTAAATTGATAGAACACGGGGTACCTTCGTGATTGAGGCACACAAGGTGTTTGGATCAGAGGTATTCTATTCTTGGGTTCAGTTCTCACCTGCTGGTCCACAGACCAAATTGTTCTACACATACATTGTAGTTGAACCACCGGAAGAATACATTCCATACGAAGACATTGAAGTCCCGTTAACTTACTAGCAACACAGAAACTGGTTTAAAGGTGCCCTCCCACACACAACATCTGTCATAAGTCTCTATCCACTCAGCATAGAAGGAGCGACCTGGCTGGTCTTAGTGACATACACTCCACATCCTGAGATAGATAGATACACTACCAGTGGATGATGTCCTTACGTTATGTTATTTATATTTGAAACAACTTTGATTTATGTAATGTGTGCACTGTTTCATATATTGCCTAAAATGTAGTTCTTAGACACACTTACATGTAAACCTTTAAGAATTTAATGTATGTCAAATATAATATGAATTGAATGTACTGACATTTTACATTTACTTGTGTTTAAATGTGTTCACGCATATTAAATGTGCACCATTGAGTTAATATTTTAAGTTGCCTTGAGTAGGTCTGTTCCCTATGCTAGATAAAATACTGTTTTCCATTTTTGCTAAAATTACTTTTCTTGCAGGTATTAACACGGGTTGTTAATTTGAGAATAGATACATTACCGTACTAGTGATAGAAGGAGACAGCCTGAGCAGAATACCTTGATGAAAGAGCATAGAGAGCCAGAGCTTTAACTAAAAGGTCTAGTCAGCAAAGTTCCCACCTAGCCTGAGTGAGAAAGCACGATGCTGTTCCCATGTCCATTGTGGGATCTCTTGCTAAAGTAGCAGTCTACAACTTAAGAATGGAAAAAGACAATGGACCCCTGATGATGCGTGCAAAGGGGTATTGTCTAAGAGACTCTTGTGTTATAACGTAGTGTTCACATTATTGGAGATCAGATCTCTTCAGAATGAGTCCAGAACCTTTTCATAACCTTACCACACTTTTCCCTGGACTTTGTGAGGTTTAGAACTCTATGCTTTCCTTTGATTCTTTCCTAAGCGTGGCTTAGGCTAACACTTACTTCCCTGACCCAAAAAGACTCTTGACCAAGCTTCTGAATGCAGACACCTTCCTACTTAATTTTTCCTGCCCTGTTCTAAATTTCCTTTATAGAATTTTCCCTGATTTTACCTTTCGGGCTTTTGAACCATCCTCCTAGCTTGGACTCTAATTTAGGTAATTTAGACTTACTCATGTATAGACGAGAAAACTTGAGACTCTTCTCTGAGCATCAGATACTTTTGTTAATCTTTTGTACTGCTGTGACTGACTTTCATTTTTGCTTGATCCTGGTATGCCTAAACTTATTTTGGAGGTTGGGTTTCCCATTTGTTATTCTGTATCTTTATAGTGTGGTGCTAAGAGTCGTGTACCCTAACTTGATTGCTAATTTGTAATAAATCATCTTAACCATAGCTACTGATTCCTGATCCTTATTGTGTAGCCAAATGGGTTACAATGTTAATTTAAATTGTTTGAGGTAATGTTAACTCTCATCACCTCTTAGTCTGAAAATAAAAGGTCCATCAGAGGAGAAGTGATAAGAGAGTGGGCACAGGGCACTGGATCCCTGATAATACATCATAGTTGTGCACAGGTATTGAACTTGTTATATGTGTTTGCATTGTAGAGTAACCCTGTGCACAGGTGACAGTTGACAACTTGTGTTCAGCATGTTCCACACAAGTTTTTAGGCTCTTTAGAAAAAGTTTGCAACAGGGCAAAGATTCCACAAGTATTGTAAGCAGCCTTCAGTTATTAGACAGAATCGTCTCAGCATTACAATTTCTCTGTAACATAGAAGACTGTGTGCACCAGGTATTAAGCTATGTAAATGTGCTTGTTTTGCTTCAGAAGCCAGTTTATCTTTAAATTTTTCACCACAGTATGAAGGCTGCAGGTAATATAATCTTTAACACCTTCAGATGTTGCTTAGTGTCTTTTTGTCAAGTGTAACTTAGAGTGTACACTTTTCTTAGTAGATACTTTTTAATACTCTGTAGTGTATTTCTCATGAGAGTTTCACTGTCTGCAAACAGTCTGGTACAGAGCAAACTCTCTTCATAGAGTGAATATTGTTTACAGTACCCACTTCCTTACTCATATCAAATTTATTTCTCAAGGTTGGTTCGGTGTCTGTCAGGGGTTTGAGACCGATAAAAGCTGTCCATAGTAGAGCATTCGTTTTGGAATAGACATTCAGTATTTTTAGGAACTTGGCTTTCTCTGAACACTTGTATACAGATTGAACACCATATGCAATGAGGGTTCCACATATATCTGTGGTTGATTGTTAATGCAAACTACGCTACCCGAGAAGTTTATGGTATACGGAAAATGTTGCACATAACCCATGCTTTCTACACCTAAGGGAATAGTATCTGTGATGGCATTAATGATGTCTCCTATTCTTCTGAGCTATTTTGTACTTACTTTCAGGCCATACTAATTTATAGAGCAATATGTGCAAAAACAAAACTTGGATTATGTCATCAATTATGCCATTTGAGATGTCATCGGTGATGTTATAGAACATGTCATGATGTGTTTTTTTAAATTCAAAACATTAAAGTTTTCACTGACATATTCACCAAAATATAACGTTACTATAAATTTTGTTTTTTTTCTGTCAATTTCTAAGTTGTTTTTCTAAAACAAAAACAGATCTTTTTATCAGACCTAACTATAAAGTTATTTAACCTTTGGTTTTTTCAGTGAATATCTAGTTTTTTTTTAACGTAAAGTAATATTTTATTCCCATGCGTAAGCCAACAACCCTTTGGCCATGCGTGGTGGGGGTTGGCCGCAAGGCCTGGCCTGCGACCAGGCCCTGTGGCAAATCCCCCACAAGGCCTTATAGTTTTATGGAGGAGGGGGGCCACTTGGCCCCACTCCTTGAGCCACATTAGGACATGGGGACCCCAGGGCCTTATGCTGTTTATAGGGCCTAAGTGGCCCCCCTCCTGAGCCTTATTAGGCCCTGGGTACTCCACCACAGGTCCTTTTTATTAACAGGGAGGGTGGCAAGTGGCCCCCCTGCCCAAGCCTTATTAGGCCCTAGGGGCCCCATTCCCCATGACACTTTTATTTTAAAAGGGGAGGGGAGGGCCACATGTTCCCTCCCCAAGCCTCATTAGGCCTTGGGGACTCCATCCCCCAGGGCCTTATGTTTTTTGAAGGGGAGGGGGAACAAGTCGCTAACATCCTTGAGCCTTATTAGGCCCTGGGGACCCCATTTATTTTAAAGAAGGGAGGGGGGCATGCAGCCCCCCTCCTGAGCATTGTTGAGCCCTTGGGACCTCATCCCCCAGGGCCACATTTTTTAAGTAAAACGGAGGGGAGCTACTTGTCCCCCCTCCCCGAGACTTGCCATGCCCTGGGAGTCCATCACCCAGGACTACTCTTTAAAATAAAGAGGAGGGGGACATGTGCCCCCCTCTCCCCACCCAGGTCTCCCACCATGCACACATTGGGGGCTGCTGGGGAGCCCCATGGCTCCTGCTGCGCCAGCTGGCTCCCCTAGTGCTGCGGGAGCCAGCATCACTCTCACCCGCAGAGAGCAGAAGCTTATGCTGCTCACTTGGTGCAGAAGATTTTTCTGTATCTTTTTCCCTGTCCCTAAAAGTCTGCTCCCAGCTGGCGGGAGGAGCATTTTTAAAGCTCACGTTTGCTGGGAGCAGAAATGGTGCTTGCTCCTGTTTGGCAGGAAATTCACATAAGCTCCTGCCAAGTGGAAGCAAACATATGTTTCTCTGCCCGCCCCAGTGGGGGCAGGGAAACTAATCTGTCCTGGGAGTGGGCTCCCCGGGACATAGCTGGTGAGCCGGCCCCAGGATATGAGGTCCCTGGGGCTATTAATGGCTTGGGGAGGGGGATCGTGGGACCCCCCTCCCTGTTAATTAGTTTAGTGGCCCCAGGAGGTGGGGTTCCCGGGCTTGTGATGGCTCAAGGAGGGAGGTCATGTGTCCCCCCTCCCCTTATTCAATAATTTCGACTCTGGGGGTGGGCTCCCCGGGGGCCTGTAATAGCTAGGGGAGGGGGAGTCATGCATCCCCATCATATTAATAAATCAAAGTGGCCCGGTTGCTATTTTTTTGGGGGGGGGCCAGGTGGGTTCCCTCTGCGTCCCCCCCATGGGGCTTAGGGGGTCAGGCATTCCTACCCTTCCCTCTTATATATCTTTTTTTTACATGCTCAGGACAGGTGACTAAGCCCTTGAGCCTGTAATGGCTGCCAGCAAAATTTTCCTTATGTTGTTACCAGCCAATAAAAGCGCTCGCTCCAGTAGAAGTAGTGATTTGGCCCAAGGGGAAAAAAGCTCCCAGGGTTGATCAGAAAGCTCTATTTTTCAAAATTGGGTTTTGAGGGACTCTCGAACCCGACCGTCCAGATATCTATATATTTTTTAACCTTAATTTCTCAAAAACGACTAAACAGATCTACACCAAATCTGCGTACCAAGATCAAGCTTCCTGCCAAATTTGGTGTAATTCCGTTCAGCAGTTTTTGTTGTAGCCCTTCTTAAAGAAGTCTATGGCAAATGCATGCGGATATTGCATTTTGGGATCCCCTTTTTTCTCAGCCCTCGCTTGACGGATCACTTTACAACTTCCCATGCGCAGACTAGGTAAAATGTAGCACCTTTTTAGAAAGTTTCACTTAAATTCATCAAATAATGGCAAAGATATTAGCAACACAAAAATTGCTTTACCTATGTTACAGCTGACCTGACTATAACTACTCATTGGCCGAAAATAAGTGTATATATATGTGAACAAGACCTCTTGAAGGTCGAAACGCGTCGTGGCAGAGGTGCGTGGCAGCAAATAAATATTTACGCACTGCAAATTGGGTCCATTTTCGTCTTTGTCCTCTACAATGGAAGGTGTATGGCGAAATTCTGGGATATATATATATATATATATATAAGTATAGGCATATTCTGAGGGAGCTCGGAATAGGACTTTGTCATGTGAAATGGACCTCTGGAATTTCTATACAATGTATAATGCGCATTTATGCAAGGATTTTAACCAGCAAACACATAAGTGGTTTTTTACTAATCTTGTTTGGCTTTTTTTGATAAGAAACTTTAAATGAATATTTATTTAATTATTTATTTATTTAAATCAATCAAAGCATTGTACATAAAACGAGATGTATATATATTTATGGTATTTTACACCCTTATAACATCTCGCATGTAATGTATTAAATTTTAGTCTTTATTAATATATAGAATAACAATGTATTTTATAAAGTATTTTACAGCTCCCCAAAAAAGTAATTTTAGAATTGGGGGTATGAACAAGATTGTAACATCAGAATGCACTATATTGTATAACACATGATTGAGTATGTTCTCTATGTCTATCTTCAACCTCCAATGAAAATGAGCACAAGTCACTTTAAAAACGGTGTAAAAAATTGTAGGAGTTGTCATGTGATCAAGGTCCGGCTGGACCGAAACGCGTTATGGCCGACACGAAAATAAATATTTAATAGCACTTACTTTGTGGTCCGCGCCTGCTTAGGTTGGTGAACAACTGTTTGGGAAAAGCAGTGAACCTGGATATATATATATATATATATATATATATATATATGTATATATATATATTTATATATATATATATGTATATATATATATATATATATGCTGCAAAAGAGTTACCCCTCGGGTGGAGGCACAACCCAGGGCAGCCTGCATCTCTCCCTCACGACCTCCAAACAATCTCGCCGCCGACGCGTTTCAGGCCGTTCGCCCTTCTTCATGGGCGGTCTGTAATTCAAACGAGACGCCAGCGGCAACCATTAAATACCCTCTTTTATTTCAATTAATATCACAATGAATTCTGGGGCTAGTAGTTGTCTGCAATCAAAACCCCATGTGGGGTGCTGGCATACAGTCCATTTGAAAAAAAGCAATTCAATAGGGAAATTGTCGTGAGTCTCTGGGATGCACATAACGATGCCCCGTACCGTATGCCGTTCTTGATCCATGACGGCCGCGGTCCCGCGTGAATCAAAGTGGTGGTGCCATCTGTGACCGGGGCTGGTCACTATAGTTGCTGCAAAAGAGTTACCCCTCGGGTGGAGGCACAACCCAGGGCAGCCTGCATCTCTCCCTCACGACCTCCAAACAATCTCGCCGCCGACGCGTTTCAGGCCGTTCGCCCTTCTTCATGGGCGGTCTGTAATTCAAAGGAGACGCCAGCGGCAACCATTAAATACCCTCTTTTATTTCAATTAATATCACAATGAATTCTGGGGCTAGTAGTTGTCTGCAATCAAAACCCCATGTGGGGTGCTGGCATACAGTCCATTTGAAAAAAAGCAATTCAATAGGGGAATTGTCGTGAGTCTCTGGGATGCACATAACGATGCCCCGTACCGCATGCCGTTCTTGATCCATGACGGCCGCGGTCCCACGTGAATCAACGTGGTGGTGCCATCCGTGACCGGGGCTGGTCACTATAGTTGCTGCAAAAGAGTTACCCCTCGGGTGGAGGCACAACCCAGGGCAGCCTGCATCTCTCCCTCACGACCTCCAAACAATCTCGCCGCCGACGCGTTTCAGGCCGTTCGCCCTTCTTCATGGGCGGTCTGTAATTCAAACGAGACGCCAGCGGCAACCATTAAATACCCTCTTTATTTCAATTAATATCACAATGAATTCTGGGGCTAGTAGTTGTCTGCAATCAAAACCCCATGTGGGGTGCTGGCATACAGTCCATTTGAAAAAAAGCAATTCAATAGGGGAATTGTCGTGAGTCTCTGGGATGCACATAACGATGCCCCGTACCGCATGCCGTTCTTGATCCATGACGGCCGCGGTCCCACGTGAATCAAAGTGGTGGTGCCATCCGTGACCGGGGCTGGTCACTATAGTTGCTGCAAAAGAGTTACCCCTCGGGTGGAGGCACAACCCAGGGCAGCCTGCATCTCTCCCTCACGACCTCCAAACAATCTCGCCGCCGACGCGTTTCAGGCCGTTCGCCCTTCTTCATGGGCGGTCTGTAATTCAAAGGAGACGCCAGCGGCAACCATTAAATACCCTCTTTTATTTCAATTAATATCACAATGAATTCTGGGGCTAGTAGTTGTCTGCAATCAAAACCCCATGTGGGGTGCTGGCATACAGGCCATTTGAAAAAAAGCAATTCAATAGGGGAATTGTCGTGAGTCTCTGGGATGCACATAACAATGCACCGTACCGCATGCCGTTCTTGATCCATGACGGCCGCGGTCCCACGTGAATCAAAGTGGTGGTGCCATCCGTGACCGGGGCTGGTCACTATAGTTGCTGCAAAAGAGTTACCCCTCGGGTGGAGGCACAACCCAGGGCAGCCTGCATCTCTCCCTCACGACCTCCAAACAATCTCGCCGCCGACGCGTTTCAGGCCGTTCGCCCTTCTTCATGGGTGGTCTGTAATTCAAAGGAGACGCCAGCGGCAACCATTAAATACCCTCTTTTATTTCAATTAATATCACAATGAATTCTGGGGCTAGTAGTTATCTGCAATCAAAACCCCATGTGGGGTGCTGGCATACAGTCCATTTGAAAAAAAGCAATTCAATAGGGGAATTGTCGTGAGTCTCTGGGATGCACATAACGATGCCCCGTACCGCATGCTGTTCTTGATCCATGACGGCCGCGGTCCCACGTGAATCAAAGTGGTGGTGCCATCCGTGACCGGGGCTGGTCACTATAGTGTCATTTGAGATGTCATCAGTGATGTCATCAGTGATGTCACTGACCATGTCATGAGTGATGTAATATGTGACGTCATCAGCAGTGCATTGCGGGGCGCGAGTTATAGTTAGCTGAACTAACTATAACGGGGAATTTCTATGGTTTTGTACGAGTGAAATGTCCAACTAACTATAACTGTCCCTAAAACCTATGGTTTTTTCAGTGAATTTCAAAGGTTTTTTAAATGCTAATTTCTAACTATAACGTGCCTGAAACCTATGATTTTTTAAGTGAATTTCAAAGGTTTTTTTAAATGCTAGTTTCTAACTATGCCTACAGAGGTAGGACATGTGAAGAAAGAAGAAAAAACGCACAGAAAGAAGCAAAAGATGTGCAGAAAGAACCAACAGAGGAGCAGAAAGAGGCCTTGTTGCAAAATCATCCTGTGCCCACAACTTTTTCAGACGGGTACTGGTGGTAACTGACTCTGACTAACCAGAGCCAGTGCTATGCTAAAAGACACTTAGAATACAGTGAAAACACCTACATACACTAGGGAACACTATGCGTTGGGGTACCCCTGTGATTAGCATGACCTCCTCTGCAAGTCCCTAGTACATAATAGGGCAGGGGGATTAAAACTACCTCTTAAAACGCGCTACAGGGCGCGTTTGCACAGTGGTGAAGGGAGGGGGCCTGAGGTGACATGTGTGCAAACGCACCCCGTGGCGCGTTTTAAGTTGCGGGATTAAGTCCCCTTGAATTCTGAGGGTTCCTGGGGCCCAACTAGCCCCCAGGTACCTACAGTTAGGACCACAGAGCTGAGTTGCAGAGAGGCGTTCCGAGGCCACGCACCTTTTTTCAGCTCTCTGCAAAGCAACTCTGTTGTGCTTACTGAAGGTACCTGGTGGGCTAGTTGGCCCCCAGGGTCCCTCAGGATTCAAAGGGAATTAATTCCCCAACTTAAAACGCACCACAGGGCGTGTTTGCGCACATGTCACCTGAGGCCCCGCCCCTCCCTTCACCACTGTGCAAACGTGCCCCGTGGTGCGTTTTAAGTTGGGGATTAGGTCACCTTGAATCCTGAGGGTCCCTTGGGCCCAACTAGCCCACTAGGTACTTCCAGTAAGCACCACAGGCCTGCGTTGCAACGCCTGTAACAAATTGTGCAGTTGTGTTTAGGTAGTGAAGAGGGTCGTGCTGGGGGTAGTGTTTTAGGGTTTAGGGTAGTGCAGTGGTGTTTGTGTAGTGTAGGGGGTCATGCTGGGGGTAGATTTAGGGTTTAGGGTAGTGCAGTGGTGTTTGGGTAGTGTAGGGGTCGTGCTTGGGGTAGTGTTTTAGGGTTTAGGGTAGTGCAGTGGTGTTTGGGTAGTGTAGGGGGTCGTGCTGGGGGTAGTGATTTAGGGTAGTGCAGTGGTGTTTGGGTAGTGTAGGGGGTACTGCTGGGGGTAGTGTTTTAGGGTTTAGGGTAGTGCAGTGGTGTTTGGGTAGTGTAGGGGTACTGCTGGGGGTAGTTTTTAGGGTTTAGGGTAGTGCAGTGGTGTTTGGGTAGTGTAGTGGTTCGTGCTGGGGGTAGTTTTTAGGGTTTAGGGTAGTGCAGTGGTGTTTGTGTAGTGTAGGGGGTAGTGTTTTAGGGTTTAGGGTAGTCCAGTGGTGTTTGTGTAGTGTAGGAGGTCGTGTTTTAGGGTTTAGGGTAGTGCAGTGGTCTTTGGGTAGTGTAGGGAGTCGTGCGGGGGTAGTGTTTTAGGGTTTAGGGTAGTGTAGGGGGTCATGCGGGGGTAGTGTTTTAGGGATTAGGGTAGTGCATTGGTGTTTGGGTAGTGTAGGGGGTCATGCGGGGGTAGTGTTTTAGGGTTTAGGGCAGTGCAGTGGTGTTTGGGTAGTGTAGGGGTCGTGCTGGGGGGAGTGTTTTAGGGTTTAGGGCAGTGCTGTGGTGTTCGGGTAGTGTAGGGGGTCGTGCTGGGGGAGTGTTTTAGGGTTTAGGGCAGTGCAGTGGTGTTTGGGTAGTGTAGGGGGTCGTGCTGGGTTGAGTGTTTGAGGGTTTAGGGCAGGGCAGTCGTGTTTGGGTAGTGTAGGGGGTTGTGCTGGGGGTAGTATTTTAGGGTTTAGGGTAGTGCAGTGGTGTTCGGGTAGTGTAGGGGGTCGTGCTGGGGGTAGTGTTCTAGGGTTTAGGGCAGTGCAGTGGTGTTTGGGCAGTGTAGGGGGTAATGCTGGGGGTGGTGTTTTAGGGTTTAGGGCAGTGCAGTGGTGTTCGGGCAGTGTAGGGGGTCGTGCTGGGGGTGGTGCTTCAGGGTTTAGGGCAGTGCAGTGGTGTTCGGGCAGTGTAGGGGGTGGTGTTTCAGGGTTTAGGGCAGTGCAGTGGTGTTCGTGCAGTGTAGGGGGTCGTGCAGGGGTGGTGCTTCAGGGTTTAGGGCAGTGGTGTTCGGGCAGTGTAGGGGTCGTGCTGGGGGTGGTGTTTCAGGGTTTGGGGCAGTGCAGTGGTGTTCGAGCAGTAAAGGGGTCATGCTGGGGGTGGTGTTTCAGGGTTTAGGGCAGTGCAGTGGTGTTCGGGAAGTGTAGGGGGCGGTGCAGGGGGTGGTGTTTCAGGGTTTAGGGCAGTGCAGTGGTGTTCGGGCAGTGTAGGGGTGGTGCAGGGGGTGGTGTTTCAGGGTTTAGGGCAGTGCAGTGGTGTTCGGGCAGTGTAGGGGGTCATGCAGGGGGTGGTGTTTCAGGGTTTAGGGCAGTGCAGTGGTGTTCGGGCAGCGTAGGGGGTCGTGCTGGGGCTGGTGTTTCAGGGTTTAGGGCAGTACAGTGTTGTTCGGGCAGTGTAGGGGGTCGTGCAGGGGCTGGTGTTTCAGGGTTTAGGGCAGTGCAGTGGTGTTCGGGCAGTGTAGGGGGTTGTGCTGGGGCTGGTGTTTCAGGGTTTAGGGCAGTGCAGTGGTGTTCGGGCAGTGTAGGTGGTCGTGCTGGGGCTGGTGTTTCAGGGTTAGGGCAGTGCAGTGGTGTTCGGGCAGTGTAGGGGTCATGCTGGGGCTGGTGTTTCAGGGTTTAGGGCAGTGCAGTGGTGTTCGGGCAGTGTAGGGGGTCTTGCTGGGGCTGGTGTTTCAGAGCCTAGGGCAGAGCAGTGGTGTTCGGGCAGTGTAGGGGGTCTTGCTGGGGCTGGTGTTTCAGGGTTTAGGGCAGTGCAGTGGTGTTTGGGCAGTGTAGGGGGTCGTGCTGGGGGTGGTGTTTCAGGGTTTAGGGCAGTGCAGTGGTGTTCGGGGAGTGTAGGGGGTCGTGCTGGGGCTAGCGTTTCAGGATTTAGGGCAGAGCAAAGGTGTTCAGGCAGTGTAGGGGTTTTGCTGGAGGTGGTGTTTCACGGTTTAGGGCAGTGCAGTGGTGTTCGTGCAGTGTAGGGGTGGTGTTTCAGGGTTTAGGGCAGTGGTGTTCAGGCAGTGTAGGGGGTCTTGCTGGGGTTGATGTTTCAGGGTTTAGGGCAGTGCAGTGGTGTTTGGGCAGTGTAGGGGGTCGTGCTGGGGGTGGTGTTTCAGGGTTTAGGGCAGTGCAGTGGTGTTCCAGCAGTGTAGGAGGTCGTGCAGGGGGTGGTGTTTCAGGGTTTAGGGCAGTGCAGTGGTGTTCGGGCAGTGTAGGGGGTCGTGCTGGGGGTGGTGTTTCAGGGTTTAGGGCAGTGCAGTGGTGTTCGGGCAGTGTAGGGTGTCGTGCTGAGGGGTGGTGTTTCAGGGTTTAGGGCAGTGCAGTGGTGTTCGGGCAGTTTAGGGGGTCGTGCAGGGGGTG
The DNA here is from genome assembly GCA_963921515.1 of Calotriton arnoldi. Taxonomy (NCBI): domain Eukaryota; kingdom Metazoa; phylum Chordata; class Amphibia; order Caudata; family Salamandridae; genus Calotriton; species Calotriton arnoldi. The sequence goes on along the minus strand of CAWUFW010006753.1, from coordinate 126,221 downwards.
GTGTTTCAGGGTTTAGGGCAGTGCAGTGGTGTTTGGGCAGTGTAGGGGGTCGTGCAGGGGGTGGTGTTTCAGGGTTTAGGGCAGTGCAGTGGTGTTCGGCCAGTGTAGGTGGTCTTGCTGGGGGTGGTGTTTCAGGCTTTAGTGCAGTGGTGTTCGGGCAGTGTAGGGGGTCTTGCTGGGGGTGGTGTTTCAGGGTTTAGGGCAGTGCAGTGGTGTTCGGGCAGTGTAGGGGGTCTTGCTGGGGCTGGTGTTTCAGGGTTTAGGGCAGTGCAGTGGTGTTTGGGCAGTGTAGGGGTCGTGCTGGGGCTGGTGTTTGAGGGTTTAGGGTAGTGCAGTGGTGTTCGGGCAGTGTAGGGGTCGTGCTGGGGCTGGTGTTTCAGGGTTTAGGGCAGTGCAGTGGTTTTCGGGCAGTGTAGGCGGTCGTGCTGGGGCTGGTGTTTCAGGGTTTAGGGCAGTGCAGTGGTGTTCGGGCAGTGTACGGGGTTGTGCTGGGGCTGGTGTTTCAGGGTAGCGCAGTGGTGTTCGGGCAGTGTAGGGTGTCGTGCTGGGGTGGTGTTTCAGGGTTTAGGGCAGTGCAGTGGTGTTCGGGCAGTGTAGGGGGTCGTGCTGGGGCTGGTGTTTCATGGTTTAGGGCAGTGCAGTGGTGTTCGGGCAGTGTAGGGGGTTGTGCTGGGGGTGGTGTTTCAGGGTTTAGGGCAGTGCAGTGGTGTTCGGGCAGTGTAGGGGGTCATGCTGGAGGTGGTGTTTCAGGGTTTAGGGCAGTGCAGTGGTGTTCGGGCAGTGTAGGGGGTCTTGCTGGGGGTGGGGTTTCAGGGTTTAGGGCAGTGGTGTTTGGGCAGTGTAGGGGGTCTTGCTGGGGGTGATGTTTCAGGGTTTAGGGCAGTGCAGTGGTGTTCGGGCAGTGTAGGGGGTCTTGCTGGGGGGTAGTGTTTCGGGGTTTAGGGCAGTGCAGTGGTGTTCGTGCAGTGTAGGGGGTCGTGCTGGGGGTGGTGTTTCAGGGTTTAGGGCAGTGCAGTAGTGTTCGGGCAGTGTAGGGGATCGTGCAGGGGGTGGTGTTTCAGGGTTTAGGGCAGTGCAGTGGTGTTCGGGCAGTGTAGGGGGTCGTGCTGGGGGTGGTGTTTCAGGGTTTAGGGCAGTGCAGTGGTGTTCGGGCAGTGTAGGGGATGGTGTGTCAGGGTTTAGGGCAGTGCAGTGGTGTTCGGGCAGTGTAGTGGTCGTGCTGGGGCTGGTGTTTCAGGGTTTAGGGCAGTGCAGTGGTGTTCGGGCAGTGTAGGGGGTCTTGCTGGGGGTGGTGTTTCAGGGTTTAGGGCAGTGGTGTTCGGGCAGTGTAGGGGTCTTGCTGGGGGTGATGTTTCAGGGTTTAGGGCAGTGCAGTGGTGTTCGGGCAGTGTAGGGGGTCTTGCTGGGGGTAGTGTTTCAGGGTTTAGGGCAGTGCAGTGGTGTTCGTGCAGTGTAGGGGGTCGTGCTGGGGATGGTGTTTCAGGGTTTAGGGCAGTGCAGTAGTGTTCGGGCAGTGTAGGGGGTCGTGCAGGGGGTGGTGTTTCAGGGTTTAGGGCAGTGCAGTGGTGTTCTGGCAGTGTAGGGGTCGTGCTGGGGGTGGTGTTTCAGGGTTTAGGCCAGTGCAGTGGTGTTCGGGCAGTGTAGGGGGTCGTGCTGGGGGTGGTGTTTCAGGGTTTAGGGCAGTGGTGTTCGGGCAGTGTAGGGGGTCTTGCTGGGGGTGATGTTTCAGGGTTTAGGGCAGTGCAGTGGTGTTCGGGCAGTGTAGGAGGTCTTGCTGGGGGTAGTGTTTCAGGGTTTAGGGCAGTGCAGTGGTGTTCGGGCAGTGTAGGGGGCGTGCTGGGGGTGGTGTTTCAGGGTTTAGGGCAGTGCAGTGGTGTTCGGGCAGTGTAGGGGGTCGTGAAGGGGTGGTGTTTCAGGGTTTAGGGCAGTGCAGTGGTGTTCGGGGAGTGTAGGGGGTCGTGCTAGGGTTGGTGTTTCAGGGTTTAGGGCAGTGCAGTGGTGTTCGGGCAGTGTAGGGGGTCGTGCAGGGGCTGGTGTTTCAGGGTTTAGGGCAGTGCAGTGCAGTGGTGTTCGGGCAGTGTAGGGGGTCGTGCTGGGGGTAGTGTTTTAGGGTTTAGGGTAGTGCAGTGGTGCTTGTGTAGTGTAGGGGTCGTGCTGGGGGTAGTGTTTTAGGGTTTAGGGTAGTGCAGTGGTGTTTGTGTAGTGTAGGGGGTCATGTTTTAGGGTATTGCAGTGGTGTTTGGGTAGTGTAGGGGGTCGTGCTGGGGGTAGTGTATTAGGGTTTAGGGCAGTGCAGTGGTGTTCGGGCAGTGTAGGGGGTCTTGCTGGGGGTAGTGTTTCGGGGTTTAGGGCAGTGCAGTGGTGTTCGTGCAGTGTAGGGGGTCGTGCTGGGGGTGGTGTTTCAGGGTTTAGGGCAGTGCAGTAGTGTTCGGGCAGTGTAGGGGATCGTGCAGGGGTGGTGTTTCAGGGTTTAGGGCAGTGCAGTGGTGTTCGGGCAGTGTAGGGGGTCGTGCTGGGGGTGGTGTTTCAGGGTTTAGGGCAGTGCAGTGGTGTTCGGGCAGTGTAGGGGTCGTGCTGGGGCTGGTGTTTCAGGGTTTAGGGCAGTGCAGTGGTGTTCGGGCAGTGTAGGGGGTCTTGCTGGGGGTGGTGTTTCAGGGTTTAGGGCAGTGGTGTTCGGGCAGTGTAGGGGGTCTTGCTGGGGGTGATGTTTCAGGGTTTAGGGCAGTGCAGTGGTGTTCGGGCAGTGTAGGGGGTCTTGCTGGGGGTAGTGTTTCAGGGTTTAGGGCAGTGCAGTGGTGTTCGTGCAGTGTAGGGGTCGTGCAGGGGTGGTGTTTCAGGGTTTAGGGCAGTGCAGTGGTGTTCTGGCAGTGTAGGGGTCATGCTGGGGGTGGTGTTTCAGGGTTTAGGCCGGTGCAGTGGTGTTTGGGCAGTGTAGGGGGTCGTGCTGGGGGTGGTGTTTCAGGGTTTAGGGCAGTGGTGTTCGGGCAGTGTAGGGGTCTTGCTGGAGGTGATGTTTCAGGGTTTAGGGCAGTGCAGTGGTGTTCGGGCAGTGTAGGAGGTCTTGCTGGGGTTAGTGTTTCAGGGTTTAGGGCAGTGCAGTGGTGTTCGGGCAGTGTAAGGGGCGTGCTGGGGGTGGTGTTTCAGGGTTAAGGGCAGTGCAGTGGTGTTCGGGCAGTGTAGGGGGTCGTGAAGGGGGTGGTGTTTCAGGGTTTAGGGCAGTGCAGTGGTGTTCAGGCAGTGTAGGGGGTCGTGCTAGGGTTGGTGTTTCAGGGTTTAGGGCAGTGCAGTGGTGTTCGGGCAGTGTAGGGGGTCGTGCAGGGGCTGGTGTTTCAGGGTTTAGGGCAGTGCAGTGGTGTTCGGGCAGTGTAGGGGGTCGTGCTGGGGGTAGTGTTTTAGGGTTTAGGGTAGTGCAGTGGTGCTTGTGTAGTGTAGGGGGTCGTGCTGGGGGTAGTGTTTTAGGGTTTAGGGTAGTGCAGTGGTGTTTGTGTAGTGTAGGGGTCATGTTTTAGGGTAGTGCAGTGGTGTTTGGGTAGTGTAGGGGGTCGTGCTGGGGGTAGTGTTTTAGGGTTTAAGGTAGTGCAGTGGTGTTTGTGTAGTGTAGGGGTCGTGCTGGGGTAGTGTTTTAGGGTTTAGGGTAGTGCAGTGGTGCTTGTGTAGTGTAGGGGGTCGTGCTGGGGGTAGTGTTTTAGGGTTTAGGGTAGTGCAGTGGTGTTTGTGTAGTGTAGGGGGTCATGTTTTAGGGTAGTGCAGTGGTGTTTGGGTAGTGTAGGGGGTCGTGCTGGGGGTAGTGTTTTAGGATTTAGGTTAGTGCAGGGGTGTTGGGGTAGTGTTTTAGGGTTTAGGGTAGTGCAGGTTTGTTTGTGTAGTGTAGGGGTCATGCTGGGGGTAGTGTTTTAGGGTTTAGGATAGTGCAGTGGTGCTTGTGTAGTGTAGGGGTCGTGCTGGGGGTAGTGTTTTAGGGTTTAGGGTAGTGCAGTGGTGTTTTTGTAGTGTAGGGGGTCATGTTTTAAGATGCAACGCTCCAATACCTGACCAGTCTGCACTACATAAAACTGCAAAAAAACAAAAAATATCCTGCACATCTAACCTGGGCTTCTATTGGAATTCTATAACGCATATTAGCAAGCCCATTATCGCCGTTTTAGCGGCAGTTTCCTGCCGCTAAAACGGCGATAATTTTACCGTCGGTCCTGCTAATATGCCCCAAAGTGTTTTGCACACTTTTGTCATTGGGCTATATGTGGGCTACATCTGGGTAATATTTGTGCTACATTTGGGCTCTTTTTTCACTGGTGGCCATCTTGGAAGACTTCTTTGTTATGAAGTTTCCTAATTTCCTCATTTACTGCAGTCTCCTCAGTAGGAAATGCTTTCAGTTTTTTACTTTGATTCCATCAAGAAGGCATTCAGATGTGTCACACATTTGCCATAAATTCAGAATGTTAGCACTCTAGTTGTTCATTAGATCACCGTAGTAAAGCTACTGCTCACCAAGGAGTTAACTGGAAGTCTACTGCTGGTATTGAAAGTGATTGTTTCAGTCTGCATGTCAGAATGTTCTAATGAAATAGAAGAGGATTTGAGATCTCACTTAAAACATGCACTAAATTTTCTTTTTGCAGCACTAACCATAATTTCTATGGCAAAATGAACCCCCTCATTTTGTTGCTTTTTAAATTAAATGTTTTAAGTGTTACCAGTTTATTCCAATCAAGATGGCTTCAGGTGTGCCATACTTTTGTCATAAGTAAGGCTGTTAGCACTCTAGTTGTTCTTTAGAACACTCTGGGAAGCTGCAGTAGAACACAAAGGCATCAACTGACAGGCTGCTCCTGTTGAAATATAACAGGAAGATATTTGAGATCTCACTTAAAACATGTCCTAATTTTTCTTTCTACAGCACTAACCATAATTTCTATGGCAAAATGAACCCCCTCACGTTGTTCCTTTTTAAATTAAATGTTTTAAGTGTTACCAGTTTATTCCAATAAAGATGGCTTCAGGTGTGCCATACTTTTGTCATAAGTAAGACTGTTAGCGCTCTAGTTGTTCTTTAGAACACTCTGGGAAGCTGCAGTAGAACACAAAGGCATCAACTGACAGGCTGCTCCTGTTGAAATATAACAGGAAGATATTTGAGATCACACTTGAAACATGTCCTAATTTTTCTTTCTACAGCACTAACCATAATTTCTATGACAAAATGAACCCCATCATTTTGTTCCTTTTTAAATTAAATGTTTTAAGTGTTACCAGTTTATTCCAATCAAGATGGCTTCAGGTGTGCCATACTTTTGTCATAAGTAAGACTGTTAGCGCTCTAGTTGTTCTTTAGAACACTCTGGGAAGCTGCAGTAGAACACAAAGGCATCAACTGACAGGCTGCTCCTGTTGAAATATAACAGGAAGATATTTGAGATCACACTTGAAACATGTCCTAATTTTTCTTTCCAGAGCACTAACCATAATTTCTATGACAAGATGAACCCCATCATTTTGTTCCTTTTTAAATTAAATGTTTTAAGTGTTACCAGTTTATTCCAATCAAGATGGCTTCAGGTGTGCCATACTTTTGTCATAAGTAAGGCTGTTAGCACTCTAGTTGTTCTTTAGAACACTCTGGGAAGCTGCAGTAGAACACAAAGGAATCAACTGACAGTCTCTGCCCTTGTTGGATGTACATGTTTTACTTAGAATGTCAGACTTCATTCTCACATGACTGAGAAAGATAATGTGAATTAACAGAAAATATGCTCTCATTTTAGCTTCTGGAGCACCTTTCAAAACTGTATGGGACAAGCATGTGAAAATAGTTTTCTCTCAAACATGATTCATGATATCCCAGCAGAAGGTTTTTCACAGGGTAAAATCACCTTAGAACACACCACAATTCCTGAAATTAGTATGGTACCATCAACAAATGAATTCTAATGTAACTAAAGACTGTTATCACCCTTTATAGTTCTCCTTTTGGTAACCCTCAAAATCTTCGATTCACTACAATGCATTTCAATGGGGTACTATCATTTATATTGGTCCCAAGATGGCTGCCAACAATTCCAGGATGAAGTGCTGACAGCCAATCAGATCTCACGATGACATGTGTGGTTAGGCTCCGCCCAGATATATATGTGTTTTTACTTTTGATTTTCTCAGCAACTACTGAACGGATTTACACCATTTAACAAAAGGGTTCTTTCTGAACCAAGAACTACCTCTTTGCCAAATTTGGTGTAATTCCGTTCTGCAGTTCGGGCTGTAGCCTTGCATAAAGTTTCCTATGGGAAATTGACTTTTTGACTCTTATTTTTTTAATTTCTCCGTAACTACTGAACGGATTTACACCATTTAACAAAAAGGGTTCTTTCTGAACCAAGAACTACCTCTTTGCCAAATTTTGTGTAATTCCGTTCAGCAGTTCGGGCTGTAGCCGTGGCTAAAGTTTCCTATGGGAAAATGAATGGGGAAAACGCGTTTTGGGACCCCCCTTTTTTCTCGGCCCCCGCTTGACAAATCACCCCGAGACTTTCAGGATAGGAGCGGACCAGAGCGCCCCAACAAGTTGGAAGCTTTCGCAAAGATTCGTCAACCGGCGCCAACGTTATTTCAAATAGAATGTTGCGGATTTCCTATGGAAAATAGGTCCTAACTATAACTATCTACTGGCGACTGCCAGTAGATAATATATATATATATATATATATTTTTTTTTAACTGCCAGCATTTCCTGTGAAAGGAAAAGTTTGAAGCTTGAACCTACTATTAAGGGGCTACCAAGTGAGCACTATTGCTGAGCCCTGCTCGGTACCTTACACTCCGGATTGTGCTACACAGCCATTGTCTCTCAGCAACACAGGTTACACTTGTGAACGGACATGACGGCAGCTTTGCTTTGCCGCTTGGCCATGTTCAGAATCACTGGACAAACTAAAAAATCTTTTCAGATTCTGATTCAGATTCTGATCCATGATTTTTGCCCCAGTTTAAGAATCGGTCTCACAACTCTTCTCCACTATTTAACTTAATGCCTGAGCAGCAGTCATCCAATTAGAATTGGTGTCTGTTTCCTATCTAAAACTTTGTTCTACAAATACTGTGTGCTAGGTAGAATACAGCTATACTCACAGAAATGTTAAATTCACAGAGAATATGGATAAGTGTGTGTGATATGAGCAGAAAATGCAATCAATGCCAGTGACAATGGGATACAAAATATTAGAGGAAAAAAACACTGGAAGTAGTCAATGAATTTAAACAGAAAACCAAACCACTGAAGCTCCACTCATTTTACAGGCTGAGAAAAAAGAAACTACGTGGAAGGATAAAGAAAATAAAAATCACTTCAACTTGCAACGCACATCAATAAGGCAAACTGCAATGCAATTACAATAACAATATTCAAAGATGAAAGAAAGCAAAACTGTTCAGATGATCACACAGTATTCTATGTACTTTCAAAATAGCATTACAATGGACAAGCAAAATTAATCTAATTGAGGAGTTGGTGGACGCTCAAATTTTCCTGGAAAAGGGCGGGGGTGAGAGGTGCCTCAAGACCCATGGGCACAGAGAAGCCAAATCCAAAATGGCAGTTGCATCTTCCCTTCCTTCAGAGGTTGATCGAGCAGTGCTGTTGTCTGATCGGCCCCCTCATGAAAGGGAAATGGTTAAAATTAAGTTGGTAAAGAGGGTAAACACCTATGCCAGGAGTGCTTAACAGTTGTGGCCGCCGCAACACGAAGGTGGGGGGAGGGCGGGGGGAAGGAAGGGCGCGGGGGTGGGGGGTTTGAGGAAAAATAATCATTAAAAACAAACTTGCCTTTTTTTTCCAGACGCTGCTCTGCTGGGAGTGCAGCGTCTGGATTGGTCTGAGCAGCCTGCTTTGCCACTCAGACACTGTCTGTAAGCCTGAGGCATTTCTCCAACCCGGCTGTGAACAAGGCCGCGTTCACAGCAGGGTTGGAGAAATAGAAGTGAGCACGTCCGGCCAAACATACATGCGCACTTCTAAGTGCCACCACCTGCCTGTCATGGCCCGGCCCTGCCCCACGCTCCACGCATGTCAAATCCAGTCAAAGAAAAATAAAATGATATTGTTTCATTATCATTTTATTTTTCTTTGACTGGCTTTGAGTGGGTCAATGCTCCTCCGCCATTACCGAGGAGCCACCCCGAGCTTACATCTACCAAACAAACATCCCTTGTGGTCTAGTGAAGGATTTTTGCTCAGGAATTGCAACAAAGCCACAATCCTTGATGTGGTAACCTTCGTACAGGTGCACCATCGGAAGGGGGAGACTCTCCCCTTTCCAGTGGTGCCCCTCTTACATTTAATTTTGCTCTGGGGGTGCAGCACAAACCTCAGAGGTGCAAATGTAAATTAATAAGTGCTTCCGCCATTGTCCCTTTCTGGTGGGGGTGGTGGTGGGGGGGGAGACGAGATTGTGAAGGGCTGGAGCCCAATCGACCACCTTTGAAGGGAAAATGGCTAATGTTTATGTGCCCAACGGGCGGTTCAAGTACTATGCCAAAATTTCCCCCAAAACAACAGCCATAGTGTCAAAGCGGAAGCCTCCAGTGGAAGCACCATGTCCTCGTTCTCAATGAGACATTCACCGCCTCCTATCTGGTGACGTAGTACAGAGAACATGAGAACATCGCACCCCCGCACTGGAGTTAAGCTATCCCGTGAATCAAAGAAAAATGAATGTCTCTGTTTTCTCTCGCTCTCTCTCGCTCTCTCTCACACACACACACAAACTTATTACAAATTTTAAAAAAACTTGCAGATTTACATGAACAGTTGGCAATTCAACCTCTCAAAACATTACATTCGGAAATCAATATAAAGTCTACTTGTCTACACCATTCGATCCACATAATGGGATGTTCCTTCACAACTAAAACATTTACGATTGGGAAAGCCAGTGATAGAACGCTCTTCGAGACAACTCCTACGGTTGCCTCTGCACTCATACAAACATACCCTCTAAAATCGTCTTGCATAAAATCGTCCTGCTCCAAAAGCAAGGTTTCCAAGCAGGCAGAGCCTTTGTCGTATTATATATGTATTTAAGTAAGTCTAGAATACGTCATTTTGGATCCTCGTAGAGTGCTCACTTACTGCTCCCCAACTTCTAACTGTAGGAAAGCAGGTGACACTGGAAACAGGCCAAAAAGCTAAGTAAGTCAATGCCAGCTGTGGCATAATGGATCACGTTTAGCTTTTAAAGCTATTTCCTCCCAGATGCCAGGGGTCACCGTGAATTGCCATAAACAAGTTTGCCTACCTCTAGGGAGGGGTAATGCGCTGATTAACATTCATCCACTCACTTCTACTCTCTCACAGGCTCTTGCAAAGCAAGGATTAAGTAATAACTCCAACCTGATTTCTTTTGGTAGCGTACATAAATCTAAGTTTGTTAATCTCCGAAAACCTTCTGCAGTTGCTACTTATTACACAGCAGGAATACGGGACACTGCTGGCTTTCCAGCTCGGGGCCTCTGTCAGGGCCGATAGTACTTCCTTCCTGACCTCTCATAACTTCCTGTTTGGAGCCTTATCACGGCAGACAACTTGACACTGCTCTGGCTGCGCCACTTGGAATGCACTCACACACCATACATGGAAATCTGTAACTTCTGTTCTCGACAAACAAGTGTCAACAACCCTACAATGACGCTGCATAGACAGTGTCAGACTTTAATTATCTTTGTAACGTGTCACTAAAAATTAAAAAAATGAAGTAGAAATGTATTTTTCTTCCAAAAAGTTTAATTTTTGTCTTTTGCTTGCACACTTTGAAAGGCAAATGTAGGGTTTGAGCTAAAGGAGACGGAAAAATAAGTCATGATCGCCGTTAACATGCATCGCATACCCTGCACATATCAGATTATGCGAGGCTTTTATTTGTTTTTTAAACAGAATTATTTCTGAGCAGAGGGCCAGGTACAGACTTTGGCCCAGAATTACTAAGGGCTTGCGTGTCCTTGCGTCATGCATGGTCATGCGAGGCAACGCAAGTCAGATTTACTAAGCCACTCTGTGGCTCTGCGCGTCTTAGTAGATCTAGAGTAATGCAAGGCAGCGCAAGTTGGTGCTATGCGTTACTGAGCGTCATCTGGGATCTAGTGGTAGAAGATACACAGCAAGTTGGTCAGAGCTTGCTTCTAAATTCCACAAAGTCGACAATCTTCTTCATGTGGATCTACTGCCTTCCAACCATATTTAAATTCTCTAGAAGAGAGAAAGAATACATCTTAATCTTATGACTTTTCCTGTACTAAAGTTTGACATTGGAGCTTTTAAATATTGAGACAGTCCACTAAAGTTTTGACATTGGACCAATCATGCCAATTGGCCAGTGTCAATGGGAAGTCTTTGTCTCTGTGTACAACAGGGGGCATTAGTTTGAGTTTAATTACATTCGACAAAAGAGAGAGCGAGATTGGCACATATGTTGGTGAAAGTATTGCCTTGAACCAAGGGACAAAGAAGCTACCATATATATCAACTTATATAGATGATATTTATCTCTTCCAAATGTTTTCTTTTCCTGGCAACTAAAGAGAATAATTTTGCTTCTCCATTGTTCATGTCCAATGTATTACTTATACTCAGGTTCACTGGAAGTATGTGGCAGGGGAGGACTAAATTATGCTGCAAGGTTGACTAAATTATGTGGCAAGAAAAATAAAATAATGTGGCATTATATAGTAGATTATGTGGTAATATTACCTAACTATTTTGCTATTTTTACACAGGCAAACACTGTCTGGACAAAGGTTTACCCTCATTGGTACCAGTTTAACACCCAAATACTCAATAAGCAGAAGAAGGTAGATTAGTCAACTTTTGCTAAGGGTCTTTCATTGTGCGGCAACATAATCTGCTCCACTTTTTGTAACTTTTGATCTAGAAACAATTTGTTTGTCAAAATCTGCAAATTATGCAGCACATGATGGATTTTCTCTTAATTTCAGGTTTCTTGGCTTTCAAGGCCATGGTGAACCACTCTTCAGTCATTGAGCCATCATCAAGACTACCAGTATCTATGTTATTTGTTCAGGTTTTGCAGTTATAATTGAACTTTATTCTCAAACCACACATGTTTCACTTCATATAATCTATCTTCAACTTTTAGAAGAGCTATTCATGCGGAAGTCTGGACAATTTAATAAATTAATCAATAATTCTATTTCATTCTTATCACATGGTCAACCCTAGACACAACAACCAATGGGTCACAGCCATCTCCCCCTTTGGTCTTTAGGCAAAGTGCAACTAACTGGCAGGCTTGGACTGGCAGTATCGGGCAGTGGGCATTTCCCCGGGCGGCTGGAAGGGGGCGGGGCGGTTTTGTTTTTCGGGGGAAGATTTTTCTACTGGGGTCTAATTTTGCAGCAGTGCTTCAATATTGGCACCTGTAATAAAATCACCAGGCTAGTCCACTCACTTAAAGTTTCCAGCTTCCTGGAGCCAGTAACCAGCGCTTCACATCACATGCACTGTACTACTGCAGTTTATAATAAGTTATAACATTTAACACCACCTCTAGTGGTGTGTTTGCTCACAGGGCTGTTAATCTGTAGTAGCACAGGCAAGCGCTATCAGTGATCATGGCCCTGGTATAAATATATTGGCCTGCCCCTGCGTTGCCCGCCCTCTCACTTTAAAAGGCCCTCCCTTGTCACCACATGACATCACACGGCCTCTCCCTATGCAGACAGTCAGGCCCAGCAGTCAAGGAAGCCTAGGCCAAGTCCAGAAATTTTGCAATCAGCACCCAGGCCTTCCAGCAACCCGGTTACCCTTGAGGCAGCTACCTGTGGTAAATACTGCTGGTGTATGACACACACCACCAAACACTAGCTCCGCTGCAGGTAGGTGACTTCTTTTAGGCCTAATGTGTGTGCCCCTTGGTTATGCTGCATAATGGCTCCAGGTTCACCTGTTCCAAGTTCTGAGGTAATATATAAATCGGTTCACTGACAGTTTAGGGGGCGAGCAAAGGGAAAAACTGTGCTGGAAGGGCGATGCATGGATTTTCAAGTCTTGAAGCAGCAGAACCACCTCCAAGGGCCCAGACTGGAATTGGCACCACTTTGCAGGTAGAACTCCCAGTAGTGGAGTTCAGATATGTTGTTGATGAAGTTTTTGATGGCCCTGAGACTTACAACAGGAGGCAAGCACACACAAGCCCCTGGAGAACCTTGGAAACGCAGGATACAAGAAAGCAAAGTCCAGTTCTTTCACTGTCCACAGACAGATGCAGCAACTACAGGCCAACCCAGCAAAGCAACACACAGAAAAGGGTCAGCACTCCTCCTGACAGCTCTTCAGCTCTTCTTCTTGGCAGGGTCCTCAGTCCAGAAGTGTTATAAAAATGTGGGGTTACAGGTCAAATACTTGTACCCCTTTTGGCCTTTGAAGTAGGGATACTTCAAAGGAAGTGTTTGTTGTTGCACAAGATCCTGTCTTGCCCTGCCTTGGCTCCAGACACACTACAGGGGAGTTGAGATAGCATTGTAAGAGGCCAGTCACAGCCCTATTCAGGTGTAAGTGACAACTCCTCAGACCACTCTAGCTCAGGAAGGCCATCAGCCTGGTGATGAGCCATCAGGATATGCAGGGCACACCTCAGCTCCCTTTGTGTGACTGTCTAGAGTGAATGCACAAACAACCCAGCTGTCAGTTTAAACCATACGTTGATTCCACAGGCAGGCAGAGATACAGGATGGTAAAGCAAGAAAATGCCCACTTTCTAAAAGATTGTAATCACAAAAGGGGATAGGCCCTAATTGGACCAGGGTCAGGTAGGGCCGTTTTTAAAGTACAAACACAAAAGAATACCTGGCCCGGTTTTGCTTTAAGCTCTTCAATGTAGCGAGCTAACAAACAGACATCCACTATATCTATTTGAATGGACTATTTATTTATCCACTTCGATTTAGTTTATTTTCTCAGACACAATTTGATAAAAAATTCAATGTACAGAAAAGAAAATGCTTCAATTTCAAATGACGAACATGAAATTATACCTCATTAACCATAAACCATATTTTTATAAACACAAAAACATTAATACAAACATTAAAACACCAACCACATTCACTCAATCACATCATCCACCCTACAACTAAACCTACTCTTTCATCCATCAAATACACTCGCTTTGACACACACGGGGAATATTCTTCAATACGACTGTGGGATACAACTCATGACAATCCCTCTCAAAGTACGAAAATTGAATCGTATTTTTAATTCCTCCGTGGACAATAAGCCAACGCGTTTCAAGACCCAGGCTACAGCTGCTGGGACTCTCCTCAGGGCTGCCTCTTAATAAATATCAACTTTTTTCTTAGAAACTTCTATGTTCTGAAGCTCCGATTTCTTTTACTGCAAAAACGCCATTGTGGAAACTGCAATCGGAGCTTCTGAACATAGACATCTTGAAAAAAAATTGTTCTCTGACAAGAGCGCAGTTGGCACCGCTTGACAAGGGATTGATTTGGATAACCAGATGCGTTGCGGTTGAGAGAATTAGCAATAAAGGTGCGGCTGCATTTCTGGTGCTCAGCGTGGTTGATGAACAGCGTTGATAAAGTTCATATGGAAGTGATACCTGACTGTTTTTGAGCACAGTCGATTCGGACACCAAGGCCGTTTCTAAGAAAAAAGTTGATATCCATTAAGAGGCAGCCCTGAGGAGAGTCCCAGCAGCTGTAGCCTGGGTCTCGAAACGCGTTGGCTTATTGTCCACGGAGGAATTAAAAATACGATTCAATTTTCGTACTTTGAGAGGGATTGTCATGAGTTGTATCCCCCAGTCGTATTGAAGAATATTCCCCGTGTGTGTCAAAGCGAGTTTATTTGATGGATGAAAGAGTAGGTTTAGTTGTAGGGTGGATGATGTGATTGAGTGAATGTGGTTGGTGTTTTAATGTTTGTATTAATGTTTTTTGTGTTTATAAAAATATGGTTTATGGTTAATGAGGTATAATTTCATGTTTGTCATTTGAAATTGAAGCATTTTCTTTTCTGTACATTGAATTTTTTATCAAATTGTGTCTGAGAAAATAAACTAAATCGAAGTGGATAAATAAATAGTCCATTCAAATAGATATAGTGGATGTCTGTTTGTTAGCTCGCTACATTGAAGAGCTTAAAGCAAAACCGGGCCAGGTATTCTTTTGTGTTTGCACTTTCTAAAAGAGGCATTTTCAAACACACAACTTAAATACCACTGTTACTAAAAGATGTATTTATAAATCCTGAGCTCACGGAGCCCAAACTCCAAATCTCTAGCTCTTACCAATTGAAAGTTACACTTGTAAGATGTTACAAGGCAGCACCAATGATAACCTCATTCATAACCTTTGAAGAAAACGCCATTCTCAAGATTTTAGCAGATCTGAAACTCTCAAACCACTTCAACGACCCGCTAACCCCAACTTCTTCAATGAGATCAAGCTGTCTACACTTTCACTGTGGACCAAGATAGTAAATGCCTCTCTAACCCAAAGCACTATACCTGAATGCCTAAAGGTTGGTCGGGTCACCCCTATCCTAAAAAATCCTACAGCAGATCACACTGACCTTAACAACTTCTGCCCTGTCTCCAACATTCCAACACTGGCGAAGCTCCTTGAAAAATGTGTACACTCCCAAATCTGCAACCACATTGAACAATTCCATCTTCTGGACCAATTCCAATCTGGCTTCCGCCCGGGGAATAGCACCGAAATGGTTCTTACACACATAGTGGATGATGCACTATCAATGTTGGATCAAAACGAGTCATGCCTCCTTATACTCCTTCACCTATTCTCAGCATTCGATACAGTTAAGCATGACTTCCTTCTAGATCTTTTGGAGCATAGGATGGGACTCTCAGAAACCTTCCTAAACTGGTTTACTATCTTTCTCCAAAATAGATCACAAAATGTCAAGGTCAACCAGTCTCTGTCCAAAACCACTCCGGTCACAGTTGGGGTCCCACAGGGTGCCTCCCTCTCACCAACTCTCTTTAACCTGTTCATGGAGCCACTAACGGTAATTCTGAGTTCATCCACTATCACATGTTTGTAGATGACACTCAATTATACCTCAAAGTCTCTTCCCTTGAAGAGATCAGATCGCTCAACCCAACTCTGCAAAAACCCCCAAATTGGCTGACATGCAACCACCTCAAACTAAACACTCTCAAAACTGAATTCCTCCTCATCGCCCCACCCAAACAGTCACACGTCATTAACGAATGGATGAAGCAAGTAACAGGCTTTAATTGCTTGCCTCAAGTCATTGATTCATCGAGATCAATGAGAATTACTCCTGACAAGAACCTTAACATGCAGAAGCACATTAGTGCCACCAGCAGAGGAGTGAACCTCCAAATGAACATCTTAAGAAAACTGAAACCCTTCCTCCCCCCCCCCCCCCCAAGGCCCTCACCACAGCCATCCAAGCCCTGGTGATTCCCAGGTTGGAGTACGGTAGTGCTACCCTAGGTGGTTTGCCCAAATCTACAACGGCTCCCATAAGGGTCTAACATAATTCTACGACAAGACTCAGCACAGGATCTAAAAGAAACAATCACATCACTCCTGACTTGAAATCCCTCAGTTGGCTCCCATATGAAGCAAGAATTCATCTGAAAATTGCCTGCATGATCCACAAAGCCCTACACTTCAATACCCAACGTTACCTTGCGCAGAAGCTTGAACTGTCCAGAGAATCCAGATCCTCTAGAAGCTCCAGCACCTTATTGTTGAAACCATAGAGATTCTCTAAAAAGAAAATGTACAATAGAGCCTTCTCAGGTATCGCCCCAAAAATGTGGAACTCCATCTCCCCTGAAGCTAGTCTGAATCCCTCTACAGCATCCTTTAAGAAATAAGTGAAAATATTACTTATGAACAAATTTCTGCCTTAGGTTCTAGGGCCTCTTTTTTCTGAGCATATTAAGTCTCATCAACTTCTCTCTTGACTACTGTTCTCTTGTTATACACTTGTTTTTACCTATCTGTTTTAAAATTGAGGTGAGACCGCCCTCATTGAGTGAGATGTGATGTCCTGCACTGTTGCTCGACTATTATAAGATTGTTTTCTTTTTTTATGTCTCTGCGCTTCAAATGTTTGTAAAGCACTTTGATACCCTTGAGGGTCACTCTTGCGCTATATAAAATTCTTCAAATAAATAAATAAAAACCTTTAGGAGAGATAGCCCTTGCAATCGTGAAAAATGAAACTGGCAGTATTTCACTATCATGACATGTAAAGCACAATAGTACATGTCGTACCTTTCACATACACTGCACCCTGCCCATGGGGCGCCCTTGGGCCCATCTTACATGTGGAAAAAGGGAAGGTTTGGGCCTGGGCAGTGGGCACACCTGCCAGGTAAATATGGATGTTTAAAACTGCACTCACAGACACTGCAGTGGCAGGCCTTAGACATGTTTGCAAGGCTACTCATATGGATGACACAATCAGTGTTGCAGGCCCACTGGTAGAATTTGATTTACGGGCCCTGGACACACACAATGCACTTCACTAGGGACTTACCAGCAAATCAAATAAGCCAATCATGGATAAACCAATCACCATTACAATTTACATACAGAGCACTGATCAGCAGTGGCAAAGTGCCCAGAGTGCCCAAACCAGCAAAAACGAAGTCCAGCACACAGTCCAAAATACAGGAGGTAAAGGCAAAAAGACAGGGAATGCACACCAAGGATGCCAGGTCTAACACACATTTTGCCATTTTTCAAATTGTTTGGGGGGAGAACCCACCCCCAAACAACTCCTGAGGCGGTCTGGCTCACTCACTCGGTATGTACCTTTTGGGGACTGATATGTTTTTATAACTTTGTGTTCTCTGTCCTCTGTTCTCTATTCTCTGAACTGTCTTTTTTGTGTTCTGTGTAAGAATGCCTGTGGGTATGACTGGGTATTGTGAAACAGCCATTACATCGCGTCATAACCACGAGTCACCGTTACTACGAAGCTATTACCACGCATATGCCTTTATCATGCATGCCTTTACAACGAACTTCATTCCAAAGACATGCATGGTAAAGGTTTTAGAAAGGTAAAGGGATATGCGTGGCATCACACGCATTCTACACACCTTTAGTAGTACAACCGGGGTGGCTCTTGGCAGCCGATAGCATTAAAAAAAAGGAGGGATAAGGAAGTCTTGCACTTTTACATATTTTAAACACTGTGCCCTGAAACTACTAGACTGCTTGTACCCTAACTCCAAGTTCGCAAGTTGGCCTTTATCAAACCTCGCAATGCACAAACTGAAACCGCAATCCGCGTGCGTTAAACAGCTTGTTAGAAATGGGATCTCTAGTTGGCAAGGGCTTGCACCTTTGTCCAAGTAGGGACCCTTCTTCCTAGTCAGGGTAAGGGAGTTACACTCCTAAAATAACCCCTGCTCACCCCCTTGGTAGCTTGGCACGAGCAGTCAGGCTTATTCTAGAGGCAGTGTGTAAAGCATTTGCACATAACCAACAGTAATACAGTGTAAGCACTACAAACCGACACCACACCAGTTTAGAAAAATATCCAATATTTTTATATACTTTAAAACAAGACCAAATACGATAAAAATCCACAGTACAGTACTTTAAAAATCTTCTGTTATCAAATTGTCCTTAAAAACAGTTCCTTGATGTCGATAGCTCCGTCCGGGGCTATCACGGCGTCGTGAACAAACAAATCCAAACAGTTCTGGCTGACCGCGGCGTCGCGGGTCAACTACGGTGTCGGGAAGACCCGCAAACAGTACCTTTCAGAAATGCAGGGTGTCGATGACCTCGCGGTGAGCTTCTGAAAACACGGCGTCCACAGGCGTCGGTTCCGGAGGTCAGTGCGGCGTCGTCGGGGCCCTCGAAGTCACACGCGTTGCAGATCGATCTCCTCTGTTGAAGTCAGGAGCGCTGGCGTCGGCCGGCGTCGGGTGCTGCGGTGCGAAGTGCAGCGGTGCGGCGTGCGGTGCTCTCAGGTCGCGGTGCGAGCAGCGGCTCGGTGGCGGCGTCGGATGGCGTCGTCGGTGAGACCAGGGTCGCGGTGGGAGATGAAGGCGGTGCTCGTCACGGTGCTGGCAGGTCACGGTGCAGCAGCGGCATCGTCGTAGCTGCTGCGCTGTCGTCGGCTGACGAACGGGAGTCGATGGCACCGGCATCGGTGGGCCAAGGCTACAGTGCGGGATGAGGGCGGTGCGTCGTGTAACTTACGAGCAGTGCCCCCGAACCATGGTGCAAGCAGCGGCGTCGAGTCCGGCGTGGAGCGGCGTCGTCGGGAAGGCCACGGCGTCGTCGTGAAGCGAGGCAGTGCGGAGTGCGGTGCCCACAGGTCGCGGTGCGAGAGGCGGCTCGGTGGCGGCGTCAGCAGGCGTCGTCGGTGAGACCAGGGTCGCGGTGCGGCGTTGCGGCGGTGCCCTCTGCGGTGCCGTCGGGACACGGAGTCGGCAGCGGCGTCGTCGACGTCGTCGAGTTGCTTTTCTTCTGTTGCAGCACAAAACACACAGTCCCCAGTGCTGAGGGCAGAAGAACTTGAAGTCTTTGCTGTTCCTGAGACTTCTTGAACAGGGGGCAAGCTCTACCTCAAGCCCTTGGAGACACTCACAAAGTAGATTGCAGAAAGTTCAGTTCCAGTCCTTTCACTGCCCAAGACAGAAGCAGCCACTGCAGGCCAACACAGCAAAGCACACAGCAAAGTGGTAGTTCCTCCTCACAGCTTCTCAAGCTCTTCTTCTTGGCAGTCTTCTTGATCCAAAAGAGTTCCCTTGAAGTCTTTTCTATCCCTGAGACTTCCAACAGGAGGCAAGCTCTACTTCAAGCCCTTGGAGAAAACTCTAACAGCAGGATGATGAAAGCACAGTCCAGTCCTTTCCCTACCAAAGACAGAAGCAACCACTGCAGGCCAACCCCACAACATGCAGCATAGGGGCAGTACTCCTCCTCCAGCTTTCCCGGTCCTTCTTCCTGGCAGGTTCCTTAGTTCAGAAGTAATCTAAAGTTCTGGGGTTTGGGTCCCCCTTTTTATCCTCAATTTCTCTTTGTTCCCTGAAGGCAGAGAGGCCTTTGCCTAGTCCAAACCAGTTCTGGTCAGTCCTGGAGCACTTTGTTGACAAGACTCCTTCTTTCCTTTCACAGTGCAGGCCAGGGACATCAGACGCACCACAGGAGGTGGAGCCAGCATTGTGGAGGGAAGGCCCAGCCCTATTCAGGTCCCAGGTGCAACTCCTCCCACCCATCTACATGTAGATCTTGCTATTCAGCCCTGTGCTGACTCACCATGTCTCCTGGCATCCCCCAGCCCCTGCCACTCACACTCCAGACAAGGAATACACAACCTAGCAGAGGCAGGCTTGGATGGTTAGACAAGAAAATACCCACTTTCTAAAAGTGGTATTTTCAAACACAGAATGTTAAAACCAACTTCACTAAAAGATGCATTTTATCATTCTGAGTCCAGGCATACTAAACTCGAATTTCTACCATGTTCCCTGGGTCAGTTAGGATTATAAGCTGTAATAATCAAAACTGCCCATTCTGGCTTATGGGGAACAGGTAGCCTTGCAATAGTGAAAAACGAAATAGGCTGTAATTCATATCAGGACATGCCACACACACCAGGGCATGTCTTACTTTTCACATACAATGCACCATGCCCACAGGGGTACCTTGGGCCTACCTTAGGGGTGACTAACATGTAGAAAAGGGAAGGTTTATGGACTTGCAAGTGTGTGCACTTGCCAAGTCGACATGGCAGCCCCAGGCTGCACACAGGCTCTGCAATGGCAGGCCAGAGTTACACTTTACGGGCTGTTTGCGTGGGTGGCACAATCCAGTGCTGCAGCCCACCAACAGCATTTGATCTATAGGCCCTGGCACTCTCAGTGCACTTTACAAGGGACTGACACATAAATCAAATAGGCCAATGATGAAAACACCAATCCATAACACATTTTACACAGAGAGCATATGCACTTCAGCACTGATTAGCAGTGGTAAAGTGCCCAGAGTCCTAAAACCAACACACACAGGGTCAAAAACAGGAGGCCAAAAAGCAAAAAGTCTGGGGGTAAACCCGCTGAAAAAGCCAAGTCTAACACAACCCCCTCCCAGCCTAAAGCCAGGGTAGACTAATCAATCCCTTGATGGACTTCCCTGCTTGGGGCAACAGAACATAGACCTGGCCCACAACAGCGGGGGCACGTTCTGGTTCTACGCCTTTCCAAACCCAGTCGGATCCCTCTATCCATACTCTCAGGGCCCACTAAGCTGACCCATGGGGTACCCTTCTCTTCACCTGTGAACCCTATCTGTGCAGCGCCTAAACTTACTTTGCTCACAGATGTGTCCCAACAGGCTGACAGTGCCCACATGGCCAACACAGTGGTGTGGCCCAGTCCACCCCCGGGGTGTGACTCCTGTCCCCCTCTCAGGGGCAACGCTGTCCACCAGGACAATAAGCCACAGTGGCTACCGACAGTTGTCAGTGGGGAGACCCAGGCCATATGCCTCCCAGGGCTCTCTAACCTCTGTGGCGTCAGAGTGGGGCGCGGTAGCCCCAGGTGCCTGGCACCCTTGGTCCACTCTCCCTCCTGTCAGGTCAGGTATGACATCCTGACACTGACCCACCAACCCCGGGCCTGTACCCGGCAGCTGGACAGGAGACTGGGGTGGCCTCTCCCACACCCGGTCCTCCTCCCTGGGGCTCTGTACCCTCCCACCTGGAGCGGTACCCCCTTCCAGAATTGTCAGGGCACCTGTGGCAGGTGTCCTGCACAATTTGCCCACCAGTTCAGGGGTTCTATCCTGCAACTGGGATTCCGGCTTAGGGTCTGTACCCTTAGGCTGGACACGGGAACTGGGGTGGCCTCCCCCACACCCGGTCCTCCTCCCTGGGGCTCTGTACCCTCCCACCTGGAGCGGTACCCCCAAAAGACAAACTGGTAGGGGCACTGTTAGCAGTCGCCCCTTCCTCCAGGTCAGGGGGACACCCTGAACCTGGTCCTTCAACCCAGGGTCTGTACCCTTAGGTTGAACCTGTGCCTGGCAACCCAGGACTTCCGGGGGAGTACACCAACCCTCCCCAAGGGAAACACACTCCTCATGAGTCGTGCGAGAGTCTGCCTGGTGCAGGTCTCCAGCCTCCTGTCCACCTGACAGAGCATGAAGACCCCCCAGGCCAGAAGTGGCCTCACCAGGGTCAGTCCTGGGGTGCTCTGACCTCAGAGCGGGCAACCCCTGACCCACTGGTCCTTCCACTAGGGACAGCGCCCCCCCCTCACCCTTTTCTCTGGACTCATGCTCCCTCCCAACTGGAGCGGGGCTGCCACACACTGGAACCGGTGGGATGCTCGTTACAGCAGTCCCCCCCAGTTCCTTAGACACTAGGGGATCACCCTCAATGGATGGCCAGGACCAGGCCCTAGGCCATCCAGATGTCTCTGGTCTTTGCCAACTAACAGAGTAGGGGGCAGTAACCCCTGGTACATAGTAACCATACTCCACTCTTCCTCTAATCAGTGCAGTTCTAAAGAACCACTGATCCTCCAACCTAGGGTCTGCACCCTCAGGTTCACCAGAGGTCTCGGGCGAGGCTCTCCTCCCCTTACCTCTCCTTCTGGGGTCCGGCCCTCTCCTCCCAGGAGAAGCACCCCCAGAACCAAAAACTGTCAGGATGCTGGAACCAGACCTCCTACACAATTCTTCCACCAGTTCAGGGCCTTGACCCTGCAACTGATTCACCACCCTTGGATCTAAACCCTCAGGTTGAACCGGGGTCAGAGGCGAGGACTCCCTCCCTCTGCACCCCCTTCCAGAGTTCTGTACCCTCCCACCTGGAGTGGTACCCCTAGAAGACAAACCGGTCAGGACACTGCTTACAGTCGTCCTTCCCTCCAGGTCAGGCAGGACCTGAACCTGGCCTCCCAACCCAGGGACTGAACCCTGCAGCTGAGCACCTGTCTGGCGCACCAGGACTTCCTTGGGAGCACTCATACCCCCCCTGAGGGCAACACATGACTCATGTGTTGCGTGACAGTCTGCCTGGCGCAGATCTCCCGACCACTGTCCACCTGACAGTGCGCAAAGATCCCCCAGGACAGAAGTGGTGTCACCATGGTCACTGCTAGGGGGCTCAGCCCTTCTGGCTGGCCTCTGACTCACTGGTTCTCCCACTGGGGAACACATCCCCCTCTCACCCCTCACTCTGGACTTCTGCACCCTCCCAACTGGAGCAGTACTGCCAGACACCAGAACCACTGGAGCTCTGTTTACAGAGGCTCCAGGTTCTCCTGTCAGTAGGAGATCTCCCTCAACGGACGGCCTACCAGTACAGTCTAGGCTCCCCACCTCCGGTTCCCTCCTGGAACCACCCAGGCTCCGGGACCGGGTTTTGGGCACCTTGGGCCG
Source organism: Calotriton arnoldi (assembly GCA_963921515.1). Classification (NCBI taxonomy): domain Eukaryota; kingdom Metazoa; phylum Chordata; class Amphibia; order Caudata; family Salamandridae; genus Calotriton; species Calotriton arnoldi. Next base: position 103,778 of record CAWUFW010006753.1, on the reverse strand, counting down.
CAGCCCCTTCTCACTCCTTCTCCGCAGAGACAGGACGTGAGTCCCTACACCCTTCCCATGACACCGGGACCTATCTGGGCTATTACAAACCTTTCCCACTACGCTTGGTTGGGAAATACCTAAGCCACTTCCTCCAGGATCACCCCCAGATGCTTCTCCAGACCCTCTGGAATCCACCAAAAGGTCTGCCTCCAGTGCAAGCTCCCTGGGGTCAGAGAACTCACACTCCACTGGGTGTTGGCATAGCTCTGGAAAACAGGGACTTAAAATATGCTCTCCAACAATTGAATCACACAGCCCCACACAGGTGTTAACCAAACTACCCTTCGCCCAACCATCCAGTGCCTCAGAAAAGAACCCCACATCATTCTCACAAGACTGGTGAGACAGTGTCTGACTGTTGCTGTCTCTCCACCCATACTCTTCTGGCTGGTCTCCATACTCACTTACCAGGGCTTCTATCATGGGGGAACCCCTCTCCCTGCACCTCTCCTCTAGAGTCAGTAGAGTGTCCCTCCCACTACCAGGAATATGATCCCCTATGCCAGTTCCCCAATCTACCTCAGGGACACTACGCACCGCTGGAGTAACCTCACAATCCTGAACCCCCTGGTGTATGTCAACCCCCTCCTTGAAGTAGGGCCCCAAATCTGTGTGTGTGTGTACCTCATCCTCAGTACTAGACACTACATTTTTGCTGCCACCATCTGGGCTGGACAAAGCCCTACCGGCTTCCCAATCCAGCTCCAGCTCTCTTATTTTAAGCTCATGATCCAAGATCATCCTCCTTTCCTCCATGGCCATTCTTTTGTCTTCCCTCTCACTTTCCATCCTGAGTTTCTCTAATTCGAACTTCCTTGCTTCCCGCCTGTCCTCCAGCTCTTCTGGGGACAAGCTACTGCTGCCTTGCCTGGAGGGTCCCCCCCCTCCCAAAAGCACATCCACCCTAGAAATAGGCTCCTCTGCCTCTCCACTGAGATCACCAGATTGCCCACTGGCATGTCTGGCTGCTACCCAGGCCCAGCGCCTTTTGTAGCTCATCCTTCCTAGTGAGGCCTCTGATTTGGATTCTTAGGTTTTTGCAAAACGCTCTCAATTCCTTAACATTGTAGGATTCCAACCTATCCTCCTCAAAGGCAATTTCCAAGGATGCAACCGATGATGCAATTGATTCAGGCATGTTGAAGTAGCAAGTTCAAACTGGCAAGATCAAAAATAGGCCAAAAAGAAAAAGAACCTGTATGTGGTACGTAATGGTCTGCGATATGGTAGTAGTGCACACCAATCACTGTTAGTCAAGTGCAAACACAAGTCCTATCCTCACCGCTGACAACCAATGTTAGAAATGGGATCTCTAGTTGGCAAGGGCTTGCACCTTTGTCCAAGTAGGGACCCTTCTTCCTAGTCAGGGTAAGGGAGTTACACTCCTAAAATAACCTCTGCTCACCCCCTTGGTAGCTTGGCACGAGCAGTCAGGCTTATTCTAGAGGCAGTGTGTAAAGCATTTGCACATAACCAACAGTAATACAGTGTAAGCACTACAAACCGACACCACACCAGTTTAGAAAAATATCCAATATGTTTATATACTTTAAAACAAGACCAAATACGATAAAAATCCACAGTACAGTACTTTAAAAATCTTCTGTTATCAAATTGTCCTTAAAAACAGTTCCTTGATGACGATAGCTCCGTCCGGGGCTATCACGGCGTCGTGAACAAACAAATCCAAACAGTTCTGGCTGACCGCGGCGTCGCGGGTCAACTACGGTGTCGGGAAGACCCGCAAACAGTACCTTTCAGAAATGCAGGGCGTCGATGACCTCGCGGTGAGCTTCCGAAAACACGGCGTCTGCAGGCGTCGGTGCCGGAGGTCGGTGCGGCGTCGTCGGGGCCCTCGAAGTCACTCGCGTTGCAGATCGATCTCCTCTGTTGAGGTCAGGAGCGCTGGCTTCGGCAGGCGTCGGGTGCTGCGGTGCGAAGTGCAGCGGTGCGGCGTGCGGTGCTCTCAGGTTACGGTGCGAGCAGCGGCTCGGTGGCTGCGTCGGATGGCGTCGTCGGTGAGACCAGGGTCGCGGTGGGAGATGAAGGCGGTGCTCGTCACGGTGCTGGCAGGTCACGGTGCAGCAGCGGCGTCGTCGTAGCTGCTGCGCTGTCGTCAGCTGACGAATGGGAGTCGATGGCACCGGCGTCGGTGGGCCAAGGCTGCGGTGCGGCATGAGGGTGGTGCGTCGTGTAACTTACGAGCGGTGCCCCCGAACCACGGTGCAAGCAGCGGCGTCGAGTCCGGCGTGGAGCGGCGTCGTCGGGAAGGCCACGGCGTTGTCGTGAAGCGAGGCGGTGCGGAGTGCGGTGCCCACAGGTCGCGGTGCAAGCAGCGGCTCGGTGGCGGCATCAGCAGGCGTCGTCGGTGAGACCAGGGTCGCGGTGCGGCGTTGCGGCGGTGCCCTCTGCGGTGCCGTCGGGACACGGAGTCGGCAGCGGCGTCGTCGACGTTGTCGAGTTGCTTTTCTTCTGTTGCAGCACAAAACACACAGTCCCCAGTGCTGAGGGCAGAAGAACTTGAAGTCTTTGCTGTTCCTGAGACTTCTTGAACAGGGGGCAAGCTCTACCTCAAGCCCTTGGAGACACTCACAAAGTAGATTGCAGAGAGTTCAGTTCCAGTCCTTTCACTGCCCAAGACAGAAGCAGCCACTGCAGGCCAACACAGCAAAGCACACAGCATAGTGGTAGTTCCTCCTCACAGCTTCTCCAGCTCTTCTTCTTGGCAGTCTTCTTGATCCAAAAGAGTTCCCTTGAAGTCTTTTCTATCCCTGAGACTTCCAACAGGAGGCAAGCTCTACTTCAAGCCCTTGGAGAAAACTCTAACAGCAGGATGATGAAAGCACAGTCCAGTCCTTTCCCTACCAAAAACAGAAGCAACCACTGCAGGCCAACCCCACAACACGCAGCATAGGGGCAGTACTCCTCCTCCAGCTTTCCCGGTCCTTCTTCCTGGCAGGTTCCTTAGTTCAGAAGTAATCTAAAGTTCTGGGGTTTGGGTCCCCCTTTTTATCCTCAATTTCTCTTTGTTCCCTGAAGGCAGAGAGGCCTTTGCCTAGTCCAAACCAGTTCTGGTCAGTCCTGGAGCACTTTGTTGACAAGACTCCTTCTTTCCTTTCACAGTGCAGGCCAGGGACACCAGATGCACCACAGGAGGTGGAGCCAGCATTGTGTAGGGAAGGCCCAGCCCTATTCAGGTCCCAGGTGCAACTCCTCCCACCCATCTACATGTAGATCTTGCTATTCAGCCCTGTGCTGACTCACCCTGTCTCCTGGCATCCCCCAGCCCCTGTCACTCACACTCCAGACAAGGAATACACAACCTAGCAGAGGCAGGCTTGGATGGTTAGACAAGAAAATACCCACTTTCCAAAAGTGGTATTTTCAAACACAGAATGTTAAAACCAACTTCACTAAAAGATGCATTTTATCATTCTGAGTCCAGGCATACTAAACTCGAATGTCTACCATGTTCCCTGGGTCAGTTAGGATTATAAGCTGTAATAATCAAAACTGCCCATTCTGGCCTATGGGGAACAGGTAGCCTTGCAATAGTGAAAAACGAAATAGGCTGTAATTCACTATCAGGACATGCCACACACACCAGGGCATGTCCTACCTTTCACATACAATGCACCCTGCCCACAGGGGTACCTTGGGCCTACCTTAGGGGTGACTAACATGTAGAAAAGGGAAGGTTTAGGGACTTGCAAGTGTGTGCACTTGCCAAGTCGACATGGCAGCCCCAGGCTGCACACAGGCTCTGTAATGGCAGGCCAGAGTTACACTTTACGGGCTGTTTGCGTGGGTGGCACAATTCAGTGCTGCAGCCCACCAACAGCATTTGATCTATAGGCCCTGGCACTCTCAGTGCACTTTACAAGGGACTGACACATAAATCAAATAGGCCAATCATGGAAACACCAATCCATAACACATTTTACACAGAGAGCATATGCACTTTAGCACTGATTAGCAGTGGTAAAGTGCCCAGAGTCCTAAAACCAACACACACAGGGTCAAAAACAGGAGGCCAAAAAGCAAAAAGTCTGGGGGTAAACCCGCTGAAAAAGCCAAGTCTAACACAGCTTCTTCAATAATATTATCCCACTGGTTGAGTCTGGAATGCTGACTTGCAGCAAGCGGAAGCACGAAAACTAACCCAAAGGTGGCTCAGAAGACAGTTATGGCGCACATTGTAAAGATTCAGACTGGCGCAACAGTCCTCCTCAGAGTGACGGAGACAGATGGCGAAGGCAAGGATTTAATTTAACAGCAAATTCAAAATCATTTGCCATTGCAAAGTCGGCGAGCAATTGCCATTATATTTCTGTTCACTAAACCCTCACTGTCTTTTTGTGTTTCTCAGATTTCATTTCATTGGGACCACTCATTACATTTAGGGAACCATTATAGCACAAAGGGTTGGGTTGCCATCACTAAAATGAGAAAAAAAGCCATTACAGCGGGGACATTACCATAAATGTAAAACCTTTACCACGCATATGGATTTACCATACATACCTTTATAATGAAATTCGTTGTAAAGGCATGGGTGGTAAAAGCATATTAGTTAAAACATCCTGAGTGGTAAAGGTAATGCGTGGTAGCGGCACCCACGTTGTAACATCCACATTGTAAAGGCATGCATGGTAAACACATGCGTAGTTCCATCATACAACCCTGGGTATTCTGGTGCACTGTAAGGCCATCATTTACTATGCTTTAAAAAATAATACATTTGAATATATAATGAAAAATGTGCTGTAGAATGCACCAGTTTTGCCATCATTTCGAAATTTTCTTGAGAGAAGAACCTCTTCAAACCCACCGTTCTGTGGTCTGGCTCACTTAATCGCTATGTACAGTATGGGGACTGGCCTGTTTTATTTTTTGTGTTCTCTGTCCTCTTGTCTCTATTGTCTGAACTGTCTTTTTGGTGTTCTGTTTACTAATGTCTGTGGGTTTGACTGGTTATCCTAGTGCGCTGTAAGATCCTCATTTACTATGCTTTAAAAATTAATACATTTGAATATATTATGAAAAATGTGTTGTAGAATGCACCATTTTTTGCCATTATTCCAAATGTGCTTAGGTTAGAACACCCCAAACCCTCTTGAGGTGTTCAGGCTCCCTTGCTGTGCTTTCTCACTGCACACCATATGGGGGCTGGTCTCACATAATTTGCCAGGGCTGTTTTGAGTTCTTGATCAGGCCCTGAGTTTGCTCAGTTCTGTCAACAATTTTAAAGTGTTAGCAACAACTAAAGAAAGTAAGACAAATGTGAAGTCAAGCACCACTCATCTATAGGGTGTATTCAACTGGAGTGTCTAGTAAAAGCCTTCCTATCAGAATATAGGCTTCAGGCGGACAGTTTTGGGCTGGGGAATTGTGTGTTCCACCATTATAGTGGCTGTGTGTTCTTATATCGTCGTAAGTGCTCTTCATATCAAAAAATATGCTGGGGGCATGAACTGTTCATTAGAGTAAACCAGGCTGTCTAATGACCCTTTATACCCCAGTTGAGTCCGAAGCAACCTCGTTAGCATTGGGATCATTGCCTCTGGTGGCTTTAACTTTTAATTGTCTCTCTTGTACGGGTGTGATGGTTTCTAGTTGTGTTGGTCCTGTCATTACCAGCACTGACAGGGGCAATGGGTGGTGTAAGGTGCAGTGGGCTCTTGACGCGGGCTCTGACACTTTGGGGCATATATACAAGGAGTTAACGCCACCAGAACATCACTTCTTCACACGTTCTGGTGACATTAAGTCCTTCCCCTTACTTACAAAGCGGCATTAAGCCACTTAACGTGGCTTAACGCCGCCTTGTAAATAATGCCCCTATTCATGCAGCACTTAGCGTGAAAGGGGCATGCAATGGGTAGTGCAGTGGGTGTTCCGCTGCAACACCTATTGCTTTTTGATGCTGCCCCATATTTACAAGGTATGGGGCAGTGCCCAAAATATCACCCGGGAATACCTGGTCTTAAGCAGGCGATACAGGGAGAATAACTTTATTTCTCGTTGTATTTTGCTCTTTCCACGTTTGCGGCATTCTGCAGCACACATAAAAACAGCAAATCACCTGTAAAGATTGTTTATGTGGAGGAAGGTGTCCCTTCCTGCACATAAACAGTCACCACTGCAGCGCAGGCACTCTTGCAACATGGCGCAAAGGTGCCTGCTCTGACGCTAGGCAGCATCTTTAGCCCCAGCGCTAAGGGAAACACAGGGGTGCGCCACATTCTTGTAAATATGGCGCATCCCTGCTTTTGAAACTGACGGAACGCGGTTTACCAAATTTGGCATAACACCGCGCTCCACCAGTTTCTAGTAAATATGCCCCTTATTTTTCACAAATTAAGCTCTGCCAAAAGTTTCTGTCTGAAATGCTTCATTTTTAAGTTCTTTATTTAAGTGTGAGCTGGAACGCATCCTCTTATCCACACATAGTTCTAGATGTCCCCGGAGAGTGCTTAATTTTGTGAACACTGGTAATGTCACGTTTAAATTGGTCCAGTTCAATTATTTACATAAGACGTGCCTCAAGCCGAAGAAACTAAATACCATCTGCTTAGAAAGCTCCTCTAGTTGCCTGACATGCAAGGTGACTGACGCAGATTGTTTGCTCCACATGGATTTGTTCCCAGGCTCAGGCATTCTGCTCCGATGTCGTCGGGAGACTGCAGCCGATTGCAGCGGGGTTTGGTTGCCCTAAACTCTAAGCATTGCCTGTAAGGAATTCTCCCTAGGAGATGGATACAATAAGGCACACATGTGCAGCACTGGGGACCATACTCGCCACGAGGCATTTGGCGATACATTGGTTGGCGCAACAGGTGCCGCAGGTAATTAACTGAATCAGGGACCTCGCAGAGTGGGCTATAGCTGAAGAAGTTCTGATGAAGAGCTCATGGCGTGATGAACAATTAACTGATGACCTGGATAACCGGGGGGTTATGTTCCAAAAACTAATAGATGCGCCATATACTAGACGGCCATGAACACGCACTTCAAAAACCGGGCGCGGCACAGAGATAGGCCCCGGATAGTAAGTAATACGTGTAGAAAATTGTCAAACAGCAACAGAAAAGCAAAGGCATGAATATTATACCGGGCAAACCCATACTCTGACCAAGTCCACGTTTTGACATCTGTACTGGAACGAATGATAAAAAGATCTACAACACCAAACAATAGCCTCTACGAGGGACTTTTAGACTGACTATATGGCCATCAAGGAAGTTGATCCGCGGGGGTGGGTAAGATAGGGATTGCAAATGTTCAGTCATGCGTGGTCGCGAAGCATTGCTATGATTATTATATGTTCTGTGCACGATTCGTTATCTTTTGTGACTGTAGTTGTATGTTCATGTCTGAATATTGCCTAAAGTGGAAAACAATAAATATATCTTCAAAACAATTATGAATACTGCTGTCACAGTCTGGATGTTTTCTTTTTTTGTTCGTGAGCGTCGTTGATGCGTTGTACTTAGTTTAATCTTATTTTATTTAGTTTGTTTAACAGGTTTCTTGTTTTGTTCCGCTGCCCACACTGAGCAGGAAGTGACTTAATGAGCGTTGCAGAAGAAACTTCTAATTGATTTGTGCAGTGCAAACTCCAATGTAGGGTGCAGTCGCCCAGTGAAAGGATCTCTAAACACAAACCATACTTTAAAAAATCAAGGACTCCCTGCTGTAAATAGGTCAACGGGACAGGGAACACAATGGAATATACCAAAGAGGAACTCCCGTCCATCAGGACCGGACTGGCCGTAGCTGGCATCGGGCGTTTGCCCAGGAGCCTGGAAGGGTTGGGGTTGTTTTTGGAGCGGTGGGTGCCGGTTTTGTTGCAGTGCTGCAATATCGGATCCTAGTAACAAAAGCAGCAGTGCTGGGGGTGGGGTGCTTTAGTTAAGCAGCAGTACTTCAATCTTTCACCCTCGCCCCCAACCCCCCACCGTTCCGATAAAATTGCCTGGGCTGATTTGTGTTCTTGGTCTGGCCCTGCCGCCTATCCTCTCAAATTTAGCGGCATATGTCTTATGAAGCTGATCCCGGACGGATTGTATACAACGCGCACACCAGACTGTTTGGAGATACCTATGTGGAGGAGTTCATCCCCATCAGACCCCTCCCTTCAGCGTTTGATTTTAGGCTGGCATTAGTAATTCAGTGATCTAAGTCCACTGTGTAATGCTGTGGGGCCCTAGGCCCCCAAGCATAAGTAATGACCACACAGGCACAGTATCGTACTGGGTAGAACTGGGCCAGGGCACATGCGCCTAGCCCCTTTTATTATCAGGGTCACTTGTCCTGTGATGCCTGTGTTGGATTGGGGTGGGGTGTAAGCCAGCCTTCTGGGAGTGGCTGGTAAATAGAAACACTAGACCAGTGACCAGCAGGTCACTACACACTGGACCATGAAGTGAGTCGTTTTTGGAATCATTCTGGTTATGAATTCTGGGCACTTTTAGCGACAGATTAGCGCATTGGATTTAATTCCCCATTGGTATGTGGGTGTTTGATGCAGTCTAACTTGTGGCACTCCTGAGGAAGGCGTGCAGCCGAAACGCACATTGATGATTATTTATTAAGCCACAACAAGAAATAGCAAAGAAAATGTTAAAAAAATAATGTGGAATAACTTAGAGGATAAGAACTGAATGGATAACAACTGAATACCTTACAAGAATATACGAGATATGATGATCCAATGTAGCAGCTTATGCAACGCAAGATGTTATAAAACAGTTGTAATATTGTGATCTGCCATTCATGCCTTTAGTAAGATTTGTGTAAAACAAGACCCTTGAAGATTGACCAAAAGTTGTTTTTGATGTAGATATTATTGTGATATTAAAGAGTGATGTGACATGAGTGAATGTGATATGTTTGTGTATGAATGCAATTATGTGGTTCTTCCTGTTTTAACACTGTTTGCATTATTCTAGACACTTGCCTTTTCATGACATATGGTTTGGAGGACAATTTAGGGAGAGATTTCGCCCATCGTAAGAAAATAAGTTCAGAAAGACATGAACTGATTGAATAAAGTTTTCTAAAATTTTAACACAGTTGTCTGAACCTTTGCACACATTCTATTCATGGACGTTTGCCATTAAATTTGAGAGGTTATGTGGGGGTTCTTCTTTGGTATATCACAAACCATACTTTCCCCATTCCGCTATTTTGATTTTGGTTTATCAGCGAACCATTGTTTGGTTTGTGTGGGACCCTCTAATGCTTCTGATTGTTCTTTGCCTGACAGAGACCCTCAACTTTGCCAATAATTGTAACATTATGGTGAAGTCCCAGGGATGTGGTCATGGTCAAGTGGAGTATGGTAGTGGAGTATGGTTCTCCTTTGAGCAGGTGAGGAAACTCCAGGACTCCATACAAGGCCTAGAGAGGAGCAAGCGACCTCTCGCCTACCTACTGTGGTTATCAGTGGTTTTTCCTAAGGAGTACTTGGCACTTGTCACATCCCATTTTTTTATATGAGCATGGCCTTTTGACTCTATGCTACTTTCTGATTAACCCCCAGTAGTTGCATTTCTAATGCCTTGAAGGCTTGTTGTCCTGAAGGACATCACTGAAGGCAATGCGCACAGCCTCATCTCATCCTGCTACATGCTGGTGCCTGAATGAAGTACATGCAACAGAAAATCCCTTCTATTTTCCTTGGAGAGGAAACTTCTATAAGTGTAGCATCAGATACACAACTAGTTCTCCTATCACAGGGTAGCAAGTATGCAGGAACTTGAGTGAATATTTGGGGACCCACAGAGGTGCAAAATCAGGGGCCTACTGTAGTAGCCCTCCTCACAGAAGAAGCTGGACCTTTGAAGGTCGTGCACACTACCACATTGCTCCACCACCAGTGCTTAATTTTTAGAAGAATAAGTGCCTGTGTCCAAAGCGCTGCTTAAAAACCCACGGCTGGCAGCTGCACCCCAAATACCAAGGCTGCTAGTCTGGAATCCACCTCATGCCTTTTTAATCCACTACCAGACAATCCCTGCACCTGTATCATACTCTTGTAGGTTCCTGCTTTATCCCTTTGTGATGATTTTTCTGTCTTTCATTCCCTCCTTGTTCCCCTTTCAGTGTGTTTCACTCTCTAGTTCTCGGGAAATGTCTGATGGGGAAAAATAAGTGCTGGTCCCCAAAAATGAGTGCCGGTGAGCCCCACCAGTAACCACCAGCTCAATTTAGGAACTGATCTACCCAAACTTGTAAACTGCTAATGCTGCAGGTGAAAGTTAATGTGTGGTGTGCCGTAGGTCATGGTCCTCCATCTCTGGCAACTGTGGTGATATTAGGTCCATTACCGCAGCGCATTTCCAAAGAGAGATGTACAAAGAGGCTGATAAATCTTCACAGAACAATTTGCTATGTGTGTCCTGATCCATTTCAGACATGTTGCTTGTTAGTAATCATGGAGTGAGCACTTGTGGTCAGTCAGAATAGTGTACAATAAACATGGTTGGCTGGGGAAATGGATAACGTTCTTATGGTGATGTGCTGGGCATGGGCAGCTTCTAATGCATCACCTGTGTATTCTACACCCTAGATGGTTATTAGTCCCGCTTAGCTATAACAGTAAGTGAGTGAGCGATGCATTGAATTGGCTTCATTATTTGGAACAGGAGTCAGAGAACAAACCATTGTGGGAGTGAAAGTGTAAGGCACTCAATGCCATGGAGAAGTGTAGTGAGGATTATTAACCAAGAGGAATTTAGTACAGGGTATTAGCGTCTAAGTGGTTACAAAGATCACTTGTAGGCTGATGGCTCATGACACATCCTGCCCTCCCTAACACCCATGCAGAACTGCCTCCATCTCTCTCCTTTCTCTGACTATCTTTGGTTTCTGATTGGGCAGTTTATTGCAACTGAACAGATGCCATCCTTGTGACTGCTGTAATATGACACCTCCCTCGCTCTTTGGCAACACATATGACTCACAATGAAAGACAGAGATAGAGAGAGAAAAAAGAGGAGAAGAGAGGGAACACAAGATAGACTCATTACATTGGAATTGTGAGATCTCCAATTTAATTTACATATAGGTGTTCACATTTGCTCAATATGTCTCTGAGTGCAATGGAAAGGAGAATATGATTCTCATGCTTGCATTTGACTTACCTGTAACCCCTCTACTGGGGCAATGTTAGAGGTTACTTTGCGGCGCCATTATCACAGTACGCCTTTATTTTTTTCTTCGCAGCTTTGTCATGTGACAATTGATTTGTGATCAGCTGATGATCTGCACTTAAGTTGGGACAAAAGAAACTGGCAGGCCTATTATTATTATTATTCACAGACAACATGGATCTTGCTTTCGCTGTGGCTCTCACTCTTGCTGCGGTTTGATAATTGGAGCAAAATGGCTCAGTTAGCAGTGAAGAAAATGTGCCTGACATTGGAAAATGTGCTTAACCTTGTCATATGACCATAGAGAAAACCATAGAAAAATGTTTCTTTAAAATGTGAAAAAGAAATCATGCAGCTTTAAACCGTAGGAGAGGATGTCTTCTTTAACATGTAAAATAAACTTGCAGCTTTAACAAAGTAGTAGGCCCTCATACCTAATGTGCTTCTATGACTAGGCCTGAACATTTTTTTAGACTTCTGTTTGACATTCAAATAAAATGCCTTTTAGAAACTGTTGACCTAAACATCTGACTGCAAAATCGTTCATCACTTTAAAATGTGCTGCTCTAACAGAAATGTATTTCTTTGCTTGCTCACACCATATGATTTCCTTATTTCTCTAAGCAATGTACTTCGCTATGTTTTTATAACGAATAGAGTATTAGTAATGTTAAGGTTATTGAAGATATGGTTTTGCATCATCTAATCAGGGCTTTACTGAATGAAATGTTTTGTTGCATTAGATTAGTGCTTTGTCCACACAATGGGACACTGACAACAGCCAACAAAATCAGTTGCGGCTGCTACCAATATGCAGTGGCGGGGTGGCAGGGCAGCAGTAGCGGTGGTGGCATGGGGGATTAATAAAAAAGAAAGACTTACCTGATGCTGCCGGCCGCCTCGTGCCTTGGTGCTCCTCTGCTCTCCTGCTGCTCCCGGCAGTCCCTGGGACAGACTCCCCATCCAATCCAGACGCTGCTCTCATGCTATAAGAACAGCACTGGGATTGGCTCGAGCGGGCTGGTTTGACACTCGCTCAGGCGTCTGTGCCGTTTCTCCAACCCAGCTGTACAATACAGCTGGGTTGGAGAGACCCAAGTGAGCATGTCTGTTTGGCTGGCCTAAGACGGCCGGCTAAACTGACATGCACACTTATAAGTGTCCACCACTCCTCCCCATCTTCCATGGCCCAGCCCCACCCCTCCCTACACACGCATGGCCCAGCCAGCACCTGAAAAACAAAATAATAAAATTTCAATTTATTTTTTCAGCTGCTGGCTCTGAGCCAGTGCGGCGGCACTCGTCCTCCAATGCGCAGGAGCCGCCACTGAACAGAATAGGCCTGCAAAGGTTCTCATGAGAACCTTCCCTAATGTATCTAGTGCAAGACATTTAGAAACGTTTAGATAACTGCTCACTGGCGTGAATACTTACTGAGGGAAATGGGAGGAGAGATGACAGACCATCGGAAGACCCATTTCCATTGGCCAAGAATGACTTAACCGTGCTGAATGTTGCAATAATGTTTTATGTTTTCATATATACGTGTTCCTAGTCAGAGAGAATTAATGCCTTAATGCCTTATTGCTTTAATGCCATCTTGCCCTCGATGCTTTTTGCATTGTTTTCCCTTATTCTTGCCAGAAATCAAGAAACAGATGTCCCCAAGAAGGCTTTTCTTTTTTTAATTTTTTTTTTATATTTGCGAAATCGCCTTGAAGAGTCACGATATGTAAATTCCGCTACCGCGGTTGTTCTTGAAATTGCTGTGATTTTCAGAAAGTGTAAAAAACATTATTTACACATATTGTCATTAATAATTGTGATCAGTAGTTTACTAATATAACATATGAAGTGAGATTTTCCTAAAGTATTTTATGGTTGAACACTGTTTTATTCTATTTCCTGTAATCATGTATACGTCTTGAATATCTCATGACTATGGAAGAAAGGGATTTCATTGGACAAGACACTTTTGATTACTCTAGAAAGGAGGTCCCCACCCAGTTTTCTTTCTTTCAGACTTCCAGTGCTGAGATTGGAGGTTCACATTTAAGGACCTGTTCTTTTCAATTTGAATATTGATTTGGTTTAATTTTGGGAAATTATTTCCAAATAAAATGGCTTCTGGTGGCAGTGAAAATTAGTAGCCACACCTTGATGAAGACAGTTCTTTGGAGGAGGAATCCCCTGTAAAGCGGCAATCAATTGCTTGGGAGTTTTTTTACTATCCCCTCCTTGGAGAAGAAAGTGGTTGCTAAGCATGTAAAGTGCTCAATATTCGAGAAGACCCTCTCCAGGGAACGTCCAAGAAGTATTTGTCCAGCACGAGTATGCTGTATCATCTAAAGATGTACCACTCTAAGGAGTTGACCAGAGCACAGAGGCAGCAAAGTGCAGGGGATCCGATACCTCAACTGCAACACCAATTGATCCTGGAATCTGATGGCCAGCAACAGTTCCCAAAGAACTTACCAGAACTCCAAAGAATTGGTACTGTTTGTTTTGACTACAAAAATATTCTAACTCTAAGTGAACAATCTGTTTCCGCACTTTTGGACTTGCAGAAGTGTTAATTTGTTTCGTTTTTTGTATTTGAATGAGACTTGTGCCCCCAGTTTTCAGTTTTTTCTTTTGATACATTTTCCAGTTGCCATTTTATTTGTAAAAAAAAAAAAAAACCCACAAAATATTAAGAAAACAAAAAAAGTTCTAAAAAATAATTAAAAAAGGTTCTTGTTAGAAACACCTTCCTTGGTTTAAAAAAAGATAAACTGTGTGTGTATGTATAAGAAAGAGTATGAGTGAGGGAGCTTCTCTGTTAGTGAGTGTTGCATGAGTTAGTAAGTGGATGTGTAAGTGTTTGAGTGAGTGGGTATGTGGGTGAGTGAGTGGATGTGACAATGACGGTATGAGTTCTGAATGACTGTGTAAGTGTGTGTATGGGTATGTGAGTGGGTACATCAGTGGCTACATTGGTGAGTGAGTGAGTGGGTGTGTTTGTGGGTGTATGGATGTGTAAATAGGTGCATGAGGGGCTGTTTGGATTAGTGAGTGAAAGCATGAGTGTCTGGGTGAGTGAGTGTGTGTGTTAGTAGCTGCATGGGAGAGTAAGTGGTTGTGTCAGTGACAGTATGGATGTGTGAGTGGGTGAGTGAGTGGCTGTATGGTTTAGTAAGTTTCTGTGTTAGTATCTGTATAGATGAGTGAGTGGGTTTGTGAGTGGCTGTATAGGTATGTGAGGGGGTGTGAGTGGCTGTTAAGGTGAGTGAGGGGCTGTGTTAGTACCTGTATAGGTGAGTGAGTGGGTGGGTTAGTGACTGTATGGGTGAGTGAATGGGTGTGTCAGTGAGCGCATAGGTAAGTGAATGCATGTGTGAGTTGCTGTTTGGTGAGTAAGTATGTATGTTAGTAGCTGTATAGGTAAGTAAGTGGGTGTGTGGGTGCCTGTATGAGTGAGTGAATGAGTGTGTCAGTGTTTGTATGAGAGATTGAATGTGTGTGTCACTAGCTGTATGGGTGAGTGACTGGCTTTGTTAGTACCTGTATAGGTGACTGAGTAGGTATATGAGTGACTGTTTGGGTGAGTGAGTGGATGTGTTTGTAGCTGTATGGGTGAGTGATTGGGTGTGCCAGTAGTTACATGGGAGAGTGACTGGGTGTGTTAGTGATTGTATGGGTGACTGAGTGGATATATGAGTACCTGTATGATTGAGTAACTGGGTGTGTGAATATCTGTATGGGTAAGTGAGTGCATGTGGTAGTACATGTGTTGGTAAGTAATTTGGTGTGTTATTGAATGTGTTGGTGAGTTAGTGGGTGTATGAGCGGCTGAATGGGTGAGTGACTAGGAATATGAATGGCTTTATCAGTGTATGTCTCAGTGGCTCTATTTTTAATTTATCATTTTTTAAACTTACAAACAGTACCACATTAGTGACAGTACATGAAATATGTTTTAGCAAAAACACGAATTTGCTGCATTGATGCCAGAAGGAATAGCATAGTTGACAGTTTGTTCTACACATACTACAATTAGTGTATCCGTTAGTTACTCCTTCAATCATCAGACAATGACCTATATAACTACTACATCCACATCAAACCTTAGGGGGGAAATACCATGTTTGAATGTATACACAGACAAGAAAACTGCAACAAAAAGCATAAGCCCAGTAAATCAGTTAAGTCCACCCAATCCCAGTTACTGCAAATATGTGTGTAGTGGTTGCCAAATATCCAGAGAATGGGATGTGGGTGGTTGCAATGAAGTGTATAGCTCACTAGTGGTGTCTCAGAATAAGAGACTCTTAATCCACTTTGCAGCAGTGAGGCAACAGCTAATGCCCCAGTATATCACAATTTCACATTTTGCCAACAAGAGTGCACTCGCTGTTAACCTTTGAATCCCCTTTGGGACATCATGTACGTATCCCAGCAGCACCAACAATGTGTCCGGTGTCAAGGTGAATTCCACCATAAGGGAGAGTTGTGAGAAGATATCTGCCCAGTAGTTGCCTATGTGTATACATGTCCATGTTAGATGTATAAAATTTGCTTCATCAGCATGACATTTAGGGCAGGTCCAGGGTCGGCTAGGTTCAATCTTGGCCAAGAGGCTGGGCATAATGTAAGTGCGTCAGAGAAATTTGAAGTGCATCAGTTTGTGTCTATGGTTAGGGGAGACTAATTTGTTTTGTTGACAGCAGTAATACCAGACATCGTCCGGCAAACAGCGCTGCAAATCCTCCACCCAAGCCTTCCACAAGCAATCGGATGTAGCAGGCAGCATAGCCAGGCTAGCACAATATAGTTTAGATACCAAGAGTCCTCTCTGAGGGTTGTGAGAGGGGTGAAATCAGCAGAAGCAATAGGGTACGAGGGGATCTGGGCACGCAGAGCGCTTTGAATACAATATAAGATACATTGTTTAATTGGAGCTGTGGTAGCAAAGCTCGTGTCCTCCACGAAGGAGATGGCGTGACCATGTGGAAAAAGATCCCCGGAGGTATGTAATGCATATCGCCTCAATGTGCTTTTAACTATGGCTTCCAACAAGGGGGGCAGCCACCGATTGTCAGCAAGCGGAAAGGCAGAGGAGTACAGCTGCCCTGTCTCCAGCAATCGCAGGAGCCGGTGCCACGCCAAACATGTGGTAGAAAGTGGTTGGATGTCTGTGGGGTCCAGAGAAAGACCAGAGGGGAGAATAGCATTCAGTGGGGTACTAAAATCCTGTTTGTGCTCTGTATGATCATAGGGGAGGCTAGCATCTCTATTGTACCAGTGGTACGTGTATTGTCATTGTGCGATCAAATAGTAAAGTTGGAAAAGTGGCACACCAAAGCCACCCCGCTCATAAGGGAGGACCAGCACCCTCCAACTCACCCGCGGCCAGCAGCCTGCCCAGACCAACCGTAGAAGGAGGCTTCTCAAAGTGGCAAATAAATCATTTGTAAGAGGAATGGGTATGTTGAGCAACAAATAAAGAAACCGGGGAAGAACGACCATTTTGAGAATGGCGATTCGGCTGGCTATTGATAACAGCATTTTGATCCATCTCTCAATCTGTGATGTTAGCTTATCGACTGCAGGCCGTAGTTCAGTCAGAGGATCTGTTCTTTGTCCCTGTGGATATGAATTCCAATTTAACAGTGTCTTCCCGCCACTGTAGAGGGTAATCGCACTGAAACTGCTTCTTAACCTCTGTCAGCGGAAATAACTCAGATTTCCCCCAATTAATTTGAAGACCGGAAAAGAGGTCAAATCTCTAAATTTTTCTTGGATGATGGGGTCTAAATTCGTGTAGGGCTGCCTAAGAAAGACTAATATGACATCTATGTATAACGAATAATGCAGCGGACCGGGGCTAAACTGCAGCCCACGCTGGAGGAGTCTCATGCAAATGTCATACCAAAGGGCCCATGGCGATGATAAATTAAAGTGGAGAGAGTGGGTACCTGTAGTAAGTAACTACGGATGCTTAAGTAGTTGTAGACAGGAGTTTATTCAGGAGCACAGCTAGAGGCAACACAACGCCTGCTGACCAAATCACCAACTGCTGTTCCTAGAACACACACACATAGAATAGAGAATACACGCAGGTATTCTGGAAGGGTGAGTAAGGGGAGACATAGAGAAAGGCAAAGGAATACATAGCGACCATATCATGAGAGGTTACAATATACAACACACCTTCCTCCTTTATGGGGAAAGAAAAACAGATACTATAAGAATGTAAAACAACCATCCTGTATGTACAATTAACAGCAATAATCATTGAGATAAGCTGGAGGTCTGCGACACCTTGTGATTCTGTTGTTCACAGACGAAGGAGTGATGTGAAGATTAGGGGAGTTGCCAGGAGAGTAGTTGGCAGTACTTCCCGAATCACCAGCATCACCTCCACCCACACTCCTTCTACTAATAGAAACAGAAGACAAGGGAACATCCTCCATTGTTGACAACATGTAACCACTGTTACCTGTAGAGGCATGGGTGTCTTGGACAGTGGTATCGTTAGGTGCAGGACCTTTTTTTTGATATAACGCAACTCTGCGGAGATTCCATTTTTCCCCATTGGTCAAGACCACGTAATGGGGAAACACCTCTTTAACACTGAATGGACCTTTAAACTTGGTTAACCCTTTTGAAATTCTACCAGGTTTTACTTTGACAAGATCCCCTTTTGAAATATGAGGAGAGGAAGTCCTTTCGGAACAAAAGATGGGAGTGGATACAGGGTGACCACCTTTAGCAACTCCTTCTTTAATCCAGGACGGAGTAAGTTTCGTACTGGGAACTCTGCCTCGCATTAGTTCAAAAGGTGACTTTTCATTTAAGCCATGAATAGTAGTGCGATAGGCCCATACCATATCTTGGACCATGTCATGAGCAAAAACGCCACTGGAGCAAGCCATCTGAATAATGCCTTTGACAAGTCTGTTGGCCCTTTCGCACAAACCATTACCCTGTGGGTTATACAAGGATGTGCGATGATGTGTGATGCCACACTTAGATAAAAAAGAACACATATTGTGGGAGACAAGTTGTGTACCATTATCTGTGATGAGAATATTAGGATAGCCCTCTTCTTGAAAGAGTGTTTTCAGAAAAGTAATAGTGCTGTCTGTGGTAATGTCTTTTACAAATCTAACTGTAAGCCATTTGGAGAAGACATCAATGGACACAATGGCGAAGCGTTGACACAAAGGTAGCTCCTCCATTGGTCCAATAAAATCTAGGCAAATGCTGTGCCACGGACGACTAGAACTTACTAGCTGACCCATAGATGAACCAACAGCAACTTTAAGTCTCTTCTCACCCTCTTTGCATGTTGAACATTTTTCAATCCATGAAGACACTTGAGAATCCATGCCCGGCCACCAAAAATTGGCTTTCAGCCTGCGCTGGGTCAAAGTTTGTCCCAAGTGTCCTTCATGGGCAATTTCAAGTAGTTTAGATCTTAAGCTTGAAGGTGGAACGAATCTGTCACCTCGCATGAGAATGTTATCTCCGCAAGTTGATAACTCATCTAATACCTTGAGGAAAGGACGAGCCGAGATGTGTACACAACTCTCCCGTCTGGAACCCAACCTTATAAGAAGAATGACCTGTTTAAGAACATGGTCATTAGCCATTGCTTTACACCATTCCTCGTGTGTGAAGGTGCCTTCACTGACAGCAAGGACATCTTGAACTGACGCAACAGCCCACTCTTCATTCTCAACATTGAGAGATGCATCATCAAGATCTTCCCACTTGATAGACATTCTAGATAAACAATCAGCTTGAAAGTTGCGCCAACCCGGGACATGTGAAATGTCGTATTGATATTCTTGGAGTTTGGCAGCCAACCTAGCTAGCCTTGGAGAACCCTTGCCCGCCCCACCGGGAGACAGTATGCGAACTAAAGGTTTGTGATCAGTTTTGAGGAGGAATTTGGTACCCCACAGGTAAGTACGGAAATACTGCACACCCCAAGCAGCAGCGAGTGCCTCCTTTTCAATAACAGAGTAGTTTTGTTCTGAAGGAGTGAGGGTGCGAGAGGCAAAAGCAATTGCTCTCTCCCCTTCAGAATATTTCTGTAATAAAATAGCACCTAAACCAGTAGCACTTGCATCAACCATGACTACGGAGGTACGGTTCGTGTCAAAAGGGGCTAAAACATTGGCTTCACAAATTTCTTTTTTGATGAGGCTGAAACATGTATTCTGGTCGTTCCCCCATCCAAATTTTACACCTTTTTTGAGTAAAAGTCTCAACGGCAATGTCTTGTCTGAGAAGTTTTTCACAAATTTAGAATAGTATTCAATCAACCCCATGAAGGATCTGAGCTGATCTTTGTCAGATGGACATGGGGCAGACTGAATCGCTTCCAACAGATTTTTCTTGGGTTTGACTCCTAGAGCTGATATTTCATAACCAAGATACTCTATCTGTTGCACAAGAAAGGAGCATTTCTCTTTCCGAAGAGTAAGGCCGGCTTCCATAATTCTGTGCAAGACATCCTTGAGTACAAGATTGTGGTCAGCAATAGAGTCTCCAAAGACAAGAATATCATCTTGGAAGAAGACTGCTTTTTGAACACCTTTGAAGATCTCCGTGACCATGCGCTGAAAAACGCTGGCTGCTGAAATTAGACCAAACGGGAGCCGTGTGAACTGGAATGTTCCCTCCGTAGTTATAAATGCGGTCAGATGTTTAGAATCATCGTGAAGTCTTATCTGATGGTATGCGCTCTTAAGGTCTAATTTGGAGAAGAACTTCGCTCCCTGCAAGGTAGATACTAACTCTCCAATATTTGGCAGGGGAAAAGTGTCTGCAACAACACATTTATTCAGTGACCTTAAGTCCACACAGAACCTCAATTTTCCGTCCGATTTCTTTGTAATAACAACCGGAGACACCCATGAGGATGCCTCTACTGGCTCAATTACACCATTTTGCAACATTTCATTCAACAAGGATTTGACTTCATCCCTAACTGATAGAGGAATTTTCCTTAATTTGTGTTGGATGGGAATGCTATCTTTTTTTAATCGGATAAGATGAGAGTAACCCTTCAATTCACCCAGCTCATCTTTGAATATGGCATTGGCACCCTGTAATATGTCATCTAAAGAGTAGTCATCGACCACCATGACTTGAGAAGGTGCCCTAGGGTTGATAATGATATGGAGATCGTATTGATGGACCCAACCCAGTATAGGAGGACCATCAACAGAGACATAGACTTTTCCTCTGATGGATCTATTCTTAAAGGAAATATGAGATTCGAAATACCCTAAAATATCAATCGTGTCCCCTTGGTATCCTGTGGGAGATATATCGCTTTTATATAGTGGTTTGTTTTCCCAATGACATTTAAGTAAGGATTCTGGAATTATGGTATATCTGGAGCCTGTATCAACCATGAGGGAAACTTCACGACTATCGATGTTAAAAAGAGCTTTAGGTCTATTTTGTCTCTTATCATCATCACCAACTACATCAATGTCACTGACAACTAGCAACCTTTCCTTCTCTGTTCTGAATCCTTCTGTGGAATCTTGGATGACTGCTACTTTCGGGCGATTCTTAGTTTTGCACATCTTTGAAAAATGTCCAAGCCTCCCACATTTTAAGCATTCTTTGTTAGATGCAAAGCAGAACCTGGATTCAGACGTGTGTCCATTGCTGCCGCAACGTGAACAAAACTTGGATGGAAATTTATTGGGTGCAAACTTTTTGTTGCTTGGTCTATTTTTGCTTCTTACCAAAGCAACAGATTCATCATCGCCTAAATCACATTCATCACTCGGATTTTTGTCTGAAACTTCCGACACTTCTTGCTGAGAACAGTTTTTCCTTTGTATTTCCTTCATGCAATTTTCCGATTCCTCAATTACTTTGGCCAAGTCGATGGCTACTTTCAAAGTGGGATTTTTCGCAGCCCATAATCTTTCCTGAATCTTTTTATTATTGCATTGAACTATTAACTGATCTCTAATAAGTTCGTCGTTCATGGGCCCAAATTTACACTTTACGGATAATTCTCTTAATCGAGCCACAAAATCATCAATTGATTCATCACTCCGTTGGCGATGAGTATAGAATTTGTAACGGTTCATAACCAAGTTTTCCTCTTTGGAAAATCTAACCTCTAGCCTGCAAATTGCCTCTTTGTACTCGTCTGGTACGGGCTGCCCATTGGCTTGGAGTGCCTGAGGAAGAAATCTGAAGATGCGTTGTCCTTCCTTACCGAGTGTGCTGAGGAGTAATGCTTTTTGCGTTTCCCAGAAAATTCTTGACCATCTAGAGCATCAAGGTAGTTCTCAAAGATGATAATCCAATCCTCCCAGGGAGTGGAGGGAGTACCAGGTTCACTTAAGAATGGTGGTGGAAGGGTGACTGCTATTTGATGAGACATTGTGATGATATGAGATACACAAACTCCAACGTAGGTCTGGTGGTGAGCTAACCTACACTGTTATTAAGTGTGAAGGAAAGCTACCAGACACTGAATGTGTATTGATTGCAAACCCCTCCACTGTTATTGCATGCACAGAAAAAACACAGTCAGGATGTGCGTATCATCGCACTATAAACATACCTGGGTCCCGAAAGTACAGGACAGGTGTGCGTATCACCGCAGGTACACCCTACGACGAGCTGCAAAGTGTTGATTTGACTAATCTAACACTTCCGACGGCTTTTCTCGACAGATGGTTGGTTCCCTAGCAACGCGTCTAGTTGTGCACTTTGCGCTCAAAATGGCCGCTTAGCGTGCCGACGCGATGCGTTGAGAGAAGAAAGGAAGCGAGGCTTGAAACGCAGCGTGCAATTTCCCTTACGCTTGCTGACGCTGGTTTTGATTGATGGTGCGGTGGGCGGTAACTATGGAGACGCGCTGGAGTATGGAGACGCGCTCAAAGGTATGCGCGCATACAGACTCACGGTTGCTGGATGACGTCAGTAAACTTCTCCTTCTTCGTTTTGGGACCATATGTCCCGTGTCGCTACGGCTGTGTGTCCGCCTTGTCTCGTTGGACGAAGATCCTTTGATTTCGTTGATTCGTTTGGTGAAGTGTCGCCTGCTAGCCGTGGTTGGGAAACGATGGAAAACAGCACCCTCTTGCGATCCGGTCAGCTGCAATCGTCCCAGTTCGTCGCCAAATTGTAGTAAGTAACTACGGATGCTTAAGTAGTTGTAGACAGGAGTTTATTCAGGAGCACAGCTAGAGGCAACACAACGCCTGCTGACCAAATCACCAACTGCTGTTCCTAGAACACACACACATAGAATAGAGAATACACGCAGGTATTCTGGAAGGGTGAGTAAGGGGAGACATAGAGAAAGGCAAAGGAATACATAGCGACCATATCATGAGAGGTTACAATATACAACAGTACCCCTGTCTCGTGCCCCTGGCCAAGGCAAATGAGGAGGTAAGAGACCCATTGGCCTGAATGCGAGCAGTCGGCTGAGTGTAAAGGAGCATGATAAGAGATGTAAACCCCCGTGGAAGGCTGAGTTTTTGAAGGGTTGCTAATACGAAAGGCCATTTGAGAGAATCAAAGGTCTGTTCTGCATCAAGCAGTGCCACAGCCACTGGGACGTCAAGGGATATTCCATTCAATACTGAGAACAGTGTTTGCAAGTTGATAGAGGTGGAGCGATGCAGAATAAACTCAGATTGTAGAGGAGAGATAATGGTTTCAAGTAGGAGAGAAAGTCTGGTGGCTAGTATTTTAGTGAATACCTTATTATAAAAGTTCAATAGAGACAGTGGCCTATTAGATTGGCAGTGCATAGGATCCTTCCCTGGTTTTACCAGGACTATAATTGCTTTGCTCAATGTAGGGGGCAAAACACCCATCTCTAGAGACTCAGCATAAAGCTCCAGATGACGGGGTTGCAAGAAGGTGCTTATATGTTTTATAAAATATTCCCGTCAAACCATCGGAGCCTGGGGCCTTGGACCCATCCATGGAGTCAATAGCTTAGACAATCTACTCCACTGCCATCGGTTCGTTAAGAAATTGTTGCTGCGGGGTGGACAGCCAGACCATAGCCACCTCTGAGATGTAGTACGCCAATTCACTGTCCCCGCAAGTGTGACGGGATGTGTAAAGCCCAGTATAATAATGCAGTAGTTCCGCCAGCACCTCACCATTGTCTGAAGTCTGTCTACTATCATCAAGTATGAACTCTGGGATATAATCACTTACCCGCTGCAGAAAAAGCAATTTAGCCAGTGTACGGCCAGGGCGCTTGCCCTTGCCATAGCGGTGGGCCCTTGCTCATCGCATACTTCCCTAGAAAGTTTACCCTTGATCGGCAAGGTCACAGAACTCCTCAATTGCCTTTGCGCGGAGATGTAACTAGTCATCCTCAAACCGGTGGGCAGTGGTGGTCCTATAAGTTGGAGGGTGGTTTCTACCAGCATTAAGGATCGACGTATATCACGCAGTATACAGCACTGTTTAGTTATATTTACACCACGAATATAGGGTTTGAAGGCTTTC
Source organism: Calotriton arnoldi (assembly GCA_963921515.1). NCBI lineage: Eukaryota > Metazoa > Chordata > Amphibia > Caudata > Salamandridae > Calotriton > Calotriton arnoldi. Next base: position 80,070 of record CAWUFW010006753.1, on the reverse strand, counting down.
CAAAGAGTGGCTTATGTGTCAACCATGCCCTCGTTAAGGTTGAAATAGTCAGTTATGGCAGTTCAGAGTTCCTTGTGGTATACAGTATCAAAGAGAGCATGACATGGAAAGCTCCACGTACGTTCCATACCCCCCGGTAAGGGAATGTTTAAAACCATGTACACAGGTGCATGATCTGACAGTGTGCGGGGAAAGTACTTCACCTTGCCCAGCCGAGGCAAAAGCGACAGAAACCAGTAATCTAAACGTGGCCTGGTGCTGTGTAGGGCCGAGTAAAAGGTGTGACCTGGAGACAGGGTAAGCCGATGACATCATGCATCTCTAAGGGAGAATGCAGTGAACATGTCCTGCAGTACTTGTAATGTGCGGGGATTTCCACTCAGGCCAGCTGCCATGGAGTCTAAAGCAGGATTAATGCACAGATTGAGATCACCCCCCATTATGACATGGTTGACATCCACCCTCTCCAGTATTGTTAACAGTTCCCCCAAAAAATGCGGGGAATCTACTTTAGGAACATAGACATTTAATAACAGCACTGCCCGGCCTGATAAACGACTGGCGACCGCCATATATCTCCCCTCTTTGTCAATGAAACTGTCTTTAAGTATGAAAGGCACTGAGCGGTACACTCCACATACTGTAGGTGGAGAAGAATCTGTGCAGACCCCAAGCAGAGGTGTAGGACAAGGAGGAACCTGGAGGCAAATGCGTCTCCTGTAGGAATGCAACCCTGAACCCATGCCAGACTAGATATTGTAACACTTGTTTGCCCTTACGGGGGTTGTTAATGCCTCTAATATTGCAAGTCATAAATGGGATATCCACCCCTTTTGTCGCTGTGTTATGGGACATGATCATTCACTATAATTTCCATGTAGAACCTATGCAGTGTAATGTCATAATCGTCCTTCCGATGTGGTACACATCCATAATTAGAACAAAAACCAAAACCTGGCCCTTTGCCACCGCCCACCCATCCTAGGCCAAACATTGCCCAGCAAATCCCCATTCTATAGCAAAAGACAAACATCAACAAATGAGAACAAATAATCATTACGGTGTACACCTGAGGGAGTGGGCAATGCAACAACAGCTAATCCCTATTGCATACATGTAATTTATAGAACTGGATGAAGGATACTTGTAAAAGTAAATTTACATCTACGAGCCAGCCGGTGCAGTAATGACATTGTAGTAGTCCACCATATTGATCTGCCATGGTGTATCTTTATAAGCAATCCTGTAGAAGTCATGCCCTCGAGCCACACCTGAGGTCATTTTGAAGGAAAATGGTCTGAGCTGGTCATAGCCTGTAGGTCAGGGGGCAGACGCATTGGAGAATTTCTGGAATCAGATCGTGCTCCTCGGCATACTTCTTGCAAAATGCCTGTGCATCCGCAGGGGAATCGCAATCTGCGGCTTGCCCTGGACATCCACACCGAGGCGGGCAGGGTACAGCATGCCATATCGCAGCCCCAGCTCCCTGAGTGTGGCCTTTGCCTCTGCAAACTTTCGACGAGCTTCCTGGACTATCAGGGTGAAATCGGGATAGAAGGAGATAGTAGCTCCCTGAAACTGGATCTGACCATGTTCCTGTGACACGTGAAGTGCGGTGTCCCAATGTCTAAAATTCAGCATTCAGGCAATAATAGGACCCAGGGATTGGTGGGCCCATTCCACCAGAAAAGCAGAGGCGAACATCTCTCGCCCAAACAAGTCTACCAGTAACTTTTCAACAAATAGGTCCATTTTACCAGTAGCTGTGGATTCTGCTATACCAATTATGTGGAGATTATTGCTGTGTGACCTAACTTCTAAATCTTAATTTTTTATAGCCACAATTTTGACCTGCCACTCCAACCTTTCCAGTCGCTTGAGAATGGTGGAGGCCCCATCCTCCAGTGTGGAGAACCACTCCTCAGCCCCATCAATCGGGGCCTGGTGGCAGTCAAGTCGTTCGCTCATGCTGTCCAGCCTGCCCGATAGTGCATCAAAGCGTGCATCCATGGCTTTGAACCCCACTCAAATTTCTGCCAACTGGGCCTCTGTGGTTGTGGATTGTATAGCCTCAGGGGCCCCTCTGCCGTCTCCACCATTCTGACAGGCGTTGCTGTTTCGTTCCGTTCACCAGCACGTTCAAATGGCAATTTAGGCTGTTTGGGGTCTGTGGGACCCATTCTGTTGAAAACGCAAAAGCTAGCGGGGGAGACCATGCCGGTGGAGGGGCATGCACAGGGTTCAATAATGCTGTGTCATGTATTAGCCATGAATAGTATGCCCCGGTGGGGCGTAGACTGGCAGAAGTCTCCCCAGATACTTAATCTTTGTAGACTTGATTTGTTGGTCCCACAGCGCCCTGCACAGTGGGGCCCGCCAGGGTGATGACACATTATGGCCCTCAGGCAGGCAGGGTGTACAATGGAACCCACAGTCTCCCAGCAGCCTGGTGTATGGCTTGCAGACGATTGGCCCATAGATTGCTCAGTGTGCTGTTATGTTGCACCGTGCGGACTCCCGGCTCAGAACCACCCCCCAGATCCTCCAGACTTCAATGTTGTTGCGTAGGTAGGGAGTTTTGCGGCCCTCAGCCCGCACCCACCGCCGCTGCCCTCCACCCAAGGACGGAGCCAAGGCCGCCGCTCACCGCCCTCCAGGGTGACACAGGTACGAGCGCCCGTGATGAGGGAAGGCTCAGCAGGTCAGAAGCGGGCAGCAGCGATAAGGGCCAGGGCAGGCTAGAAACAGCGTGCCGGCCGGCTCATGCACCGTGACCCGAAATTGCTGCTGATGGTGGCAGAGCAGGTCATTAAGGCAGAGGGCCGCATCCACCAGTAAGGGATTCGGCAGCCTGTCGATATCTCAGAGCAGGCACCCGGCCAGTCTGGGGCGACTTGACTGGCGTCTGCAGTGGCAGGGCCCGGAAGGGCTCGGTAGGCCCAGCCTCAGGTGCACCCGCAGCCCCTGTCATCATGGGGCCTCCGAGGCTAATCAAGGCCCGCTCTATAATCCAGCATGGACCTGCCCATTCCGCACTTCCCCAAGCCAATCTTCAAACAGGGTGCATGTCCGTTTCACCATGGGGAGGACAGGTACAGCACCGGGTGGCGGAGATGGCCCCAGATCGGGGATTATCCAGTTGTCATGAGGAATTGTTGCCATCTTGGTCACCGGCTAGGCCACACCCACGTCTCAGTGGCTCTATGACACTGTACCTTGGTGTATACCTTGACAATGATAGTTTGTAGAACTACACAGAAAGAAGTAATTAGGAAATGACTATAGTCCAATAGATGGTGTAATTTATCTCTTTAAAAACATAAAGAACAAAAATGTAAGTTGGTATTACTTTTTGCAAAATTCCATGCTAAACTTTTAGTTTCTGCAATGCATAAGTTCATACTATACACCAAACAGAACACATTTCTAATGCTGTAATAGTATTTCACATTATAGTAAAGCATTTTATTTTCCCTTTTTTACTGTTCTCAGATTTTGTATTTGTATACTTGTACACCATAATAAATGTAGTGTGTAAAGTTTCATCCTTGAACAGTGGGGAAAAACTAATCATAAAGATTGTTAAAAAAAAACCTTTTCTCATTTGAGCACCTGCTCTCTTTCATTCCTAAATTACATTTTGTTGTCTTTTCCATCATTTGCCAATAAAATGACATCTGGCGGTAGTGAAGATCAGTTGCTACACCCTATTGAACACAAATCTTTGGAGGAGCAACCCCCAGCAAAGTGGCAATCATCTGCATGGCCTCCCCTCCAGACAAAAGAAAGTGGTGGCAAAGAATGTGAAGTGTTTTTTTATGTGAAAAGACTCTCTCCAGGGGTACATCTTAGAAATATTCATGTGGCACAATGTGTTGAAAAATCTAAAGACGTACTACTCCAAGCACTGTTGACAAAGAACATAAATATGACCTGGCATTACATTTCTAAAATTCTAGAAACAAAACAGTAAACATTGCTTATACTGTAATAGTATATCACATTATAGAAAACCATTAAATATTTCCTTTTTTTCTGTTCTCAGCTTTTTACTTGTACATTATAAACTTTGTCTTACCTCTTAAGCACATATCACCTTGCCCTATGGCCTACGTACAACATATCTTAGGGGTGACTTATATCTTATATGTAGTACAAGGGAAGTTTAAAGCTTGGCAAGGAGTTTTAAATATCAACTCAACCTAGCTGTTAAACTGCATACACAGGCTCTGCAGTAGCAGGCCCAGCACATATTTTTAGGGCTACTTGTCTGCATGGGTGATTAGAAGTATCATTACTTCAGTACATATCTAAATAAGTATAGCAGTCCCTCTCTGGGTGTGTCACTGGGTGTGTAAGTGACTATGTCTATATGACTGGCTGTCTTAGTATCTCTATGGGTCTCTCTACGTGTATGTAACTGGTTGTATGGATTGCTTAATGGCTGTATTAGTGAGCATTGTTGTATATAACTGTGTGTGGAACTGGCTCTGTTACTGCTGCATACATAAGTTCTGTATGGGCATGTGACTGAATGTGTAAGTGCTTCTGTGTCTGTCTGACTGGGTGGGTGGGTAACTCTATGCTTCACAGTATGGGAGGTAAACAGTTTAAAATGCCAACTGAACCTGGCAGTCAAATTGCATACACAGCCTCTGCAGATGCAGATTCAGGCAGACCACATATTTAAAGGTCTACTAGTCTGGATAAGTGACTAGGAGTACCACTACTGCAGTACACATCTAAATAAGTGTATCTGTCCCTCTCTGGCTGCATCACAGGATTTGAAAGTAACTTAGTCACAATGTCTTTATGTCGTATAAGTGACTTTATATATTACATACTAACTGTTGGGTTTTATAAATGTGTATGCAACTGCCTCTGTTACAGCTGTAAACATAAGTTCTGCAAGGTGAGTAACTCTGTTTTTGTAAATATGTATATATGTGAGTCAGTGAGACTATAAACTGCATGTCCAACCCTCTAAGCACATGCCACCCTGCCCTATGACGTACCTACACCCTACCTAAGGGGTATTAAGTACACAGTAAAACAGAAGACTAAAGCTCAGCAAGGAGTTTTTAATGCCAACTCGACCATGCAGTAAAACACACACACTCTACAGTTCCAGGACAACAAATGATTAGAGGACTTCTCACACACCACTATCAGACTGAGACAGACACTCTCATACTCACTCACACCCCCATAGAGATACTCACACAAATTCATAAAGCCACAAAAACACTCAAATACCCACTCTCTGATTCTCTCATACACTCAAAAAAGGTTTGTATGTATCATGCACACTTTTATTAACTTCATCTATACACATACCATTAAAGTCATATTTTATTTTAAACTACACTGTAATTCACATATCTGTATATTGAGTTGGTTGAACAGGTTTTTGTTTCATGCTCTCAGTTAGACTGTAGGCTAATGTGAATGTAAAAGCTAAGTATAAAAATGGCACACCACTCCCATACAAAGCAATCATTAATGGCAATCTTTGCAACTTCGCTCTCAGGGAGGTTTAAGATAGCAAATCAAAGCGTCCCTTTTATATTTTACTTTTGTTAATCCACTTCTAAATGGTGAGTGTTTCTTAACCCTTTCTTGCACTCCAGTAAAGAAGCCTAATATGGTAGACTTTTTGGGTTGTTCACGAATTTGTCGCAATGTTACACGGGGGACTGCGCTGGGGTCGTGACACATTCGTGAATATCACACGAGGGGAAAAACGTTTTTTGGACATTTTGAACTCATAAGGTGTCACACAAACACCCCTATATTCCAGCCATGGTGTCAGGGTACCTCTTATACCACTTTTGTTCTTCAATTTCAGCCCCGGGGACCATGTTCCATTACTTAAAATGGCGGTCGCAACTTTCTGCTCCGGTTGCAGCTTGCCAATCATAGCATTCCTGTTGGCCTGCGCATTCTTGATTCGTCGCAAATTAGTTGTGACCCTAGTTACACAAATTTGAATTTCCTTTAACATCTCAAAAACTACTGAACGGATTTACATCAAATAACAAAAAGCATGGTTTCTGAACCAAGAGCAACCTTTCTGCCAGACTTGATGTAATTCTGTCCAGCGGTTCGGGCTGTAGTCGTGCTCAAAATCTCTAAGGGAATTAACACGGGAAATACACTTTTTTTAAACCCCCTTTTTAAACCCCTTTTGTCTCGGCCCCCGCTTGAAGGATCACCCCGAAAGTTTCCATGCTCAATAAGACTCACAGGCACAATTTTTCGGAAAATTTCATGAAGATTCGTCAAACAGCCCCAAAGATATAGCCAAGTCAAAAAACACTTTTCCTATGGAAACCAGGTCCTACCTATAACTACCTACTGGCGACCACCAGTAGGTAATATATATATATAGGAATACGTAGTGGACAACAGTAAAACCTACTACTTACCTATATCTAAGACCCTAATCCAGAACACAGCGAAATGCAGACAGCAGAATGCAGCAAAACTGTGATTAAAAACGACATGGCTGCCTCCTACCTTCGGTAAACATGGCCAGCAGCCAATCGCATGGTGGCTTCTCATCCCCATGTACCGCGTTATACTGCGAACTTACCACAGTCTACTGTGGCACAATTTCTAACAACGTTTTTTTAAAACGTATAACTTTAACACTACTTACACTATTTACACATACTTCCCAAAAACATCTTTACACCTCATAACGTATATTCCTGCGACATAACATTTCCATCTGTTCACACACTTTCACGCTACCTCTGTTTCAATGAACAAATTCCACTGTATGCCACTCCACTCTATGCCAATGAAATTTACGCCACTCCACTCTATGCTAATCCACTTTACACCACTCCACTTTATGTCACTCCACTATATGCCACTGCGCTTTATGGTAATCCACTGTATGCCACTCTACTCCAGTCCAATCTTTGCCACTCCACTCTACACCGCTCTGCTCTATGCTATTATACTGTAAACCATTCTGTTCTAAGACACTCCAATCTAAGCCACTTCACTGTATGCTACTTCACTGTATGCTATTCCACTGTGCGCAACTCCACTCTACGACACTACACTCTACACTATCCTACTCTATGCCATTCCGCTCTGTGCCTCTTCAGAGCTCATCACTGCACTCTACACTACTCACTGTACACCACTCCACTCTACAACACTCCACTGTACTCAACTGCAGTATATGCCACTCCACTCTACCCCAATCCAGTGTATGCTATTACACTGTATATCACTACATTCTATGCCACTACACTACCCACCACTCCACTGTATGTCACTATACTCTTCGCTTCTACAGTCTAAACTGTACTCTACGCTACTGCACAGTATGGCACTCCACTGCATGTCAATAGCCTGAATGCCACTAAACTCAATGTTATTTCACTCAACACTACTCCACTGTATGCTACTCCACTCTACGCCTCTCCCCTCTATGCCAATCCACTCTACCCCTCTCCAGTGTACACTATTCCACTGTATGGGACTCCACTCCAGTCCACTTTATCCTATTCGACTTTATGCCACTACACCTCCCTCCACTCTATGCCAGTCCACTCTGCACCACTCTACTGTACACCACTCCACTTTATGCTACTCCATGCTATTCCACTGTATGTCATTCCACTCTACCACACTTCACTCTTTGCCACTGCTCTGTATGCCATTCCAGTGTATGCTATTCCAGTATATGCAGCTAAACTGTTTTACACTCCAGTCTATACCACTCCACTGTACACCACTACACCATACACCAATCCAATGTCCACAATTCCACTGTATGCAACTCCACTGTAACACACTCCACTCTATGCTATGCCACTGTATACCACTTCACTTCATGCCACTCCACTGTATGCCACTCTACTATGCGCTATTCTTTGTACACCACTCCACTGTACGCCACTCCAGTGTAAACCAATCTACTCTATCCCACTTCACTCTATGCCACTCCACATTATGCCACTCCCCTCTATGCCACTCAGCTCTATGCCACTCTAGTCTACGCTTCTCCAGTGAAACCTCATTCCATTTTACTCCACTCCACTCTACGACACTATACTGTACGACAGTACAATTTACAACACTTTCCTCCACTTTAATGTGCCACACTTCACTCTGCAACAGTAGACTATACGAATAGAAATACTTTTCATAATAAAATTGAAAAACCATTGAAATGCCATGGAAAAAACAAAGGTTAAGGATAAGTTATAGTTAGGAAAACATTATTTCTTCTTTGTATGCAAAACCAACTTAAACTACACAAGCATTTTTATATATAGTAACTTAAATTTGTAATTCATGCACAACTTTCAAATTTCTATAAGTCATAGTTATAACTTACATTTATAATTTTCACACCACCTTCAAATTTAAATAAGTTGTGCATCTTGGTACATAGTCTTGTCCCCTCACTGTCCATACTACATTAACTATAACTCACTCCTTTTCCATGTGAAATCATAGCATTGATAACAACACTTATGACATCTGAAATCACATGATTTGTCAGAACACGGTGCATGGTAGAGTCACAAGTCTGAAAGTGGTGCATAGATTATAAATGCAAGTTATAATTAGAACTTTAGAATTTTTAATGTGTGTGTAGTTTAAGTTGGTTTTGTATACAAAGAACTAAAGTTTTTCTAACTATATTTATATATATATATATATATATAACAACAAATCTGCACCCTGGAAGTGTCTTCTCTCCCAAATCACGGACACAGACCCAATTCGGTGCTCAGGTGTTTTATTCAACCGCCTCCATTACGCGTTTCGACTCCGTGGAGCCTTGATCACATGACATGGATGCACAGGTTGGTGCAATATTTAAAGTGAAATGCACAAGCCATTTGGACAACACGTGATCATAAACATAGAGAAAATACTATTACATATGTTTTGTAAACCACCAATTGGTCATACTGAATGTACATACTTCATGATATTTCAGCTATTTATGAATTAAAAAATAGCAGATAAATAATTTGTATCTCCATTGCTTTTAAAATGCAAGTAAAATACTAAAAGCAGAAAAACCAATTAATATTAGGTTCAATCCTATATTTAAGTATAATTTCATGTTTATTGAATCTCCTCACGTGTCCCTATTTCGGTCTGTGCAAAATTATATAAAGTGCCTAAGTGAAAAGTGCAAAGTGTTGTAAACATAATAATAATACAATTTTTCTGTTTGTGTGTCTCTCTGTTGTCCGACTCGTTCAATAATTACTCTTTTCTATAAATGCCTCCATTTCTGAGATTAATCAAAATAGACTGTGCAAGCAGGCATTTATACATTATCTTATGTGCAGACTGTCTATGAAGTTACCCAAATCCTTTTGATTCATAATCTTCAGATCAAAGATGTAGATACAGAATACATACATGTGTTATCGTCCTAAGAGTGTTTCTTTGAGTACATACTTGTGTAGCAACAAGCCTGCTCATATGTATAAATATATAAATATATAAATATATAAATATACGCATATAAATACATAAATACATAAACATATAAATACATATAACAAATCTCTTATAAAAAATCTTTCTTTAAAAAAAATCTTTCTTTAAAAAAATCTTTTTTTAAATCTCTTTCAAAAAAATCTTTTTCAAAACAAACATGATTGTTAGACAATTTTAGAAAAATAGTTATAAATATCACATAAACTGTCAAAATGTTAAACATTCCTAAAATATAATCGCTCACTTATGTAACTCTTATAGGCTTGTGCACTACTGTATTGTATTGATAGACCCTTATCCTTCCACCTAAAGTAATGTGATTTCAAATTTCAGATGACTAACAGTTATCTCAATTTAAGCACGTATGCAGATCCTCTGTGGCGTTCAGCCCTGATGGGACTTTAGAGTCCAGCTGCAGAATGTACCTCGTCTCTAATTTTCTCAGCTTGGTGATTCTATCCCCACCCCGTCTGCTGGGAGGCACTGTATCTATAACATAATATTTGAGGTCTGCATTGTTAGAATTGTGCTTTTCTTTAAAGTGTATATATATATATATATATATTTTTTTATATAGTGGAGAGGTATGGAGCAGCGGCCAGAGCGGCTGACTCCAGAGCGTGGGGCTCACGGCTCAAGTCTGGGACAGCTCCACTCAGCATCATGTGAGTCTGGGTAATAGTTCATTTAATCTCCCCGATGGCCCCCATCTCCTGGATACCCTTAGGGGTGATAAGTTGCGCTTTACAAATATGGAATTATTATAATTATTATTATTATTTATATGCATTACACGGTGGCATTTGCCACTGGTTAGTTATAGTTTGGATGGTGTTTCCCAAAACGCGTTTTCCCCATTTATTGTTCTTTAGGAACTTTAGACACAGCTAAGCCAAAACCGCTGATCGGATTTAAACCCAATTTGGCAGAAAGTTAGTTCTTGGCCCAGAAACAGCGCTTGTTGTGATTTGGTGTCAATCCATTCAGTTGTATTTGAGCAAAAACTCAGGATGGATCCACAGAGCTGACAGATCTCCTGCTGAAATCTGATTGGCTACCATCACATCAACCAGGAAGTGGTGGCAGCCGTCTTAGGACTTGAGACTCAGTCCAGAGTCATAAACAATGTAAAAAAGACATAGGGGGCAGGGTAGGTTACCCTGACCCCTTAGGTCTGGTGGTAGGGTCTCAGAGGGACCCTGCCCGGGGCCCAAAATGGAAAAAAAAAAATATTTGTCGAGGATACTCAAATCTGTGTCAAAAATAACAAAAAAACAAGTGCGGGCTCTGTGTTTGTTTCAAGTATATATATATATATATACATATATATATATATATATATATATATATATATATATATATATATATATATATATATATATAATCCAACAAATGATTAAGGACACGGCACTCTCCTTGGCTTGAATAGGATTCTTTGTTTAGACCATTCCTCTCCTCCTCCTACGCGTTTCGAACACAAAGTTCTTGATCATGGTAGTACTCGATATATATATATACATACACTTTTTTATAATGCGTAAGCCTTCATTGCACACTAGTAGTCACTGACACTGATGTGGACTACTTATTTTGCGAATATACAAATATGCAACTTGTACGAGGCAAGAATGCTGTCACTCACAGTTAGGACAGTTAAACCAGTGGCTGAAGTGGATTGACCATATGCCTCATGCTGTATGCTATGGTGGGCAGTGGAAAACCTGAATGACTAGACTAGATCTGTGGTTAAATATGGCGGACTAAAAGTCTCTCTAGGAATGTAAAGTATATATATTTTTATTAAAAACAAAACATATCTAAAAGCAGCCTGACAGTTCCAATTCCTGGACACTGTGAAAGAAAAAAAGTTAACGTGGGTCTAAAATGCATATGTGAGAAGGAGATAGCATAGTTATAGTTGAATTTACATATGGGAGCCGAGATGGAACAATTCTTCAGTTGTTTAAGTAAATAAAAATGTTCTGCAAGGAGTATAAACAAGCTATCACAAGGCCTTAGCTGGGATGCCATCTACTATTTCCTTCCGGCCACAGCATAGGAGAGCAAACGTGGCAAACAGTGGAAGCTTAAAGGATGCCTAATGCACGACATCTCGAAAGCAATGATTGTCTAACAGCATTGCTTGCCTACCGTACACTAACCTGGCAAATAAAGGTTAAACGTAAAATATTTTGCCTCAGGTGTTTAACTAAGCCTCATGCCAAAAAGGCGTGTTATTAGTGGCGACAAACGTCTCCAACATACCGCAAGTTGGTTGGGCTGAAGAACTGCATGTGCATTAGATTGGCACGGTCATATGGAGGTCAGCTTGTGCTCCATCTGGGTGTCTGTACCAGTGAATTATGTCAGTAGCTCTCAGCGCCAGTTTTTTTGTTCCCTCATTATTCCAAACCACCAAGAAAATAAACAGGTAAGGCCGCTCCCAAGGCACTGTGCTTGTGCTAGTAATGTTTTTATACCTGCGTTCTTCAGTTCGTCCAGCTTGGTACCCACATTTTCAATGAATAAACTTTTTTTTTTATTCACATGTTCAAAGATAAAGTTCAAAAAAATGACATGATGTTCAATCACACATTTTTACAAGATGGTAATAACAACCATAAACATGTTTAGCTAAAATTATTTGAGATTACCAACCCTTAATTCGTCCTTGCCCAGGTTTGCTAACCATAATTCGTCTAGGTTTGCTAACCATTCGCCCCGGTTTGCTATCCATTCGTCCAGGTTTGCTAACCATAATCAAGATATACCATCTCTCTTCACTTTACAATACATCAAGCTTGGTTTCTTGTACACATTGTCTTTGCACTATGCCTCGCAGACTTCTAGAGTTTTTTACTGATTGATCTTTAAATTCATTTAGTTTAATTTAATTTATTTATTGTCTGGTTAATTAAAACCTTTATAAATGTCTAAAAAGAGGTTAAGAAAAATACAGTGTGCGGTAATAAATTAAGAAGTTAGTAAGTAATAAATTGATGTGCCCATCCTTCTTATTGTGATTCGTTTCTATTTTTACACATTTTCTTGAGAAATATATCTCCCACCCACCCCACTTAGATTACAGTGGCTGCCATCTCGCCAACCACCCACAGGGACTATAATATCTGAAGTATTGATCACTTGGAAGGTCGCAGGCGACGTTTTCTCAAACACCTTAATATAGAGCCACACTCCCGATTTGAATCACTTGTGACATATTGTAATCTAAAAATTAACTCCTCTTTTGTGTTAGTTGTAGTCCAATTACACCTGGATCACAGGCAAGATCATTTATCCCTATTCATAAAAGCCATTAAGGAGAATGTAAAGAGTACTCTTGTCGTACTACTTTACATACCCACAAATACTATTCACACACCTCCGGCCAGAGGTCTCTGCCTCTCCTGTATCTGCTGGTCAGAGATCTCCATGCATGGAGGTATAAGTTGTTGTAGTAAATGTGGGAGGGACAAGTGAGAGTGGTTGGAAAATGTGGAATATTTACTCCAAAATCGAAGGGGTTTATGGAAATTTAAGGAAGGGTTTAGGGGGCATCATACAAATATAAAAACACAACCAAACGTGAGTGGGACAATTGCTGTTCACAAAATACACACCTACATCTACCGTAGTGGTACTACTGTCAAAACAGGCTCAAAGCTACTTCAGCCAAATCTTAGAGTAAGTCAAGGACCAAACATAGCCAGGCACTGGTACTGCAACACACTCTCATAGCAATCAATGTAGACAAGGAATAACATCAACAACACATATGGAAATAATTAAAAAAAAACAAAAGAAAACTATTTTAAAAGTCAAAAATAAATTAAGCAAGAAATGTATTATACTTTTTGAACTGTGCACAAATTTCTTGATTACTGCTAAAATTGTAAAGCTTGACAGAAGTAACACACAACATATACTTCAACAAGGCAACATTAAGGAAATATAATCACACCATCATGTTCAGTCTAAAGTTTACAACCCTCAGATATATAATAACCCCACCAGCATGCTAATTTCCATATATGGGTACCCTAAGAAGGGCTGACCTATGGTGAGCCTGGGTTTTATAAGTTAATGTCAATTCTTATATAACTCTACTGGCCAACACTAATACTAACATCATAACACACAGCAGTTGGCAGCCAACTATAGCTTTGTCCTCCTACATTCACGTAAGGCATATCTGTTACGTGTCTTGTCTGTCACCTAGTGCTGTGTCAGCCAATAAACCTGCCATTTCAAGCTGAGCAGGCATGGAATAACTGACTTGATCTGTTACATACTGTAGGGCAATCAGAGGACTCTAATCTATTCCACCACTGCAGGTCTCACTATGACCACTTCTTTACATCTCACAATGAAATTCAGATATGAGATGATAGTTACGAAACCCCGTCCAGCAGCTCTTCCCATCATTTCTCTCTCCGAACATGACTGCTCAGGTCCAAAATCTTTCAACAAAATGTCCAGTGGACAAACCAGTGCAATAACCAGCTAAGTAGACTATGACCATAGTAAATACCATAAAGTGTCCTGTAGAGCTGCTCAAAACTGCCAGCTTGCTGAAAACCATCAACTGCATGTCTATCATTCACGCTTTTTCATCCATCACATTGCTAAGCACTGCTTCCCATAACATGATAACCACACCTTGGTGGCCATCTAGCACAACATGGAAATACTACCCAAATAGGATCAAGAACAAAGACAACACTCTTCCAAGCACACACCCTACATGTTGTAGCTTGCTCCCCATGTATACAACCACTTCAGTGCCTCACATATGGGTAGTTAGTGCAATATGAATGGTTCATTACGGTACACTGCAATTCATATTCAACACAACTGCAAGAATAGAGAGAGTGAGCAGTCAGGACTACACCAAACCCATCACCGACTGGATCTCATTCCAACATCAACCAATCACACACTGTCTGCCAACATAAGAAAGCATCACACTGTCAAAAAATGTACTTTCCCTATATGTCATGGCTCCTTCCCAGAGAACGTGCTCGGGCACATATACATGAGGGAACACTTTTTACACTCATTCTGGGTGAGCTGACCAGAGAACACCATTCATTTGGCTAGGCCTGGCCTACCTTAGAGGAAGCTCTCACTTCTGACCTCTGCTCCTTGTTACTTGCGGGCAACAGCATGCTGTTTTCAAATGACCGCTCTACTTCTTGAGTGGCATTCTAAAATGACATAAGAATTAGTGCTCACACAAGTTATTTTTAATAATATTAAAGGGGAATTGTTTGACTCCTTGTTCCTTCTTCCCAGAATTCTTCACAGGACGTTGGTAGTCGCAGGGGGGAGCTACTGTATCTTCCTCCCAAAGATGGCAAACTTTTATTTTTTTTACATTATTTTCCCAATCCAGTATTGAAAAAACATAATGTGGTAGAATAACTTACTGTCTACTCCACTCTAAAAGGGGCAGCTAGATTGAAGTTCCTTGTCTGCAATGTATGCTGAAAAGTATTTTTCATTGTGTTCATCACCCCTGTTTATATTTTTGTCCCTGAGTTTTTTCTTAGGATTTTCTCTCCTGGATTTCTCTAGGATGTTCATCCCAAAATCTCTCAAGTGATTCCCGGTGAAGTCTTAATCTACCTTGGCAAGCTTTCCACTTTGCATTCACCCTTGAACAAGCTTTCTGCTTTGCACTTTCCTTCTGCTGCAGACATACAATTACTCAAGGATATTTTTGTTTATCCCTGTTAGCTTTTTACTTCCTTGAGGGTCATTTTTGTTGGTATTGTTGTTCAGCATGTTGAAGAATGGTGAAATCAACACTGTGGCTAGAGTAAGGGATTTTTTTCTTTTGTCTAGGAGTCTCTACCAGAGAAAAGGCATGACTAGTGCCCCCAGTCCTTGACACCTTGTTAGTGGATATCTTTGTTGCCTTGACCCTCATTGAGGAAACATTTATTTGAGGAGAGGTGAGAGGATATTAGGCAAAGGATCAACATCTTTGGGATATCCATGGAAGCAATCATTACCAGATATTGCTTCCCATCTGGAGTGATCCTTGACATGATTGCAAACTGGGAGCTAAAGCTTGATTCACCTATATCCTACTTCCAGCCTATCCCTGTTCATATAAAATACTGGTTGCCACCATCTCCTGGCTACTGGATCTGTCAACATAGTCACCGGAGACACCATGGACATTTCACAGGCAAGCCAATCTAAGGTTTGTGTCAGCCGGAGCAACAGTTTATCACCATGCAATAGTCACTGACGGAAAGGCAACAGGTGGCAAGGAAATACCCACTTCCCACAGATATTAGGTGCCATTGATTGCACCCACATGGCACTTCAGCCAAGCCACCATAGGAAACAATATTTTCCCGCAAGCTGTCTGCAATGCCAGGGATTGCTTAATTGAAGTGTGTGATGCCTTTCCTGGAAGCACACATTACAACTATATATTCTGACATTCCCCTCTTGCATTTCAGTTGTTTGCTGGGGATTTTAGTGATATGTGGCTTACAGGTAAGTGGTGCTTCTAGGTACATCACACTGGCCCTTCAGATGAATCATGAGAATGGCACCTCAAACATAGTCAGTCATTACTTTAACACTTCCCAATTGATACACATACTATTACAAGTGAAATCAGTGGGACTCATTAGTGCCACTGGTTTCACTTTTTGATCAGTGCTGGAGTGCTTAACTCCGTATCCCCTGCACCGATCAATATGTGAGAGGCAGTGTGGGACAGTGTTGTCTCTCCCTTGTGGATCTCTGCTTGGGAATTGCTCTAAGAGGGTGATCACCAAGCAGGGATCTACTCTACAAGACACCAGTGATTATTTGGATGGGGAGTGTCCACCGGGCCCTTAGCCTTTCCTCCCCCCAGCTCTAAGTCTTTCTCTACCCTTTTGGGAGGCAGAAAAACCCCTAGACTCCAGGGATTTTATGGGCAAATTAGTTGGAAGGGATGGGAGCAGCCCACCCTGGCATAGGGCCATGCCCCCACCCCAAAGGGGCAATACAGTCTTTCTGCCCCCAGAAGGCAGGATGGGGGATTAGCCCTCAAACCCCCCCAAGGCTGTAGAAATCTCACTAGCCAGCAGCGATATTATAGGTAATGTTTTTGAGATAGGTTCGGGTGGCCCACCCTGGCATGGGACCATGCAACCCGCCCCAATGGGGGCAATACGATCTTTTTGCCCACCCCCGGAGGCAGATTGGGGTATTTTTATGAGAAGGTTTCTTGGAAGGGGTGGGGGCAGCCCACCCTGGCTTAGGACCATGGACCTATGAGGCAATACACTCTTTTTGCCCTACGTGAAAGGCAGATTGGAGGATTTGCTCCAATCTGCCCACGAGGAATAGCATGCTGAAAAGACATTAGGGAATTATTCTTTTTTAGGAGATAATGTACGCGGCCTCCAAGGCGGAGGTAAGAAGCCAAAGGGCCAGAATAAGCCTCCAGTGTCCTTCAGAAGTGTATTTGATTTGATCAGTGTGTATCCGATCTTGATCCATGTCTGGCAGGCGTAAAAGATGCTTTTGAGGAGGCTGCGTACATTATCTCCTAAATAAGGATACATAGGCATTTCCCACCGGCCTAAGGCCTCTTCTTTGAAGATAACGTCCTCAAGTAGGACGCTTCATATAGATTACACACTACCGGATTGAATTCGTTTGGTACACTTACCTCATTACTACTTTGCTGCCCTGAAGAAGCCCTTGCTAGGATGAAACGTGTTGGCTGTCTCTAAAGCGGTACACCAAGTGTGTGAAATAAAGACATACAAGGACACTGACAAAAGACTATTGATTCAATATCATTTTGTACATTTTGCAACTTGCTGCTCGTGTGTATTGCCTCTCATCTATCCTCTTTATGTCTCTATTTGTGGTCATGTGGCAGCTGACCATTTGAGGTGGGCAATACAAAGAGAAAATATACTACGTGACTAGCCTAGGTAGTGCAGTTGTCAATAACCCGGCTGCCTCTCTGTAGGATAATCTTACCTGTGGTATTCTGACCCATGATTTTTTTTACATCAAAATACTTAATGCAAAAACAACAATTGATGGACAGAATGCAGAACAATGTCGTACATTCACCCCAGTACAGAGATCTGGGCCTAAATCCATTGTTTTTTTGCTCACCATGCCATTCCAGTTTGGACCCAGCCATATGCAAATCAGTCTTGACCCTGCGCCCAATGGGAACAGTCCAGCCCGAACTGCCAGGCCAGGTCCTCCCTGGACTGGAAACAAGCATCCTAGGACCGGTTTCGGGCTTTCAGCCCTCATCAGCCAGGATAGCTTGACTCCAGTGGCATGGAGAGCACGGGACCCACGTCTGGGCATACCCGTCCCACTCGGGGTGACAAATGCAAAAACAATTGATGGACAGAATGCAGAACAATGTCGTACATTCACCCCAGTACAGAGATCTGGGCCTAAATCCATCGTTTTTTTGCTCACCATGCCATTCCAGTTTGGACCCAGCCATATGCAAATCAGTCTTGACCCTGCGCCCAATGGGAACAGTCCAGCCCGAACTGCCAGGCCAGGTCCTCCCTGGACTGGAAACAAGCATCCTAGGACCGGTTTCGGGCTTTCAGCCCTCATCAGCCAGGATAGCTTGACTCCAGTGGCATGGAGAGCACGGGACCCACATCTGGGCATACCCATCCCACTCGGGGTGACAAATGCAAAAACAACAATTGATGGACAGAATGCTGAACAATGTCGTAAATTCACCCCAGTACAGAGATCTGGGCCTAAATCCATCGTTTTTTGCTCACCATGCCATTCCAGTTTGGACCCAGCCATATGCAAATCAGTCTTGACCCTGCGCCCAATGGGAACAGTCCAGCCCGAACTGCCAGGCCAGGTCCTCCCTGGACTGGAAACAAGCATCCTAGGACCGGTTTCGGGCTTTCAGCCCTCATCAGCCAGGATGGCTTGACTCCAGTGGCATGGAGAGCACGGGACCCACGTCTGGGCATACCCGTCCCACTCGGGGTGACAAATGCAAAAACAACAATTGATGGACAGAATGCAGAACAATGTCGTACATTCACCCAAACTGGGGTGACGTACTGGGCAAAAGAACGATGGATTTAACCCAGATCTTTTGACTGGGGGAGAATGTTTGCATTGTCAGCATTCCGTCCATCATTTGTTTGCTGTAACACTTTTCGCCCTAAGTGGGATGGGTATGCCCAGACGTGGGTCCCTTGCTCACTGTGCCACTGGAATCAAGCTAGCCTGGCTGAAGAAGGGTGACATACCCTGAAACCGGTCCCAGGATGCTTGTTTCCGGTCCAGGGAGGACCTGGCCTGGCAGTTCGGTCTGGACTGTTCCCATGGGGCACATGGTCAAGACTGATTTGCATATGGCTGGGTCCAAACTGGGGTGGCGTAGTGGGCAAAAGAACGATGGATTTAACCCAGATCTTTTGACTGGGGGAGAATGTTTGCATTGTCAGCATTCCGTCCATCATTTGTTTGCTGTAACACTTTGTTATATCCTGGCTTTGTTGTCATGCATGCAATCTCTTGCTCTGCCAGTGGAATGTTCATCCAATGATGCGTTACAGAATGTTGGGAGCCAGAGATGTCAGTTGAGAAGGGCTGAGCACCATCCTGGCTGCTCCTGGTGGGGTCTTGTATTGGATTTAACTGGATGACTTGTGACTTACTACTAATAAACATCTAAAGATCCTCTACACGTCTGGACTCAGTTACTACAAGTTTTTGGCGACGATCTTCTAAAGAACCTACTACTTCCACCTCTTCAAACTTCAATCAATTTCTACTACAGACTTAACAGTAACTGAAGCTGTTTCTACCTTCAACTGGCACCCTTGACCCCACCAGTGACCTCCCATCGGTCGACCTCAACGCAAAGTGCCAGTTCCACTCTACGCAGCACAGTCTGTTCAACTTAAAGAGCTGTTCATCTCCTAAGGCTCTCTACTCTCCTGCGTGCATCTCTAAGTTTCAGTCAAAGCCTACTTCTAATGGTGCTGAGCCTTCTACGAGGGTAAGCCTGCGTCTGCACACTGTCTGCTGAAGAAGTGTGTGTGCTCAGATGTGTACCAGTTTCTATTTTCTCTGCCTGGGAGTGGAGAAGTAGTGTACTATTGTACCTGTGCACCAGTCACTAATCTGCATGACTGTTTCTCTGCGACCTCATTTGGATGCCTGGAGAGTTCTGCCACTTATTGGAAACTGCCTGTCTTGGAAGAAGTCTGCTTCTCCTGCTATTTTGGGGGTGTCCCTCTCAACGTACAGTTCCCTAGAAGTGTGTACCGTCCTGCGCGCTACTTTGGAGGTGCCTGAAGTATTATCTTACGTGATTCCTGTTTATACTACGTGAGCACTACAACGTGTGCAGACAGTCACACACTTACATCTGTAGGTATTTGTCACCCAGGTGAGCTTATGTGCCTATTTAAGTTTAATGGCCGTGACTGTGAGTCCTTCTTACTTATTTTGTTTGATGCGCAATTGAACCGCTTCTTTCATTTTTCAAATACTGCTCGAGCGCACTAACAGCCTGCACGCGCTCTCACCGTCATTTCTGCTGCCTCTTGTGACGTCTGGACATTTTTCAATCGCTGTGCTGTGGAGGACGGTTCGACGCGCGTTGTTGCCGCAAGCCATCCGGCGCGGCGTCTTGTTGCGTGCCGCCATTTTTGGAGTGGCGGATTTGCATTACTCAGCGTGTTTTCCCTTCACGTTACCTACCACGTCTCACTTTGCCGGTCACGCATCTGTCTGGCATGACGTTTTCAATAAAGTTATTTGGAAGTCTGCAAGCTGACAGGAACGCCGTCGTGGGAAGATGTTCTACATGTCGTCTCTTCTTCTCTTGCTTCCTGTGTT
Organism: Calotriton arnoldi; assembly: GCA_963921515.1. NCBI lineage: Eukaryota > Metazoa > Chordata > Amphibia > Caudata > Salamandridae > Calotriton > Calotriton arnoldi. The sequence goes on along the minus strand of CAWUFW010006753.1, from coordinate 59,703 downwards.
TTCATGTTGAAGCTTATTGCAGGTACTTTTATCACGATCTCCATGTTTTTGTCGGAAGCGCCTGAGAACAGTTGTGGACGTGAACTGATGCTTCCTTTTACGTTCTACCCGGAATCGTGCATCTGTAAAGTTTGGGGCAACTTAAGTGTCACATTACTGCCCTGTTATCCATGACTGTTGGTTGCCTCCTCTACTTTTTAATCGATGCTGTGACATGGTCTATTTTTTTTTTCACTCTTTTGAGTTACAGTGGTAAAGATCTTCAACATGTGTTTGTGCATATAGTGTTACTAAGCCTGAAGCTCAAATTCCCTATCTACAGTGTTTGAGATTACAGTGTTTGGTGCGTTTTTCAAGTGCGTACGTCATGGGATTTAGTTTTTCGCTTGTTGTGTGCTTAAACATTGTTTTTAATACGATATTTTCTCCAGAGGAAGTCACGGCGAGAGCACATGCAAAGTTTTTTTTCTGTTTGTGGGTTTACATTTAGAAGGTGCATTACTTGACCTTTCTAGGTTTGTCCAAAGGGTTCGTGTCACTGATTCACCTGTCTATGGGTTCTGTTATTTTATGCACAGTACACTTGCCCACTTCATTGCAGACTTTCACATGAGGTCGTTCTCTCTCGTTTTAGTACCCTACACAAGATGTGTCTTAAGGGCTCTTCGCTCATCCTCACAGTGCACAATGCTTTACCTCCATACGAGGTGTGTCGCACAGGTTCCATCCCGTCGCTACAGTGCACTACCGGTGCACAACGTTTTACCTCCAATTGAGGTGACTCACATGGGTTACGTTTCCATCCTCTACCGGTGCACAACGTTTACCTCCGATTGAGGTGACTCACATGGGTTACATTCCCATCCTCTACGGTGCACAACATCTCTCAAGAGATGTCTCACATGGGTTACAGTCCCATCTCCTACGGTGCACAACGTTTTTGCCTTCACACGGGGTGTCTCAAGTGTTACAGAAATGACCTCGTTTGACCTCGTTTTTCCTTCATTACAGTGCACAACTATTTTATGTTTACCCTTCTTAGGGTGTGTCGTTTGTTTTTTTTTAGTCCCTTCACAACAGTGCACAATATTTTGACGTGGTGCGTTTAATGGGTTTGGTCTCATTCAGTTCAGTGCACAGCGTGCACCCGTTCACCACATGTTTTTTTTTCAATATTACCTTCCTACAAGGTATTTGGTCTGAATACCAATTGTTGATTTTCTCATGTTTAATGTGTTTTGTTTACAGCTTTCAATTGGTGTTCAACGTCATCATTTATTATATTGAGATTTTTATTCATGGGAAGTATGAGTGATTGATTTTATTGGCTCACTTTTTCCTGTTACTGTCCAGTTTTACTTTTGATATCTCCTATTGGTGTCATCTGTGGATTCTGGTTTCTTTTCTTCTCTGTTTTTCTCTTACTGTTGTGTTCTTTCGTTCATTGGAGGTTTTCTTCTCCCACTATTTTATAGTGTCTGGTATGACTGGTCTCTTTTTCACAAGCCTGGCCAGCTAGTGTATCTTGAGATAGTTATTGGTGTTTCTCTTTTCGTTTCTGTCGTTGTGGTAGAAGGGAGGATGGCTTTCTCACCTTTTGTCCTTCTTATGGCATTCTCACCTTTTGTCTTTCTTCTCTGTTTTCCTCACTTAGATATTCGCATCTTCTTTTGGTTGTCTGTTATCTCACTGGTTTGCGGTGTTTCTGATTTACTCTTTGTCTTTCCTCTAACTTTCTTTTCGTTCCCTTTTCTTTCTTCATTGTTTAATATGGAAGGAAAGGGGATATGTTATATCCTGGCTTTGCTGTCATGCATGCAATCTCTTGCTCTGCCAGTGGAATGTTCATCCAATGATGCGTTACAGAATGTTGGGAGCCAGAGATGTCAGTTGAGAAGGGCTGAGCACCATCCTGGCTGCTCCTGGTGGGGTCTTGTATTGGATTTAACTGGATGACTTGTGACTTACTACTAATAAACATCTAAAGATCCTCTACACGTCTGGACTCAGTTACTACACACTTTTCGCCCTAAGTGGGATGGGTATGCCCAGACGTGGGTCCCTTGCTCACTGTGCCACTGGATTTAAGCTAGCCTGGCTGAAGAAGGGTGACATACCCTGAAACCAGTCCCAGGATGCTTGTTTCCGGTCCAGGGAGGACCTGGCCTGGCAGTTCGGTCTGGACTGTTCCCATGGGGCACAGGGTCAAGACTGATTTGCATATGGCTGGGTCCAAACTGGGGTGGCGTAGTGGGCAAAAGAACGATGGATTTAACCCAGATCTTTTGACTGGGGGAGAATGTTTGCATTGTCAGCATTCCGTCCATCATTTGTTTGCTGTAACACTTTTCGCCCTAAGTGGGATGGGTATGCCCAGACGTGGGTCCCTTGCTCACTGTGCCACTGGATTCAAACTAGCCTGGCTGAAGAAGGGTGACATACCCTGAAACCGGTCCCAGGATGCTTGTTTCCGGTCCAGGGAGGACCTGGCCTGGCAGTTCGGTCTGGACTGTTCCCATGGGGCACAGGGTCAAGACTGATTTGCATATGGCTGGGTCCAAACTGGGGTGGCGTAGTGGGCAAAAGAACGATGGATTTAACCCAGATCTTTTGACTGGGGGAGAATGTTTGCATTGTCAGCATTCCGTCCATCATTTGTTTGCTGTAACACTTTTCGCCCTAAGTGGGATGGGTATGCCCAGACGTGGGTCCCTTGCTCACTGTGCCACTAGATTCAAGCTAGCCTGGCTGAAGAAGGGTGACATACCCTGAAACCGGTCCCAGGATGCTTGTTTCCGGTCCAGGGAGGACCTGGCCTGGCAGTTCGGTCTGGACTGTTCCCATGGGGCACAGGGTCAAGACTGATTTGCATATGGCTGGGTCCAAACTGGGGTGGCGTAGTGGGCAAAAGAACGATGGATTTAACCCAGATCTTTTGACTGGGGGAGAATGTTTGCATTGTCAGCATTCCGTCCATCATTTGTTTGCTGTAACACTTTTCGCCCTAAGTGGGATGGGTATGCCCAGACGAGGGTCCCTTGCTCACTGTGCCACTGGATTCAAGCTAGCCTGGCTGAAGAAGGGTGACATACCCTGAAACCGGTCCCAGGATGCTTGTTTCCGGTCCAGGGTGGACCTGGCCTGGCAGTTCGGTCTGGACTGTTCCCATGGGGCACAGGGTCAAGACTGATTTGCATATGGCTGGGTCCAAACTGGGGTGGCGTAGTGGGCAAAAGAACGATGGATTTAACCCAGATCTTTTGACTGGGGAGAATGTTTGCATTGTCAGCATTCCGTCCATCATTTGTTTGCTGTAACACTTTTCGCCCTAAGTGGGATGGGTATGCCCAGACGTGGGTCCCTTGCTCACTGTGCCACTGGATTCAAGCTAGCCTGGCTGAAGAAGGGTGACATACCCTGAAACCGGTCCCAGGATGCTTGTTTCCGGTCCAGGGAGGACCTGGCCTGGCAGTTCGGTCTGGACTGTTCCCATGGGGCACAGGGTCAAGACTGATTTGCATATGGCTGGGTCCAAACTGGGGTGGCGTAGTGGGCAAAAGAACGATGGATTTAACCCAGATCTTTTGACTGGGGGAGAATGTTTGCATTGTCAGCATTCCGTCCATCATTTGTTTGCTGTAACACTTTTCAGCCCTAAGTGGGATGGGTATGCCCAGACGTGGGTTTCTTGCTCACTGTGCCACTGGATTCAAGCTAGCCTGGCTGAAGAAGGGTGACATACCCTGAAACCGGTCCCAGGATGCTTGTTTCCGGTCCAGGGAGGACCTGGCCTGGCAGTTCGTTCTGGACTGTTCCCATGGGGCACAGGGTCAAGACTGATTTGCATATGGCTGGGTCCAAACTGGGGTGGCGTAGTGGGCAAAAGAACGATGGATTTAACCCAGATCTTTTGACTGGGGGAGAATGTTTGCATTGTCAGCATTCCGTCCATCATTTGTTTGCTGTAACACTTTTCGCCCTAAGTGGGATGGGTCCCTTGCTCACTGTGCCACTGGATTCAAGCTAGCCTGTCTGAAGAAGGGTGACATACCCTGAAACCAGTCCCAGGATGCTTGTTTCCGGTCCAGGGAGGACCTGGCCTGGCAGTTCGGTCTGGACTGTTCCCATGGGGCACAGGGTCAAGACTGATTTGCATATGGCTGGGTCCAAACTGGGGTGGTGTAGTGGCAAAAGAACGATGGATTTAACCCAGATCATTTGACTGGGGGAGAATGTTTGCATTGTCAGCATTCCGTCCATCATTTGTTTGCTGTAACACTTTTCGCCCTAAGTGGGATGGGTATGCCCAGACGTGGGTCCCTTGCTCACTGTGCCACTGGATTCAAGCTAGCCTGGCTGAAGAAGGGTGACATACCCTGAAACCGGTCCCAGGATGCTTGTTTCCGGTCCAGGGAGGACCTGGCTTGGCAGTTCGGTCTGGACTGATTTGCATATGGCTGGGTCCAAACTGGGGTGGCGTAGTGGGCAAAAGAACGATGGACTTAACCCAGATCTTTTGACTGGGGGAGAATGTTTGCATTGTCAGCATTCCGTCCATCATTTGTTTGCTGTAACACTTTTCGCCCTAAGTGGGATGGGTATGCCCAGACGTGGGTCCCTTGCTCACTGTGCCACTGGATTCAAGCTAGCCTGGCTGAAGAAGGGTGACATACTCTGAAACCGGTCCCAGGATGCTTGTTTCCGGTCCAGGGAGGACCTGGCCTGGCAGTTCGGTCTGGACTGTTCCCATGGGGCACATGGTCAAGACTGATTTGCATATGGCTGGGTCCAAACTGGGGTGGCGTAGTGGGCAAAAGAACGATGGATTTAACCCAGATCTTTTGACTGGGGGAGAATGTTTGCATTGTCAGCATTCCGTCCATCATTTGTTTGCTGTAACACTTTTCGCCCTAAGTGGGATGGGTATGCCCAGACGTGGGTCCCTTGCTCACTGTGCCACTGGATTCAAGCTAGCCTGGCTGAAGAAGGGTGACATACCCTGAAACCGGTCCCAGGATGCTTGTTTCCGGTCCAGGGAGGACCTGGCCTGGCAGTTCGGTCTGGACTGTTCCCATGGGGCACAGGGTCAAGACTGATTTGCATATGGCTGGGTCCAAACTGGGGTGGCATAGTGGGCAAAAGAACGATGGATTTAACCCAGATCTTTTGACTGGGGGAGAATGTTTGCATTGTCAGCATTCCGTCCATCATTTGTTTGCTGTAACACTTTTCGCCCTAAGTGGGATGGGTATGCCCAGACGTGGGTCCCTTGCTCACTGTGCCACTGGATTCAAGCTAGCCTGGCTGAAGAAGGGTGACATACCCTGAAACCGGTCCCAGGATGCTTGTTTCCGGTCCAGGGAGGACCTGGCCTGGCAGTTCGGTCTGGACTGTTCCCATGGGGCACAGGGTCAAGACTGATTTGCATATGGCTGGGTCCAAACTGGGGTGGCGTAGTGGGCAAAAGAACGATGGATTTAACCCAGATCTTTTGACTGGGGGAGAATGTTTGCATTGTCAGCATTCCGTCCATCATTTGTTTGCTGTAACACTTTTCGCCCTAAGTGGGATGGGTATGCCCAGACGTGGGTCCCTTGCTCACTGTGCCACTGGATTCAAGCTAGCCTGGCTGAAGAAGGGTGACATACCCTGAAACCGGTCCCAGGATGCTTGTTTCCGGTCCAGGGAGGACCTGGCCTGGCAGTTCGGTCTGGACTGTTCCCATGGGGCACAGGGTCAAGACTGATTTGCATATGGCTGGGTCCAAACTGGGGTGGCGTAGTGGGCAAAAGAACGATGGATTTAACCCAGATCTTTTGACTGGGGGAGAATGTTTGCATTGTCAGCATTCCGTCCATCATTTGTTTGCTGTAACACTTTTCGCCCTAAGTGGGATGGGTATGCCCAGACGTGGGTCCCTTGCTCACTGTGCCACTGGATTCAAGCTAGCCTGGCTGAAGAAGGGGTGTCATACCCTGAAACCGGTCCCAGGATGCTTGTTTCCGGTCCAGGGAGGACCTGGCCTGGCAGTTCGGTCTGCACTGACTGATTTGCATATGGCTGGGTCCAAACTGGGGTGGCGTAGTGGGCAAAAGAACGATGGATTTAACCCAGATCTTTTGACTGGGGGAGAATGTTTGCATTGTCAGCATTCCGTCCATCATTTGTTTGCTGTAACACATCAAAATATTTAAGACACGATATGTGTGTCTCCCAATATTCTTTCCACGATATTTTGTTGAAACATCTCACTCTCAATAGGTTTATAGGTATGGCCTGAGAAAAAACACAGGGTTTCCATAACAAGCTGTCTTTGCACAGGCCTCTGGCTTGACATTTTATGGCACCAGAGCTCAGCTGATGGTGCAGATAGAGAGCCTTTTCCAGCTTTGTATTTAGATTTGTAGTCATCTGACCCTGCACAGGGGAGCTGCACTCTTCTTTTAATCTCATAAAAGAAAAATCCTTTCTGGCAGATTTGCAAGCCAAGATAATCAACTTTTTCCCACCAGCTCAATTTATTTTTTATTTATGAAAAACTATTTCCAGAATTTATATCTGGCACCTGCAATCATATGTTTAAACTTAGCTGCCTTAATCTCTAGCATCTCAATATAGCAATAATCTTCACATTTGGCATAATTTGAAGCACTATTTAAAAAAAATTAAGTGAGAAGGCTGAAACACAGATTAAACCTAATTCTTCTGCTATACTAATGGGGATACCTGGCTCATGCTTTCAGTTTTTCATCCACCTCCAGAAGTAGGTTTCATATTAACCAGTCAATACCACACTTGACCAGGAAGTCTGACAGACCGTTGACGAAGATATTAAACATGGAAGGGGCTAAAATACAACCATGTTTGATCCCTTAGTTAAAAGGCAAGTATTCAGTTGGCTCAACACTGGGCCATATTGTACTCAGGGTTTATTTTCTTTGTGTAGTAGAAACATAGTTTTTTTAAGGACTGAGGATTTGAGACTATTTCCATTGCTTTGATCCATAAAGCTCTGTCAACATTATTAAACACTGCCTGGGGTCATGGTAGACCATAAAAAAGCCTCCCTTTCTGGAAGGCAATGTAAGTCATGTTAAAGAAATACAATTTAAACTCCCTGTTAGATTTGGGGGTCTCTAGTTGGCAGAGGTATGTACCCTTGTCCAAATAGGGACCCTTGCGTCTAGTCAGGGAGAGTAGGTACACTCTCGAAATAACCCCTGCTCACCCTCTTGGTAGCTTGGCACGAGCAGACAGGCTTAGTTCAGAGGCAGTGTGTAAAGCATTTGTGAACACATACAGTAATCAAGTGACAACACTACAAATGGACACCACACAGGTTATATATTTATAAAAATAGGTATACTTTATATAGATTTATCACAAGACCATAAACGACAAAAATAATCCACAATACTGTTAAGAATACTTAGTTCTGATCAAAAAGGCTTAATTCAAGGTTCTGTGCGAGTCGGTAGCCTCCTCCGGCTACGGCGATGTCGAGAACAAACAGAGTCTAACAAATCCAGCTGACCGCGTCGAGACGGGCCAACACAGCGTAGACAGACTCGGTCACAGTACCTTTTACTTGAAGCGGCAGGCACGGGCGTGCGAGCCGGATGGCTGTTCGTCGCGGTCGCGATGCAAAAATGGAAGCGTTGCAGGACGCGTTGTCCCTCGATGCGGTGCAGGCAGCGGCTCGTTGACGTCGTCGAGACGGAGTCGGTGAGACCAGGGCCGTGCGTTGCAGGGCGAGACGGTGCTTCGATGCGGTGCTGGCAGGTTGCGGTGCGGCGACGGAGCCGGATTCAGGAGCTGGCGTCGATCAGTCCGGACAGCGGTGCGAGTCGGGCGGTGCGTCGCAAAGCGTGCGAGCGGTGCCCAACTCCGGTGCGGTCACAGGACTCGAACTCAGCAGCAGTGACCGTGTCGGTCGGACCAGTTCGATTCGGCGTAGCGAGCGTTGCAGGACGCGTTGTCCCTCGATGCGGTGCAGGCAGCGGCTCGTTGACGGAGTCGGTGAGACCAGGGCCGTGCGTTGCAGGGCGAGACGGTGCTTCGATGCGGTGCTTGCAGGACACCGAGTCGGTCGTGAGAGTCGGTCACAGCTCCCTACCTCTGTAGCCACTGAAACAGAGTTTCCAGCAGCAATTCACAAAGGGGGTGAAGTCCAATGGTCCTGGGACTTCGGTCAGGGGGCAAGCTCTCTTCCAAGCCCTTGGAGATCCTTCACAAGTTGATGAAATTCACAGCAAAGAAAAAGTTCCTTTCTCCTCTCTTTGGCAGTCAGGCAAACCACTGCAGGCCAATCCCCCAAGCAGCACTTCAGGCTTAGGGATAGTTTCTCCTCAGTTTCTTCTTGGTTCCGCTCCTCAGTAAAGGTTTCTTCTTGTTCCCAAAAGTGATCTAATCTTCCTGGGGTCTGGGTGCCCCTCTTATACCCTGATTCTCTTTGTTCTCTGGAGGCAGAGAGGCCTCTGCCTAGTCCAAAACCAGTTCTGGTCAGTTCTGGAGCACTTTGTTTTTCTGACTCCTTCTTTCCTTTCAGAATGTGGGGCAGAGTGCTCAGCCGCCCGGCAGGAGGTGGAGCCAGCATTGTGGAAGGCAGGCACAGCCCTATTCAGACCCAGGTGCAACTCCTCCCTCCACTCTGGATGCAGATATTTCTATTCAGCCCTGCGCTGACTCACCCTGTCTCCTGTAGCCACCCCCAGCCCCTGTCACTCAATCTCCAGACAAGGAATACACAACCTAGCAGAGGCAGGCTTGGATAGTTAGGCAAGAAAATACCCACTTTCTAAAAGTGGTATTTTCGAACACAGAATGTTAAAACCAACTTCACTAAAAGATGTATTTTATCATCCTGAGTTCAGGCATACTAAATTCGTTTTTCTACCAGGTTCCCTGGGTCAGTTCTGACTATAAGGTGTAATAGTCAGTCTGCCCATTCTGGCCTATGGGGAGCAGGTAGCCTTGCAATAGTGAAAAACGAAAATGGCTGTAATTCACTATTAGGACATGCCACACACACCAGGGCATGTCCTACCTTATACTTACAATGCACCCTGCCCTAGGGCCTACTTTAGGGGTGACCAACATGCAGTAAAGGGAAGGTTTAGGGACTGGTAAGTGGGTGTACTCACCAAGTCGACATGGCAGCCCGAGGCTGCACACAGGCTCTGCGATGGCAGGCCCGAGACATATTTTACAGGCCGCTTCTGTGGGTGGCACAACCAGTGCTGCGAGCCCACCAGCGGCATTGGATTTACAAGCCCTGGGCACACTGAGTGCACTGTACTAGGGACTGACAAGTAAACCAATCATCCAATCATGGAGTCACTAATACATGTATCAATTAACGATAGGGAGCACTTGCACTTTGGCACTGATTAGCAGCGGCAAAGTGCCCATGAGCATCTAGTCCAGCAAAAACATATCGGCAACCGTGGAGGCATTATGAAAAAATGGAAGGGAGACCCACGCCAAGGATGCCAGGTCTAACACGTGTCCCCTCCAGCTGAAATGTGGGGAGAACTATCCTACCCCTAGGGAGTTCTCATCGCTAAGGCGGAAAAATCTGGACAGTCCATCAGCATTGGCGTGTTCTGTACCAGGGCGGTGTTCCACCGTAAAGTCCATCCCCTGTAGGGAAATGGACCACCTCAACAGCTTTGGATTCTCACCCCTCATCTGCATCAACCATCTGAGGGGCCTGTGGTCTGTCTGAACCCGGAAGTGAGTCCCAAACAGGTATGGTCTCAGCTTCTTCAGTGCCCAGACCACAGCAAATGCCTCACGCTCAATAGCACTCCATCTCTGTTCCCGGGAAGTAACCTCCTACTGATGAAGGCTACAGGTTGGTCTAGGCCCTCCTCATTGATCTGTGATAGAACAGCCCCTACACCATGCTCTGAAGCGTCGGTCTGAACAATGAACTCATTGGAGAAGTTGGGTGCCTGGAGCACAGGCGCCGTGCACATGGCAGTCTTCAAGGTGTCAAAAGCTTTTTGACAGGCGTCAGTCCAAATCACTTTCCTGGGCTGCTTCTTGGAAGTCAGCTCGGTCAAGGGGGCAACAATGCTGCCATACCCCTTGACGAATCTCCGGTAATACCCGGTGAGTCCTAGGAAGGCTCTCACCTCTGTCTGGGTCTTGGGGGCTCCCAAGCCAGAATGGTATCAATTTTCGGTTGGAGGGGCGCCACCTGGCCGCTCCCAACCTGGTGTCCCAAGTACACCACAGAACCCTGCCCAATCTGGCACTTACTCGCCTTGATTGTGAGGCCTGCCCTCCGCAGCGCCATCAACACTTCCCAGAGGTGGCGCAGATGCTCTTCCCAACGGGCACTGAACACTGCGATGTCATCCAGGTAGGCGGCACTGAAATCCTCCAGTCCAACCAACACCTGGTTGACCAACCTCTGAAAGGTGGCAGGGGCATTCTTCATCCCAAAGGGCATCACCCGGAACTGGTAGTGCCCATCTGGTGTGGAGAATGCTGACCTCTCTTTTGCCCCATCAGTCAAGGCGATCTGCCAGTATCCAGACGTTAAGTCAAACGTGCTGAGGTACCGCGCAGCCCCTAACCGATCTATGAGCTCATCAGCTCTGGGGATGGGGTGGGCGTCAGTCCTGGTGACGGAATTGAGTCCCCTGTAGTCCACACAGAACCGGAGTTCTGGTGTGGCACCAGGCGCGGCAGCTTTTGGAACCAAGACCACGGGGCTGGCCCAAGGGCTGTTAGAGGACTCAATCACCCCTAGCGCAAACATCTTGGAGACCTCCTCCTTGATGCAGGCTCTGACCCTGTCAGTCACCCTGTAAGCCTTGTGCTTCACAGGAAGACTGTCCCCAGTGTCCACATCATGGACGCACCAATGGGTGACACTGGGAACCAGGGAGAACAGGTCAGGGAACTGTCCCAACAGTTGGCGACAGTCACCCTGCTGCTCAGGTGTCAGGGAGGTAGAGAGGTTTACTCCCTCCACTGATCCATCTTGCTCTCGGGCTGACAGGAGGTCAGGAAGAGGCTCGGTCTCCTCCTCCATTCCATCATCTGTAGCTAAGAGCATGCCCACTTGGGACCTCTCCAAGTGGGGCTTCAGGCGGTTCACATGCAGGACCCGCAAGGGGTTCCTGGGAGACTGCAAGTCCACCAAATAGGTAACTGGACTCTTGCGCTCCACCACCGTAAAAGGGCCGGTCCACCTGTCCTGGAGCGCACAGGGCTCCACAGGGGCCATGACCCACACTTTCTGACCAGGCTGAAGCTCTACCAGAGTGGCATTCTGGTCGTACCACCGCTTCATCTCCTCCTGGCTGGCTTCCAGATTTGCCTCAGCAAGCTCTCTGAAACGCCTAGTCTGGTTCCTGAAGGCCAGCATGTAACTGTATACATCCTGGGGAGGTTTCCTGGGAGATTGCTCCCAGCCTTCCTTGACCAAACTCAGAGGTCCTCGCACCGGGTGTCCATAGAGGAGCTCAAAGGGACTGAACCCTAGAGACTTCTGTGGCACCTCCCGGTATGCAAACAACAGGCATGGTAAGAGGACGTCCCATTTACGCCTCATGGGTTCTTCCAGACCCATAATCATGCCCTTGAGGGTCCGGTTGAATCTCTCAACCAGACCATTTCCTTGAGGGTGGTAAGGAGTGGTGAACTTGTAAGTTACACCGCACTCCTGCCACAGGGACTTCATGTACTTGGACACGAAGTTGGTACCTCTGTCAGACACCACCTCTTGAGGGAATCCCACACGTGAGAAAATTCCCATCAGTGCCCGTCCCACCACGGGGGCCGTCACTGTCCTCAGAGGGATGGCTTCAGGGTACCGGGTGGCATGGTCCACCAAGACCAGGATAAACCTGTTGCCCATGGCTGTCTTGGGGTCCAGTGGCCCCACAATGTCAATACCCACCCGTTCAAAGGGGGTGCTGACCACAGGGAATGGCTGGAGAGGAGCCTTGTGCTTCCTCCCACTTTTTCCACTTGCCTGGCAAGTCTGGCATGTCCTGCAGTGAGTGGCGGCACTCCTGCGCATCTGGGGCCAATAGAAATGGGTAACAAGCCTGTCAAAGGTCTTGTCCTGCCCCAGATGTCCCGCTAATGGTACATCATGAGCCAACCCCAGTAGGAAGGCTCTGAAGCGCTGGGGTACCACCAGCACACGGGCTGACCCAGGCTCAGCAACCTTAGGCTCTGAATACAGGAGACCATTCTCCCAGTAAACCCAATGTGATCCAGACTGATCACCTGCTGCCTGGTCTGTGGCCTGTTGCCTCAGACCCACGAGAGAAGGGCATGTGTTCTGCTCCTTGCAGAACTCTTCCCTGGAGGGTCCTCCTTCATGCTGCCAATGGGTCAGCTCAGGTAGGTCCCCCAGTTCAGCTACCTGTTCCCCTGTAGGCTCCAGGGCATCCCCCTCAGGGTCTGCCTCCTCCTGGACCGTGGGAACCTCGGGGGCCGGTTTCCCGCGCCCCCTGCCTCCTCTCTCTCCGGCAGGCACCTGGGCCTCCCTCTCAGGCTCCAGGTCCTCTTGAACACCTTTAGCTGCCATTGACCGGGTGGTCACACATGCCCAATCAGGCAAGCCCAACATTTCTAAATGCGCACTCCGCTCCACCTTAGCCCAAGGTGAGCTCTCCAAATCGTTCCCTAACAAACAGTCAACAGGCATGGCTGGCCTCACAGCTACTTGAAGAGTACCCGAGACCCCCCACTCAAAGGGAACCTGAGCCACCTTGCAGTGACTCTCTGTGTTGTCAGCGGCAACAACCGGATAGAATGCATCAGGGATAACCTGCTCTTTAGACACCAGGTGACACTTGACAGCTGTCACACTGGCTCCTGTGTCTCTCAGAGCCTCCACCCTATGGCCATTGATGGTCACCCACTGCCTGTATTTCTTAGTGTTCTCAGGCAGCGGGGTCCTAGGGACCATCTCAGAGTCTCCTAATGAGACAAGGGAAAACACTGTGGGATCCCCCCACCTTGGGCACCCAACTCCTCCCCCAGGGCTACACTAGCCAACTGCCGGGGGACTGCACTGGTGGGTGCTGGTTTTCCATGCAAAGGGCAACGAGGATCGTTTGCCTTGTGGCCAGGGGCGCCACACTTGTAACATACCAGTGGTCCCTGGTGAACAGGGGGCCTGTCAGGGCCACTGGCTTCTTCTCAGGGGGAGGCTGGGAACCTTTCCCTTGGTTCCCTTGGGGTCTACTTTGGGGCCCTTTATGGAACTCCTTCTGTTTACCCTTGTCCCCCCACTCTTCTGCTGGGGACCCTGCCCACCCTTGGCGGAGTCTCCCACGTGACCCTTGTGGACCCGGGTACTCACCCAGCGGTCCGCCTCCTCAGCAAGCTGCCTAGGGTTAGTCAGCTTACTATCAATCAGGTGCTGGCGTAGCTCAGGAAAACAATTACCGGACAAGTGCTCCCAGGCAATCAAATCAAAGAGCGCCTGAAAATCAGTCGCTTTGCTACCCTTTACCCAACCATCCAAGGCTCTGCAAAAGAAGGTCACATATTCAACCCAGGTACTGCTTTCAATCTTACTACAGTTCCTGAACCTTTGCCTATAAAGCTCAGGGGTCAAACCATATCTAGTCATTAAGGCATCCTTCATGTGGCTGTACGAATTATAGACTTCAGAGGGCAAATCCAACAAGGTATCCCGCCCTTCACTGAGGAACCGTCCCCACAACCCCGCTCCCCAATCCTTCTCAGGGACCCGGTGGGAAGACATGGCTACCTCATAGGCTTTGAACCACTGCCCTATGTCGTCATTTTTAAAAAACTCCTTCACCACATCTTTGGGAATATACACCCTAGCTTCAACAGGCACAGGCGGTACACTGCCACCAGAGGGAGTAATCTCTAAGCTCTTGGCCTTCAATTCCAACTCCCTCAAAACTTTCTCATGTTCAAACTGCATTTTCTTTTCCTCTAGGGCTAATTTCCTTGTTTGCATTTCGAATTCTAACTGCTTATTCAGCTTGAGTTTGGTCAGCTCTATTTCGTGCATCCTACTCTCTTTCCTGTCCTCCAACTCCTCTGGAGACAGTCCTCTGGCAGAAACACTGCTACCTACTGGGGAAGGTGGTCTTCTAGCCCCTAGACCCAATAGCCCCTCCAGCTGCCCTTCTGCATTCTCAGCCCCCTCCACAGGGGCACTCCTTGATTCGACCCAGGCCCTCAGCGCCTTTTGGAGGTCCTCCTTCCTGGAGATCCCGGTCATGGACACTTTAAACTTTTTGCAGAATTGCTTGAGCTGCTTAAGGGTGTAGCATTCTAGCCTCTCTTCTTCCCAATCACATTCAACAGAGGCTACTGATGCTGGTTTCTCCATAGTGACTGAACTTGGCATTTGCAAAAATAGGAAATCCCAGAAAAAATGCTATTAAAGTATGTGGTTGCGTTTTGGTCTGCACTCACTAAGTAGTGTTCACCAATCACTGTACATGAGTCACAAATGCAAGTCCAGAATCCTCACCGCTGACCACCAATGTTAGATTTGGGGGTCTCTAGTTGGCAGAGGTATGTACCCTTGTCCAAATAGGGACCCTTGCGTCTAGTCAGGGAGAGTAGGTACACTCTCGAAATAACCCCTGCTCACCCTCTTGGTAGCTTGGCACGAGCAGACAGGCTTAGTTCAGAGGCAGTGTGTAAAGCATTTGTGAACACATACAGTAATCAAGTGACAACACTACAAATGGACACCACACAGGTTATATATTTATAAAAATAGGTATACTTTATATAGATTTATCACAAGACCATAAACGACAAAAATAATCCACAATACTGTTAAGAATACTTAGTTCTGATCAAAAGGCTTAATTCAAGGTTCTGTGCGAGTCGGTAGCCTCCTCCGGCTACGGCGATGTCGAGAACAAACAGAGTCTAACAAATCCAGCTGACCGCGTCGAGACGGGCCAACACAGCGTAGACAGACTCGGTCACAGTACCTTTTACTTGAAGCGGCAGGCACAGGCGTGCGAGCCGGATGGCTGTTCGTCGCGGTCGCGATGCAAAAATGGAAGCGTTGCAGGACGCGTTGTCCCTCGATGCGGTGCAGGCAGCGGCTCGTTGACGTCGTCGAGACGGAGTCGGTGAGACCAGGGCCGTGCGTTGCAGGGCGAGACGGTGCTTCGATGCGGTGCTGGCAGGTTGCGGTGCGGCGACGGAGCCGGATTCAGGAGCTGGCGTCGATCAGTCCGGACAGCGGTGCGAGTCGGGCGGTGCGTCGCAAAGCGTGCGAGCGGTGCCCAACTCCGGTGCGGTCACAGGACTCGAACTCAGCAGCAGTGACCGTGTCGGTCGGACCAGTTCGATTCGGCGTAGCGAAGCGTTGCAGGACGCGTTGTCCCTCGATGCGGTGCAGGCAGCGGCTCGTTGACGGAGTCGGTGAGACCAGGGCCGTGCGTTGCAGGGCGAGACGGTGCTTCGATGCGGTGCTTGCAGGACACCGAGTCGGTCGTGAGAGTCGGTCACAGCTCCCTACCTCTGTAGCCACTGAAACAGAGTTTCCAGCAGCAATTCACAAAGGGGGTGAAGTCCAATGGTCCTGGGACTTCGGTCAGGGGGCAAGCTCTCTTCCAAGCCCTTGGAGATCCTTCACAAGTTGATGAAAGTCACAGCAAAGCAAAAGTTCCTTTCTCCTCTCTTTGGCAGTCAGGCAAACCACTGCAGGCCAATCCCCCAAGCAGCACTTCAGGCTTAGGGATAGTTTCTCCTCAGTTTCTTCTTGGTTCCGCTCCTCAGTAAAGGTTTCTTCTTGTTCCCAAAAGTGATCTAATCTTCCTGGGGTCTGGGTGCCCCTCTTATACCCTGATTCTCTTTGTTCTCTGGAGGCAGAGAGGCCTCTGCCTAGTCCAAAACCAGTTCTGGTCAGTTCTGGAGCACTTTGTTTTTCTGACTCCTTCTTTCCTTTCAGAATGTGGGGCAGAGTGCTCAGCCGCCCGGCAGGAGGTGGAGCCAGCATTGTGGAAGGCAGGCACAGCCCTATTCAGACCCAGGTGCAACTCCTCCCTCCACTCTGGATGCAGATATTTCTATTCAGCCCTGCGCTGACTCACCCTGTCTCCTGTAGCCACCCCCAGCCCCTGTCACTCAATCTCCAGACAAGGAATACACAACCTAGCAGAGGCAGGCTTGGATAGTTAGGCAAGAAAATACCCACTTTCTAAAAGTGGTATTTTCGAACACAGAATGTTAAAACCAACTTCACTAAAAGATGTATTTTATCATCCTGAGTTCAGGCATACTAAATTCGTTTTTCTACCAGGTTCCCTGGGTCAGTTCTGACTATAAGGTGTAATAGTCAGTCTGCCCATTCTGGCCTATGGGGAGCAGGTAGCCTTGCAATAGTGAAAAACGAAAATGGCTGTAATTCACTATTAGGACATGCCACACACACCAGGGCATGTCCTACCTTATACTTACAATGCACCCTGCCCTAGGGCCTACTTTAGGGGTGACCAACATGCAGTAAAGGGAAGGTTTAGGGACTGGTAAGTGGGTGTACTCACCAAGTCGACATGGCAGCCCGAGGCTGCACACAGGCTCTGCGATGGCAGGCCCGAGACATATTTTACAGGCCGCTTCTGTGGGTGGCACAACCAGTGCTGCGAGCCCACCAGCGGCATTGGATTTACAAGCCCTGGGCACACTGAGTGCACTGTACTAGGGACTGACAAGTAAACCAATCATCCAATCATGGAGTCACTAATACATGTATCAATTAACGATAGGGAGCACTTGCACTTTGGCACTGATTAGCAGCGGCAAAGTGCCCATGAGCATCTAGTCCAGCAAAAACATATCGGCAACCGTGGAGGCATTATGAAAAAATGGAAGGGAGACCCACGCCAAGGATGCCAGGTCTAACACTCCCTCTCCGCTATTTCCAAGGAAGGCCTAAACACAACCTTGCAGTATTTAACCTACTTAACTGCTGACCCCCAACCCCGAGCTGAGCCCTTTTTTGGCTATTTGCATTGGTTCGCACTTGGGCTCCATAACTTTTATTCCACATAAGGTATCCAAGCCAAATTTGCGTCCCATTTTTTACAGCTTCCTGAGCATTCTAAAGGTACCCAGGGTTTGTGCATTCCACCAGTGGGGACCAAGAATATAGGCAAAATATAGCTACATTTTGAGATTTGGGGGAAAAATGGATAAAAGTGTCTTTCCCCCCTAAAAATGGCATCAAAGAAAGGTTTGTCATGCTAAAGTCACCACCTTCCCAACTCTCAGGATCATGCAGAGCTGAATAAAAAACACATTTGTTTAGCAAAGGTTTCGCATATTTCTAAAAAATAGCCAATTTTTCCTATTTTTTGAGCTCTCCACCTACTTCCAGTTTGCGGTGGAAACCAGTGTGAAACCCTTAGTTGATCCTGGAAAGCTATAGATTTCTGAAAAGTAGATAACGTTCCAAATTCATCAAGAGATCATATATGTAGATCCCTCAAGGTTTTCCCAAGGAAGCCAGCTGTTGAATTAAAGAAATATTGAAAATGAGAAGGAAAAAATGGTCATTTGTGACAACTTTTTCATCTGTTACTTTTTGCCACGATGGCCGATTTACAAAAGCAATATAACACTATGTCTGCTAGACCCTTCTGGTTGCAGGGTTTGCAGGTTCTCCAAGAAACCAAGGCCCAGAGCCAACAATTGAGCTGCACCATACAATGGTTTTTCATTGTTTACCAAGTATCGATCAACTCATATGGTGAAATATATAAAGTGAAAAAGTTATCAAGGAAACCTACATATTTATGAAATGGGCACAATATAAGAAGTTTAGGAGCAGTGGTTATTTGTACATCTCTGAATTTGTGTGTACCTGTAATAGCATATGATTTAGAGGGTATTTTTCAAAATGTCTTCTTTCTTACACACTGGCTTACATTTGAAATGCATAAATGCAGCAAAACCCAATTAGTAACAAGAAATGTTCAACTATTCTATGCTCCCACATGTCTTCCGATAAAAATGGTACCTCACTTGTGTCGGTAGGCCTAGTGCCCACAACAGGAAACGGGCCAAGCTACAACATGGACTCATCCCAATTTTCCACTGAAAACTGATCCTCTGTTACCAATGAGGATATCTGTGGATTTTGGGCACTAGCTCGGCCAGCATCAAGGGAAACCTAGCAATTTGCACCTTTTTTAAAAATAGACACCTGGGGGAATCCATGGTGGGGTGATTTGCGTGGCTCTCACCAGGTTTTTCACCCAGAATCCATTGCAAACCCCAAACATTGACAAGAAAAACATATTTCCCTCACATTTCTGCGATGGAAAGTTCTGGAATCTGCAGGGGAGCCACAAACTTCCCTCCATCCAGCATTTCCCAAGTCTCCTGATAATAATTGTCCCTGTCTTGCGTGGGTAGGCCTAGTGTCCAAGACAGCGTATGGCCCCAAACAAAACATGAATACATCACATTTTTCCACTCAAAACAGACCCTTTTTTTGAAAAATGGCTAGCTGTGGATTTTGGGTCCTAGCTCAGCTGGCACCTAGAGAAAGCTAGCAAACGTGTACATTTTTTTAAAACTAGAAACCTAGGGGAATCCATGGTGGGCTGACATACATGGCCCGCACCAGGTTTTTTTACACAGAATCCTTTGTAAACCTCAAACTTTGGCTACAAAAACACATTCTTCTCACCTTTCTTTGATGGAATGTTCTGGAATCCATGGAGAGCCTCAAAATTCCTTCCACCCTCCATTCCCACAGGTCTCCTGATAAAAATGGTACCTCACTTGTGAGGGTAGGCCCAGTGCCCGAGGCAGGAAACGACCCAAAATGCAACATCGATACATCACAATTTCCACTCAACACAGACCCTTTTTTGGAAAGTGGGTAGCTGTGAATTTTGGGCCCTAGCTATCTGGCTCCTAGAGAAACCTAGCAAACTTGCACATTTTTGAAAACTAGATACCTGGGCAAATCCAGAGTGGATTACTTGCATGGCTCTCACTGGACTTTTTGCCCAGAATCCCATGCAAACCTCAAACTTTGACTAAAAAACATTTTACTCACATTTCTGTCATGGAAAGTTCTGGAATCTGTGGGGAACCCCAAACTTCCTTCCACCCAACATTCCTCCAAGTCTTCCGATACGATAAAAATGGTACCTCACTTGTGTGGGTAGGCTTAGTGTATGCAACAGGAAACGGCCCAAAAACAACATGCATACATATATTTTTCCACTCAAAACTGACCCTTTTTTTTGCAAAGTGGGTAGCTGTTGATTTTGGGTCCTAGCTCAGCCGGCACCTAGAGAAACCTAGCAAACCTGTGCATTTTTCAAAACTAGACACCAGGTGGGTGGGACTCCATGGTGTGGAGACCTGCAGAGCTCTCACCAGGTTTCTTTATCCAGAATCCCTTTCAAACCTCTGACTGTGACAAAAAAAACACATTTTCGTCACATTTCTGTGATGGAAAGTTCTGGAATCTGTGGGGAGCCACAAATGTCCTTTTACCCAGCATTCCCCCAAGTCTCTTGATTACGTTTCTACTACCTGTCAATTATCCATCTTCGTCAACATTCTGAGCATTACCGAACGAATGCTTAGTGAACCTTTACTAATGACTGAGGAAGACGGGTATTTTATGCACCTTTAGCGCACTCACAGGAGTTAATCCAACTCCTTCCATTTTGTGGATGCAAGTTGGGGTTGTCCGAGAATGCCTTCCGAAGCCCACATTCCTTGAAATGATTGAGCATCTACCTTTGAAACTAGGGGAACATGCTTGGGAAGACTGCTTAAGGTCCCTGAAGAGCGCATCCTAAACTGCGAAGAATGTTTTGATACACAGGGTAGTCAGTGAGAACACAGCATATGTCTCGTCCACCATTATGTGCAGTGCTGTGACTGTAATGCACTTGTCATATGGCAAACTGAACATC
Source organism: Calotriton arnoldi (assembly GCA_963921515.1). Taxonomy (NCBI): domain Eukaryota; kingdom Metazoa; phylum Chordata; class Amphibia; order Caudata; family Salamandridae; genus Calotriton; species Calotriton arnoldi. The sequence continues at coordinate 39,775 of CAWUFW010006753.1, read as the reverse complement.
TACTAAGTTCTGACTGAGGATGAACATGGCAAGCAGGACACATCATCCATACGTGTAGCTTTGAGTGCAGAGTTCTCTGTTATGTATTGTGCATTTGTAAAGTACAATATCACCCAGGGGGGTATCTTGTCATTGACCCAGGAGCAGCCAGGGCTGGTCCATGGATTCACCTAGTTAAAGAAAAAAAGGTTCAGCTTCTTGTGGAATGCAATCATTTTAATAATGGCACACATGTGCAAAGGGGTCATTCCGCCCTTTCTGAGAAAATAATTTTTCCCTGTTCTGGTGCTGCGTATGCATGGGAAGTATGCGATTCTTGTTGAGCAAAGATGTCTGGAAGGTTTCTGAAATCTTGGGCGGTTTTGAGGTATGCTGGGCCAGTGCTTTCTAAGGCTTTGAATGTGTGTGTTAGGAGTATGAAAAGAGCTGTCGATGGGAGCCACTGAATCTGTTTGACGTGCAAGGTGTGTGCGTGGTGAGAGGTTGAGGTAGGAGTCTGCCTGCGGCGTTCTGTATGGTTTGGAGTCCTTTGCTTAGTTGAGTGAGGGAGTAATTCAGTATTGTGAAGGTATGGCGCCAAATGGGGTTGAGTCAGTTGGTGAAGATGAAGTGAAGGCATGTGTATCTGTGCATTACCATGACTATCTGCCTTCTACCTATGCGATATCGCTGTGAACTACACCTAGTCTTAGCTATTCCTATCTGTTCATGTCTCTGACCCCTTCAAAGTCCTGTATACTTGAACAGTGAACCTTTACTAACGCCTTCTGTTGCTAGCTACTTGATGCTCAAAAAATTTCTTTCATGCACCTTCAGCACACTCACTGGGCTAAATCAAACTCCTTCCAGTTTGTGAATGCAAGTTTAGGGTGTCCGAGAATGCCATGCAAGGCACACAGTCCTCAAACTAAATGAGCATATCTACCTTTGAAACTAACGTGCTGGAGAAGACTGCCTGAGGTCCCTCAAGAGCACCTCAAAAACTAGTTAAGACTTTCTGTTTTTGCCACACAAGGTGCTCGGTGACAACATGGCTTATGTTCGGTCTACCATTATGTGCAGTGTGGGGACTATCATATATACTTATAATTTGGCGAACAGAACACCTTTCACTTTCTGATGGCAGATAAAAGTGTTAAACAGGCCATAAGCAAGTCCATGATTTCCTCAAGTAGAGGAAAACAATTAGACAGCTGCTTACCTAGTGAAGTAGTGGCCCATGGAAGGTAGGCATCCATGCACAGCCATTGAAAGGTTTATGTTACGGCAGTTCCACCTCAGTTAATTTCCCAAAACTTCACTTTTGTAAGGTACAACATAAAGCAAATAGGAAAATACAGGGCTGGCTGAGATGGGCACTGGGGAGACTAAGCGCGACTCTCCTTCCTCTTTCCTTGCTTAGAGCAGACTCTACAACATCGCCATGGTTGATTCTTTTTAGCTGTTTCAGGAATGCGGTCGGCAAAGTGCTCAAGGAAATCAATATCCAAAAGAGATGGACATAGTCAATCGGCAAAAAATTGTCTGTATCTCCTTACATCCAGCTTCACCAGTGAATGCTGTAATTTGGGGCTGAACTAAATTGGGCGGCAGCCAAGAGAGCACACCATCTGTGCTTGTAACCGCACATGCCTGCTCTCTGGGTTGGTCTACCCTGCTACGGTCACGCCACTGCACAGGCTGTGCTTGCGAAGGAACAGCACGACTGCCATCATCATGTCTCTCAGAAACGCTGGAAGCCGAGTCGTCGGATGGAACTTCGCTGGTTGAAACGTTACTTCCAGATACTGCCCAATTTTCCTTTCCCTCAGACGCTGTCTCAATTTATGATCCTGCCTTAGAGCTGTCCTCAATAACCCAAGTTACGGCCTGGGTATTAGTCATCTACTGAGACATCGCTGCTGACTGGCTAAAACCTGTCTAAAACCTTCCTCAAAAAAAGTTTGTCCTACGTAGAAGGCAGAAGTATGGTTCTAAATCAATCTGTAGGCGGGTGCAACTGTGAGATGTGTGTGAAAAAGAGTAAAAGTACTTATCAAAGGGTGGGCGTGTCTGACTGTGAGATGGTGTGACAGTAGAAAAGGAAAAAAACTCTTATCTGATTGATTCAGCATCTCCAAAGACTCTAAAAATACAAAGAAAACACAAAGTATTACTTTACCTTGCCACATATACAATACCACAGCACACTTCAGAGTACAAGGGGTAAGCCTACTCCAGCCACTGTTCATTTATTATGGCACTGACGTGCAGCAAAGAAAATGTTATGAGTGAGTCAACTAAACAAAAACATATATAAGTCAGACAGGGCCAAAAACGAAGCTTGGGCACAACAATAAGTGTTGCCCAGGAACAAATTAGATACGCAAGGAACCATATGCAAAGCCGAAAGGCTGGCAGCGATCGCCAGACCTTTTTGCTAGAGCTTGTTTTGTCATGGCTAATGCAAACTTTATTGTTGGGGGAGCCTATTGGGCCAAGCAGGGTTCGCCTTTTGGGTCAGGAGGGCCGATCCCCTAAAATATCTTTTGGAAATGTATGTTTTCTCAGGGGAAACACACATTTAAAAAAACAATTGTATGCCCCAAGGGAGATTGGCCCTTTTGTCAAAAGGGCCAGCCCTCATACACTGCTTTGTTTCCTTCAAAGTTTTATATAGCGCAAACTCAACCCGAAGTTATTAGGGCGCTTTACATAACCACCAGTTACATTACACAAAGTCATTTTCATATTTTTGGCAATGGAGACGTTTTCTTTACCCTGGCATGGGGAGAGGGGATGCAATCACGCTCCCCAGGGGATGCCAAACATCTCTACAGCCCAAAGAAATATGCCCCCAGGGTTCAGCCCATGTGCAAAAAGGGCCAACCCCCTTAGTTATGGTTTTTATTGGCCCTTGTACCAGGGGGTCTGAGCCCCCCCAAGACAAATCCCTGGTGTCTAGTGGTATTCCTGCTTGTGGATCATTTCATGACCGCGATCCACTAGTAGAAATAGGTTTGCAGAAGGCATGGCAGGAACGTGGAAACTCTCAGCCTTTCCAACAATGCCTCCTACAAATATAGAGAGGCATCCTGGTTAGGGAAAATATTACTGTACGCAGGAGCAGTTCTCCTACCTGCTGTTTCTCTGCTCCGGTGGGGGTTTGTGATATCAGTGCACCTCACGGTGTGCTGATGTCACAAATGGATGTGGCGATCGGCGGGGGCCTAAGCGGAAGGGATTCCGCTTCTGCCCCACACTTGACCAATATTTCAGGAAACTCAAGTGCAAGCACCTTATGTTCCTTTAAATCCCTCCCCAGTGTTGGCCAATTGCCAACAGATGCACTGGGGAGGGATTGCGGCCGTTAGTCTTTGGCCGACGGCCACACTAAAGGTGTTAATGTAGTCATAATGGACTGAAGTCTTACTCAACTTGCCAGCTCCATGCAAAAGTGAAATAGATTTATAGTTATTAAATGATGGATGGTAGCCTTTCTTAAACATGAGGACAATTAAGGAAAGCTATCAAGAGAGCAGTGTAAATCCTTTTTAGAGTGGTGCAGCCCATAGTTTGGGATTGTAAGTGAAAAAATCCATGAGGGCTACATCAGTCTGTCCCATGGATAGTTTCTTTTCATAGCCCTGATACCATGTGGTATACATCACTAACCAGTGACTTTCCGGTTATTCTGAGGTAGAGTGGAATGTGGATTGCTAGGGAGTTTATAAGATGCAGAGGAAGTTGAGTGAAGAGAGCATCTCTTGAGGAAGCACACCTGTCTGTGGATGGAGCATTTGTGAAGGAATAAACTATACTTCATTGCTACATATATGTGAATAGGTGATCCTTATAATATTGGCAACAAGCAAAAACATAGACAAACTTAGGACTCTTTAACACAGCACTTAAAGAGGTACTGAGACTTGGTTTATTATTATATTAAAAGTTAAGTGCCACCTATCACAAGCATTTGTAAAGAAATAAACTATACTTCCTGCTACATTTATGTGAACGTGTGATTATTTATTATACATTAATCAAAGGGAGGTAATATTTGTAAAGCTGATGTGCTATGTGTGTGTTATGCTATGTCATGTTATTGGTATTTTTATAGTGTGCTTATCACCCGTGAAGCTATCCAGGAGCTATGAAGCCAGTGTGTGACGCCAGCCCTGGAGGACATACTCAAAGAGCCAGGTCTTCAGCTACTTGTGGAAGTCAAGAAAAGAGGAGGAATCTCTGATGTGTTGTGTGAGGCTGTTCCAGGATTTAGGAGCCAGGTATGAGAAGGTGCGACCCCCTGCGTTGCTTTTGTGTATGCGTGGGGTTGTGTGCTAGAGAGAGACCAGCAGAGTGGAAGTGTTTGGAGGGTTGGTGGAAATGGATGTGGCTATTCAGGTAGGCTGGGGCTGTGTCATTGAGTGCTTGGTAGGTGTTAATGAGGAGTTTAAAGTGTGCAGGCTTGCGTATCGAGAGCTGTGGAATTCCCTAAGGTGTGGTCTTGGTGTAAGAGGTTGAAGACCAGTCTGACTACTGTGTTTTTGACGTTCTGCAGTCTTCTTGTGAGCTGGTTGTTTTCCCTTTACAAAGCGTGTTTCCATAGTCTAGTCTGCTGGTGAAGAGGGCTTGGGTGATTGTTTCCTTGTGTTGTCCGGAACCCACTTGAAGATTTTCTTTAGCAACCTTAGTGTAATGAAGCAGGCTGAGACCACTTGTAAGCAGGGCATGGGGATGGGTCCGAGGTCTGAGGGCCACCAGGTGGAGTCCTAAGGCGAGTCATCTTTCCCAAAAACACCTTTTCAGTCTTGTCGGAGTTCAGTTTGAGGCAGTTGGATTTCATCTAGGTGGCCACTTCAGTCATACGTGTGGTAAATTTGTTCCTGATGTTGAGTGTTTTGTCCGAGAGGGGCAGTATCAGTTGTGTGTCACCGGCATATGTGATGATGTTTATGTTGTCACTCCATGTGATGTTGGCCAGTGGAGTCAGGTAGATATGGAAGAGCATCTGGATGAGCAAGGATCCCTGTGGGACTCAGCAGATGAGTTCCCGTGTATCAGAAGAGTAGGGAGTCATGTTCAGTGTTTGGGTTCTTTCAGTGAGGAAGGAGCAGATCCATAAGAGGGCATGTTCCTGGATCCTTGCTTCGAGAATTCATCTGATCAGAATGGGTTGGGAGACGGCACTGAAGACTACTTATAGGTTTAGGGCAGGGGTGTCCAACCTTTTCTGTAGTGAGAACTACCTTTGATCAAAGAAAATCATAGTGAGCTACTGAAGTCTATGTAACTCTAGCATTTTTACCAGACACCTCCACGCCCAGCTTCATTGACTTTAAGCCTAATGTCCATAGAGCCAGTGTAAAAAAAAAAATGTAAATCAGTATTTGTAAAGCGCGAACTACTCACCCTTACGGGTCTCAAGGCGCTGGGGGCCGTCTTGGAAATTAAGTGAGCTATTGCCCAGAGTCACATGGTGCTGAGCTGAGGCCGGAGCTGGGGATCGAACCGTGAGCCCTGTGCTCCGAAGTCAGCTGCCCTGGCCGCTGCACCACACCTCTCCTGTACGGGTGACTGAGAACCTGTGTCATATGTACTTGAGGTACAGGACATACCTATCACCATATGTGGCACTGTTACATGTATAACACAAACATACAACACACAATCAAGGAGAGTGGAAGAGAAAAATGTGAAATTGACGATCTCAAACTGGGTTTTTCGTAGGACCTTCAACAGTGATGTTCAGTCAGTGGTATATTGTTCACTGACATATTTATGACTGAAAGTGACATCATTGGGTCTTATCCTCCACCAAAAGGAGAAGTCTCTCATGTCAGAGATATTCGTGGGATCCTTTCTGTAAAAACTTAGTTAAAATTGCCTACAATCCAATAACACTTCTTGCATTTATTTAGAGATTACTAGAGATAGTGGCTAGGTTAAAAAGTGATGATGTGTTTTGGTCAAGAACAACATCTCTCTATGCAACTGATTCTGAAATACAGAAAACCGCAAGCCCTTCACCTACCTATGGAACCCTGACAGTCCACCCTAAAGGCAAGGACACATTGTCCAAAAGACTCTCTAAATGAGAGAGAATTCAGATAATCAGGGAAAATATCCTGTATGATCCTAGAGAGGGATCTGAAAATCTACCAGTGGTCCTGACGAAAGCCAATGAGCCAAGAGGGCACAAGTATGGCTGAAACATGGTGACCAGATGTTGTTTTTTGATATAGATGTGTGGGACACCATAATATTTCCCAGAGCACATCATCACTTTATTAACCTTGCCACTATCTCTAGTAATCTCTAAATATATGCAAGAATTATTTTGGGATAGTAGGCAATTTTAACTACGTACGTCAGTGAACAAAATACCACTGACTGAACATCACTGTTGAGCATCCTCCGGAAAACCCAGTTTGAGATCCTCAATTTCACGTTTCTCTCTTCCAATCTCCTTGATTGTGTGTTGTATTACAAGGGAAGCTGAGTGGTACGCCCTTTAAGCTTCTTTCGCCCCCTTTAGATTTTTGAATAACACAAACATAGAACCATTTTTTTTTTAAATGGGAGAAATTTAAAGTGCAGAAAAATGTTCTCCAAAAATGTTCATAATATGGAAAAAATGTCTGCACTTTAAATTCTCCCACTTAAAATAATGGCTCTATTTTTCAGTTATAAATATGGCACAATTTCTACCAGCCTCTGTGAGCAAGCTGCCTACTGCATGTAAAGGAAACACTTGAAAATGGGAGAAAATTAATCTGAAGAGTTAACTTTATGTTTATATGGATTCCATAAAACTCATCATTTAAATTTTCTCCCATTTTAACCACTTCGGTGCTCGGGACGGCCCCTGGCCGTCCGACGTCACAGTGGGCGTGTGCGGAGGACGGCCAGGGGCCGTCCTAAACACGCCCACTCAATAAATCACCCGCACCGCGGCGGAATTCGCGCCGCGGTCAACGGGTTAAAGTGTCATATTTACAAACAGCAGGCATCTTGGTCCCAGTGGCTTGCAGACACTGTACCATACTTATAACAGAGAAATACAGCCATTTGTTTAAATGGGAGGAATTTAAAGTGAAGAAATATGCTTCATAAAACATACAGGGTCTCATTACGATGTCGGTCAGAGTTTCTTCCGACCGCCACCATCTCGGTGTGTGCACCGCTTGATCATAGGTTGGCAGTTCTGCACACCGAATTAGGATGCAAACTACCATTTCTCTATGGGAGCTTTTGTGGTGGGCAGAAACCGCCCGCAGCACAAGCTCCCATAGCGAAGTGGGAGTTTGTCTAAAACCCTGCACCGTGTGGCAGGCACCCACATGGTGCAGGGATTTTCAGGGGGCATCATAGATGCCACCCCTGGCCCCAACCAGAGGGCCAAGGGGGAAAGGGGTCCTGCTGATGGCCCCTAAAGTCGCTTTCCGACAGCCTTTCCATGTTGGAAAGGCTGACATGGAAAGGCTGTTGGAAACCAACATCATAACTCCGATGGCGGAAACACCATCCTCAAGGGATTATGAGAGGTTTCCGACTTGCCGACGGGCTCCTTCAGCCCTTCGGAACCGAGTCGATTTCCCCGAAGGCTTTCCGACCGACATCAAAATAAGGCCCACAGACGTAATAGGCCTGATTGAAAGTGGAGAAAAACATTAAGACTTCATTTTTCATAGAATTTATTTTCTTCACTTTAAATTTCTCCCATTTAAAAACAGTTGCTGGCTTTTTCAGTTATAAATATGGCACTGTGTCTACTGGCCACTCGGAGCAAGAGGCCTGCTGTTTGTAAATGCAACACTTTGAAATTTGAGAAAATTAAAATGAAGAGCTAACTTAATCATTAAGGTAACTTTTCATTTTAAGTGTCTCCCATTTAAAGGCATTCAGAAACATAATTTTGTTCTCATGATTCAATATTGGGTTGACCAGGACTTTTATTTAAGAGTTAAATACCTCAGTGTGTCTGTTCTTTACCTCTGTGCTCTAACCTGGGCCATAAATCTGATTGAATACTGCTCATTATCAGGCCCTGCTATCTGCAGCTTGATAATAATAATAATAATAATAATGTAAAATAAACAGAGCCTTACCTTAGCTTTAAAATGAAAATGTGAGCCTGTACTTATTTAAAAATGAACTCAAGGCTGTGAGCTACTCTGAATGTATCTACAAGCTACTGGTAGCTCACGATCTACTGGTTGGAGACACCTGGTTTAGGAGGATGAGCCTCCATGCTGTGGATCATCCAGATGTCAACCATTGATGCTATGAGGGCGGTTTCTGTGCTATGCTTGGGTCTAAATCCGGTTTGTGTGGTGTCAAAAAGCTGGTGATTAGTGAGGTGGTTGGAGAGGCATTCGTTGATGACCTTTTCCAGGAACTTGGCTGGGTACGGAAGGAGGGATATCAGTCAGTAGTTTGCGAGTTTGGTTGGGTCAGCAGTGGGTTTCTTTAGGAGTGTGTTGATGGCTGCATGTTTTCATGGCTCCAGAAAGGTGGCTGTACTGATGGAGGTGTGGGTGATGGGTTGAGAGCTTGCCTGATAGAGATTGCTCCTTTGTCGAAGGCATGATGGGGGCAGGGATCCGTCAGGCCCTGGAGTGTATGGTCTTCATGATTGCTCTAGGTTCATCTGTGCTGATGGTGAACCATGTGATGATCATGTTGACATTGTAACTGAAAGACTTCTGGTGAGAGTCAGGGGGTCGGTTTGCGGGGCAAAGTTGCTACAGAAGGTTGTTACACAGAACTTTGGTTCCTCAAATGTTGTAGTTGGCCGCTGTGGATGTGGAGAAATCCTTGATGATTGTGAAGATTTCTTTGCTGCTCTTGTAGTTAGTGTATATTTACTTAACTAGGTCCTTCCTCTTAGTTTCTTAGCTTAGCAAGTGGTACCTTCTCTGGGCAGATTTGAAAGCATTTTTTCCACTTCCCCCATTTCTATTCCAGTTGTTTGCAGTTTTGATTGGTCATTCTGGGGTATTCCATGTACCAGTTGGCTTGTGGTCTAGTTTTTGCTGTTTGGATTTGTATCTTGGGGGCAACAAATTGTAATTGGTCACAGTCAGTGGTGGCTCATCTGCAATGGCAGAGGAGCGTCGCCTCACTAGCTCAAAGCCAGCAGCTGAAAAATAAAATGATATTTATTATCATTTTATTTTTCAGCTGCTGGCTGAGCCAAGGGTGTGAAGGAAAGGGCGGGGCGGGGTCAGGCTATGGGAGAGAGGAGGAGTGGAGTGAAGTGCACTTATAAGTGCGCATGTCAGTTTGGCCGCCGGCCAGAAAGAGATGCACAGTTAGGTTTCTCCAACCCAGCTGTATTCCACAGCTGGGTGGAGAAATGGCACAGACTCCCTGTGCCTGAGTAAGCATTAAAACAGCCCGCTTAGGCCAATCCCCGTGCTGCTCTCATGTAGCATGAGAGCAGTGCGGGGATTGGATAGCGAGTGTCTGATGGTGTCCCAGGGACTGCTGGGAGCAGGAAGCAGAGGAGCACCGTGGCGCAAGGAGGCTGGCAGCATTAGATACGTTTTTTTTTATTATTAATTCCCCCTCCCCGCTGCTGCCCCACCGCCCACCACTTTTTATTATCAGCAGCCATGACTGGTCACAATTTGCGACCTTCCACATTAATATTAATTGCGACTCACTATGATTCAGTATTTTGTGAACAAACTTATTAGTATGTAGGTCTGTTTGCAAATTACCACAGTGATCAAAAAATATTGTTTGCAAAGTGTAGTAGTAGGAAGATCTATGCCATTCCTCTCACTCCTTTTACCTCTCTCTCTCTCACTCGTTTTCTGCTGCGATTTGGTAACCTGTTACTGAATCAGAATTTGTGTTGGTACAAACAAAAAGGATGTTTGTGGTCGAAAACAGCCCGATTTTAGGCCAATTGTGACTGCAAAAAGCCTTAGTACAAATGGCTCTTTGTCCTTTATCTCTTACTATAAGTAAACTATGATCACATAATATAGAGATGTTGGAGAGCAAGATATCAGCTGAGATATGACAATCGGACATTGGCTAATAACCATTTAGGTTCTTGTCCATTACTGAGCAAAACAATTGTCAATCTTTCTATTCGACTACATTGTATAATTGGTCCCACATGAATTTACAAATACTTTTTTGCTACTGAAAAGAGTTTTCTATTTGACTCAAAATGCACTGAAGGGCTCACGACTACTATTATTTGAGTCTTTTATTGTGTCTAGAAGCCTAGTTTTTCAATAGGTGTTGCGCAGGGTATTTGAACAACATATTGAGCTGTGTATATTGTGACACACGAATATCATCAAAAAATATTGTTACTACAAAAATACTGTAGTACAGAATATCATTATCAAAAATATAGTTTTTTTATAAGAAACATAGGGGCATATTTACAAGAAAATGATGGAGCATGGAGTTGCAGCCATTTCCAAAACGCAGGGATGTGCCGTATTTACAACAAAATGGCGCACCCCTGTGTTTTCCCTAGCACTGGCTCTGAAAATAGCTGCGTAGCACCAACGCAGACACTCTTGCGCCATAGTGCAAGGGTGCCTCCTTTGAAGGGAATGATTGTTTATGTGCAGGGAGGTGTCACTTCCTGCACATAAACAATCAATAATGGTGATTTGTTACTTCTGTGTGTGCTGCAGTCTGCACCATAAACAATCGCTGGCGCTAGGCAGCTTTTTTACCGCTAGGGAAAACACAGGGGTGAGCCGTATTTTTGTAAACACGGTGCAGCCCTGCATTTTGAAAATGTCCGAGCGTGGCGTTGCCAAATTTAGCGTAACACTGCACTCTGGCATTTTCTTGTACATATGCCCCAGGGGTCTTATTTTCCTCATTACTTTTTTTTAATCTTAACTGAATATCCCAGGAAGATTTAGTCAGTCTAATGGTTTTACGCAAACTCAGGAGTGCCCAAATTTCAGATGGCTACCCATAACAAAACTCTGCAAGGTATTAGACCGCAGGTAACGTCAGCTATGTTATGTGGTTTTACAATATGACAATTGTGGCAGTGAAACTTCAAACACCTGGAAAGGATTCCCTCTTATTGGGTCCTTCTTACAAATTTACTGCAGTATGCAATGACAGCACAAACAGGATCTCAAAGTGCAGTGAAGTGGATGAAACTGACATTTCGAAGCTGTGTGAAAATGTCATGTATAATTAAAATGTATGATACAAGATAATTGGTAATAGTCGGAGACCAGTTGATGATGAGAAAATTGACATGACAGTGTTGCAAAAAATTACAATAATAAAAAAGCAAACAAATTCATGAACGAATAAATAGTGTTTAGATCTACTGTGCTAAACGGTGGGGAAATGCAGAGCAATTGACAAACGCATGAGTCACAGACACCTTGTTGTTTTAAAAAATGCAAAAATATGTTTTTTTATATTGTAGTATTCTGCCTTTTGAAGTTAGTCTGGGTTCATTTAAATATTTTATGCCCTAGTCTGTTTTCGAAATGTGTCATTCTAGGCGATAGAAAATGTGCATGTGTTTTAAGCACAAGCCATCGAGCTTTAAAATGGCATCCTCTCAGGTCAGTCCTATAGAATCCGAGGCTGGGTTCTATAGGATTGACCTATATGTAGTTTTCCCTGACATATGTGTAGTTTTCCCTGATCTGATATCCCAGCAGCCGCGTGTATCAGCAAGAAAATACAACGTTTCTATCTGAAGGCGAAGGCAAAAAGATTCTGCTAATTTTTTTGTCCTCTATTGTTTTAACTCAACCTCAACACGGGCTTGGTTTTGCCAAAATCCAAGGTCTCGCAGGAGTGACATCACCTGTCATGTTATCTCTCTGACCGCACAGGCTCTGATGTCACACATACCTGTTTGATGACAAACCGTGAGGAATCCCAATAGAAAAATCTTAGTTTAAAGTTAAAATTTGCATCGTTTTAAGGAATACTGTTGGATAAATGGCACTATCAGGTGCCATCGGTAAGTAATGAAAGACGAATAGTAAGCATTGTTTATTTCATATTTCATGAAGTATTCCTTTATTTCATAAAAGCCACCGAAGCTGCTAGGAGCCGCGAGTCGGGCCCACACAGTGCATTCAGCATGTAGCTATGATGAAAGCAGGTCACGACGACCTTATAACTCACTGCAAAAGTTGACGTAAGATTGATTCCCCTTTTGTTTGAAAGCCTGTAATTTAATTAATTCTATTGACATTAATTATACCGCGTGGAATTTATACGGTCCACAAAGTGAAGGCAGTTAACTACAAGAAAATGTCATCCTGCCCACCTGGGAATAAGGTGTTCCAGTCTTGGTACACTTGCTCGGCCTGGCAGTTTTTCACTTGCAAGCTGCTACTATGCAGCCGCCAGCAGAAGACGTTTCAGGTATTTATTTTATTTATGGGTGGCCAGTGCTCTCGTGGTTCTAGCCTAACAGTTAAAATGTTTTTGGCTGCGTGCATCTGCCTGTCATCCAGGCCTTAATCACCAGGGGTGGGGAGGGCTCTGCAAAAGAAGCACACACGGCCGGGAGGTGAACTTACACACAACCGCTGTGCTCGTTTCTGTACACCTGTGCAGTTGTCTGCCAGGGTGTAGGTCCTGGTAAATGTACAGACGTGTGAAGTGACGTAAGGAAAAATGACGAGCCCCCTGCAGAATGTGACGAGGGGCCCCCGAAGGTCCCAAAATCACAGATATTTATAGGACTTGGGCTGAACTGGTCCCCCTGAAGGGTTGGGGAGCCCCTGCAGGGTTGGAGACCTCTCTGCGCCACAGGGGCTGCAGATGCCTTTGTTACTTACGCCCCTTGAAATGTGGTGTAAAGTTCATTTGATAATTTACAAACAGATCCTCGTGCTCGACCCAGTTACTCTCATAAAGGCTTTTGTGCTGTTTACATATCTGAAGCCTTCATCACTCCGATTACCCTTCCTTGTCCCAGTGCGTACAAATTGTGGTGTGTCCAGCCTCCCTAAGGCCACCATTGACCTAGCAAAAAATAAACAATCTCTCCTCCTTCTCAGAGAACCCTGTTAAACCCACCCTTAAATGGTCCCCTACAGGATCTTACTTTTTGGCTTCCAGTTTGTTGTCCCCAGGCAACAGCGATCAAGGTTGTGAGCAGGAGTTAGAGGGTGGGAATTTAAGTATCGGCACAAGGAAGGGTGGTACTCAGAGTAATGAAGATTACCAGTAATTAATCAGCACATTACCTCCTCAGCCCTACCTAGTCCTTACATAATGAGGAGAAATCATAGCGGTAAATTCACAAATTGATCCATATAAAATCAAAAACGTCAAAGGCCCAGCTCCTAAATAACCCGAAGGACCACTGGACCCGGGTAAATCGTGGTACATAAATAAATGTTGCAGTGGAAAACATTTGCATGACATAGAAACACAGTAAAAAGCTCTTTGTTATCTCACAAAAGTATAAGACACCACCATTAAATTATGCCAACAATGGTTGTGATTTTATTTCATCACATAGTAGGATTAAATCAAATCATAGAGCACAATTCAATTAAACAGTGAGCATATTTGAGCAAAAAGGTGCACAGCAAGGGGGAGTGTATAGTGCATGGGAAGGATTTGTGAAAAGTGGTGTGACACGGGAAGGTAGTGCGCATATATACATCAACAGTCCATATTTTCAACCTATCCAGCCAAATGTATGGCACGCACATGTATAACAAATCATAACATAGTTATTTAGATGCAGATATAGAATCTTTGTCATCTATGTTTGACAATAGAAACAATTATTGTCGACGTTTCGACCCCTATATGGAACAGGGCTCGTGACAACCAGGATCGAGCCCGGGGTAGCGACGGACAGAGCGTTGCCTCACGCCCTGAGTTGTTACCAGGAGCGGTGGGTAGTCCTCCCGATTTAATACGGGTGTTCACCACGTATCCCTGTAGTTTCCACTATAAGCATCACACAGGTATACTGTTGGTTGTATCGTTCCAATTATCCTGTAATTTTCTGTTTTTGTGATAGTTTTCACTCACTTAGTTCTGCAGTAATAACAACTAGGTCCTGAAGAAAGCCATGATCAATTTGTGATCAAGATTGGCTGAAACATGTAGACCTTCTCAGCATTTTTCACCAGCGCGCTCGTACATTTATTCAGACCGCGCTCTTACTGACACCAGGGGATACCTAATAAATTCATTTTTCTCCTGGTAGTCAATTTTAACTCACTTATTTCATACGCTGCATCACGCACTCTCACCACACTGTTTCATGCTCCATCGATCTTAGGAGATCTAGCCCCCGGATAATACTAAAACATCCGCGAGCTCCTCCTTTACACTAGCAAGGAGTTGTTAGCTCCTTGGCTGCACCAGGTTGCAGCCAAGAGGAGATCCCAAATGATGAAGCATGCCACCTCGGTGGGTGATGGGATTCCGTCCTCTTAAATAGGACTTCCCTAAATTTTGTTATCCTGTTGGGTTGCGCTGGTTACTTGTCTGTGTCATGTTGTTGATATATATGGTAGGGGGAATTATCCGCGCAGGTCTGTAAATTTCCGTCAGACCCTTTTTTTACCTGGTAATATATATATTTTTTTAAATATAATTCATGATGTACAGTACAACAAAATGGTCCTGTAGCGTGGCCTCTAAGAGTAGAAAATATTAGATCAACACGACGAGAAAAAAGGAGGTGGTCAGTTTATTGAGAAGCAACACAAAATGTATGAAAATGATACTCAAAAGTATACTTTTAATAGAAAGAGGAAAAGTGGTAAAACAGGTGATTATACAGCCAGAGTCATGTTCGCCACTTAAAGGACGGATTTTTTAGGTCCTGCCTGTTGCTTGTGATTCATTTTGTTTAAATGGACTTTGGAGCAAGCACATTGATTACCATTCGAGGGTTCATTGTCACTCTTATTTGCTGCCTCATAAATGGCCAGTGTGCGCCAATGTCATTTCCTCTTCTTTCGTTTCTGCCTTCCTTGGAGTATGGATCAAGTACTGATTGCTTCATTTTGATTAGTGTCTTTCCGCTGCTCACTCTGTGACTGTACTATTTTGTTTTTGCTTGTTCTTCCATCCCGCAGTCCATATTGCTTGTTTAAAGCCACCCTCCCATTGTCCATGTTCCTTGTCCCCTCCTAGGATCACATTGTCTGTGCTGTCTGTTCCCTCCCACCCACCAGTTGTTCATGTTGCATGTTCTCTCCATATTGCTGGTAACTTCCCACCTTCTCTTTGTCTGTGTTGCTTGTAAAGTTGTTTGTGTTGCTTGTTCCTTAACACCCTCCCTCTTGTTGTACATATTGCCCCCACCCACCATAAGAAAAACAAAAAGTGTTATGACACGGCCAGCTCTTGCCGCTTAATAGCACTTTTTCTAACTTTTATTCATGCTGCACAGCACCCGTGCTGCTGTACAACATGGATAAAAAACATTGTCAAAGCCAATTGTTCTTGCATAGGCAAGACCTATTGGCTTTGCCAATGCTTGTTATGTAGCTGTTGATACTTCAATTTTGCTGTTTTGAAGAACTGTACATTACAGCTGTTACTAACTGTTTGAATGGTTTTCACTTTATTGAGTTTAATAGGATGAAACTTGTCAACTTCCATCTATACACCCATAACTCAATAGCCCAGATGCTTAGGGGGATATTCTCAAGAACGCGTGTTAACCATCGCCAAAATCGCTTAACACAACTTCTCACATCGCAGTCCATCGCGGGAAAATAACACCGTGTTAACGCAGCATTCACAACCCGGAGGCACCATGCGATAGCCTCACAATAACGCGACAAATGCCCGCGTTAAAATCAACGCGACGCCGGAAAAATGAGAAACCCCAACGCGAAAAAAGGTGCGATGACCCCAATGGCGATACAAACATCAGCGAAAAGCAGCGACAGGCCGGCGATTCCCACGCGCCATGCGTGAGAATGCACTATAAAAGCAGTGAAAAAAAAGACAAATAAAAGCAACTGCGTAGCACCATGGATGCTCCCGGACCCAGTGCAGAGGACAACGCGAACCCCACAAGCCACACAGACGACCAGCCAGGAACCCCGGGGCCCGAGAAGGGCAAAGAGAAGAGGAAGACGGGGTTCACTCCGCAGGAAAACCGGATCATCGTCACGGAGGTGACCGAACACTACCAACAACTGTACGTCACCTCCACCGTGTCATCGGCAACACAAACGGAAATATGGCAGTCCATCGTGAACAACGTGAATGCAGTCGGAGTGTCGAGGAGGTCAATGGAGGAGGTCAAGAGGCGCTGGCATGACGTCAGAAACTCTCTGCCAACCTGAAGGCAGCAACGGCGACTGGAGGTGGGAGTCCTGCGCCACAGGAGGAGCTGAATGAGCTGGAGGAAATGGTGGCCACAGTCATCAGTGCGGAGATGATGCAAGGAGTTGGGGGTCCGGACACTGCTCGATATGACCTGACCCAACAGCAACAGGGTGAGTAAGCACCAGGGACTGGGGGGACGGGGGGAGTTGGGCACAATGGCACACATGCACAATCAAGAATAGCACACTGCAGCACACTCACAATGACTGTGGAACCTGTCCCTGATGGCCTTGGCACACTGCAGCACACACAGAAACACCAAGTAGGCCCCCGTCCACCATGTGCACAAATGCCCCCCCCTCTCACCAATCTCACAACCTACCCATGCACATGTGCTGAACCCAGCAAAGCAGAGGCTCTGTGAGCCACACTGACAATGCAAGTGACACTGCATGACCACTAGCATGGCTGCAGTCAAAATACATGACATGGTGCACGCCACGACACTGAGGTGGCCCAGTGTGGATAACATCCCCAAAGGAGCAGGTCACCCCCTGACACATCCACGTGCACATACAACCCCTGACGTCAACAACACATCTGCAGACAAACAATGCACAAGAGTACAAAATCCATACAGGAGCACAAATGACCCAACTCGCCAACATCTCAGCACCGTAAAAGCACACAAGTCAAAGGCACACCGCCTCAAAGGGATAAGGGGCCACTAAATCAGAGCTGCAGGGGCGACTCACCCACAATGCAGCACACAGACATAGCAACCACAGCACATCAACATTGACCACAATGTGGTAGAAAGCGCCACACGTACACCACAGAACAGAGGACACAACTGGTGCCGCACGTGCATAGAAAATGGCCAATCACATCAGGCATAGCAGGAAACTGTCAGATGATAATGTACGAGTACAATCTCACATCCGTCATGTAGTCGGAATGTCCACTGTCCCCCATCAAATACCCAGCTCCTCCAAAACAGTCACACTGTACCTTGTCATGCAGTCAGTATGTAAACATGTACAATTCGTGCACATACATGGAACACACTGTTAACCTGCATCTCCCATTCACATTGCAGAGGGACAATCAACACCTCCTGCAGAGCAGATCAGACAACTCTTCAGTGAGGAGGAGGAGGATCCCCTGGCCATCTGCTCCGACACCCTCCAACGGCTCGTGGACAGCCTCCGCACCCCACCTCCAGGAGCAGGCCAGCCCAGCTGAATCAAGGTGATACCACCCCCTGCACAGACCACACAGCAGGAAGCACCCACCACCACAGCTAGCTCCCAGCACCTCACCGAAGAACACATGGCATTCCAACGCCGTGTGTCAGACTGCCAGAGGGGGCTGGCTGAACAGGTGCGGGTGGGTTTCGACCTCATGGCAGCCAAACTAGATGCCATACGTGGGTGTCTCAGTCCCATCAGGGACCACTTACAGTCCCTAACGGACACCCTCAGTCCGCTCCATGCCCTACAACAATCCTTGGCTGACCTCGCTGGAGCCATTACTCGGATACAAGAACTGTCTAGGCAGAGAGGCTCCAGCAATGACAGCACAGAGTTGGCACAGATGCGGAGGACAATGGAGAACATGGAGCGGATGCAGGCAGGAAGGATGGCTGCCACGGCTGAACACCAGCGAGATGTAGCTGGGATCTACCATGCCCTGCAGATCCTCATCTTGCAATTGCTGCCACAGAGCCTGTCCCAGATGACTGCTGCAGGAACTTCGACACACACATCTCCGCACCCTGATGTGTCAGTGGCACACAGTGATGCAGCCATACCACCTCCGCCCCCTGATGAGTCAGTGGCACACAGTGATGCAGCCATAACACCTCCGCACCCTGATGAGTCCGTGGCACACAGTGATGCAGCCATAACACCACCACATACACCTGGCACACCTGACACAGAAGACGTATCAGAGGACAAAGATGTGGACGGTAATGACTCTGTGTCAAAAAGGAGGTTGTAGCATTCATCCCCCGCCATATGGCCTGTTCCTGCTTGGTACAGCCCTCTGCATCATGCCCTGGTACTACACCTTCCACTGTCACCCGAAACACTCTGCGACATCCACCTGGCCCCCGACATGGACCGCCATATCTGCTCTGGTTACCAATGACACAGCAAACAGGTTGCGGACTCAACTCTTCCTCTACCGATTAACTTGTCATCCCCTAAAGGACTCTGTCTGGCCCTCCACTGGGCAAACATGTAATGTGGGGTGTGCATGGCCATGTACTGCTCCAGCTCCGACACTCCACAGGATGTGAATAAAACATTCCTAATCACACAGATGTGTCATGTCTATGTCCAATCAAGTATGACAGCATGGATGACTGTAGGGACATTGATTGCACAAAAAGGTACACCCTGGGAAATGACATCAATGCGCATGTTTGACCGTGACACACATGGCCAATTACATGACTGTGGAGGTGTGAACTAGCTGTGGCCTCATTGATCATGAACAACAATCTCGCAACCCCCCAACGTAGCCCCACGTCCATGTATCAAATTGGGCTGTGTGTAAATATGTCAGAGTGGGTAGGAGGCCTAAAGTAGTGTCCCACATCACATGTGACAACAGAACATCTCTTAGCATACCTACACACACTCAACTTTGTGGACACAGCCTGGTTTGATGGAACACATTGGTCCACATGGCAAGAAGTTGGACACCATACTCACATTGCTGAAGACACGTAAGCGTACAGGTCGACCACCAACTCTCCCAAACACAATGTCAGGTTCTCAGAGGTGGAGCTGGCAATAGGGACTCACCCCTAAGTGAAATCTGTCAGTCAGTCCCTCCCTGTGCACGTACGATGCTCATTGGGGCACACGATTTGGCATGCAAATCAACACTCATCACAGTTGAACACTAGTGGAGCTGCGTAGACTTTATTAGCATGTGCGTGTCAGTACGGGCAAGACAAGGGCCACAACATGCAGACCAATGCATCATACACTAACAGGCAGCCAAGGAACATGTAGAGGTGCAAGACATGGGGAGGCACAAAAGAACACCAACCATGACGGATGCCGACGGTCTCAGCCCACCTTGCCTTGCTGGACAAGTCATGTGGTGTTTGGCGAATGCTCATTGCACCGTGTCAGGGGACACCACTCACAGCCCATGGGATCTGCATAGTCCTGGACCACCGGACAGCGCTGACTGCCTGCTCTGCTGACAGTGAGCAGGTGAAGGAGTCCAACAAGGTCACATGTAGTACTACATTGCCATGTGTGTACTCTCCCTCCAGCGGAGTGTCAGGTTGAGGAACGTTGCCAGGCGCCGCTGTCCACTCACCTTGCACAGGTGTGTGTCAACCCGCAGTCCTGCACGCACATGCATTCTGAGTCCAGGCGAATGCTGACATGTCCTCTGTCGTGGTGGGATATGTGTTCATTTCCCCAAGATGCAAAAGGGTGTTGGGACCTGTGCCATGGGTCACAATCTATTGTGGCTGCAGGAACGTAGTTACTTGTCCATGAAAGCGAGCGCTGCTTCATGGGCAATCAGTTCCAAGAGTACGTCGTTGTCGACTTCAACGAACACAGGTGCGAGCCAATCCATTAGCTGGTGCGGACAGATGTGCTCCGTCCATGCCGTTTCACCAATCCGCAACACAGCCCAATAGGGGAGCGTTTCGATGTGGTCACTGCACGCGAGGAATTGTGCGATCTCACATGCCCAACTGCCAGCACATACGCCCAATTCCAAGGCATCCCATGAACGGGTATCAGGGTTACACTCCTGGTCATGGTCCAACAGGGGGCGCACACATGTCATAATCCAGTTCAGCCACCGTTGTGTTGGATAGGCAGACATCCATGGGCCACTCGAATATGCATGATCAGCAGTGGAACCAGGGCTGGACGCAGGTGACGTACGCAAGACGGAAGCTCAGGCAGTAACTGATGCGCAACACTGCCAGTGGCAGTGCCCCCAACAAATGCAGCATTCGGTCACGGTACAGTTCCACGTGACAGGGGTTGTACATGTGCCCGGGATGTCCTGCCATTGCGTTGGTGGCTCTTGTGGTACCGGCACTCTTCTGACCTGCGGCTGTTATGTGGATGATATGCCACAGCTCGGAGCAATGAGTCGTATGAGCATGCAAAGTTTGTACGTATGGGTTGTCCTGTACGTAAGTGTCAAGGCTGTCCCATGCAGGAGTACCTCGGGCAAGTACTTCTGTGTGTGGAATGTGGATACGTTGATCTTTCATTGCCGCCATGTGTAGTGTGGGAGTCGTCTTCGTCTGCCATGGTATCTCTCAGAGGGGGTGCCTCCGTTTCCAAGGTCGGGGGTGCAGATGTCCTTCCGCCTTCTGTATTGAGACAAGGGGGCTTTCATCCCTAATGTAAGTCAGACCACTGCTTGTATCCTGGGTATGTGATGTGGCTATCGCGCTGAAATTGAGGCTAGGCCTTGGGCTTATGGTGCACCAAAAGCGATGAACACACACACCAGTTGCCATGTATGAGCCAAGGGCCCGAGCGGCCTTGCGCTCCATGTACAGTCCCTTGGTGCGCGTACGCCCTCTGGCGGCATGCAACATTGCAACATTGTCGATTGCGGGCCGTGTGGTGCAGACACTGCAACAGAGACACCTGCACCAGTTGGTTTCCTGTGCAGCCCAGATATGAACCACACCCAGAGGCCAGGGATAATTGTTCACACCCCTACGCTGGCCTGGCGTACGCCGACCCAGCCCACTCGGCGTACGTATAAAGGGGGGGACGATGACGCTACGTGTCCCAGTTCTTCCCCACTGCCTGAGGTGACATGGCTGCGTCCGCCTGTCCTACGACGAGGCTCAATCATATAGGGTCCATGATTTGCGTTGCACGGAGTCGGTGGCACCGGTTGCACTGCGGCAGGCACGGACCTACCGCCACGGGACGGTGACTTACTGTGCACTGAGGTATGGGCATCTAAAGTGCTGAGCGGGTGTGCAGCCTGCGATGATGACGTGTGCACTGATATAGGTCTCTGCCATTGCTATATCAAGACCCAGAGTCAAGTTTGCGCCTGGTGGACCGCAATGTAGGCCTGAGCCAGCGGGCAGCACGGGCCTACCGCCACGTGGCGTTGCCTCGCATTTCACAGAGTTAGAGGCACCTAGAGAGCTGAGCTGGTGTGCAGCCTGCGATGATGACGTGTGCACTGTTATGATCTCTGCCATTGCAAAATCAAGACCCAGAGTCAAGTGTGCGCCTGGTGGCCCGTGCTGCGAGATGCATGATGTGGAGGCTGCCAAGGTCGCGGGCCCCGGACTCGGAGCTTGCACCGGGACGTGGTGTGCCCTCTTGGAGACACGCCGGTGGCGGAAGGTGAGCAGTGAGGCCTGGGTGCACAGGGGCGGGCAATCCGCGCTGGGAGGCGGGAGGGGCTGGGGTGCAGCGGCCTGGGTGCGCAGGGGCGGCCATGCGATGTTGCCGTGTGCAATGATATGTACTCTGCCATAATTAGCTGTGGACTCTGTTTCAGATGAGGGACCTGGTGGCCTGCAGTGTGGACCGGCATGTGGTTGGAGACACACCGGTGGCAGCAGGTGAGCAGTGAGGCCTGGGTGCACAGGGGCGGCCAATCCAGGCTCGGCGGCGGGAGGGGCTGGGGTGTAGCTGCCTGGGTGCGCAGTGTCGGCACTGTCTCTCTCTCCCTCTCTCTATCTTTCTCTCTCTCTGTCTCTGTCTCTCCCTCTCTTTCTCTATCTTTCTCTCTCCCTCTCTTTCTTTCACTGTCTCTCCCTCTCCCTCTCTTCCTTTCGCTGTCTCTCTCTCTCTTCCTCTGTTTCTCTCTCTCTCTCCTCCCTCTCTCCCCCTTTCTCTCTCTTTCTCTCTCTCCCTCTCTTTCACTCTCTCTCTCTCTCTCCCTTTCTCTCTCTCTTTCTCTCTCTCTCTCTCTGTCCTTTGTTGTGCGCATGACACACCTTCTTATCTTCAATTTTGTCTTGCAGGCTGTGACTTACGGTTTGTCCGGAGAAGACCCGCCAGGACTCTTCCAATTATTGATGTTGATTGGAATTTTAATAAATTGATTGTTTTTGGAATTCTGCGATGTATGTATGTTTTTCCTTATTCGTACCACACATGGATGTTGGTTGGTGTAGTTGTGCGACATCAGGCGAATTGTTGTGTTCATGAATTTGTGAGGTAGATGTGAGATATCTTTGTCCGGAGGGGGGGTGCCCGGGGTAGGGCCACAGGGGGAGTCCGGGGGGGGGGGCGGGCCTGGGTGTGGTGGCGGTGGGTGTTGTGGCCCTCTTGGGGCTCCGATCTGCATGGTCAGTAGCTCCATGGCATCTGTTGTTCTTCTGGTGTGGCAGTGGGCTGGGCTCCCTTTTGTGTTGCAGGTTGTCGTCCGACTTAACACCAGGTAGGAGCAGGTGTTAAATCCCTGCTGCTAACGCGCCTTATCGCATGTTTTGTGGTCTTTTCGCCGATCTGGCTGGTCGTTGTGAATGTTGCGAAGTGGTGTTTCCACGGCTTTTTGCACAGGAACGCCTACTCTGCATCTCATTAGCGTTAGTAGCCGGTGTCATTCGTGGCGATGTTTTTTGCGGCTGCTATCGCAGGAATACTGGTGATGTCAGCTGTTGGCACCAGCTTGTGAATGGTGCGATGAATTTATCACAACTTTGGCTGCGATAAAGTGCCGCTAACTCGGCGATAAGTCCTTGAGAATATGCCCCACAGTTTGTTGGAAGGAAGGTGCTATTGATCGCACCCAATAAAATCCAATATCCCACGGTTAGGAGTTCAGTGTGTGCAATAAATAGCACCTTCAATCTGAGATTTTGGGGAGTAAACATGCTGGTTGTGGTGCTTACTGGCCCAAAATCTGCATGTCTTGGTAAATGCCATATTACTTTTCCTACTTAAATTTTAGCAGGTTTGGTCTGCCAAAAGTTAACATAGTGTGAGGTATTTAACAGGGGTTTGCACAGAGGGTCAGAAAACTCAGACATACTCTGATTCAGGGCCATTAATGTGGTGTGATAGTTTGAGTGTGAGCGATGGAGCATGCGGAGCAAAGATATGCAAGCTTGAGGAGGGATTCAGCAATGGCAGGGCTAAATGCAGCTATATTAGTCACCATGCAGAACAGTTGTGCTAGAGATTAGTGTAAGTAGCAGCTAGTTTGGATGGGGTTGTGGAACCCCAGGACTGGAACTTACTTGCTTGGGTGATCTCTGAAGAAATGACCGATACCAATACGGTATGAATTGCATTAGGAAATGTTCGGGGGTTACCAAGTTTAATATTGATGTTATATGTTTACTCCGCAGGGAGGACGTTCCCATTACCCATGGGGAATCTGCATTGGAATGATAGTGCTAAGGTGAACTGAATAGTTCATTGCATACTGTTTTGATTGAAAATCTATATGAAATCAGTGAGTGATACAGGATTTCAGTTATTACTGGTTAGGACTGTGGATATTGGTTAGGACTGTACATATTGACACTGGTTAGTCCGGGTTGGAAGTATAACCGGAAGTTGAGGTAGGCAGTTGACATGGCGACAATGTTGTATATTGTTTAGATACCATGAAGCAATATGATGACTGATTGTATTCTCCTTTGAGGAGAAGCCTATGAAACACACTTATAGCTAGACAGGTACCGATCTGTTGGTTTTTGTTGGTGAACGATATGGAGATATTAATTTGCATGTCATGATTTGATGAATGCACTTTCAGATTTTTTGCCACGCTTCACAAAGATTTGATGGTGGGGGTGTTTGACATGATTATATTAGCCCCATAGCTGTGATGGATAGTTAAATTGCACATGATAGTTTGTGCAGAAATGCTTTATTTTGTGCTTGAACTATTTGTTGACTTGGGAATTGGAACAGGATGTTTTGAAATGGAAACCATGTCAGAAAGCATGTTTGGGGGCACCCAGCAGGGCTCCCTTGGGTGTGCAGCATCCGGTTCGGGGCCGAGGGACTACCTATGGTGCCCCCCTGTTGATCTCTAGGTAAGGTGCCTGCCACAGGGTGCAGGGATGAACCACACCTCCCATTTCCCTATGGGAGCATGCATTATGGCCGGTTTACGCCCATAATGCATACTCCCATAGGGAAATGTAGGAATGCGACCAAACAGTGTTTGGTTGCATCCAAATTAGGCCATCGGGACCGCCGACCGGGTGTCGGTCGGTCCAGGACCGAGTCGGTTCCGCCCGACATCGAAATAGGCCCCGTAGTCTTGAGAAACAATGCTTATGGGTTTCCATTTATATGTCATGAAATGTATTTTAAATGTGATATCAACACACATATGTCACCAGAACATGGGTGGTGTAACTACATTTGAACTACATGTAGTTTTACAATTGGAGTTATTTTCTGTTTTTTAGCCCTGATGAAGTCGTAGGGTTACATCCTTTTACGACGAAACACGTCTTGGCTAAAAAGAAGAGGCCAGTTGGATGAAAATAAGACCATCAGAGAAATACTGTTGTTGATGATTATACATTGTACCATCATTTGAATTGTTTGTGTGTGCTTAAGGCTATATGATCTTTCCTTCAATCCTGTGATTGAACTTGGGGGAGTTTTGTGAATCTTCCCCCCTTGAGAGCACTGCGGTTGAGAGACCAAACCGGATTAGATATTGTGTAACTTTCCAGTGACCGCCAGGTTCCTATTGAACCACCCATTCTTGAGTATATATAAACAAAATGTTGTCGGACTTGGAGCTACGTACATGAAATAGAAGGAATTTATCAAACAATTCAAAAAGATGTTACTAAACAAAAGGTGTATTTACACCAACTAGAAAAGCAGGAGCGTGGAGCCATCACAGCTTTACGAGGGAAGATCGAGGAAATGCAATGTGTGGGACAATAGACAGCAACAACTATAGAAGTACTGGACAAAATTCTAGAGCTTTACAGCGAAATCTACTATGCCACAGGATGAGGGGAAAAGTGATTGATAGTCCTGGGATCTTCCAGTATTAAGACAATTGGAGGCGGTCTAGCCTGGAGAGTTTTGCCACATTAGCAAATAAATGACCACGAACGAGTGAGTAATGACCCACCAGGACACTTCCTACAAGAATCGGGGTAAGGTGCATGATTACCTTCAATCTTCCCCATGTGCTATTATACCTTTAGGTTGCAAGTGAGCGGTTCGCTCTGTTGTGTTCCTGTGAGACCCTAATTGACTCCCAAATGGGTGAGTGAGCCAATTTTACATTAACAGTGGGATGTGTCTTCTGTCAAGGCAATGAACCATACGGCACACAGCCTGTTGTCTGTAAGCATATGTGTGTACGCAAGGGTTACTGGTTTTTGTTACTTGTTGGAACCGGTCACAGCAATGCCGCCATTCATGTATGAATGGTTATGTGATTGGCTGAGATTATGCAACAGAGAACCCGACGCCACACGATCTCTGTCACTTTTTGCACTATATTGAGAGACACAGAGCCCATGTTAGTGTCAGAAAAAGTCTTTGCACAATGGTGGTGCTATATGCGTGTTTCCACAAATTGTCACCTTGAATTACAATATGTGGCATGAAACGAATAGGGTGATATAAAAAGAGACAACAAATCGCAATACTTAACTTTTTCCTACGTCTACCAGAATCTAAAAAAGACTTTCTATATGTTATATGTTTTGTCTGTCCCTTTTGTCTTTAAGGTCAGTTCGCAAAAACAAGGTAGAATCATGCTTTGTTAATGATGGCGTGACTGATTACTTACATTCTCAGTACACATTGAAGAATCAGTCACGCAGTAGTGTAGGTAACTCTTCTTCGGTCCTGATGAATTGCCAATAGACCCCTTAGGGGCTAAAGTAGGGAAGAAACATGTTGACCTCACGTTTTAGAAATGAACCACGACTGCTCTTTAGGACCATTGCATCCCATATGAGCATCACTGTTTTTAATTAGGTTAGTGAGCTTCACTAGTAAAGTTTAGACAAACCCAGCATCACTAGACCTATTTTAATCACCTCTTTCACCACACTACTCTTCACACCCCACATACCCACATTCATCAGATGGCATAACCAAAAGATCTCCGGCACAGAGCCCCTGCGCGGGTGCCTGTCGGGAATTGCAGTGCCGGCCCGACAAGGAGCATGCCCAGATGATGAAGCATGACACTTTTTGGGTGTGTGAGGACATTTGCTCCTATTGGAGCGTATTTCACTGACCTGACAGACCACTAGTACTAATACCTTGTCTAAGGAACTGCACACTCTTGTACTTAAGTTATTAACTAAGGGAGCACGTGTGCTGGACCTACCCAAAAGCTCCTGGTTCCTCTTGTTTAAATGACCCTCCAGTGACCACCAGGTTCCTATTGAATCACCCATTCTTGTAGTTTATATAAACAAAATGTTGCCGGACTTGGAGCTACATACATGAAGTAGAAGAAACTCATCAAACATTTCAAACAGATGTCACTAAACAAAAGGTGTTTTTACACAACTAGAAAGCAGGAGCGTAGAGCCATCACAGCTTTACGAGTGATGTCAGGAAGAGGGAGGAAATGCAATGTGTAAGACAATAGATAGCAACAACTATAGAAGTACTGGGCAAAATTCTAGAGCTATACAGCCCAATCTACTATGCCACAGAATGAGAGAAATGTGATTAATAGCCCTGGGATCTTTCGGTATCAAGACAATTGGAGGTGGTCTAGCCTGGAGAGTTTTGCCACATTAGCAAATGAGTGAAAACTTAAAAACGGAAATAAAGAAAATAATGTATATTGGCCTGGTGAGAAACACAGAATCAATTAGTAATATCAAATGATACAGACAACTGATCCTTGCCACTATCTGATAGTGGATATTATAAATGCATAAATTGTAATATATATAGAGGTTAATAAATTTCCTGGAAAATGGACATTAAAAACACGGTTAAGCAGTAGTCTTTTGAATAAAACATTTGTAAGGAGGACATATATGAGGAGGATTCCAGCCAGGTGTGGCTACATCTTTAAACATGCTGTGAAGGAAACCCAGCTGCACATGATTACGTTTTGTCCTTTGTCCAATAAAAAAAGAAGATTGCAAAACCTTGTGAGATATAGGAATAAGATCATCTTTGGAAGTATATTACCTGTTAGAGAGTGTCCACAATTGTGGGCTATTTGCCCTGTGCCACTTCCAATGGCAGGTGTTTGTGGTAATCAAAATGATGTCCAGTAGTTCAGGTGTAGAAAAGGTAAGGTACATTAATTAAGATGTTAAGATCAAGAGCCCTACAAGGAGCAGCCTTCCTGCTGCTCAGCCCATTCTCCAACTGACTCTCTCACATCCAACATTCCACAGCATCACCACACACCAACATTACACACCCCAGTCACACTGACTGAGCAGCAGGTATAACACATTTCCTTTCTGTAAAGGAGCAAGAATAACATTGCTACTACCCCATGCATCTCACAAATGCATAAAAAGAGGGAAAGACCCTTGCATAGAAATATCAGGTGCACAGGCATGTAACATGTAAAATGTAAAGATAATAATAGAGACAATGCATGCAAAACACAGTTAAATGAAATCAGGAATCATGCATGTAACTTATCAAATGTAAAGATGGTAAACGATCATGCATGCAAATCAGAAAACATACAGGAACAAGAATAACAATGTTACTACTCCATGCATATCTCTCACGTTAACATAATAAATGTACAGATGGTACAAGTTGACATATTCAATGTAAAGATGGTAAAAGACCATGCATGCAAATATAAATAACATATTAAATGTAAGGCTGGTAAATGTCAACATACTAAATGCAATCAAATACATGTAAGGATGGTGAAAGTCCATGCATGCAAAGATAAACATAAATAAATCATGAAATGAATAAAGCACAACGTAACACAACGTAACCCACAACGTCTCTATATAAATGAACACAACATCACTCACATCTTCTACCTTTCCACCAAAGAAAAACAAACCACACACTCTACCACACTCCACCTCAACTACCAAAACCCCAAATGCCACACGCATTCCAGCTGAACAGGCTGGTACGGAAGACACCACCCAGGGAACCAACCGCCGAAGGTGCAGTAGGGACGAGCACGAAGCTCAAACTTGCATCACGGATGGGTCACGCCCTCATAATCACACCACACCAAAATATTGCCCATACAGAACATAAAGCAAAAGGATGACCTACACATTCCACACAACACACAGAAACAGGTGACTTAACCATGTACAACACACCACAAAAGAGTGACTCATCCACGTGCAGTCAGCTCAACAGTAACACCTAGAAATGAGTGACCAATCCGTGCACAGTCATCTCAACCGTAACACCTAGAAGTGAGTGATTTATACATGCACAGTCATCATAACTGTAACACCTGGAAAATGAGTGACCTATACACGCACAGTCATCTCAACCGTAACACCTAGAAATGAGTGACATGTACACGTACAGTCATCTCAATCGTAGCACCTAGAAACCGCAACACCTAGAAATGAGTGACCTATACATGCACAGCCATCTCAAACAACAAAACAAGAAAATGGGTGACATACGACGACGCAGTCACTCCTCACACAAAATGAGAGGTATTACAGAACACATTCAGTAGCCACACCATGAACTACAAAACTCACATAGGCTTCACTCTGAAATGACAGAGCATGAAACATGACTCCAGCTCAACTGGTAAAAGGCACAAAATTAACTGCAAAGTCAAAAGGAAAGGTCACATTAAATATTGATAGACCAGCTTTGTTCAAAGTCATATATGCCTCCCAAGACTCACTGCCACAGGCAATAAATAGCCCCTAAGCGTGGTACACAAAAAAATCGGAAACCTTCGTGAAAGTATGCACAACAATTGCATGGCATTAGACATATACAAGGTCAATACAGTCAAGTATTAGGTGAGCGACCTCTCACCCGAGCCCACAGCGCAAATAGCACCAGAATGAGTCCATCTCCAACCCACGACGTGAAAGGAAAATCCGGAATTCAGGCTCGCGGGCAGCAAACACACCAGCTCAAAAGATAAGTGGGTCCACAGACCGACCAGCACTCTTGACTCACTATAGTGCGGTGAACATCTGTGCTAGTGTTGGAAACGATCAATATTCAAGATACCTCAGTTCACTGCACATGAACGATCAGCTTTAAGCTGGAGCAGTCACCATGGATTTCCCAGTTCACCACACAGGCATCTTCTACATTAGGTCAGTTTCTCCTTTCAGCCAGCTGCCTACGTCATGCTGTCGTTAGGTAGGCAGGACAATAACCTCTATTTCCAATCACGCCACACTGCTCAAGTTTACAACAAAATGGCGGCACGTGCAGCAGATACATGCCGAGTGGCTCTAGGCACGTACTCAAGCTAAACTTCAAAGAGCAGCCAACGACTCTCAACCACATCAGAGAGGCCCCTCATGTCATACCTCAGCGCTGCTGCGTGACCAAGACTACGGTATGGGAATGCGCGCTTGCCTCACGGTGCATTCAAATGCTACATAGATGTAGCGGTAAAAGTAGATAAGTTGAACACCACAGTCTGCTCTCAAGTCTGCACTCTGAATGTTTGCCGCTGCAGGAGTACCCCTGTGTCAGGCCACTCCGACGCGAACAGCACATTGGATCCCACGCTGTCAGATCCCTTGAAGAACAACGTTATTACTAAAACGCTGTTGGTTATTAGTCACAGAAAGCATGATGCTGCCATTTCCTACTCCATATGAAGAACTCCAGGGTTTCATTAAAACCATTGCAGTGAGTTGATAACCGTCAATGTTGCTGCCAGTCTAACCAGTTCCTCCATGTTCATTCCTACTCAATGCTGACAGTTCCTGGCAAGTGCCAGTGATGATTCCTCCCACACAAAGCTGGCAAGCACGTAGTCACAGAGCACTGAAAGTTGGCTCACTGAAACAAAAAAACTGCCTCTTGCCACCTTGAGACAGATAGGCGCACACCCTGCTGATGGGCTGTCTGATGGAACAGGGCACTGGTGGGGCTTCAGGGCGGTCTGGAAACATACATCCTTGTAGTTCAAGTACTTCTTGGGTTACTTCTTTAAGTTTCTACCCATTAGTGTCACTTGTAGTGAGCAGTCACATCAGTTAGGGTTACAGAACCTTTTCTTGAAGCTTGATCTTTTTTTTTTGTTTCTCTGTTTCTATGAGATATCTTCTCTTATTCAGCTTTCACATGTAGGTTCACCAAATCGTCACCAAAATGTGGTAATTAAATGATGTCCAGTAGTCCAGGTGTAGAAAAGGTAAGTTACTTTATTAAGATGTTAAGATCAAGAGCCACACCAGGAGCAGCCTTCCTGCTGCTCAGCCCATTCGCCAACTGACTCTCTCACATCCAACATTCCACAGCATCACCATACTCCAACATTCCACACCCCAGTCACACTGGCTGAGCAGCAGGTATAATAGTGTTCAGGTCGGACTGTCCAGCCAGGCAAAAGACTGTTTGGAATACTCCTCCACCAATGAAAATGCATCTAGCAGCAACGACTACCCACTGCCCAACATACGTCCTCTGGCTGTTCTCTCATACCTCCTCATTTTTCGGGCTACTAGTGGGTAGAGCTGTGCAGAAATTGGATCCAACGTGCACAGAAGCTGTAGCAGCTAAATTAATTTGTGGGGTCCCCAAGGGACCCCTCTTACAAACCATGCATAATGTGGCAGGCAACATGGGGTGCCTGTCACAGGGAGGGTGCATGGTTTTCCCCAACCACCCCTTTTTTCAATGGGAGCCGGTGTTCTCGTTCGGAACACAGGCTCCCATTGTAGTCAATGCGAGTCCTACCGGACGATGTTGAGAAGCATCGTAATCGGTCGGTCGGACTCGCAGAACCCGAGTTGGTCGGAAACGATTCCAAAATCGATTTAGTTGGAATAGTTTCCAGATGACATTGTAATCGACCCCTTAGATGCAGTGGGGCAAAATATAGAAACGGTAAAAGCAATCTCCATTTATTTACTGGAGCACAAAGTGTAAAATTATCCACTTTCCATATTTACCTCAATATGTAAAGCCCCTTTATACACATCCACTCAATATGTAAAGCATCCCATTTTCACTTGCTGTGGCTCTGTACTGATGTTTGTTTTTTAAGGGTATAGATTCCTAGATTGCAGCTATGTTCAGGGCAGTGCTATCTGGAGAACATTTGCTGCACAGTCCAGCAATCTTATAAATAGGCTATTGTTGGCATGTGTCATATTGTTGTGAAGCAGACATGACTAAGACTATGCAATTAGCCCAGGCTAATAACAAGGCCTGCAGTACACAGGCTTCACACTGGCATTTTATATAGGAATTGTTGAAGTCCTTGAGGGTTCTTACCAGATTGATGTGATCATATCCAGGTCACAAAATCTTTGATAACACTATTTACAAAACCAGTCAAAGAACTCACAATTTACTCCTCACAGCACCCTATCAAAATTCTGAACTATGTTTCCAAAATATGCAGTAAAATGTTTGTGAATAGTTTGGAATTGGTTCAGCCCTTCCTGGTCCTCCTAGATCAACTGGGGGTTCTTCGTGGTTCTAAATGTCAATGTCTCATTCAATCAATTTCCTTTTCATTGGCAACATTGTAGCTCGATACTGTTACAGCTTTCAATAATATTAACAACGTATTTCTTAAATAGCTCTTCATACTACATTTCTACCATTTCTAAATAATCCAAATACCAGATGTTATTATTGCCAAATTTCATGGTATCAGCAATGGAAAGAAGGAATGGCGAATCTGCTTTGTCCAAATTCAAACTGCTGACGTGCTGATTAAGACATATCTCAGTAGCAATCGTTTAACTAACTGGACCATCCTCAAAAGATGACACCGATAATTCATCCACAAGGTAGTATCAGATGTAGGTGTCGTATGGAACTTCCAAAAATAGCCACTGGGTAATTTCATCCCCTCCAAACCCTGTTTGAAGATTTATTGTCCATTTTATAATTGAAACCTGTTTCAATATAGGGTGTTAGGACCCTCTTTCTAGACCAACGCACTCGAAAATTTATTCAGATCACGTTTGCACTGTTTTTATAACATTTGACACCAGGCGTTAACCATTAAAAATTTCTACGGTTGGTAGTCAATTTTAATATCACTGACTATATCACCTTTTTTTGGCACTGCAAACACCCACCCCACAAAACATATCACATGCTTCATAGATCTTAGGAGATCAGACCAACTGTCCCTCTTTAAAACATCCGTAAGCTCCTCCCTCACTGTGAGGGGGTTGCAGCCCTTGGTTGCACTAGGAATTGCAACTAAGAGGAGATCCCAGATGATGAAGCATGCCACTTCGGTGGGTGATGGGATTCCGTCCTCTTAAATAGGACTTTCTCTATGTTTAACATTAGATCACTCGTTTGTACTATATGTGTTTCTGACCGCTCCTTGAAGGAGTGTAGTAGACCCGCAAACTTTATTTGTTTATAATAGTATTGAAGTGGGGATTGTGTCCGCGCAGGTCTTTAAAGTTTTCCCTGAGACCCCCTATTACCTCGTGTGTTGTCTCCACCGATAATTCATCCACAAGGTAGTATCAGATGTAGGTGTCGTATGAAACTTCCAAAAATAGCCACTGGCTAATTTCATCCCCTCCAAACCCTGTTTGAAGATTTATTGTCCATTTTATAATTGAAACCTGTTTCAATATAGGGTGTTAGGACAAAATATCAGAAAGAATATTGTGCTACACAAATATTGTGAGAGAATATCGGTATGTCAAAAATATATTTGACAGGAATTTTGGAGGTAAAAACATAATTTTTAGTGTTGTTTTTGATATTGTTGTAAAAAATATCAATGTAGAAAATATCATATGTAATATCATTTGTAAATGTTAATTAGTATGTAATTTATTGTTGTGTGTTTGATTCTGTATGTTTATAAAAAAAATTGTGCCTTTTGTAAGATAATTCATTAGTTATGAAATTTTTGAAATTTGTATTTTTAGTTGTATTATTGGATATAATTAATGGTTTAATAAATTTTTTAGTAGCGGGATATTGGGTTTTTGGAGATATGTTTAGGGAGATTTTTAAAAAGTGAATTTTTTAAAGTAAATTTTATGTTAATTTTGTAAATGATATGCAAATTGATATGGTACAATTTTTAAGTGTCTTTTTGTACATTAATATTGTTAACACATTTTATTCTAAAAATAGTTAAAATACATAATAATGCCATAAAATTAAAGAACATGGTGAAATATTAAAAAAAATTATAAAAATAATTTAAAATGTTTAAATATAGAGACATGCTTGATCTTTTTTTTGTTTCTCTTTTTCTATGAGATATCTTCTCTTATTCAGCTTTCACATGTAGGTTCACCAAATCGTCACCAAAATGTGGTAATTATATGATGTCCAGTAGTCCAGGTGTAGAAAATGTAAGTTACTTTATTAAGATGTTAAGATCAAGAGCCACACCAGGAGCAGCCTTCCTGCTGCTCAGCCCATTCGCCAACTGTCTCTCTCATCCAACATTCCACAGCATCACCATACTCCAACATTCCACACCCCAGTCACACTGGCTGAGCAGCAGGTATAATAGTGTTCAGGTCGGACTGTCCAGCCAGGCAAAAGACTGTTTGGAATACTCCTCCACCAATGAAAATGCGTCTAGCAGCAATGACTACACACTGCCCAACATACGTCCTCTGGCTGTTCTCTCATACCTCCTCATTTTTTGGGCTACTAGTGGGTAGAGCTGTGCAGAAATTGTGCAGGGACTGTGCACAAATTAATTTAGCTGCTACAGCTTCTGTGCACGAAAGGTGCACAGAAGCTGTAGCAGCTAAATTAATTTGTAGGGTCCCCAAGGGACCCCTCTTACAAACCATGCATAATGTGGCAGGCAACATGGGGTGCCTGTCACAGGGAGGGTGCATGGTTTTCCCCCACCACCCCTTTTTTCAATGGGAGCCGGTGTTCTCATTCGGAACAGAGGCTCCCATTGTAGTCAATGCGAGTCCGACTGGACGATGTTGAGAAGCATCGTAATCGGTCGGTCGGACTCGCAGAACCCGAGTTGGTCGGAAACGATTCCAAAATCGATTTGGTTGGAATAGTTTCCAGATGACATCGTAATCGACCCCTTAGATGCAGTGGGGCAAAATATAGAAACGGTAAAAGCAATCTCCATTTATTTACTGGAGCACAAAGTGTAAAATTATCCACTTTCCATATTTACCTCAATATGTAAAGCCCCTTTATACACATCCACTCAATATGTAAAGCATCCCATTTTCACTTGCTGTGGCTCTGTACTGATGTTTATTTTTTAAGGGTATAGATTCCTAGATTGCAGCTATGTTCAGGGCAGTGCTATCTGGAGAACATTTGCTGCACAGTCCAGCAATCTTATAAATAGGCTATTGTTGGCATGTGTCATATTGTTGTGAAGCAGACATGACTAAGACTATGCAATTAGCCCTGGCTAATAACAAGGCCTGCAGTACACAGGCTTCACACTGGGATTTTATATAGGAATTGTTGAAGTCCTTGAGGGTTCTTACCAGATTGATGTGATCATATCCAGGTCACAAAATCTTTGATAACACTATTTACAAAACCAGTCAAAGAACTCACAATTTACTCCTCACAGCACCCTATCACAATTCTGAACTATGTTTCCAAAATATGCAGTAAAATGTTTGTGAATAGTTTGGAATTGGTTCAGCCCTTCCTGGTCCTCCTAGATCAACTGGGGGTTCTTCGTGGTTCTAAATGTCAATGTCTCATTCAATCAATTTCCTTTTCATTGGCAACATTGTAGCTCTATACTGTTACAGCTTTCAATAATATTAACAACTTGTTTCTTAAATAGCTCTTCATACTACATTTCTACCATTTCTAAATAATCCAAATACCAGATGTTATTATTGCCAAATTTCATGGTATCAGCAATGGAAAGAAGGAATGGCGAATCTGCTTTGTCCAAATTCAAACTGCTGACGTGCTGATTAAGACATATCTCAGTAGCAATCGTTTAACTAACTGGACCATCCTCAAAAGATGACACCGATAATTCATCCACAAGGTAGAATCAGATGTAGGTGTCGTACGGAACTTCCAAAAATAGCCACTGGCTAATTTCATCCCCTCCAAACCCTGTTTGTAGATTTATTGTCCATTTTATAATTGAAACCTGTTTCAATATAGTGTTAGGACCCTCTTTCTAGACCAACGCGCTCGAAAATGTATTCAGATCGCGTTTGCACTGTTTTTATAACATTTGACACCAGGCGTTAACCATTAAAAATTTCTACGGTTGGTAGTCAATTTTAATATCACTCACTATATCACCTTTTTTTGGCACTGCAAACACCCACCCCACAAAACATATCACGTGCTTCATAGATCTTAGGAGATCAGACCAACTGTCCCTCTTTAAAACATCCGTGAGCTCCTCCCTCACAGTGAGGGGGTTGCAGCCCTTGGTTGCACTAGGAATTGCAACTAAGAGGAGATCCCAGATGATGAAGCATGCCACTTCGGTGGGTGATGGGATTCCGTCCTCTTAAATAGGACTTTCTCTATGTTTAACATTAGATCACTCGTTTGTGCTATATGTGTTTCTGACCGCTCCTTGAAGGAGTGTAGTAGACCCGCAAACTTTATTTGTTTATAATAGTATTGAAGTGGGGATTGTGTCCGCGCAGGTCTTTAAAGTTTTCCCTGAGACCCCCTATTACCTCGTGTGTTGTCTCCACCGATAATTCATCCACAAGGTAGTATCAGATGTAGGTGTCGTATGGAACTTCCAAAAATAGCCACTGGCTAATTTCATCCCCTCCAAACCCTGTTTGAAGATTTATTGTCCATTTTATAATTGAAACCTGTTTCAATATAGGGTGTTAGGACAAAATATCAGAAAGAATATTGTGCTACACAAATATTGTGAGAGAATATCGGTATGTCAAAAATATATTTGACAGGAATTTTGAAGGTAAAAACATAATTTTTAGTGTTGTTTTTGATATTGTTGTAAAAAATATCAATGTAGAAAATATATGTAATATCGTTTGTAAATGTTAATTAGTATGTAATTTATTGTTGTGTGTTTGATTCTGTATGTTTATAAAAAAAATTGTGCCTTTTGTAAGATAATTCATTAGTTATGAAATTTTTGAAATTTGTATTTTTAGTTGTATTATTGGATATAATTAATGGTTTAATACATTTTTTAGTAGCGGGATATTGGGTTTTTGGAGATATGTTTAGGGAGATTTTTAAAAAGTGAATTTTTTAAAGTAAATTTTATGTTAATTTTGTAAATGATATGCAAATTGATATGGTACAATTTTTAAGTGTCTTTTTGTACATTAATATTGTTAACACATTTTATTCTAAAAATGGTTAAAATACATAATAATGCCATAAAATTAAAGGAAATGGTGAAATATTAAAAAAATTATAAAAATAATTTAAAATGTTTAAATATAGAGACATGCTTGATCTTTTTTTTGTTTCTCTGTTTCTATGAGATATCTTCTCTTATTCAGCTTTCACATGTAGGTTCACCAAATCGTCACCAAAATATGGTAATTAAATGATGTCCAGTAGTCCAGGTGTAGAAAAGGTAAGTTACTTTATTAAGATGTTAAGATCAAGAGCCACACCAGGAGCAGCCTTCCTGCTGCTCAGCCCATTCGCCAACTGACTCTCTCACATCCAACATTCCACAGCATCACCATACTCCAACATTCCACACCCCAGTCACACTGGCTGAGCAGCAGGTATAATAGTGTTCAGGTCGGACTGTCCAGCCAGGCAAAAGACTGTTTGGAATACTCCTCCACCAATGAAAATGCGTCTAGCAGCAACGACTACCCACTGCCCAACATATGTCCTCTGGCTGTTCTCTCCTACCTCATTTTTGGGGCTACTAGTGGGTAGAGCTGTGCATAAATTGGATCCAACGTGCACAGAAGCTGTAGCAGCTAGAATTAATTTGTGGGGTCCCCAAGGGACCCACTCTTACAAACCATGCATAATGTGGCAGGCAACATGGGGTGCCTGTCACAGGGAGGGTGCATGGTTTTCCCCCACCACCCCTTTTTTCAATGGGAGCCGGTGTTCTCGTTCGGAACACAGGCTCCCATTGTAGTCAATGCGAGTCCGACCGGACGATGTTGAGAAGCATCGTAATCGGTCGGTCGGACTCGCAGAACCCGAGTTGGTCGGAAACGATTCCAAAATCGATTTGGTT
The DNA here is from genome assembly GCA_963921515.1 of Calotriton arnoldi. Classification (NCBI taxonomy): domain Eukaryota; kingdom Metazoa; phylum Chordata; class Amphibia; order Caudata; family Salamandridae; genus Calotriton; species Calotriton arnoldi. Next base: position 2,227 of record CAWUFW010006753.1, on the reverse strand, counting down.
GGAATAGTTTCCAGATGACATCGTAATCGACCCCTTAGATGCAGTGGGGCAAAATATAGAAACGGTAAAAGCAATCTCCATTTATTTACTGGAGCACAAAGTGTAAAATTATCCACTTTCCATATTTACCTCAATATGTAAAGCCCCTTTACACACATCCACTCAATATGTAAAGCATCCCATTTTCACTTGCTGTGGCACTGTACTGATGTTTATTTTTTAAGGGTATAGATTCCTAGATTGCAGCTATGTTCAGGGCAGTGCTATCTGGAGAACATTAGCTGCACAGTCCAGCAATCTTATAAATAGGCTATTGTTGGCATGTGTCATATTGTTGTGAAGCAGACATGACTAAGACTATGCAATTAGCCCAGGCTAATAACAAGGCCTGCAGTACACAGGCTTCACACTGGCATTTTATATAGGAATTGTTGAAGTCCTTGAGGGTTCTTACCAGATTGATGTGATCATATCCAGGTCACAAAATCTTTGATAACACTATTTACAAAACCAGTCAAAGAACTCACAATTTACTCCTCACAGCACCCTATCACAATTCTGAACTATGTTTCCAAAATATGCAGTAAAATGTTTGTGAATAGTTTGGAATTGGTTCAGCCCTTCCTAGTCCTCCTAGATCAACTGGGGGTTCTTCGTGGTTCTAAATGTCAATGTCTCATTCAATCAATTTCCTTTTCATTGGCAACATTGTAGCTCTATACTGTTACAGCTTTCAATAATATTAACAACTTGTTTCTTAAATAGCTCTTCACACTACATTTCTACCATTTCTAAATAATCCAAATACCAGATGTTATTATTGCCAAATTTCATGGTATCAGCAATGGAAAGAAGGAATGGCGAATCTGCTTTGTCCAAATTCAAACTGCTGACGTGCTGATTAAGACATATCTCAGTAGCAATCGTTTAACTAACTGGACCATCCTCAAAAGATGACACCGATAATTCATCCACAAGGTAGTATCAGATGTAGGTGTCGTATGGAACTTCCAAAAATAGCCACTGGCTAATTTCATCCCCTCCAAACCCTGTTTGAAGATTTAGGGGCCGATTCCGATCTCGGTCGGAGGCGCACCCAATAGCATTCGGTCGGGAAAAAAGCCATGCGAAAGCCTGTTTCCCGACCGATCCGTACAACACACCGAACAAGTAAGTACGATGCGCACAACAGCACAGAATCCGGCCGAGCCGTACTCACCCAAACCAGGTCCTGTTCCCCGACCGAGGCGAATCCGGAAACGCCGAATCGAGTCGCACGGAAGGAAAAATGCAGCTCCGTCCGGCCGAGCGAGTACGATGCGCTTTCCGTATGCGCCGAACCCGTCGCTACGCACGGCACGTCAAAGCATCCGGGAGAGGCGCACATAAGCTCCGATTCGCGCCACAACACGATCCACGGCTACGAGGCGAACACGCCAGCGGCGAGGACGAGGCGAAGCGGCGAGGACGACGCGAAGCGACGAGGACGACGCGAAGCAACGAGAAGGACGAACGACACGAACCAACCATGAATCCCTTCGTCCCGACAATACCAATATTCTACATTTACTACCGGAACAGACACGGACGTGTACGGCGCAGAAGGTAAGCCAGACACCAACCACAAAACACATACAACACGTACACGACACATCACACACACACAGAGGGATGCAGAATATACTTACACCAGCAACAGCAGCACCATAGGGGCGGGATGCCCATCACCAATGCCACATATGCACACAGGGGCCTGAATGCGCACCACCACCCCTACCCAGGGGGGCAGGATGCCTACCACTACTACCACCCTCACCCAGGGGGGCTGGATGCCTACCACTACTACCACCCTTAGCCAGGGGGGCTGGATGCCTACCACTACTACCACCCTCACCCAGGGGGGCTGGATGCCTACCACCACTACCACCCTCACCCAGGGGGGCTGGATGCCTACCACTACTACCACCCTTAGCCAGGGGGGGCTGGATGCCTACCACTACTCCCACCCTCACCCAGGGGGGGCTGGATGCCTACCACCACCCTTAGCCAGGGGGGCTGGATGCCTACCACCACTACCACCCTCACCCAGGGGGGCTGGATGCCTACCACCACTACCACCCTCACCCAGGGGGGCTGGATGCCTACCACTACTACCACCCTTAGCCAGGGGGGCTGGATGCCTACCACTACTACCACCCTCACCCAGGGGGGCTGGATGCCTACCACC